>JBBMKD010000001.1:10996494-11029376 GCA_037834095.1 Argya squamiceps | reverse complement strand
GACCTTAAGGCATTTTCAATGGGGTTGAAAGTACACGGGAAGCAAACAGATCAGGGAGCCCTGTACAGAGAATGTTAAGGGTAAATTGGATTCATGTCACAAAGCATTTTCACTTTTTCAAGGAATCCAAGCTGCAGGCATTTTGCTGCCATTAAAATAAAAGATTTTTTCCTGAACTTCATATTTGAAGAACAGGATGTTAAAAAAGCACATTACAAAACAGCATCAGCAGCCACTACGATTTTTTTCAAATCTGAGGGGGAGGGGTAATGCTATCTATTACAGATCACATAAACCATATTAAAAAAAAAAAAACAACCATACCAAAAAAACAACCATACCAAAAAAACCCATACAAAAAAAACCTCTTTAAATTATGTGGAGCTGCAGAAGCAAGGGTGGGTTTGGTGAATTAAAAGTTGGGTCTTACCAAGGTGCAGCTTGTGCTGGTCCCTCCTTTCCCACATACCCCTTCAGTCACTGGGCAACTGAGCAAACCCATTTCATTTACAGTCTAAATTGTCCTCCTACTGAGAGGGACAAGATTGCACCTCTCAGCAGAGCAAGCTCAGTATATTATTTATAGTCCAATTTTAATTACTTAATTTTTCATAAACCACTGAGAAAAAAACCTAACCAAAAATACAAGGAACATAATTGTCCCAATTTCTCCTTGTGCACACTTGGGAGGGAAATTCCCTTGGGTTTACTGTCTCAGGAATAAAAAGGTTAATGCTGCTCCCCAAACAGAAGAGCATGTGTGGAGGCTATGTGAAAAGTATGATGTTATATCACTATGATACACAGACCAATACTCAGTGGTTTCTGAACTGTTTAGGAAAAACTGAAACTCACTTCGTCCAGGTAGATCTAAAAAGCATGTACCTACTTCTTAGACAGACAATATTTTTTTTTACAGAGGCAGAGTTATACAATCAGCTCTCTTGTGGAGAGCCACCTTGTATGTAACTAAATCAAATCCTCAATCATCCACAAAAATAAATTAAGATCCAAGAGTTTTCAAATTCTTGAAGAAGAATATTCCTTTCTTCCGTTTTGTTTTTATGAGAGAAGATAGTGTCTTATCGTTCAGAAAAGAGGAGTAATATTAACACTGTTTTACACATAACACATAAGATCCAAAACAAATCTATCGAAGTCTCAACCAAAATGCTTGTCTCAATCTTTGTGATATAGGAATTTAAAAAAATATGAACTAAAACTGTTGAACAATACTTAAGACAGCCAAGGAAGTGCAAGAGAATCTTCCAGTAAATAATGTAAGAATCAAACAATTGACCAGTTTTTCTGTATTTAAACCAGAATAACCTTCCCTTTCTTTTATGTCTCTGCTTCAATTTAGTTTTAAGACCAAATGGAGTATTTCAAATGACACTAAAACCCAACTGATGTATGAAACACTGTATAAACGACATCATCTTGAACAGGCCAGCACTAGAACATCTCATGGTGACTGGTTTGTGTCATTTACATTTTCCCCTTTGTGGGGAACAAAGATTTACAGGGCTTCAGTTGAGTACTAACTTTGAATACAGAGACAAAGTGGCTTAAGTGCCTTGTCCTGAATGGATGAAAATTGAAACCCCTTCAACACAGCAAAGGTTTGCAGTGCATACAACATTTACAATTACTAATGACCAATTATCTGCTAATCAAACATAAATAGCATTGCACCCTTACCAATGGCTGCATTGGGATACCACAACATTTCTTTATTCTAAATGGTAATTACTGCAAAGCTTAATGTAAGGCTGAGGAGGCAAAGTCTGAATATTGGTGTGTAACTACTTACAGCTAAGTAACAGGAAGTGCTGAGACTGAAAAAAACCCCTCCATCTCTCCAGTCCTATGTCTCACATGGACATTAGATACTTTAATCAGAATTTCAAGAAAGTATCTATATGCACTGGGGATCCAAAGCTGAAAAAGAAAAAATTATGTACACAATTTTTCTTGTCTGAGTTTTTTCTTATGGCTTGAGAATTTCTGGCTAATTGGTCCTTTTGATAGCTCATCTCTTATCACTTTTTCCTTCTAATAAACTTGGAAATTTCCATAAAATTCATACAAAACCAAGCTGCACCAGAGAGGGAGCCATGTTCTATAGTAAAAGAAAGGTGGATTGGAAAATGCAAGGAAAGTTGTCAGATGCCTGGACACAGTTTTACTGTGAAATTTGACATATATCTCAAAATATTTTGTTTTATTACTTTTTGGCCATAAATTGAAATCTTTGTAAGAACTTAGCATTTCTCTATCCTAAAAAAGTACACTGAATGTAGGCACTAAGAAAAGGGCTCAGGCACCAGTGCAGCCTTCTTTCCATCTCACATGATAACATGGCACAGGAATATTTTGTTCATGAAGGGATGGAATGTCAGGAATGGACACCATCCAACCAGAAACTCTGGACATGGGGGGCAAAAAGAAGCATAAGGAAGAATAGTGAATAAACTTGCACAAAATTCTTACACAAAATCTTGCACAAGATTCTTACGCAAAAATGGGACTCTTTGATTAGAGAATGCCAAGTGAAATAATTATTCTAATCATTCTCCTTTTGAGTGGTTCACATTGTAGTGAAGAAATAAATAAACATCTCTTTCATTTCAAAGAAAACTTTTTTTTTCCATGGCATGATATTCCAAACTTTGATATAATATCCTGATCTTTTTTTCAAAACAGGAGAGTTATTCTCAGAAGAACAAAGTTCTTCCTAAAGTTTTGGAGCTATTCATCTGTCTGAACTCTTCTCTTATCTAATTTCCCTCATATGAATTGTGAAAAGGTCTCCCACCCATATACACAACTTCATACCTTGATGGAGTGTTAAAATCCTAATTTCTTCTGTACAAGGGCAAATCACTTTTAAAATAAGCATTCTTTGACCAAAATCGCATTAAAGCACAGCATACTCAGCAGTTTCTCTCAAAAGTGTTGGAAAAAATTACAAGAAAAAGTAGAGGGAGGGAGGGAGAAATGAAATAAAATTGGATAAAAGAAAGATGTAAAGAAAAGCTTAGGGGGAAAGGGAAGTGATAGTTTCCTAGGGGCACAAGAACAGTAAGAGAGAGAGTGTGTGTGTGTATGTGTGTAAGTAAATAGCAGAAGCTGCACAGGGAAAGAGAAAAGTAAATTAATAAAAAGGAGTCACTTTATTTTGATTGTAAAACATACACTGATTTCTTTCCAGAAATGATACTTTAGTCTCACCAGTAACTCTTTCTGAGTTTTACATGCTGTTTGCTTTTTTTTTCTCAGAACAGTTAAAATGCCAAAGAAGTTGTGATTCAAACTGATATCCCAAGACCTTGTTAGTAGTCAGTGCAGAGAATTCCTCTGTAGCATGGAAAAATAAATATTTCTGTCTTTTTGTACCAAATCTGTTTTATGTCATGCTATAGTTTAACTACTCACAGGACTCTGAGACGATTAATGCAACAGCAAGTCCCCTAACTCAGAAAATACCCTATATTTTACACTGGGGTTGCACAAAAACCCTCTTCTAAAACAAATGCTGACAGAGACTAACAGTAGATGCTGTAACTTAATCTCAGAACCCCAATGCTGTCAAACCCCTTGAGCATCATATACAGTTTATGGTAGGGTATTATCACAATCCTTCAATGGAATTACAGTTTTGTAACTAATCTCTCCCTATCAGTTACACTACACAGAAACTGTGAAGTCCAAATACAAAGAGATCATAGGTGTGAATGATTGCACTTGAGTTGTTCCCCCCAACCATATTTCTAAGCCCCAGAGTGATAAATGGCACAGCAGTTATAAATGGGCCATAGGGTCAGTGGAACTAAAAGCTGAGAGTTCAAAGAAAAGTCACAATTCTTCAGAGTTCAGCAAAAGGCCACAGACTGATGTAGCAATGCTTAATGATAAATGGCCAAGGTTGTTATGCTCCAATTAGAGAAGATAGAAGATTGGCAAACAACCATGGCAATGGGAACGCTGCAGCTTCAGACCATCCACATCACCTCACAGGTCTCTGAGTGTTATGGATTTCCTGTATTAGTCTAAAATTCTTCATTGACAGAAGCTTATCAGTCACAAATAGACCAGCCACAAGAGGTTCTGGTAATACAGAAATTACCCACACAAATTTAACATAAATGGATCACATCTACACGAGTTCACACAATGAATCTGAAGTGTGAGGAGAGAGACTTTGGCATGAACAAGAGTTATCACAGGAGACTGAAGCCCAAATCTACTGACAAATTGGTATCTTTTCTCCCTAAAGGGAGAAAAAATCAGGAACTAGAATTGAGGCACACAAGTTCAAAAGTTGATTCAGGAATAAACCTGAAGAGACACCTGAATCTCTACCTGTGTCACTCAGGGAAGTGGAAGCCAACAGAACCTTTCTTTCATGGAAAGGGAATCACGTTTAGACCATTTTCTCAGGCACTGAAACAACTGGATTCCAGACACATGCACATCTTACAATAATATTCTTAAAATCCAAGTGAACACCCTTCCCACAAGGAGTGCTTTCCATCCTGCACTAGTGTGCAGTTGGGAGATGAAATCTGGTGGATCTGTAAGGATTGATGGCAGGAGGACCTGGCTTTTTGCCATTCCTGTGCAGGAAGGAAAGATAATTCAAATTCATTTAAACTCCAATATTACTTCTACTTTTTAGACAACAGACTAATGTATAAATAGTCACCATTGAAGTGAGGTCTGGAACAAATCTCCTTCCTGCTAGATAAGATTCAGGTTCCAGATAGGCTAAGTTGAAAAAATCTCCAGGCATCTCTATAAAAGATTTCCTGAACAGACTTTCCAAGTGTGTGTTCAGAGCTGAAAGCACCAGATTCCCAGAATATTCTTACTATGATCTTTTATTGTTGAATTTTAAGGACCATAGTCTAAAACTGGATCACAAACGTGATCACGCACTGATATACAGAAAGATTTGCATTAGGAATTAAATTACATGCATTTTCTACATCCTGCTCACCAAAAAACCTCTAAATTAATCTTCACTTATTACTTTTCATTGCATCTCTGCAATAACAACAAAGAAATAGTCCTATGTTGAATATTTTTCCATAAAAGCTTAAATAGTAATGAACTAAAAATAAATACCTATTTGCCAGAAGATTCTTAGAGACAGCACATGAGGAAATTTTGCATGAAACAGCTGTTCAGGCTGCCTGAAAGTATTCCCCAGAGATGTGTACCAGTGCCTACAAGGAAATCACATAAACAAAATAATTGGTCACCCTCACTTCTGTATTATTGTCTTACATGATGGATTAAACGTCCTATGAATGCTAAACCAATTCACCTTTAAGTGAATGACCAGGCCCCACGATTCAAAAGAATTTGCTCACTTTTAAACACTAGAGTTGCAACAGGAACAGTTCACTGTTCACAATATCCAGAACATTTCTTAAATTTTTTTAAATATGACTCTGATTTCCCCTATCAAATTGCTCATTACCATGGGACTTCACCCTCGTTTTCAGAACTTCACTAAAAATAGTACAAATGTTCTTAAGTAAAAACATTGATAAGGCAGGAAATGAGGAAATTAATTCCCCATCTCATTCATATATACAGACTGAACAGACTTTCTTTATGTACTCATATAACATTTGCTAAATGAGTGTTCACTCCCTCACTACAAATACTCAGTGTGTACTAGCTATTTGGTTTTTCACTGCAGAGTCACTACCCTTGGTTCATGAAGTTCCTTGACTGTAAATTGTTGAAGGTTAGAGAAGTTTTACCATTTGCTGAGAAGTTACATTTTCTTCCTTCAGCAGCCAATGCTGGCAACTGCCAGGGTTGGAGCACTGGGCTCTGTGGTCCCAGCAGCCTTGGACTGGTTACAGCCCTGCAATCACACACAGACTGGATGTGCAGTTAGCACTGCTGCCTTTATTCTCACATGTCAGAAAACTGCATTTACTGCACCAAGTTCTTTATCAATATGTTCTGGAATACATGCTTATCTGAGTGCAAGAAATATGTCTTCATCTAGGTGTGTATTTTGACATTTAAAAATATTTAGAGATAGTTTTCCAAATAGGCCTTTCTAAGCAAGACAGAAAGCCCAACTGATCTATATATTCTCTGCAACTTAAAGTGCAATAATTTAATTTAATTTTGTTGCAATCACTGAAGCAGGCCTGAACATACACTTGGGTACAGCATGGGCAAATCTTGTTCAGTCTGATTTCATAGTTTGGGTGGGAAGGGACCTTAAAGCTCATCCTGTTCCAACACCCCTGCCAGGGAGAGGGACACCTGTCACTAGACCTGAACCCCAGGCTCAGAGACCCATCCAAACACTTCGGGGATGGGGCATCCACAAGTCCCCTGGACAACTTGTTCCAGTGCCTCACACAGCAAAGAATTATTTCCTAATATCTGTTCTAAACCTCCTTTCTGTCAGTTTGAAGCTGTTCCCCCTTGTGTGGTCACTACATACTCTTGTAAATAGTCCTCATCCTGTCTGTAGACTCCCTTCAGGTAACAGAAGTCTGAAAATGGATCACCTCAGAGCCTTTCCAGGCTGGACAATCCCAATTCACTCAGCATTTCTGCACAGGAAAGCTGCTGCATCCCTCTGATCAACTTGGTGAGCCTTGAGAGCAGTAGCACAGGCAGTGCAGACAAGGAGGCAAGGAGCAACTGGCGGCAGTTTGATTAGAGGCCTGGGGAGGGCAGTGAGGGAATAAAGCAAGGAGGATGCAATGAAGACCACAAGAGAACAAGGCTAAAGTCACATGGGTGTCTCACAACAGACTGATCTATAAGAGAACAGTGGGTGCCCTCAGTGAATTAAGAATCAGCTCACAAAAGCCCACTATCATGCAGACATCCTCTATTCAGTCAGCCAATTTGTGGCTCACTTACTGGGGATCACCCTAATTGTAGGCAGGAATTTTTAATTCACTGTATGTGGGACAATATTTAAATTATCTGTACTTCTTTGCCCTCTTTTGCAGTTCCCTCTTTACCTCCACACCTTTCAGGGCAAAGCTGGGATCTCACAGACAGTCTAACACCTTCCACAACCCTGATTCACTCCTAGCAGGTGATGGCAGCAGTGCCTGGCATTTAGCAAGAATTCTGCAAGAGCCAGGAGGGAGGTAAGAGAGGTTCATGTGGTCACTTGCCCATTTCACCCTGTCAGCAATACCCCTGTGGTGTTATTACAGACTGACCTATAACTAACAGAGAAATCCTGTGGAAGGTCGACAGTTAAACAAGAGTCTCATCAGGACAGAAATCAAATTCAAATTTTACTATTCATTCACATTTATGGCCCCAGATTCAGAACACCCTGGCTCTCAAGGCTCATCTGGCCTTCTGGAGACAGAGGCACAGAGACACATCTCATTTGCTCAGAGTACAATTTTACATGACAGAGAAACATTGTGTTCAAGCTGTTCCAAGAGTGAACTCCTCTCAGTGATTCAGAAGGAGGTTTTGAACTCTGATCTCCAGGATCCCAAAGCTGAAATCTGATCACCATTTATTATGGAAAAAGTACCTCAGGCTCTGCTGGAGCTATCCCACTTTGTATAAATAGTGCAAGAAGACTCTGCCTGGACAGTTGGTGGCTGGGGAGCCCCTCCACTCATGCAGGAAAGGCAGAAACCTCAACATGAACCTCAGGCTTCCTGGTAAGAGCTTTCACAATGGTGCTACTTGACAGCCCAACCTTTCCCTCTTCCCTTCCACTCACTCAAAGGGTGGTCAGGAAGATTTCTTATGAATCAGATCAGGTTTCTTGAACTAGAAAATTTCCCATCATCTCCAGTCATACAAGGCAGAGTTGTGCAGGCATCCTGACAATTCCTACCTGGAAGCAAGTCTGCTGAAATGAAAGCCAGAATTCAGCTTTAGGGGGGGTCTGGCTTCTCCCTGACAATTTCAACCTCTGAGACAAAATGAGTAATTTTGAGAGCAAAGATCAACCTCACTTCAGAGTCTGGACATCAGAAACTGGCAATTGTTGCAAGGCAAACACTGAACTTTGAAGTCCTGCTCTTTCATTTAGTTCAGCAAAAAGTCCTTATCACTCACACTTAAACCACAGTGACTTTCCTCCAAAGTGCACATTGCACTGAAGCTCTCCTGAAAAAGACTCTGAACTTTTATCTTCCATTTTGAGAATACTGCTTGAAAAAAATACAATTTGGCACTTCAAAAGAGACATTTGACTTGTCCTTGTCTCAAATGATTGCCCCTTATAGTCTTTGAGCAACTGCAGCTTTGGGAGCATTTCAAAGAGAAATGCTCTAGCATTTGGTATCAGAGAAAGCAGTTTGAGCTACTGTAATTCCCCATTATCATAGTCTTTAAAAAGATACTATTTCTTAGCAAGACACACAGCTTTATTTTCTCAGTCCTATTTTTAAGCTGTGGTACCAAACAAGGCTGATACTTAAGGTGAAGAAAAGGTAGTTTAATGTATTTCTTTTCATTAAATCTGAAGAAAATAATAGCTGTATCCATTTGGAGTAGGAATAGATAAAAAACATCATTAAGTTCTTCAAGCTTGTGTTAAAATGCAATCTTGTTACCTTTAAGAAAACAATCTTTATCTTTAATCTCAATGAAATATAATGTGTGTACATTCATATATATGTATGCCAATGCACAAAAACACAGGTTTTTTCTTAAATTTAAGTGACAGTATATGAAAATAAACACACTTTGATGTACATAGTTATGCTCTAAAATAATTTACCATACTCGAAAGACCAAAAACCCCGACAAGAAGAATAAAATCCCAACCCCAAATCAAAAGTTACCAATATTTCTCTGCATTTCATTTAAAACACCATTCTGCTTTCTGTTACATTCTCAGATATGCTCCATCTGACTTAAAACCTTATAGCAAGGTTACCAGGAGGAACAGAATCAGGTCAGCACATTAAACTAGATTTTTCTTTTACAACAGCTTCCAGGCAAATCTTCAGATTTTCCATGTTATTTACAAGGACATTAAGAAGGTCTTGTGCTTTCTACCTCAGTGATTTATTCTTCCCATATGCAGATGTGGTAATACTTTAGAAGCTGGTTAATTAAATGTTCTAGCAATATCAGTAGGATCTTGACAGACTAACTTTGATTTACCAATCTTATAAAAAGTCTGTCCTTACCTTTCAGAATTTGACTTTACCATGGGATGTGCTAAATGAGAATAATAATTCTTAAAATAAATTAGCTAAAAAATTTCTTGCCTTACACCCCAAGATATGGCTGCAAATACAGTAAATGCTTTACATAAGGATTTGACAATTTGTTATAAAATATTTATGAAAAGTATTTGTAATACGAGGAGTATCAAAGGTTAAGTTATTCTTAGGAATGACTTGGTGATAAGAGATGCTCTTAAACAGACACCTACTGCTTTTGTCAAATACAATTTGCATAGCAGCAGTACACTCCTACACAGTTTTCTTAAGAGATAAAGGAAAACACGATCTTCGTTCAGATAGACTTTTTTTTTTAAACTAGTAGCTATTTTGTATTCAAAATAGATCTAGGTGGTTTTCTAAACACCACTATACCTAACCCCATCTATGAGGAACCAGTATTAGGGTCCAAATGACAAATTTTCTTCTATCCTATTTTCACTTGGGCTATGTGGGCTCTCTTCATAACCTTGATTTGACACAAATCACAAAATATCTGGAACCACATGTGTTTTCCTGACTTTCTTCATGCTGGATTTAAATATTTTTATTTTAACTGGTACACAGTACATGATGTAACACATTATTACCACTAGAAAAATTGTCAGAAACCATCTCCTGTGTATCCTGCCTGCCCTTTCCAATCTTCTTCCCCACATCCCCTCTGCTGCAAAAGATTCTACTTGACCAGGAATATTAAATGTTAGATGTAGTGCTGTACAGTGTGAAACATGATTCCCCTCTTGCAGAGAGTTGTATATTGGTTGTAAGAAAGTTTTCAATAATTTCAAAAATTACTGGGGGGTTTGTATTATAAGTGACAGATAAATCTGGAGTTACCCATTCTCACTCAGTTTATTAATAATGTTATAGCTTTCGACAGTGAAATGACAGGAGAATTAATTGTTTGCAAAAGTTTTTAGACAAGAAGAATTCCTCTAGAAAAACAAATATATCTGGGTAATATCAGATTTACATGAGAAGAAGAGCAAGTGGAAAATGTACCAATGTGTTCTGAAAGATATTTAGGTAAAACAAGAGGCATCTTCTTCAAGAGGTTATTTCCTGGCAGTGGGATATTTCTGTATTTACATATTCTATCAGGCCCAGAAAAAAATTCAAACCTTATCTACATTGTAACAGCCTATTCAATCAAGGAACATTTTCCATAGCAGAGATGCTAATATTTGTTTCCTTAAATGCAAATTGGAAAGCTGCAATTTTTCACATCAGATAATGTCACCCCACCAGTCAGTCATCCCAACAATCAGATTTTATCTATCAGCTTTATTGCCAGACTGGCAGCAAACAGAATACAAGTACTGAGGTCCTGCAATTATTGATGAGAAATAAATCCCACCACTCTTGCTGCTACCTAAACGTTCTCAGCAGCTTCCACAACTGGACACTAACCACAAGACCAAACTGGGACAGAGCCTTCCCTAGGCTGCTTTTGTTTACTTTTAGGAAAAATAATGTTCTTCAGTTACTTTAAGTTATATAGCTCGACAAAAAAAAAAAAAAAAAAAATTAATATTCTTCCTGCAAAACTTAATAGTACATTTATGTCAGACACCATTAGCTTGCCTGGAAAATCCCTTAGGAAAAGTCTTACCTTACATGGAGGAGACAAATTAAACCCAAGTTTGCAGTTTGAGACTTTCTTTTTTCTTCTAAAGATGAATTTATCTCTTTTCAGTTCAGTACCTCTGTGCTCTCTTCTGACCTAATTTTTTCTGTGATAAATGCCAGAGTTTCAGTGGAGTCACTTGAGCTCCTGTAAGAAAAGAACTGAAGTAAAAAATGAATGCACTCAACATTCCTGCTCTGACAGATTGCTTGACAGGACACTAAAAGCCTTGCAAGGCTATAGGTGAGTTAAAGCCCCAGAACTGCCATTCTTTTAGACAAAATTGCATTTCAGTTTTCTGCTAATTATCCTGTACTAACATAACAAAGTTAAAGCTCATTCAGACAAAGCAGGTCTACAATTTGTACAGGCCTGATACAGGCTGTTTTATAAGATTCATTTCCAGGGTACTGCACAGTGAGAAGACATTCAAATTAAATTTCAGCCTTAGTTTAGACAGGAGAAAGACAAAAAAAAAAAAAAAAATTTCACCTGAGAGGCACTGCAAAGTACAGCTGGCACAGAAGCTTCTCAATTTAATAACTTTCTGTTCCTCCCCTGTCCAAACACCTTGCTGGGATTGGTTTTCACTTATTGATGTAGTGTCAGCAAATTGCATGGAAGACTGAGCACAGGTGTACCTGTTCTTGCAGAAATGGGCAGAGGACAGCCACAGAAGGTGCAGGGAGGCTTCTCAGCCCAGCCCTTCTGGGGGATCCCAAGTTGTGTCAGAGGAGCCACCACAAAACCCACATTGCAGGAGAAGGCAGGCAAGACAGCTCAGACCCCCTCAGGTAACAACACCATTAAAAGATCTCTGCTGGCCAGAGTCAAAAGCTCTTGCAGCCCCATATCCTGTCCCAGATGCTGTCCTAGGGGTAACACAGGTAAGCACACCATGATTTTTGCACTACTGTTTGCTCCCTTGGGGCAACAGAGCCAACAGCCATTTCTTTCCAGGGCTACAGCAGGGCTAAAGACCTCCTGGATTTATAGGACTCATTTATCTCCACCTCAACAAGCAAAGTTCCTCATGGAGCAAAGAATTCGGATGGAGGGAAAAAGTGAAGAAATTAGATCAGGTAATCTCATCACCACATAACTCATTTAGGGAGAGGAGTCTTTTTCTGGAAACTGAACCAATACATGTGACACCTTATGAAGTAGTTGGTGGGGAGGCCAACAATTAAACAATTGTGGCTATATGTTATACAATCTTAAGCTTTAAGATGATGTAATAAAAATATTTTAAAATGTTTGCTTATAGGAAGAACTTAACCAAGTTGGGCTATTTTAATACCATGATCAGTTTCACTGATTCACTGCAAATGCTCCAAAGTAGTTTTAACTTCCCAGAAATCATGCAGGTATATTCTGAAGTCTCAGTTTGTTGAACAGGCAAATGTTTTGTTATGTAGGATCAAGGAATGCTCAGTTCCATCTTTACTAGCAAAAAAAATCCATAAGACACTTTACCTGAAGGATATGAGAACAAAAACTGGCTGTTTGCACTGCTAATGAACACTTGCTTCACATCAGATGAGCAAGGAAATATATTTATCAGAAGAGTAAGTTTTCCTCCATTAAAACTGCTCCATTTTTTCCTGCTGTCTCCTCAGTCTTCTGGAAAAAAACCAAAAACAAAACAAACCCCAACCAAAAAACAAAACAAAAACACCCCAAACCCTTTTTTAAGGAATAGGATCATCAGATCTTTGAACTAGTAGTAAAACACAATATTGTAGACATATAAACAGTACAGTGTTTCCAACACCTATATGGTAAAATTCCTCAATGTCTTTAAATGATTGACTAAGGCTCTGAAGTCAGACTCAATATCTAGTCTGACTTTCAGATGCCCAAGAGTTAAAAAATAATCAGTATTTAAAACAGTACAGCCACAGCTCCTTTGTACTTTGTTATTGTTAGAAGATGAGTACATTCACATGAACACCATAAAACAGCACACCCACATTGCTTAGATAGTATCAAAACTTGCAGACCTACATAAGAGGAACAAATTTATGGAAGCATTTATCACAAGAACACATACTTGTTTTTAAAGGAAGAGCAAAAGGTTTTCATGCATCCTATTGCTTAAACACTTAATCTCCTAGAAAACTTTTGGATTTTCAAAGGTTTAAGGAAATTTAGTGCTGTTCCCCAATGTCAGTGATGCTAAGGTGTTTACTGAAGCAGTGTCCCTTTTGAAAGCTGACCTTAAATTTAAAAGAAAATGTGAAAAGCATAGGAATAGATGTAGCAATCATCAGTACTCATTTTTCACCATTCTTCTCCATCTTTTTCAAAGTACTCAAATGCCTAAGCCAAACAAAAGCAACCTGATAATGTAAAAAATATACTTAGGAGACAAACAGCTGTAAAAACCAAAACCAAATAAAACAAACAACCCACCCCCCAAAACAAACAACAAAAAAACCCCATCCAAACAAAACAAAAGGTGGGGTATGACTGCACACAGAAATTATTTTCCAGACATTAGTTTAAAACCTCCGTGCTTCATTCACTTCTAATATCAAAGTAATAGCATGTATTTTCTAATGATCTTTTCTTACAGTGAGAAATATAATCCTGTATAAGTAATAAGTAATACTAATCAGAATACCAGCTATAGAAAACACAGCAGCAATATATCCATTGTTTCATATTGCTGCTGTTACACATTTTCCTAGTTTGGGCACTCCTTTTATAAACACTTTTTACCTTGTGCTCGAATTTTTCTGGCACTTAAAACTTTTCCTCAAAGTCCTGAAAGGATTTTAGAAAAAGCAGCTGGAAGTGCACCAGAGAAAGGAAAATAAAGTCATGTTTTACACTTGTGTCTACTGTTGCTCTCTGCCTTCCACGATTATAGAAAGAACAGGATTTCCAAAACTAGCATTCAAAAGCTGCTTGTTTCCTCCACTTCCAAACCAAGCAGGCATTTAGCTCTGAAGACTGGAGCAGGGATTTAAAGGAGTACATTCAACATTGGTTTGTAAAGTAAAATGATAATGACTTTTGTCAATATTACTATTACTTTACAAGGAGCACTTGGCACCAAAAACTGTCAAGGCTAAAGACTGCTAAGGCCCATCCTCCTTACTCATCAGTCTCTGGAGTCCTGGTTGGGCAATGGGCCTTACCATTAACTGCAATTAGTGCGACTGTATCACTGCTACCAGCAATTAGATCGCAGTGCTGAAGACCTTTTGCAAGCAAGCATCCCCTGTGTGAAAGCAGCTCCTGTGAGCCTCTCTGGTTCAGCATCATCAGTACCATGCCAGCAACTCCCCATTTCCCTTCAACTTCACAGGAATCATGGGATGGAGTTGTTCATTGAGGACTTCTTTATTCCACGTGCTCCCAAGAGGAGCTAGCACAGTGGTTTGATTTCCTGTGAGACCCTGAGAGTAGCTCAGCTGGGCAGAGCTGTGTTAATAACACCAAGGTTGTGGTTTTGATCCCTGCCCAGGCCATACACGTAAGAGCTGGACCTGCTGATTGATCGTTGTGGGTCCCTTCCAACTCACAATATTCTGTGAAATGTGAAACAGGACTGAAAGGACTGAAAAACAGCTCATTCTGACATGAGTGATGACAGAGAGCCTTTTCTCCTCTTCTTTCTTCAGGAGAAGTACAACTAAATAAGGACTAAAAGCTGGATCCTGGAAGAGTTGCCACTAAATGGTCATTTGAGCAAGGGTGTTTTGCATTGGTATCCAAGTGGCTGCTGATGTTTGTGCAAACAGTGATCCGTGGTAGCCATGCAAAAAGCCACACACAAAACACTTCTGACCACTGGAATCTTACAGTTCTTACTTGGAACTCAAAGGCTTTAACACAAAGAAAAAAAGGTACAAATTAAAAGGTGAAAATGACGGCTTAAGTCCACTTTTATCTTTAGCATTTACCCCCCTAAAAATAGCTTTTTTGAAGTTCCATTTTGCACAGAACTGGCTAATAGGTGAACAATTCCCTATGGTGCACTCACTCCAAGAGTTTTAATATCAGCATAATAAAGCTGAATGTTAATTGACTTTGACATTACAGTTACCCTAAAATGAGTCTTATTCTGCTTTCAACTAAACCATAAGTAACATTTTCTTTATAAAGTGGCAAAGAAAATGTTACTTATGATTTAGTTGAAAGCAGAATAAGTGTGATGTGAACATATCAGATACCCTGGGTAACTAATATTCTGGAGAGTGTTGACTCCATACAGCACTCTAAAACCTGGACACTTATACTTGCTCTTTAGATTTCTTCAGTTTCTTTTATGCTTTTTATATGGTTCATTACTTTTGAAAGTGATTTTTAACAGTATTAAAATTTCAGAAGTCAAAACAAACAAAAAGACTTTAAGGTTATTTTAAGGCTGTGTGCTCTCAGAGGTTTCAGTAGCTTTGAAGTAAAATATTGATTATCAGCTTTCAGAGTGGGACTACCAAGCCCTCACAAACAAAGCTGGTGGAGTGGCAGCCTACAGCCATCCAGAACAGGTTAAAATGCAAGTCTGAAGGGTTTTGCCTTTTTCAGAACACACGGAATATTCCATTTTCTGCTTTGTGGAGGAAGAATGACAATAAGCACACTAACACATGCATACATATGACTATTCATACACACTCATCTGTGCCAGGTCCAGATTACAGACAGCAACTGTTCTGATCTATGGGAGGAGCAGATGAAGACTGACTTGATAGCACATATTCAAGACTTTTTGGTTTAAAACATATTTTCAGTTTTTCTGAGTTGGAAAGAAGGAAAATTCAAGCAGCTTCAGTAGAAGCTTGTGGTTCTACAAGGAAGACTGCACCCCAAATAGAAATACAGTCCTCAAACACATGGCCCAACCTTACCCTTCTTTTATTTCTGTTCAACTTCCTTTCCCCACACTGGGGAGGACACATCTTTCTCCACTCTGTCTTTTAAAATTTAAAGATGTTAAAGATCATTATTCACTCTTACGATCCCTGATTTTACTACACTAACAGCAGAACTTCTCTCTCAGCTGGGGTTTAAAGAACATATTCCAACACAAACCAGAAGGTGATGATGAGACTACACATCCCTGAGTCTTGTGTCCCTCCCCGCCTCAAGTGAGTGTCAGGTCCATTTGCTGCAGCCTTAGGTTTGCTCTGGGGTACCTGCTCATAAACCACGACTTGGCTCTCCAAAATTGAAACCACATTTCCAAGAAGCGTATAATCAATCTTTCAGAGGAGGAATAGGGCAGCAATCTATTTTTCATGCTTTTATAAGCCCTCATGGCAACATATCACATTAAGATTTTTTCCAAGTGTGAGTCATTTCAGACTGTACAGGTCACTACTACATATTCCCAGTGAACGTTTCCATTACAGTGCAAACTCTGCTGAATGAACCACACAGGACACTGACAAGCCTTGATATGTGAGGGAGGGATATGTGTCTTATAGGTTAAAACTAACACTGCACTATGTTAGTTTTAACCTATAAGACAACTAATCAGGTCAGAAATTTCCATGTATATTCTAGAAAGAGTTTAGCAACTACAAGATCAAGGACTATAATGGAAAAGAAAACAATTTGCTGCATGCTTTAGTTCTGCAACAAGACACCAGTACAGCTGGAAATAATATAAGGGCAGGCAAAATACTGGAGATTTGGAGTTTACATTAAGAAAATTTCCCTTATAATTTTACTTCTTCCACCATTGTAGGTACTCTATTAATAAAAATTCCCTATCTCAGCCTGCAATTCCATAGCTACAGGTTTCTCACTTGAGGTGGAACTCAGCAAATTTGCATAAACAGAACAAAGATAAAAGAACTGAGCGTTATCACTGAGTGCTACTACTGCATGCATTAACTGCATCCTTGACTTCTGGCATTCTTCTCTCCGAATATTTCACAGTGAGTACAACGTGCAGCTGAGGAAAGTTCCTGACGCTCCTCAGCAAAGCATTTGGAAGCAGAACCATGGAAAAAGCTCAGCACCAGAAGCATGACATATTCCCTCCTGTTCTGTGCTAGAGAGCAGTCTGGCAGCTGGGGGCTGCTGTCAGCCCTGGAGCTGTGAGCACTGACAGAAGCCCATCGTCACCAGGCTGGCAGCCCTGTGACGTGCTGCCAGCAAGGCACGGTGTGACAGGGCTGGGAAAGCCAGGCTGAGCTCTCTAGAGCAGGTAGAGCATCAGCTTTATTCCAGACAGCAGGAAGGGGAGCAGCAAGCATGGAGCAGCTGCTGTGTTAATTAAATCCATCAAATGGCAGCATTTTAGCATGAACACAAATGGCTCAGTGCTGGCCTCAGGTCTCCAACTCTTGCAGAGTAACTTACAAGCCATGGAAAAGTAATTATGAGGGCAAGAAAGAAAAATGCAATGGGTCTTGAGAGTTGGGGGGGTTAAACTCTTTGTTATATGAACTGAATATTAGGGAAATTTTCTTCTGTATGTTGGCTTCTATTTCATAGGGTAATTTTGAGTAAACACACATCTATCTTCTTTCTTGCCCATATGACCTCATACAGTGCGCATTGGGAAAAAAGAAAATTTCACAAGTCCTAAAGCACATTGGGTAAGGAGAAATGCCTGCAGGAAAGCCCTTGTAGACATGCTACAGCAACACAAATTCATCCATCTCTGTAACTTTGACCACAAGTCACAATACATAAACATCTCAGGTTATCTCTGACATGTTCATGTAGGGCTGTTTTGGTCTTGCACACGTGGGGCTGAGTGGCACAGGAGCAGAAACGCTGAAGGCCACTTAAATTCATCAAGAATTAAAAAGTCGTTGACAGAGCTGGTCCAAAAATTGTAGACTAATCATACCTTCCAATAAGCCCAGAAAATAATATCATTCTATTTTGTACCTTTTCACGCACACACACATACATCCCCCTCCAGTTTGGAGCCATTCTCAGTACTCTGCAATATGAGTCCCTTTACAGCCTGTGGGATGAAAAATGCAATGTATGCCACAAAAGGAGCAACACAATGGCAAGACAGCATCAAAGGAGGAAAAAAAAGCACTTTCTTTGTGGGAGTTTTATTTCTTCTTTCAGCCTCCTTGTAAAATCTCGGCTGGTTCCATGAGCAGGAAGTGATGGAGAATGTAAGGCAGCAGCTACTTGGGCATGCTGAGAACCTGCACCATCTTCCTCTCCTGCAACCCTGCTACAGACACAGGGACACAGTTTTCCCTGCCCTCCCTTCCCCAAGGAGCAACTCAACCCTGCCTGCCCTCTGCTTGTCAGACCTGCAAGTGGAACCAATAGCTGGCTGCACATTAGCTCAGAACATGCTGACATGTCACTCTGGAGAGCCTATTTGAAAGGTTAATAACTTTTAAAATCCAATTAGAAGTCCTAATTAGCTAAAGCAATCTTTGGTCTGCCTACTGAATCTCAAACTAGGTGAACACAATAAAGATTAATCTGTTCTTCATTCTTTTGCAGGCAGCAAAGAGGCTGCTGGAGCTTCTGAATGCCTCAGTTTTCAGGTGGCCACTGGAATGACCTGAGCAAGCTCAGGTCTGAACTTCAGAGCAGAAAAGCTCAAGCCACAAACTTTGTGTTCCATTGTCATGATATCATGATGCTGATACTTCAATCATGACAAGCACAGCCACATATGCTATTTTTGCCATTCTTGGGCACATGAGGTCAAAATTATCTGATTTTCTAGGTAGGGCAGCAGTAAAAAAATTTGGCCATTTTATTTATCACTCAACTATGTCTGTGGAAATTTCTCTTTGAGGCCTCAACTAAGCCAGATCATCTTGTATGCACTGTTGCTTCTTCACATGTACACACTTCCAAATATGCATGAAACCCATCAGTTAGTTACTAACCCACTAATTAGTAGTTAACCTGCTCTTGGCATCCAAATGAAACCTTATTTCATTATTTCATAAGCTGTTCTTTCTCTTTCCTGCTAGACATCATTAGCAGACATAAAAACTGAATATATAAATAAGTAAAGTTACTATTTTCATAGACATTTAAGCCAAACCAAACCAAAATGACCTACAACAAAAGCTCCTGAAAATTTCCAGAGTATAGCTATCCTGGATCTCCCATTTATACACAAACTTAAAGGTAGAAAGGCTAAGTTCACAATATGTCATATTTTTTTAAACATCTGCTAATAAACTATTCTAAATTCTCCTGTTTTCAGGTACACTTGAGTCTCAGAAAGCCCCCCTGATTTTCTGAGGAATGCTCCCTGGGAGCTTGTACATGCTGCCACAGCCATGGCAGTGGTACCAATGACAAAGTGAATTTCACAGGAAAAAGATCAGTTGCTAAGAACACCATTCCAGGCTGTTTAAAATTCAGAAAGCAGCTTAGCATGAATCTGCCACAGGAACTGCAGTCATTAGAACAAACTACTGAAAGAAGCTGCCTGTCCTAAAATAGTCCCTTAATCACTTCAGGCTTTCCCTGGTAAAATCTACACCTCATTTCCAGCCGAAGGGAAGAAAAGAATCTGATTCTGATTCACGCGAACACACCATTAAAACCATGAAGTTACTTTCCCTTGCTGCAGGTCTGAAGTGCCGTGAGAGAAATAAAACAGCTCCCACGGGACCTGTCCGGAGCCCTTCAGCCTCAGCAGAGCTTTCACTGCAAGAGACACCAAGTGTCCAAGTTTATTTACACAGCCCAGCCGGGTCCTGACGGGCTCGCAGGGCTCTTGTTCTCCCGCAGGAACCCTCCCGGAGCTCGGCCCGTCACAGAGCGCGGGATGCCGCCCGCAGTGCCGGCCGGGCCCGGCAGGTGCCGCTGCGGGCCCGCGGGAGGCCCCGCCAGGCCCGGGCAGGGAACGGCCTGGGCTGGAAGGGACCGAAACTGCGCCCAGTTCCAACCCCGCCACGGGCAGGGAACAGGAATAGCCTAGGCTGAAAAGGGACATAAACTGCACGCAGTTCCATGCCCTGCCATGGGCAGGGAACAGGAATAGCCTAGGCTGGAAAGGGACATAAACTGCACCCAGTTCCATGCCCTGCCACGGGCAGGGACACCTCCCACCGCACCAGGGCACCCAGAGCCCCATCCAGCCTGGCCCTGAATGCTGCCAGCGAAGGGGAGTCCACAAGCTGCCTGGGCAGCCCACACTTCTCACCACCCAAATACAGACTTCAATACTCCCAGTAAATATAAACAGACTGAACAAATTCAGAGTATTCCAAATTCCTTTTACCCTGGAGGTCGCCACAGCCTTTCCAGATGGCAGCTGTGCCCATGGCTGAGGGCAGCATTAAGGTTTTTTATGGCAGATACACTTCAGCAGCCCTCAGCAGCCCCTATTCCCCAGGACAGTGCAGGATCAGAGGCTCTGAAGGGATCACTCCCAGCATTAAGCTCTTCAGAAACCATAAAAAGGCATACAAGCAAACTAGCCCCAGCCCAGACAAACCCCCAGGTTCTGAAAAATCCACAATATAAAAGCATTGTCAATAGCACACATATTCTATATATTTACAGAAGAAAGGTTGTCCAAATTAATGCATTAATTTTAAACTATTTCCTACGCAGGTCAGAGGAAAAGCCCAGCAAGTTTAAAAGATCAAAAAGTATGTACATTGCCACTGAGCACTTCAGTGAAAACTTCCAGATTCTTTGTTTAACGAGATGTGCCATATAAGAAATAGAAACTTTTAAAACATTGTCGTACAAACTGAACTTCAGGTCAAAACCGAACTTCAAGTATTATAGCTGCATTTCTCATCATTGGCTGTCACCATACAAGATTTTCAAAAAGCAAAGGTTTCAGTTTCATCACATCTGTGTTCATTTGAAGTGTTTGATGTCATTTTAACCTTTTTATCTTTCTCCAGTGTAGGAGCCTGAATCAGTTGGACTGATGCTGAAATCTGTAACTCTGGGGCTTCACATGTAAAGTAGATTCCCACATGCAGTCCTGCTGCATGTGCTGTCAGAACTTTGCTATCACTGCAGACCTGTGCAGCGTTCCATGAGAGCACACTGTGCTGGTGTCAAAGAAAGCCTAGTGCCAAATCCAGCTCTTCCAAGTGCTACACGGAGCTCCATCATTTCCTTCAGGGAGACCACTAATCATCAGAGGAGCTTTCCCATTACAATCTTACAGCTGTTTAATGCTGTCTGAGATGGCCACAAGACCAAAATTTATTATTTATTACAGAATAACAGACTGGGTGAGGTTGGAAGGGACCACAGTGGGTCATCTGGTCCAACTTCCCTGCTGAAGCAGGATCATCCCCAAGCACATGGCACAGGATTGCATCCAGATGGTTCTGTGCTCTCTCCAGTGAGGGAGACTCCACACCCTCTCTGGGTGGTCTGTTCCAGTGTTTGGTCACTGCATAGTGAAGAAGTTCTTCCTTGTGTTCAGGTGGAACTTCCTGTGCATCAGTTCCTGCCTGTTGGCCCTTGTCCCATTGCTGGGCACCACTGAGCAGAGCCTGGTCCATGCTCTGACCCCTCCCTGCAGGCACTGACAGACACTGACGGGGTCCCCTCTCAGCAATCTCCTCTCGAGGCTGAACAGCCCCAGCTCCCTCAGCCTTTCCTCACAAGAGAGATGTTCCATCCCCTCATCATTGTCACCCTCTGCTGGAGCTGCTCCAGGAGCTCCAAGTCTCTCCTGTGCTGAGGAGCCCAGGACTGGACACAGAATGTGCCTCACCAGGGCTGAGCAGAGGGGTGGGATCACTCCCTGACCTGCTGGCAATGCTCTTCCTAATGGCCTCCTTGGCCACAGGGCACACAACCTTTTTGTTTATCCCATAGGCATTTTTGTGATGTCACAACAGGAGGGGTTTCTTCTTACTGAGGACTTCTTTCCAGAGGAAGCACTACTAGTGAAGGGAAGGAGTCACATCCTGCAAGGACCTCTTCATCACGGAGCTGAAATATAGGCAGTGACTATAGAAATCTGAAAAACCTGAAGGATACATTTCACCACGGGTCAGCCAGTCAATCGCAATGTAGCTGAGTACTCAGCTGAATTCAGTTGAGTGCAGGTTTAAAATAGGGTATGCCCCTTCACTATTCAGAAAGTAAGGCCATCCTTCCCTTGTCCAACAGGGCTTGTACCCTAGGAAAGAAGGGACTCGAAGTAAAAATGAGCTCACAAGTGTGACACTACAGGAGTGTGGCAAAGCTGGCACTCAGCTGAGGAAGCAGACGGCTGAGACTCAGCTGGTGACAAGGAGGGGAACAGCCAGTGTGCAGACAGTGACTCCAGTGGAAAAGATGGGGTTCTGCCCAACTGTTTTCAGCTGTCCCTATTCCAAAAAAAAGGCATGCCTGTCCCCTTAAGGTTACTGTCCAAAATACACGTTTCCCCTCTTCTACAGGAGGGAGCCCCATTCCATCATTGCTCATGGACAAAGCTAGCTTGACTTACATTATTGAGAAGCACTGAGTCTCCTCTGGGCAAAGAGCCTGTGGTTAATCACACACAAGAAGAGGGAATGAAGCCACCTGCAGAAATCCTGGTGGAGTATCTCTGTCCACTCACACCTCTGAGTGTCTCTGTAGTTGACACCACCTGTCATGTCTTTTCTGAACTCTGCAGGGATCAAACTCCACAATATTCTCCTCCTGGAAAGAGGTGTTAGACTACATTTCTTACAAGTCCTCAACATTTACTCATCATCCAGCACTTCTCTGTAGACATTCTTTGCACAGCACCCTTTTATAGATGGCTTCTGAACAGCATTTGCAACTACTCCAAATTATTCATTCTTAATAGCAAAAATAACTCAAGACATACAAGTTTAAACCTGGCTGTATTACCTATGTCTCTTCCTCTCTTAGCCAGACCTTACCAGTATTTGGTATCTATCTTAAACCTCTTGTAGCTCTCTTTGCCACACAACTGGTCTTTTCCTTGAAAAAAACCAAGAAAAAAGCTCCCAAGCAATCAACAAAATTATAGTTTGCCCTGGGCCCATTACTTAGTTTTAGTAGTGCCTTGGTTGGGGACTGTAGGGAGTTAGCCAGGTAATAGCATAGACACAACTGAGAATAGTTACTGCAAAGTTTCACAACTTCACCGAACTGACAGAAAATTCCCATTGGAATGGATCATGCTTTCTTGCTTAACACCAAGAACTGACATCAGGCATTTACAAAACAAGGCTACTTAAAGAAAGCATAAAAATTACTATAGAGAAAATAAAAATCCACCATAAATACTTTTAAATCAGTATATTTAGAACACAGACAGAAGGACAAACACACTCTCCATGCAGGTGCCCTCCTGAAGGGACTGTGAGGATTGTGACCAATTTGAACATTACCAGATCTTACCTAGAAACTTCTACTTTCCTAGAAAAGATACACAGCTTTCCTAATCTGGTGGGGATATGGGTCAAGGGAGAAATTATTTCATTTTACTTTGTTATTAAATAGAAAACAATATTATGGCTCTTCTCTGTCAACTGCAACCAACAGGTAATTAACTCCATCACCTTCCATTTCAAGCAAATTTACAGAGCACAAAGCACCATAAAATCTCTTAAGAAGTCCAAGCAGCACAGAGATGTCACTGTCCCCAGTGGAGTGGAACACTGGCAAACAGAATCAGTGCTGTTTAACTTGCTTAATGCAAAGCATCTGAATAACAGCCTTAAACTGAACCAAGATAAGGGGGGAGTAAATTCCTAAAACACAGCAGTATAAACCTTTGTGTACAAAGAATGTTAAGGATTACATCCTACAGAAGGAAGCTGAAGTGACAAATCATCTGTTCAAGCTTCTTGCAACAACCGCAGAACTAAAAATCACCATCAGCTGAGAGTGGAACAAGTGCCAGTGCCAAATACAATGACAGGTCTTAATCTCACATTGAAAAGCATTGGAGATGACAAATTTTCCTTCTAAGAGAAATTATATACTTTCAAAAGATAATGTACTTGTTCAAACAGACTGAGTAAGGGAGGGAGGAAATAAGAAGTTTTTTGAACAACCAAACTAAACTTGGACTTTGCAGAACAATATTATCTTCCTGGAGGAATGGGGGAGTTATTTCATTTTGTGGAGACAGTTTGATTTTTGTTTATTTTCCAGCCAAAAGAGCTTCATAAGCGTAACACGAGAATTTACTACCTTGTGCTATTAAAAGTTACAAGCTTTTCAATTTCACCAATCAAGGTTCCTTACAAAAGCCAAACACTCCAACCTCTTCCCTAAGAACACAGGAGGTTTTCTTCAAATTGCATTATGTAACACTGACTTCTTTGCTTAAAACTTATTTCAACTAATGTTTTTTTTCCTAATCGACATAAAAATTTACTATGTTTACACAGCAATATTCCCTCCAACTCATGATCCTGTATTATCAATAATTTGTAAAAAACCAACCCCTTCCAAACTCCCACAGGTTTTCCCAAGCCTTTAGTCCATATTCAACTGAAAGTTTTACTGTTACAGAATAAAAGCCACAGACAAAATGCAAATTTTGTTTCTTGAAGAATATCTACAGGAATTACTGCCCTTCCCTATTGTCTGTATATCCACAAAGTACAAACGAGTCCAGGGAACTTTAACACAGATAACAAAGCAGATACGGTCCTGAACACTGAACACAGACATGGGTAAGAACTGCAGAGTTACTGACTGAAATCAGCACAGCAGGAAAAGGTGCTTTTTGCCAGAAGTTATGTTTGAATGCAGTTTTAATAATTCAAGACAAAGTATAAAGATCAGGGTAAACCAAAAATTATTACACAAGAGGAGCAGCCTCTACAACCTCCATAAACCAGAATAGTGCTGAGATACAGTGCACAAGACACCTCTCACACTCTGCTCACAGTTAAGTCAGGCTCCAACAAATTATTTCCTTTTTTCTTTTTGTTTTCTTGATATGCCAAGACATGGTACAGAAAAACTCTGCAGCAGTTAGCTTTGGCTTATTATCTATAACTTTCCTCTTTCAGGCTCTCAAATGGTGAGCTGCCAGACAGTATGCATGTGGATGGTGTTATATGATCTGCAGATCCTGCACAGGCATTTCCAGGGAAAGCATGACAGAAACTGAAGCCCACACTAATCAGATGGAGACAGAGGAATCCTGGTTCTGTATCCTGGTGGAGAAGGTACAGTGGTTAGTTCAAGTTGATGGTGAATCAAAGACTTAACCAACTACAAAGCCTGAAAAATGAATATTCAAGTGACTTCACTGGGGAACAACAGGAGAGGGGGAAATAAAAAGTGAAAGAATGAACCATGGAGCCCAAACTTTATTTAAGAGGCACTTCAGTTTAGATATGAAGAGAGCGATGAAGAATGACCATATCCTAACATGCATGATGAATCCATCCTGTGACCATCATCCTGAAAACAAGCCTTTTCCACCATGCATTTCCCAGCCTGTGAGAGGGGATTTGGGTTGATTCCAACCACCAGAAAGCAAGTCAAGCTGTTCTTTTAAAGGGCTACTTCAAGAAAGTTTTTGAGAAGGATGAGGTCCTTCCCTACTACTTACACCAAAGATCTGAAATTCATAATTGAGAACATTCCATGGCCAAGTCCAAGATTTTAACATGACAATGAAGCTGGAGCACACGAGTGTAGGACAACAACAGGCACATCTGCAAAAGTTCAGAGGCTTTCCCTGCATATGGATCAGAACAAAATTGGAAATGCTGAACCAAGAAGGAATGTTCTGCTGATTCTTACCTATAAAGAAAGACACTCTTTAAAAGTTAAAAGTGTTTCCAGTTAATAACTTATCCACCAAGACCAGGACTTCAAAAAATCTTCAAGGACACAGTACAAAAAGAAAAACTGGATCTCAAGCACATGAAAATAATTCTTTTGAATCACTCCCCTTTGGGATTCCACCTAGTGCATTTTGCTAAAAGACCTCTAGATAAGAGTATTTTCATATCTGTATTATTATCCTCTCCAGAAAAGAGAAAGATACAACCACTTTTCTCTCACTGCCAAGACTGATACTCACTTTTCTTTCATTCTTATAGACTCAAACCTAGAATACATACTTTTTTTAAAAAACACACATTTATGTTGAAAAATGCTGCACAGATGAGGTGACTCATTGCAGACCTAGAGTGGTGCATTGTTCCTTTAAAAATTCTTTACCTTGTGCTTATATAAGGCCTCCCACAGACATCTGGACTCACTGGAGACTGAGAAGGAAACGTGATAAAATGATGACTATGCAGCAACCACTGTCTCCCTTTATGAACCTTTATGTTTGTTGGACAGTTGTCTCCTGTGCACTACTGGTGGTGTCCAGGTCCTTTCAGGAGCTGCAATCTTCACAGGAGTAGCCTAAAAAATAACCTGAAAGATACTTAGTGCAGATACTATGAAATTTTAGTATGTTAATGCTTGAAAAAAATCATGTGCTTTTGGCTCTGCTCATACTTCAGGTTTTCTCAAGCAAACCTGTTCCCTGCAGTAAAGCACAGACTGTCCACAAAGCAACACCAACTCACTAGCAAAGGTCAAGTTCTTGGTGTCTGGTGTGATTCCAACTATCCCACAACTAAGAAGTACAAACTGACTCCACCCACCCTCCTCATTTGTTCAGCTCAGTTCTGCTGCTGCTCATGGTTTTCTGCTCAGCTGAGACTGACAGACCTGCTATGGTAGCTTGAACTAGAAACAACAGGATTCTCCATACTACCAAAATATCACTTCAGGTAAAGCAACAGGATCAGCAAGCTAAAATGAAGACACACATTTGGGAGAGATTAAAAAAAAAAAGGCAATTAACTGAAAAAGGGTAAGTTCAAGCTCTTTCTCACCATGAAGCAACATCTGGAAAAAAACCCACCTTTCACTTCATGGTACAGGTGATTTTGTAAATGAATTTTGGTTAAACTTCCTTAATTTTTTTTTTTTTTTTTTGTGTTCTATTAACTGAAAAAAGCCCATGATGAAACCCTTCATAATCCCCATCCTGAAGAGACCATCCCTCCTCACATAATTCAGTCACAGATTATCAGGTAGCCAAATGGACAGCATGCTTTACTACCTTACAGTTACTTGGAGAGGTTTTGTGCTGGGCATTGTGAATCCAAGCTACCAACTGCCTTACTGCAATAGGAAAAGTAAGGCTTTTAAGACAAAATTAATGCAACCATTAATGATTTCACATTAATGTGATCATTAATGACTTCACTAAAGATTTAAACTCAGATATTTAAAATATATTAAATTAGCAAATACATATATATTTATTTTTGCTCTTCTGCCTTCTCAATTCAATTCAAAAATTTGTCTTTGCAAAGGAATACACATCTATCTTCAGTACTATGAACTTCAATTGATTATTTTCATACTTCCAGAAACTGAATACAAAAAACCCCCAAAACAAAAACCAAGTCACATCCTTCCTTGCTTCCTTTTAATTTAAATATCTTAGGTACTCTTTTCAAAATAAATAATTTATTTCTCTTTTTACTTTAGAAAGAGTGCCTTTCCCCATGTGTTTGTTGTGATTGATTAAACAGATGTGGGTAACTGGCTCCTTCGGGGTAAGAGGGGAGCTTTCCTTAAAAGATTCCACAAATACTCAAACTCAAAACCTGTAAGCCATAAGGAAATGAAGTTGCTTACATCTAATTCTTTTTACTATTACTAAAAAAGTTGGAAGTCTGATCTGTTCAAAACCTGGTATAAAAATACAGTGCTAAGTAGGCATATTCTTGAGTTTCAAATCAAAGTGGAACAGGTGCAAAATGTAAAAGCTTTTAAAATGTATCCTCGCCCATTTCATACCTTTCTTCTTTAAGAGGGATATTTCACACATCAACAATCTCAGAACCTAGAATAATGCTTCTGTGCAGAATTTCATTTGTAAAAGGTCAATACCCTTTTTTTAAAAAAGATTTTGATAAAATAAATGGGTGGTTTGAAAAAGCATGAAGCACTGCAATACTGAAAAGAGGAGTGGAGAACAGCCCTGCACAGGTTTGGAATTGAAGGTCACATTCTATTGTGATCCTGTACATCGTGATCCAGTGTCTCTCCAGAGTGAACAAATTCTCAGACTGACACGTGCTGAGATTGAGCTCTGCTGCCTCTTGCATATGAGATGCCCACATTTCTGCCCACTGCATTTCTAGGTGGTCTGAACTTCATCACTCCTTCCCTTCCCTCTGTGGCCTTTTATTAGGAAATATTCAAACACCACTTGGAAGCCTGTAAGGAAAAGTTGTGTCGCTCCAATAAAAACATACAAATAAATATTCACATATTTTACTGATCTAACACAAAACGTTCTCTAAAAAGAGAAGGAATCAAAATAGTGTCAGGTAACAGCATTACCTAAGGATGCATTAAATCTCTTTTTCAACAAAATAATTAAGTTTCTTCATTAAAACCAGACAATATTTCAGCTCTACAAAACAAGCCAAATAGATATGTTCTTTTACTTCCAATAGAAATTTAATTAGGACAGATAAAAGATTTTTGAGATATTTTGTTGCAACAATAGCAACCCATTTCAAGTAGAGAATTAAAATTAAGATTTTATTTCTGGTCAATTACATGACTCAAAAACCAATTAAAAATGGATTAATCCTTAAGCTTCATAAATTCAGTTTTTTAAAACCTTTATTTTCTCTACTTAAATAAATTATTAGAAGTTTTGCTTAGAGGGTGCAATATATTTATACTGAAAATACTTTTAATTTTTTTACTTTAATTTTTTTCTAAGAATAGAAGGAAGGTGCCATTATTGTTTTGCTTCAGAAGCCAGTCCCTACTATTAGAAAAGACTTGGCATGGCCATTCACACGCACACTAAAGTGCTCAGGTGCAGTATCATACAGACCAGTGAAGAATATACAAAACACCATTGTGTATAATACTGTGACAGTTTTTCAATATATTCACATACAGTAATCTCCAAGTACCTGAAAGGAAACTGGCCATAAATCCTGAAGAACCTTGTCTATAAAATTGAGTAACCCATCAATATACTGTATCTCTTCTAAAAATACCCGTATTTTACAATAATATACAAGGTATCTGCTTGCAAACACAGAAGTAGCCATAAATAAAACTTTATTCTTTCTTTTCATTTACAAGCTACCAAGTACCATGTATTTACACAGCACTGGACACTTAAAGTAGTTGCAGTCACAAAATGATCCAGACAGCTGCTGATAAAGTAAAGGATCTTAAGATAAAAGCAAAGTAATACTGTAACAGATAAATGGCAAAAAAGCAGTTTTGCCATAATGATCAGACTTGCATGTTGCATCAATTCTGGTTGAAACGACTGAGCGCCATGCGATTCTCAGCTTTAATCGTTTGCAGTCTGGCTAAAGTTTGTACAGTCATTTCTCTTTTGCAGTTATTAAAATAAAAAAGTTAAAAACTATAGCAGCAACAAGCAAACCCTGTGACAGGAAGGCAAGGTTTAAGAACTAAAAAAGTTTATACAATGTGCTTAGGAAGGTCTGCAGAATTTATCTTCCATCGGCTGGAGTTCGACTGAGTGACAGCATGATTCGGGCGTATCTTTCACACAGTTCATGTGTGGAGTAGGAGGGTAACTTTGGCGGGTCATTGAAACCTTTTATCTCTGTAGAACAATCTAGCAGTTTTGGCAGGAAATCTGTCAGTTTTTCTTGCAAGTTGGCTGCAAATCAAACCAGAAAAACAAACATAAGCATTTATGTCCACATGTCGAATTGTCCTTTTTCTGCCCAGCATTGATGTCTTTTTTTAATTAGTGGGCAGAAGATGAGGCATTTCACTTATAATAATTCAGATTCTTTAGACCTACCACCAATAACTAGGACATACCAATTTCCAGTAAGATGTTGATATAAATTCCCCTTTAGATTGTCTAACACCACAAATGTTTTTCCATTCAAAAAGCAAGTTTCCTTTACAGCCTGATACCCCAGTACATATGGAAAAACGTTTTTTTTAAATGTATAGATGATTATTCAAAAGTCAGAGCAGCTCAAAAAACATTACTAAGGCACAAAAGATCCAGGTTTAGTTCCAGACATTGAAAACATCATACTTATAAAAAAGGTGCACATGGACGTTTTACCTTAATAATAAAAGACTTACATTCCATTTCTTGTCCAAGATAGGAACACCAACGGTTTCTCATATCTTCCACAGCAACAATATCTTTCTCTTCCATTTCATCCACCAGTAGTAATGGCAAACATGGGACAATAAGCTCGTTCATTATGATCAGGCCATTATTTACTTCCTGATCATCTCCTGATTCAAACAGTGCTGCAGCATGTTCGTTTAGTTTCTTCAGAAACCACCAGGAAAAAGGAAAGGCTTTAAGTATATAGCACTTCGCAGTCTATCATGCATCATTATCAGTTTGTTTTACAGCACAGTCTTTCTACAGAATTATCTGGCAATTTGTATTAAGCACAGCTGTGTTTTAACATTTACTCTATGATCCATATGCTCTACTAATCCACTTGAACTTGTGCTGTTCCTCAAGCCACTTCATTTCATACCTGCCAACTCCAATTTTGCAGCTGTTTTGTTAAGACTGAGACTCTATCACCTGCTTTTATTTTTTCACTATTGTTAGAAGTGACACAAGAAGGAAAAAACCCCTTGTTTCAGGCAAGGCATCATTGCTGATATTTGTCTCCCCATCAAACCATGGCAGCAAGGTGAATCTGCTCACCAACACTGTCAACCACTGTTCCCACCTAGCTCAGATATGATGGCACTGAGCCCGCTATAATCATAAAGAAAATAACTGGCTATTCAAAAAAAAAGGGAGGAAATAATGTTTTCTTTTTTACTTTTGCTTTTTTTCCCCTTACAAGCCTCAGTATTAAACTGCTGATGCAGGGAGGTTTTGGGTTTGTTGTACATGACTGGCAATACTTTTCTATTAATTAATTTTATTACAGCAAATCAGCAAATTCAACATTTTGAGACATATAGTTCCCCCTTCACTTACTAGCAAGCACTCTCGTCTGTAGTGAGAGATCAGCTCCTCGTCGTGCCCCCTGTACGGGCCTTTGGACAAGAGTTCTTTGTTATTCTGGTAAGCATAGATAAGGTAGAGCAAGGCTTCCATGTAACTGAAGTGAAGAAACAAAAGCATTAGGTGCAACATCCACCTACCACCTGCTTCAAGGTAACTACTGTGCTCTTCAAAGGACAGGTAACTCCACTTGCTGCATGGCAAATCCACCCCTTCCCACCAATCTCTTCATAGCTTTTTTTTAAACCATACAATTTTGTCTTTCACATACATTAGAACAAATTATCTTATTAGGTTAAATCATTACACACAAAGTCTGATCCAAAGCTCTCTTAAACCAATGGGTATCATTTCATTCATTTCAAAACCAGCTTTAAGGTGGCCTTGAGTATCCATGAAAACTTAATTTTTCCTGACCGCATTTATGTCACATTGGGTTTGAACTTCTGTTGCCATGAATATCTTGATAGCATTCTACACCTCAGCAAATAAGATTTAAAGCTGTCATCTTATTTCTAAAACAAAACCTGTGAATTTTTAAGCTTCACTAACTGTAAGTTCTTCCAAGTTACTTAAAAAACCTAATGTGATGGAAGAAGCCATCACAGCATTTCAAAAGCAGAAATGCTGTTAGACTGTTGATATTTCTGTCTTTAATCTGAATGCAGAAGATAAATGCAAGGCTAATTGGTAGAGAAGGAGTAAGAGAGTACCCAAGAAGCTATCAGTTAATAATTGACAGAGATCCTTTCATGCACAGATGAACAATTTTCCCTCACACTGTTGCACACTATCTCCTGCAAACACTTGAAATGGTTAATTCTCTGATTTGCAAAGAGCCAGTTATGACAGACAAGCACTGAAAGCAGTTCCAGTAGCTACCCTAAAAACAGGCAGCTTGATATCTCATTTTTATTCAAATAAAAAAAAATCTAGGAAGAGAAATTTCCTAAGGGAGTGGTTAAAGGAACATGAAATTGTGCACTTCCTCCTGATGAGAGTATGAGCTCATGGGTCGAGCTGAAACTACCAAGCTACTGAAAAAGGCTAAAAATTGTGTGCACACACAGAGCATACCTGAATACAAGTCAAGAGTTTTCCAAAGTAAAAAACTCAAGATGTAAGGTAATACCTCCCGAAGAGACAATATAAAAATAAGGGAAAAGGCTACCTGAAGTCCATTTTTCCTAGCCATGAAAACTCTTCATACCACTGGTCACCAATAAAACTGACCAGACAGCTGAAAACGTAATGTAGGAGGAGAGGGTAAGAAAAGATGATTACAAGAACTGAAACTGCTGGTTATAAAGCCAGTGGAGGAGGACCTTCTCCTTCCTTTCTTAGTTCAGTTATTTGTGAAACTGCAGGTTGAAGCTACAGTGTCAAACAGCTCTGTTGAGGCAAATTAAAACTCAGTGGTGGTAGTGGCCTTATTTCCAGTCACCCTCTTCTTGCTCCTTCCCTCACTTGTGCGTGACCCTGTCCTGAAACAACTGTGGTGCCATTTAACACCAAGGTAAGTTATTTTAGATTATCATGACTGTATATCCAAGCTCGGACTCCTTAAATGTCTTGGGTGTCAGGAATGGGACTACAGTAGAATTACAAACAGATCCACAGAATCATAGGGTGGCCTGGGCTGGGAGGGAACCTTGAAGGTCATTTGGTTCCAACCCCTGTGCCATGGGCAGGGACCTTCCACTAGACCAGGTTGCACAATGCCCCATCCAACCTGGCCTTGAACACTTCCAGGGATGGGGCAGCCACAGCTTCTGTGGGCATCCTGTTCCAGTGTCTCACCACACTGACTGTAAATAATTTCTCCCTGATAACTAATCCAAACCTCCTCTCTGTCAGTTTGAAGCCATTCTCCCTTGTCCTGTCACTCCACACTCTTGTAAAATGTCTCTCTCCATCTTTCTTGTAGGCTCCTTTCAGATACTCAAAGGTTGCTTTCAGGTTTCCATGCAACCTTCTCTTCCTTCAGGCTGAACAGCCCCAACTTTCTCCTCCTGCCTTAATTGGGCAGGTGCTCCACCCCTCTGATCCCCTTGGTGCCTCCTCTGGCCTGGCTCCAGCAGGTCCCTGTCCTTGCTGTGCTGGGAGC
>JBBMKD010000001.1:10921800-10987866 GCA_037834095.1 Argya squamiceps | reverse complement strand
ATGTTACTATTATGTTACTCAGTACTATTATTAAAAAACTAAAATGCAGAAAGGTATATAAGCTACTGGTATCAACAGCGTAAATATCTGTCTGTTTTTCAAGGGACAAATATCTAAATAAGGGACTGATATAGACAAGTATGCATAAATGCTGTAAAAGACTTTATACACAGAAAGGGGTAGAGGGAATAGCATATCTAACAGGAGAAGTCAGAGCAGAAAAAGCTGTACCTTAAAGAACCCTGCTTCTGGCCCACACCTGTCATAAACACTCCTGGCTTTACCTATAGCCATGATAATACCTTGCATGTTCGGGGTCAGCATGACCTGCCACAGGGGATTTAAGGTAAAAGTTTTGAATGATTAATATTTTAATGACTAAACTCAATATGCTTTTAGTCTCATGCAAGATGAAAAAGCAACTTAATGCATGCATACATTGATATGGCACATTTCAATACAGATCTGGTGAGCATATTCTGCAAATCAAATCATTGCATGTGTATATATAGTTTTACTGTAACAACATTAAAGGAATCTTACAAAAATGAAAAAAAAAAAAAAGGTAGAAAACTGTGTCAAAAAAGTTACATGGACCAAACTTTGCAGGAAAGGAACATGCACAGTTCAGCATTAGTACCAAGCAGAAACTGCACACTGAATGAGTGCTACCCATGGCCATCTAAGGATATTAAAAAAAAAGTTTCAAGTAGAAAAGTTATCCAATCACACTTCAGAAATACTGCACTAAAGCCATGGTAAACTACACCATCTGTATTTTATGCATATTTCAAGGTCAAAATAAGAGACTCGCTGCTGCAAATGCAATCACAATCTCTGAAGCATCTGCAGACAATTTCTTAAACATCAAACCAAAAATTAAACACCAATCCAAACACAAGACACCTCACACTTCTATTCACATCAGTTACACACAGTTTGATACATTCGAGCTACTCAGAAAAACCTTTCTCCTTTTTTATGTGTAAGCAAAGGAAAACACTCCCTCTCTCCTTGCCCAAGGTATTGCTGGCACAGCAACAAATGATCAAGGATCTTAAACTCCCTGCAAGTCTTCCACACATAAAAACATTAAAAACAAGTAAATACACTGACAAAATGAACAGGGAAATAGGCAAGAAAGTTAGCCTCTAGAAAGACAATGGCATGGGGACAAAAGTAAAAACAAACAAACAAGCAGGTCATTATATGAGGTTAAATCCCCATTTCTTTCAAGGTGGAGACAACACATCTGTGAGAAGCTAAACTGGGTGTGATGATGTCAATTAAACCCTTTTATTCCCCACCCCATCCTCTCAGTTCTAACTGATCACACTTCCAGGGCAGAATGACCTGAAATATCCATTTGCCTAGGCAAGCTAAAGCCAACCAAAATAAATGTGGAGTAAGCAGAGATAAGGCAGGGCAGTTTGATGACAGGCAGTGTTGCTTTCTACTGCTGCAACTGGGCAGCAAAAAACAATGTCTCTCAGAAAAACCATGGGCCTTTCAATTATTTCTCAGGTAGTAGCAGGTATATGGTCAGGACCACCCTGAGTCAGAATTATTTTTAAGATTTGCAAGATTCAGTTCTACCAGCCACATCAGTTGCAGGTTACTTCCATGGCTAATTTAATCCCCAAAGCCTGAAAAGCTTAACCCTGGCAAATAAGAGATCAGACTTGAACATTAGTTTTACTGGACTGACAAGAAAGCACAAACATTAAGAACATCCCTCAGTGACCTTTCAAACAATGCAGCAGTGTGCAGTCTATGACCAGCATTTGGAAGGCTACCTGGCCTACCACAAACATTCAACCTCCACAGCTGAAGAGACAGATACACCTCCAGTGTAAATGGTATCATGCAAAGCGTGCCCAAGTAGAGTTTGTAGTGCTTTCCTTCCATTTTCACGACAAACTATGACGTTGTTAAAGACTACAAATCGCTAAGCATTTAGTTTTGCAGAGGTCTGTTAGGTGTCACAGTGTGCAAACATGCCAAACCCTCTCATCAGGCAGCACAACTGCAATCAGAGGTACCTCATCGTCATAACCCCCCTCCTCTGACTCAATGACAAAAGTCCCTACATCAGGGATCGCCACCTCTACCACTCGCTGGGTGGGAGCTGCTTGAGCTGGGGCATTATCAGAGCTCTGCAGAAGAAAACCATTATCAGTACGAGTTTGGGGAGAAAAAGAATAAGCATCATAATCATCAGAAAATACAGTAAAATTATGGAGAGATGCAAACTGACAGGCTGATCCAGTACAATGATCTCCACTGCTGAAATTCTGAAAAAATTCAGAAACTGTATCTAATTAGAGAATATAAGTGATACTTGTAATTTTTTAAGCAGTATATTTTAAAATTACTAGCCATAACAAATTAAAATGACAAAGCATAATTACTAAAATTATTTAATTTGTTCTTTATTCACTAATTCTACCTTTACAGGTTAGTCTGCCAGTATTACAACTCTAACATCTATTACAAATTTAAGTTACTTAAAGGCAAAGGATGAGTCTGTGAACCACCATTTTCTGTGCATTTCACCCGAAAATTACTAATTATATCATAAAACGTCAGAATAGTTTAGGAAGGGACCTCAGATATCATCTAGTTCTAAAGATGTCACCCACTAGATGAGGTCACTCAGGGACCCATCCAGTCTGTCCTTGGAGAGGGCCAGGTCAGATACCTCATATCTGAAATACCTGATGAAGTCACACTAAAGGATAGAAACAAACTAAAAGCTAACATTTCCCAATGCTCTGGGAGAAAAATAATACAGAAAAAAGACTCTAACAACCAAGATATTTTAAAGAACAGACCATTACAGACAACTGGTTTATTTTTTAGAAGAGTAATTAAACAGAAAATCGGGAGAAGATTATCCTAGTCACTAAAATTCTTGGTATGTTAAACTAAGTTTTAAACATCAATGAAGACAAATCTTGGCTCCTATGGTCTATCATTGAATAATAGGCAGTTTGCAACATTTGCAGAACTTAAACCATGACTCCAATCCAAACAATGGCAAAGTGCTATGCCACTTTTTCTGAAACTGTAAAATAGCCTCAATTTTAACAAAGAGTCCAAAAACATACTCAGTGTCTATTAACACCAAATACTGTATAAATGCAAAGGAAAGCTGTGCCATCAGAGGGCAGAAAAAAAAAGGACAAAAGGCATAAAATGGACAAAATGAACATGTGGTGAATAACCTACAATGCTGTCACATGTGCTGATGTTGGCTTTCCTTCTTTTAAAAATGGACAAACAAAAAGTGAAGTAAAGGAATATATGCCTGCATGTCTGAATGCATATGGAAGCAAAATAATTAGAAACCATGCTGATACACTGAGAAGAAAGCATAATTCTGCCTAAGTGAAATTTGGGGATACAGAGAACAGCTTTCAAATGTTAACAGAGTACCTTCAGATTAACTAGAAATTTACTTTACACTTGAACAGCTGAAGTACATTTACTTCTAAATAATGTTTGCATGGTTTGGGTTTTTTTCTTTTGTCTCAATATACAGACCGTGGAGTTCCCCAACCACAGTCTTGTGAATTCCCAAGGCTGACCACTGTGCCAAGTGCCATTTTCCTGAACTACAACACTTGATTCATGGAAAAAAGTCTAAGATTCTCTCACATCCCACTGGGATGGTGCCCACAAACCTGGGAAGGAGAACAGCCTTATGAAAGACATTTTATCATGCCTTTTGGCATCTTCATACCTTTTCAGCTGGAGAAACACATATTAAACAGCCTCTCACTAAGCTGTTCTGAGAACTCAAAAAAGGCCAATATGCAGCAGCCCAAGGCTTTAGTGGCAGAGCATCTTTTCATCCAGAGTTAGATGAGTTTCCCTGTTAGCTTCAATTTCAGTTTAGCAGAGGAAGTGTGCTTCCTTGCCTTCCTGACACCACAGGAGGGGTGAAAAATCCAGCAGGTGAACAGGATGCCAACAAGCTGTGACATAATTTTCAAACTGGAAGATATCTGGGGCCAGACTGCCTCTGTTTAATGAGGATTCACATCTGATCTTGAGAAGTATTTTGTACAAATCTAAACTATTCATATCTTTAGTGGTTACTAGGGACACCTAAGGAAGCCATACTGTAAATTTATATAGTTCCAAGACAGATGCACATATTGTTTGAATGACACTTAATTTTGTGGCAAACACATGATTTATCTACATACTTATAGGGAAGGAAAAAAAATACTTGCTGAAAGAAAAGAAAGTCAAATATTACTTCCATTAATAACCCATAAAATAGTTAATGCTCCATTCCTCTTAGTATACTTTGTACCAACTGAAAACAGAATCACCCAACACTGATTATTATAGAATTATGAATCACAAAAAATATTTTTATTAAAAATTATTTTTGTCAAGTTGTGAATATGCGTTAAAGCTACAGAATACTGTTGAGAAACCCCTTATTTTTGAAAGCTATATTAATTTCCACAGGTCTGTCAAAGGAACTCAATTATATTCTTGTATTTCCCAGATAAAAACCTGAATGTCTAAAGCAATAGTTTTCAAGTTTTTTACATGGACTGTCAACACTTACTCCTCAAAAGTACATGGGATCATCTAATGTTTTAAAAAGATGCTGGGCACAAACAGCTGATTGTAATTTGAACAATATGCTGTACTCCTGACAAGCACTAAAAGCATTTTGATCTCATAGAGAACACCTGTCTTAGTAGTTTTTTTGCACTACACCCATTACCATGGTACACAGTTTCTGGATGGACTTCAGTGTTGACAGCCCCTGAAGAAAAAGCAATTTTCAGTTCAAAGTTTCCAGACTCATACCCTTTTATCAGGTTTTATCACTTTCACTTGCAAAATAAAAGCAAAAGCAGTACTTCAAGCTTCAAAAGATCCTCACCGTATCCATTATAGCTTCTGGACCTCTATCTTCTTGTTCAGCTAAAGCTTTATTGATTGCTTGGACAGAATCCTCTTTTAAGTGCTTTGAAATATCAGTTCTTGATGGCTGCTCTAAATACTCTGGTTCTCCTGCTTGAACTTAGTGACAGAAAAAAGATAAAAATTGTGTGTGTTAACATAAGCATGAATTTTAAATTGATTAGTTTTATTTGGATCACTGTCTCATAGATAAGGTAAGCACACAGAAAATGCAGGATAGGTCACACAATTCACAAAAACAACTTTACAGTCTGTGTCTCGTGCCATTTTAAACACCTCCCTACAAATGGATCCCTGATTTTCTATTAGGAACAATATAAAATATATATATAATATATATTAGACCTGTCCTGTCTATAGACCCATCAAGGTTCTTGAGTGAGGGGTGTTCAACAGTCATCAGGGATGACTGAGAACAAAGGTGAGATCCAAGCTGGAGTTTCTATGGGACACAGACTCAATATTCGGAATGATCTCCAGCCACTTGGCTGCAAGATTTATTTTTACTTGGTAAAACAATAAACACATTATATTTTTCTGCCTTAAGGGAGATCTCTGTCTCCTCCACTTGAGAGCAATAAATTGATTAATATAAATAGTGTCTTTTACTCCTTACACGATGAACCCAAATTTTGGCATACTAAGCATTCATACTGTACTTTCCATTACTAACAAAAGAAATAGCATGAATCTCAAAGTGTTTGTGAACTCAGAACATAACAAAAGATGAAGCAACTCTCTGTAAAGTTTGCAAACCAAACAATGCCATTAAGTCACTGCACTTCTTAACACTCATTTTGCAGTCACACATAGTTATGAGAAATGTATGCTCCATCTTCAGGACTCAAATACAGCAATGAGAACATCTGGACAGAAAATTCATCATGTCATCTTTCACATAACATACACAGCCTATTGCAATGGAGCAAAAGGTGGATGTTACCAAAAAACTGGCAGCTCTGGTTTATAATCAGAGTTTTGGTCTAACTCCCTTTCCAAACAGGTAGAAGCAGCTAACCTGGAGCAGGTGAGGGTGCTGGTGCCCTGGGTATCTGAGATAACAATTTCTCCTGTTGTGCTTTCTGAGCAAGTTCTGCATCCCACTCTTCAAGTTCTTTTTCAAAACGTTTGTTGTCTTCCTTGACATAATCCCTTAGATCAGAAGGCAGCGTGTCCATTCCAACAAGGATCTGGCCCGTTTCTTTGTTAAGCTCCTCTGTGGTAACATGAAATACAAGTTTCAGAAAAAGAAAGAATAAGACAAAAGAAAGTAGAAAGCATGTTCAACAGATATCCTCAAGTGAATTACCAGAAATGTACAGTGTAACACCAAACCCCCAAAACTATATTAGTTTTAACTGGGTTTACCATCTGTTGAGCACTCTATGTGAAGATTCAGAGAACACTCACAAAATCCCCACCACTTCTTGACTATTACTGCCACAGAGAGCTGGACACAACTAAACTTCCCAAGAGAAAAGGAGAAGGAGACCCTCCTGGAAGAGGGGACTTACAGGAATACAGAAAGCCAGCTGATAAGAACACCAGCTAAATTGAGTCATCTTCCTTTTGCTTTGAGAATGGTCTCTGTGGGGGTATCCCAGATCCCAGGGGATCCATCAGCAGTAACTGTCCCACAGTGAGCAGGACTCAGATTTAATTTGAATGGCACAGGCAGCCTACAGGGCCCAAACACCCTATGGCTGCAAGTGCACCACCAACCTGGCGACCAAGGAATGTCAAGGGTAATACTGGCTCTCATTTAAAAACTTAACAAATGAGCACTTGAGCCTTCTGCCCTACGAAAAAACAGGAACTCGAGTATTTTCCATGACCTTCTACTGAATCTCTGGACACTTTCACAGAGAGGTCTCTGTCTACCATTATCAAAGACTTTGTGCTAAGGGATCTCTGTCCTCTCTTTAAACACTTCCATACAAAGCCCTATAGCTGTATACTCCTACATGACCTGAAAAAAATTACCCAACCCATGTATTACTTAGGTTTGATGTGTGGTTGGTAGGGCTAAGTTATTCACATTTCAATTTACTGCATAAGCTTTCAAGTTTCTGTGCTCCAGTAGAGTGCATCAGGGCTCTGAAGCTTAGGGGAAAACAGCTACATGAGGATTTTAATGTCAAAAGGCTCATTTCTCTATTTCCATAGTTCTCTTCTAATCTTGAGATAAACCCTCCAAAATTCTCCAATCCCTTCTCTAAAATATTTACAAATTAGCAAACAGTTTGGTTTTTTTATCTTAATAATGCTGAAACACTGGCATTATCTTTAATGATTTGTAAGGTGAACAGCAATTGTTCCACACACAAAAACAAACAGTTAGGAGCAGGAATAAAACTTTCAATAACTATTAAAAACATGTCAAAAATCTGGAAATCCATCTGAAAGAAGTTTGCTTTACCAATGTATTCAGCTATTCTATATCATGCAGAATCTGTGTCAATAACATTACCTTGTATCAAGTACTGCTCCTTGTCATTGATATACATTAAACAATATGCACTGGCATTCCTGTAACCACCAAAAGAGTCCCGTTCCAACTCTTCCCATGTTGACTTTGTCACAGAAATATCATTATATTTCATCCATCTGTTCTGGTGGTGGTCATAAATATATGCCCAGTAGTGTCCTGCATTTGCTTGACCCTCATGAACTAAGACAGCATGCAACCTATAAGGAACCTTAAAAAAACAAAACAGAAAATAAATGTCAAACCCTCCTTGACAGCATTTAGTTCCTATTGTGTGTCAGCAATAAGTGCTACATGAAATAAAAGTAACTGAAATAAATAAAGTTAATCAGGATCAAAACACAACATACAGGAAAAATAAGTAGAACTAGTAACCCACTAAGCATAAGGACTTGGAACTATGTTACTTACCACTACTAGTTACAAGAGATCTTAAAAATATTAGTGTATGACAAATGTCTACTCTGCTGTTCTTAGTGCCACGCATGCTCTTTTCTTAATTCCTTAATATTCTTACCTTCACTGTATCTGCCAAAAAACCCTCAAATAAGTCAGCCTTGACTGTCTATGATTTGCTTCAGTTCTGACCTGGCAAACCTGTCAAAAAGTCTGGAAAGGCACATGCAAATTCAAGGTAATAAACTCAGTGCTTCATGTGTGACAGTAAAAGAATTTATTTAAATTAATATCTGCCTCAGTTACACACAAATAGAATTTCTAGATCAAAACAGGAATACAACTGCTTTCCAGTATTTTAATTGTATCAGGAAAAGCTAAATAAAGCAAGGAAGACCTGAAAAGATCCTCTCCTCTTCCTGAGGCAAAGGACAATAGAAGTTTCTAGGATCAGTGTAAGATGAATTCCAGGCTACATCTGTAAACCAACCAGTAAGAACAATGGGAAACCAAAGGGGAGAGAGAAGCAGAATGAATGAGCTCTTTACTTACAAGTCTTTTAAAAAAACCTTAATGATTGACTCATTTTAACCTACTGGAATAGCATATGCAACATAAAAGAGAAAGCTGAGCTTCCCTGCTATGCACAGTGGACCTCAATGACAACAGCTCAGCTGGGATGAAAAACCCCAAAACCAGCTTGTACTGGTGTCACAATGTGGACAGAAGATAAACAGCCTCTAACTCAAGGTGTACTCAGTAATTTTCACAAATATCATTTGAGCACTGCAACACTTGTAAATACACACACAGCTGTGACTGGAGAAACTCCTTGAAGTTATTTTTAACCTGATCATTCTCTTCCAGGCTATATGCAAGTGCTGGAGATTTTGCAGCTCCTCCTGAACTGTAAAGTAGAGTGACTGCACAGCAGCTGGAATCAAACAGCCTGGCATTCCAGAGACAAAACCACACTCTAAATCTCCCAAACACAAGAAGTATACACAGAAGAAATCCTGGCAAGTCCTTAAATCTGAATGCTCTGAGGTTTATAACATCACTTATTAAACCAGTAAAAGCCTTAAAATCTTTTGTGCACATACACAGGCTTGCAGTCATCCTTAAAATGACTGCAAGCCTCTGTATATGCACAAAAATGTATGCAGATCATATTTTAAAAAAATGTGTCTCTTTAGACCTTGTCAAAATAAAATTTTCTTACACTAAAGAACTAAAAATCCCCATTGAATTTAAATCCTTTTACTTAAAACCATGCTAACTGGGTCAGCTTAAGGGTCCCTACCCTTTCCCAATGTTGGGAGAAGCAGCTCAGTCATCCACACCAAGATTTCAGGAGGGTTCCCCACAGAGGTCTGTGAGCAGGGGACACATGAGCTCAGTGCCAACAGGCACCTCTTGTGATAAGCCATTATATCAACAGTAATTAATAGCACAGGGAAACACTAACATAGGTGGCATTAAACTTCCTAGTTTACACTTTGTACTCCTGAAGCAGGAATGAAGTTTCACCAACCCCATCACATGTAGCTACAGAACAGGTGTGTCAAAGCTGCTATATCCAAGAAAAACAGTTGTGTCTTTCCCAACAGCAAGTTCACAGAAGGAAGGAAGTAAATAACAGCTGATGAAACATTCATTCAGGAGAATGAAACAATAAAGATTTTGGGAATGTATTTCATATGACAATTTGACAAAGGTTTTATAGACTACTGTATCTCTTTAGAATCCAAAAGGACAAAAGGAGAAGACAAAGAGCTGCTCAAAAAGTTCACAAATACACTAGGAAGCAGCCTGCATACATTACACATTTGTCTTAAAAATGTGTCTAGTTTAATGTACCTAGAAGTTGACTTTAAGACTGCAATCCTGCAATTGCATTGTGCAGAGGGAAACATTAATACTGTAAAACTGCTCCCAGGGAATGGGGCAATACCCAGCTATCAAATCACCCAGAGACAGAGGTAGGCAGGGCAAAGTAGACACTGTGTACCTGCCTCCTTCCTATTGTGCCACAACAGCCACAGGGACAAACCAGCTGAGCTGCAGAAGGGCAACTTCCCTTCCAGCCTGTGATTTCAAGATGGGTTCAGCACCTGCTTTGTGCTTTACTAAGTAATCTCTTTTTTCTTTTGTAATGACAGCTGACTAGTATCTTTGCTACCCAGAAGTATTTCCTCCTGTAACACCTCAGCCAATATAGGTAGACTATTCAGATGTAAGTTACCAAATTAATTAATTTTACTGTTAGATGACAGGTAGCCTGTGGCCTTCTTGTTATATATAACACAAGTACTAACAAAAAAAAATGTGCCTGCTAGTAGCCAGCTTAAAGAAAGTCATCTAGGCAAATCTGCCTGAAATCCTTAACATCAGAGTTCAGCTGCCAGTAACTATTAGAAGCCATGTACAAAATGAAAACGTACCTCAAGGAAAACTTTTCCTTGAACAGATCTTACTTGGAATGAAAATAGTTCTTTTTACTAACAGAAAGTAACAGAGGAAGTAATTCTTAACCTTAAAACCTGTCAGAGTGAGAGAACATGAGCATGTGAACATAGGAAACAGCAGAGGAGCCACAACTCCACAGTAAAACATTCTAAAAACACTGTTCTGATCATGCAGAATGAGAATCTGCTAGAAGACAGCTTAGATTAATAATCAAAGTTGTGACTGATACATAATCTAGACAAAGATTAAAAAAACAAACAAACAAAAAAAATTAAAAAACCCAAAAACAAAACCAAAAAACCAAGCAACAAAACCACTCACTAGGATTAACTACAAATCAAAATCAGGAGCCTGGAATTTCCATGTATTAGCATGGACGTTGCAATACACAGTGGCACTAAGCAGCAAAGTAAATACTACTTTCCTGTGTCTAATGCTTTGCCACCTTAAAGCCATGAGGTTACTGAGCAATATGGGCAAATCAGGGCAAGAAAATTTTGTTGTGCGAATCTGAATTCAGGTGAAAAAAGAGGATCAGAGATAGAACATATTTGGGCTTTTCATCACAGTTCCCTAAATTTAAGCATGTCACCGGTAAAATACTGTAACGCTGTCTTTCATCTGACTGTGCACAACTCAAGGGCTTACAAAACCCATTACGACTTTCCAAATGAAATTTCTCAAAACACTTCATAATTGTGATATACTTGCTCTGTTTTCAGGCATCTAAGAACTTTCAAAAAGTGCCAAAAAGGATCTATTTTCAATTATCTCATGCCAAAAGCGTACTTACTTGGACCATTGTTTTGTCAGAGTACATCAATTCAATTGTGCGATGTATCCTAGATATACTTTCTTGTAAATCTGAAAGACAAAGAGAAGAAAGAACCTCTTTTCTACAAGGCTGTATAATTGCACATGACTACATCTTTATCTCACCAAAAGCCAAACAGGGGTGCATTTCACACATGGTACATCTATCTACACGCCAAACACTAAACCTTCCTGGAGGAAAGATTTCCCTCACTTGCACAAATCCTTTCCTACAGGAAATGCATCCCCCCAGTGTGTGGCATTACCTCTTGTGTCATTCTCTACTTCAGTCCTCCAGCGGTGCAGGCAGCCCTCCAGGACAGAGAGCTCCTCCTCCGTGATGTGCCTCGGTGCCGGATGCATGGGCAGGTCAGGGGGAATCCGTGACTGTGTGAATGGTTTATGGATTACTGATCTTTGGACAGGAGATGTGCTCGGGACATCTGACGATGAAGGTCCCTGCTGCTCTATTGTGCTGCGTTCATTCAAAACATGGAATGTAAAAATTGAATCATCACACAGACAGACTAAAAGTTACACCATAAAAATAGGCTTTTCATCTGAAAATGGGTGTTCTAAAGGTAACAATTTCCTAAAGTGCAATCCAAAACAGGAAACTAGAATAGGAACATTAGTATTTAAATTCTGAAAACTTTGTGGTGTATTACATATTAGTACAACAGCATAGCTTGCTTTATGTGAAACACTACTGAATAATTTCAAATCATGTCATACACATAAATAACTGTGGCTTGAAACATTTACAGCCAAATGGCAGAGACAAATCACAGCAGTTTCTCTTATGGCCAATGACCATAAAATCCAATAAGCACAAATTCTCAGTTTAATAACTTCCTTCATGTGTCTTATGCCTAGCAGACATACTTTTTCTAATGTCCTACCTACAACTTATGTTAGCTGAACAGCAATAATGAAGGGACATCTGGTATCTATGCCACACTGGAAATGCACAACCAACCAATCTAAATTTGTTCTAAACCTCTCTAACCCAAACTGCAAAGCAGCCATCTTCAGAGAATTCTGCAAGAGCAGCAGGATACTAAAAATGAAGACTTGCTAAAGATTTTTCTCTTCCAATCAACAAGATCACCTCTATATAATTACACTGCATAGGAAGAATCTGAAGACCTTTCTTGCATGCCACTGAATTTTTCCTTTTTGTACAGCATCATGATACAGCCTGAGGAATTTGGATTCTTCAGGAGTTTAGAAAGTTCTGAGAATATTAAGAGCTGAAAATGTCACTCCATATAATGTGCTGTGGTGTTTCTACAGATGGACAAAAAACCCCACAATACTTACATTTCTACAGAACAAACTTCCTATACAGGAGTTTAAGCAGTTTATTACTTTTGATACTGCATTTCGTGCAAGCAATAGTAACTTCTAAAAGTTTGTCTTCTCTTATTAATCATCACAATTTCTGCTGGCATTTTATCAGTAAGGCACTGGAAATCTTTTTAAAGCCTTTTTAGATTCATGTACTTCACTTCTCTGAACAACAAATTTAACAATCTTGATTGACCCTGAAGACAGAACCCTACTGTCCAAATACAATATACAAAGCTATGTTATAAACTGTTAGTGTCTATTTATCCAAAGTTATACTCTATTATTATAGAATTATTTAGGTTGGAGAAAACTTCTAAGATGATCAACTCCACCTGTTAACCCAGCACTGCCAAGTCCAACACTAAACCATGTCCCCCAGTGCCACATATATACAACTTTTAAATACCTCCAGGGATGACTCCACCACTGCTCTGGGCAGCATTTGACGTTCCAACATTTGACAACTTCTTCTGTGAACAAATATTTCTTAGTATCCAATCTAAACCTCCTCTAGTGCAACTTGAGGCCATTTCCTTCTGTCCTGTCACTTGTTACCTGGGAGAAGAGGCTGTCTCCCACCTGGATACACCTTCCTGTCAGGCAGTTGTACAGAGTGGTAAGGTCTCCCTTGAGCCTTCTTTTCTCCAGCCTGAGTCCCCAGAGCTCCCTCAGCTGTTCCTCATCAGCCCTGTGCTCCAGACCCTTCCCCAGCTCTGCTGCCTTCTCTGGACATGCTCCAGCCCCTCAATGTCCTTTTTGCAGTGAGGAGCCCAAAACTAAGCACAGGACTTGAGGTGTGACCTCAGCAGTGCCCACCACAGGGGACAATCCCTGCCCTAGTCCTGCTGCCACACCACTGCTGATCCAGGCCAGGTGCCATTGGCCCTCTTGTCCACCTGGGCACAGATGGCTCATGTTCAGCCACTGTTGACCAGCACCCCCAGGTCCTTTTCTGCTGGGCATCATCTGCAAACTGACAGAGTGTGCAATTCAATCCCCTATACTGAGTTACTAGCTTAAATAGGGAGAAAAACAACATTATTGGACATTTATCTCTCTGGTACTTTAGCTACTCTGCATTTAAGAAGTCAGATTATTTCGGTTCCTGACAAATTTGGTAAGATATGCAAACTGCATGGCAGAAAAGGAGCTTAGCTCCCAGGCAAAAAGTAACAGATAAATTGCACACCAGAAACCTTGATGCTATGCAGCACATACACACTGCCCAACTCAGATTCTTCAACAATACACACGGGAATCAATGACCTCACCATAAACTTCTGTCTATTTAGAATTGTAGATGGAATTGGGCTGTGTTTGAAAATGGTAATCTCCTTGTGAAGACGTTTTTGTAACCTCATGAGACAAACAATTATTAACATTTTTGTTTATTTAAGCCTGAAAGAAACGAGCAGAAACTTTACAGTACTCCCCTTAGGAGATGCCCAGGTTTACTGGTCTAGTGAACAAAGCAGCTGAAGGTGCTCCCTTTCTCCCAGAGGCTGGTTTGCCCTGGCCTCTGCCCTTACCTGGGGGGAATCTGTGGTGGCAGGGTGCTGCTGGCGGGGGCACTGGCACCCAGGTCATCCACGGGGGACGTGCACACCGGCTTGCTGGAGGCAAACTCCAGGGCATACTGCAGGACATCTACCAAGGGGAATCGTTTAGGACCAGAACCATAGCTTAAATATCTGTTAACCACAAAATGTATTAATGCCATGACTCACAGATAACAGAAAAAAAAAAAAAAAAAAAAAAAAAGAAAAAAGAATTTTCTTTTTTTTCTGATTGACTGCAGTTAATTAAAGCAAATCTTTCCTAGCATGTTTCATGAATCAGAATTACAACACTTACAACACAGCTTCCAAAGAAAGGGTAAAAGAAAAGAGATATAGAAAGGAAATCTCAGGTAAATAACTATACACAAAGTGTATAATTGCAAAGATTTATTCTATGTAACCCATAATACTATTTGCATTTACACAGTTATCTCTAGTACCGTTCTAGTCTCTGTTGTAAAACTGTCAGGTACTCTTTGAGTCTCTTGATTTCATCTCGTTTAATTCTTGTTATTTCTCTGTTTTTGTGCATATACCTGTAAAACATGAAATTTAGAAAGTAGTGTAAGCCCATAGTATCCCAACAGTGAAATTGCTGTCTGCATCAGCCATAATAAAAACTCAAACCCTCTAGAACCTACAACATACTCAGCACTAAAACAGAACTGAGAAGAAAATGAGCCTTTCCTTCCACAACTTTCAGAAGCTGCTTTTTCCCCCATGTCAAAAGCTCTGTTGACACCATGGATGACAAACATGTATTAGAAAGCCACTATTAGAGAGATTCCAAATTAAACAGTTTAAGTGGCAACCACAGAGCAATACTCCTGTTTCACCATTTAGGTTCACAAATGACATTCAGCAGCCAACTGAAAGTCATCCTGGTATTTCTGCTCTACAGAGAAACTGCATGCACTCGTGCTGAGAACTGACTGCATGTTTGAAGAGTATCTGGAACACCACAAAATACCCAACTTTTCACTGTTTCCCAATAGGATCCATAACCGGTGTGATTTTTCAGAGTATTTTGCCTGTAGTACCTAGCAATACCTACCAATACTACTTTTGCCAAGTACCTAGCCAGAAATGAAAGTGGAAGCAGGTTTCTGACATAAAGCAGCAGTATGTCTTAAATTGTAATCTACGTGTATTTTCTGAAACACATGAAACCCATGAAAACTTTGACTTGTATAAATAGAACATAAATTTACTACGATTCAAGTGAGCATAAGACACATCATCAACTTCAACAAACTTACAAGATGTATTTTATATTCACACTAGAATTTTGTTGATAATATTATACCGTACCTGTCTAGATACAAAATTGGAGGAAATTCTAATTTGTTGTGTATCTTCTCTGGTCTCCCCAAAGCCTGATTAAACTCAAATCTTGATAGCTCAAAAGTTAAGACAGGAGGAAGCTCTGTGAACCAGTGCTGGATGAAGAAACAGAAATCCCCAAAATTAATGCCTTCCAATAGCAGAAATTCAGTAATAATGATACAATACCTGCAGAGCAACACAGTTGTGAGAGAAACTGGTTTTAGAGGGTGGGTCAGCATAAGTTTTGCAATGCTACCACCTTCTCCCTTCAGTGTAAACAGATCATTTGTTGCTCATGCTGCATAAGAGCTTTGCTGTGTTTCAGCAGAGGAACTCACATTTCTACTCATGTGTTCTACTCACGTTTATTTTGCTCATACAAAAGTCAGCTCATGCTTGAGCATACCTGCTTTGCCAACTTTCTGTTCCCTTGACTCCTCAATGATATTGAAAGAGTTGTTTACCCTGTTAGCAAGTGCTCTTCCTGCTGTAGTTCTCTCAGACTCACCTTCTGATCCTTTCCTGCACCTGACATCATTCAAAGCTTCTAACCCCCTCTGAAACATGATCAGCAAGTGTTTGACATTTCCTCCATACCAACAGCTTAAAGTTTCTACTCATGTCTGTAAATCACTGCTATCATCATCTTACCCCATTTGTCTTTGACTTCTCAGCAGAGGTCTATCTACAGTCCTCTTTTCATTTTTACATACATTGTTTCTCAACTACAATACAAATCCAGCTCCAGTTCCAACACAGAAGGTATTTTTGTTCCTCTCCATTCTCAAACATAAAAACCACATTCTATCCATTTACTAAGTTTTGAGTGTCTAACCATCACCTGAAGTTCCTCTGATTGCTGCAGACACCATTGACATATTTGTCATCAGTGCCATAGCCCAGATGTGGCATTTGACTCAGGGATCACTTCAAGTTCTCCTATTCAGCCAAATGTCTTGAATAGTCTTTTTATACAATACCTGGCAAGCAGCCTTTTCTTCCTGTGCTCATGGCTAAAATTCTCTTAAAGCAGGATTTAAGTTCCTCAGGACAGAGAATGTCTCCTTTTTCTGTTCCTACATTAGCTCACCCTGCTCTGTAACTGAGGCTTTTAGGTATCAGGATAACAATACTAATACTAGTCAAGCTAAATACTCCATTAGAGTCCATGGTGGGAATAAGGAAAAAACTCAGAATGTTACTTTGAGGATCTTTCAACACATCTGAGTACCACATTATTATTCTCTTTAAGCTTTGGTATCAATCAGCTCAGACAAAAATTACTTGAAGTCTTTGTTGTGTTGAGACAGACCATGTTAAAGCTACAAGAAATCAGAATTCTTTAATATTTCCAAACCTTCCAGTGCACTGTAACATTTTTCAGGCATTATATTTAAACTAAAAGAAGCAGTATCACTATGGATTATTTCAGGGAAACATAACCAATTTACTTGGCCTTGGTAATAATGAAGCATTCAGGGGTTTTTGTTTATTATAGGACTTAATACATTACTTTTCTTGGTTTTCAACCACTGTCAATCTGTCATAAAATTATTTCACTTCTATTTCCACATGCTAAGAAGCCAAGTTGACAATTTCACAGAACTCAAAGCTTAAGAGTAGACCTGTACATCACTATCCTACTGTTTCCCAGTTTCCCAACATTACAAGTTAAAAAAGCCTCAAAACCAAAACAAAAAATCCCACAACACCCAACTCTGACATTTCTAGTCAAGCATTTATAACAGAACTGACATTTTATGCATGGATACACACAGGTTATAAGTGCAAGACAACCTTTAGTTCATAAGATGAGCAATTGTGCTCTTGTAGCAGGTACGTACAAGGTTTCACCTTGCATGAAGAAATAAACTTGGGATTGTAGCAAGAAACTTTTGAGATTTTGTTTTCTTCAAATTATAATTCAGGATATATGCTCATCGTAAAAGTGATGCCATAAAACATTTGTTGTAAAACATAGAATTGGCACCAGAACTTCAGACTGGGGGATGATTTCAGTGTCACTAGGCTTCACAATTTAAACCCCACGTATACTTTGATATGATAAAAGGAAGTAACATTTCATTACTGCAAAAGATTGACATCAGGGAAGAAATTACACCTGAACCTTTTAGGCAAGCAGGAAAAAACCTCCAAAGATTTCACAATTTTAAAATAACTGTGGTGAAACATGAACAGCTGTGTAAAGAGAAAGTAGCTCAGCCTTTCCAGGCAATAGGGATCCCCCTCTATACAGCAGGTGCCATGAACCATAAAAACCAGACAAGAAACCCCAAGAAAAAATAAAGGGCACGACATCAACATCCCAAGAGAAGTCCACAGGAGCACTTAACTCACCTCCTGACCAGACTTGGCAGAGTTTTCTGAATGGAGAGATTCAATTTCCCCTTCAATCATTGCAGCTTCTAGGCACTCATGTAGATCTTTAAAGCCATTAACCTGTAGTGGGTACTGGCCAAACATTTCTGTATTTTCAAATTTTTTACCTTCACATGAAAAATTAAATAGTTAATGTTTCAGAACAAACATTTACCTTGAAAAAAACTGTATCAATCAATCCTAGGTCGACTGATCTAGTCTACTGAACAATACCTACATTTTCTTATTGAACAATTTATTTACATATCCAAAGACAATTTATTAAAAAATGTTGCTCGAACAATATTGAAAATTACTGTATTTTCTTTCCTCTTCAGCCCATTTTTTATATTGTTTTAGCATCTTTTGGTAATAACAAAACCACAAAATTACTTGGCAACACAGACATATGGGAAGCTTTACACATATAAATCAAAGTCCTCCCCTGCAAATAGGAGCTTCATAATACACATGTATATTGTATCAGCAAAGTCAGTGGAACTGCTGGTATGAAAGAGCCCTTTGTATTCTAAAAATAAGTCACGAAAGAGAACATTCATTTCTTTCCTGAAAACAAGATTATAATTTGGTAACACTGTATAAAGATGTAAGTGCAAACACGAGGAGAAATATGGGGGACAAGTGATCTCAACCTAGAATCTCAATTTATTTCAATCGAAAGTCAATAACAAGTCTTGCATCTCCTAGTTTCTTTTCATTTGTTTGCTTTTTACATATCTCCTCTGTTAAAATGAGAATGTAAGGGATGAAAGTAGCTAAATATAAAGATGCAAGAATGCTAGCTACTGGCAAGAAATCTGCAGAATGGTTCTGAAATCTGACAACTCATTAGAAACATGTTCAACATCACGGAATAACCTGGAAGCCATTTAAAAGACTATACCTGCTTCATTCAAATGCAAAAGCCATTCATTTGGATGGGAGGCAGAATCACCAACATTAAAATGACTCAAAAATGCTTTTATAGCCTCTTGGAAATAGAGAACAGTACAATTCTGCAGCTCTACTAATTACGTACACATAAGATAAAGGGAAGCTTCTTGTACAGTCTCTTCCTCCTTAGTGCTCTCTCTAACACTGCCCTTGAGCAGGTTTCCACTGACTTGTTTTCCAACAAACTGTACTTTTAAGAGATTGAGTTTTCCATGAGAGAAATTGTGCAGAAGAAAATGCAGTAACTAAAGTTTTAAATTGCATTAAATGAATCAGAGGGAGCATGAGAGAACAGCTCAGTGAAATACAGTATCTTGCCTTCTGTAGTAAGTGGCAACAGTGCCCTGATGATTTCCTCCAAGCACTTTCCCTCAGCATCTCACCCCAACTTCTGCTGCACTGAGAACATACACTCAGCTCCTGAAAGTTACGAAAACACTCTTTGTGGATCCCTGCAGCTCACTGCATTTATCCTCAGTCTCATGAGGAACCATTTGTCACAGACAAATGTATATACGTGTGTTCTCCACATCTGGTTCTGCAGAAGTAGCTAAAATCCTGAAACTGCATCAGTCACCTGTGTGCTTGGACAAGCACAGAACAAACATGACCAGGGAAGTCCAAGTAAATTCTGATGCACACCTTCAAGTACACCTACTGCTAGAAATCGTCCATAAAACAACTCCACCATTGGGTTCTTTGGTTTCTCTCCATCCCTAAAAAAAAAGGAAGTGTGTTAGAGCAAAAAAAATCCAAGTCAAAGCTACAATCTTTGTTTTTATAAAACTATGAACAAACTATTCTGAATTCATTATAGAAATGATGCCCATTTTACTGTTAATTTATTTTTGTACTTTCCTCCAATGACAAAAACAACAATTCAGATATTTACAGGGAAAAGTATAATTTGAAAACTAATTTTCAGAAGCATTTCATTCTAAGACAATCTATGCGAACCAGATTCAATAATGAGTGGTTAAACTATACAAAACTCTTGTAAAAACTGTTTCTTGAAACATTATACAAAAACATCATATATTTAAAAGAGTTTCCAGAGGCTGACTAATACAAATAATGAGTATTTACTTCTGAGATGAGAAAGAGGAGCAAGGTTTTGAAGTACTTTAACTACAGGATGAAAAAGCAAAATGGCATTAAAATAAAAAAAGCCTAATTGATTATCTACAAAACACCTCTTTATATGCTCTGGACTTTATGGAGCTAGATTTCTAACATGAAATAAGATGGTTAAAAAAGACAACTCATGGAAAAAACCCGAAAGTATTGACATGTATGGAAAAAACCACACTTGAACTAAGCTACAGAGTCAAAATGTTTTCAGCCATACAGAGAACTGGATTTTTGGTCATTTGGTTTGGTTTTCTCTGATCAAAATGTTCAACATGCAGAGCTAGAAAAAAAAATCTTACCTCTCTTCTTCAGCTTTTATTTGGAAGGCATCTTCTAGCCAATCTAATAATTTGTGTGTAAATTCACTAACGTCTTGCTGTTAAAAAAAAAAGTGATCAGTTCACATATGTAACAGAACACAACAAAGTGTCATCTTACAAGATCAGTTGAGCAGAATTCCCTTCCCCCTCCACCAGTGTTCCAAAATCACACAATGTCTAACACTATGCCATGACCCCTTTTTTTATGAGTGGCTCTGGTGTTCCTCAGCAGTGACACTCTCCTGTGATCCTTGTTACTTGGGCTCAGCTTTCACACCATGCTAGTCCAAAGGCATCTCATGAATCCCATTGTTCAAACCCTTTGGTATCTAGCAAGTGGTGACTAATATTACTTTCATCAAGCACTAAATTCAGTGTCCTATTGCAATTAAACACCTCAGCCATATAACCTCATGTGGAAAAACAAAGCATCTGAAGAAACAATGTTTCTCCAAAAAAAGCAGAATATGCACATTAAGATTTGGGTAATAATCCTGAATACAAATACTTAGATTCTCCAAACCAGTATCTAAACAAGAAGTATAATGGGATTGTACATTAACAGTATAGCCCCAGATGTACTGTTAGATCACAACAGTATTTCTCTTTCAAAAACCCACAGACTTAGAAGCTAAACTAAATCCTAAAAGCAATAATGTTTAACTATTAGTTCATTTCTAAAATAATAGGAAGAAAGTGTATTGAATAAAATAGTCCTGTTGTCTGGATTTTTTTTTGTCTTTCTAATAAAAGCAACCAGAAATCTCATAATATTATAGGAAAAGGTCAAAGACTGATAATTAGAAGTTGCTTTTCTGTGGATATTTGGAAATACTGTTGTCCACAGTAAGTATTTCCTATTACAATATAAGCATATAAAAACATGCATAAACTTGATTGAAAATACACAGAATTTACCTGTTGGGAATCATTTGACTTAAAAGCATCTTTAAGGATTTCAACTGCTCTTGATGGATCAACATATTTTCTCTTTGAACCAACTAGAAGTGCAAACAGGTACCTCAATTCACGCATGAAAGGCAGATTCCTATGTTCCTGCATGTGAAGAATACAAATATTTAACAAAGCAATAACAAATCTACTGAACAGAAGCATTACCCAATAAACTGAGGAACATCATAATAATATATAAGGTTACTTCTGGTACTACCAAGGTAATGCTGCGTGCCTTTTACTTGTCAGGGTTACAAAGTAATGCAGTTCCCTGGGAAGAAAACTCCATTTCAGAAAATAAAAACTCCCTGAAATCACATCTAGATGATACTGTTTGTCTTGAAGTGGGCCTGAACTGACAACTGGACAAGTAGAGTTGCATTTAGGACAAATATTTCTCTCAAGACTTACAAAGCCTTAAGTAACACACTGCAACAATACGCATTATTTTATTCAAATCAGTATTCCTCTGTACCTCCAGAAGAATTTGTCGTGAGCCTACGCAGTATTCAGCACCTTTTTTAAGCTTATTTTTACTGAAGACTAATTTTCTAAGGTCTACATTAACCTTTATCATTTCTCTTGGCACAAGTAAAATAGCCTGCTCCCCTTTCTACCCAATTTTGAAGTACAGTTCATGTGACTATGGCATTCTTTTGCTGGTTTCCAGAAAAAAAGAAATACTCTCTGCCTGGATAATGAAAAACAAACAATTTCAAACACAAATACCATATTTAAATCACAGGTTACCAATGCTGTGGAGATTGGATATCTACTCCTGAGTAGATAGTTGACAAACCCCATGTAATATCCACTTGTTTTCAGAACAAAGTATCATTTAAAGGCAGCACAGATGTCTTGATACTGGTCAAACTGGAATTACCTGATGACAAACTATTTCACATGATAATCAAACAACAAACTTTAGTCACTCCTGCACCAATCCAGGAGGCATAAAGCTTTTTCTACGTAAAATTTTGTTTACTTCAGATTTAAAAAGTGCACAGTGAATTCACTGTGTTCCACATCATACCTAGGAAATACTTTTAGTCACGTAAATCTCTGAATTTAACTTGCTTTTCTAGTCTACCTAGCAGAGCAGTTATAAACACTGTCCACAGAAAAGGCTGAACTTCAAGTGCCACCCTAAATCAGCATCGAATCATCCTAATTTAAGGACAAAATTAGTCTCATTTAGATATTTAAAGCACTTATATAATAACAAAAGAAGGAAATAAATTGCAAAAGTTGTATTTTTCTTGCTGTTTTCATAAAGTGTTCTATTAAAGCAGATGGAATTTCAAATTTCAACGGCTTCAATACCAGTGATAGTTCATATGCATCAAACAAATTATTAACCATAGAATACTCTAGATCTTACCTTCTTTTTGTTAAATCTGAAGTCCACAGGCATTATTACTATGTACACAGTACATTACTGCATTACTCAAATTTACACAAACTTTGGCTGAGTTTTAGCCGTACTTGTAGCCTTAGTTTGAACAACTGCCTGCCAATGTCAGTAGGATTACTCAGAAAAAATACCTGCAAAGTCTACCAAAGTTCTCTAAAACTAAGAAAATCCTTGCTGCTTTTGACAAAGCTCAAGTTAATGCATTAGATGTGATCCTTGACCAGAACAAGCCCTAAAATCTTCAAAATAAGGTGGGCCAGTCTCTAAGATACTGAGTTCCACAAAAGGACTTGCACACCAAAACAAAGAACTGATAAAGTGATCACAGCACAGCATACAGCTCTCACCTCTACAGCATCCTGTACATGCACCAACACAAAAAAAGATCAAAGTAAGTTTTTAACTAAGCACTGTATGGAAATTTCATAATCTAAGACATTCTCCATTTTATCACCTATCCTGCCTGCATAAATAATTTCTTAATACATGTCAGAGTAACTTATTATTATGAATGCTTTTGAAGCAGTCTACATATTTAAAACATAGCAAACATTCATTATAGCACACCAGTTTGCCAGGAGAGCGAGATAATGATAATATTACAACAATATCAGAACAGGTGGAAGGATGTGCTAACCTGGAGCACAGTAACCCCTTTCCTCTGATAATAAAATGTTTCCTGAAGAGATCCCTGAGGCCAAATATTTAGCTGGTCTCAGTGTGCACAGCAACAAGATCTGTTCGTGTGACAACAACAGCCAAGAGAACTGGGACAGCAAAGAAGCTGCAGTAACTACAGAGAACTGCATTTGTTCTACAGAAAGAAACTGAGGAAGACAAATTATTTTCAAATTTAAAAAAGCAAGATCAACTTGAAGATTTTAAGTGTATGCCCAAATCTAGAAAATCAAAGCCCAATCAGCTGAGACAAATAGGGTGGGGCTGTTGTTTTGTTCGGATTTTTTGAAGTAAAAATTTATACCAATGACTTCTGGATTAAGAAGTTTACATGCCAAATTATTCATAGCATTTGGATTCAATATATTGACGGGAAAGAACAAACCCCCTGCTCTGCAATATTGCCTGAAGTACAACCACATGCTTTAATTCTAAATCAAGAGATTGTCATGACCCCAGCATTAAACTCTAATTCCCACCAACTGGAAGAAGAACAGGATGTAAACCCAAGTATTCAAAATCTGTGATTATTAAAACATGTCCTTGATTAGCAAGGAAATTTGATCCTGGAGAATGTCAGTCACATATGGTAGTTAATATTGGAATAAAAATAAAAACAAAATTAAGGCAAAATAGTTTCCAAATAAGTAAGCAGTCGGAAATAAATTTCAAGGCTTTACTTTTTTTTCTACTGTCAACTGCTAATTTATATTACAGCTCTAAATCAATGCCTCTAATTTGCCTCTAATTGCTTTCACTTATAAAGAATTAAAGGCACCATACTTGGGGGCATGCATGCTTATGACTTCTATCTGTCTAAATTCCAACTAGCGAAGCGATCTCTTATGCTAAATTCTCCTCAATCCTTTTTCAGCTGTAGATAAAACAGATGAGTACACCAAGTAATAATGCTGCTTCATTCTGGAATGCAAGTTAAAAAAGGAGAGGACACAAACTACTGCCAGAGATTCTTTCTAGCAGGCCTGCAGAAAGCAAGGTTTCTTCACAAATCCATGCACTTGCCTGGTGTCACACCATTGCACACCAACTTATTGTCTGCCATGGTAAGAATTTCTAAAATAAAGCACTTCAGAATGGCTAAAGGCATTTGGCTGCAAGTGTCAGTGCTTGGGCAAGATGTTTATGAAGACAACTGCTTGTTATTAGCTATATCATACCACTTTTTAGATGCCAATTGCTTCTTACATGCTGAAAAATGAACATAGAATTTCTGAGTACTGAAGGATATTACTAAAACAAATTATGAGATAAAAAATTAAATACTCAAGAAACTCAATCTAAAAATAAAAATCAAAAAATTTAGTACAAGTCTTTGTACAGCATGACTCATCTTTCTTATTAAATACACTCCTCCATCCGAACCTTGTGTTGGGAACACTACCCATGTTTTATTTTCACACCACCTCATGACCTAATGCAAATATGCTTTCCAACCAGAAAAAAGTGACTTCTTGCACTTTGAATGTGGTGAGGAAAGAAGAGGGTAGGGCAGGGGAGAAACTATCCAGTCCTGACTGAACATCCAACTTCCCTTTTATGGAACATACCCAGAGGTTTAGAAAAGGGACACTGTCTTCTCTTTTTTTTTCCTTCTCTAATAACAGCTCTTACTTTTGATAGTGAACATTCCAGACAAGCCTGAAGGGACAAAAAACCAAGAACAGGCTGACAACACACTCCCTTCTTTAAATCTGACAGAAAGGGGCAACAGGCAAAATCTAATTTACTGTGTGGGTGGTAAGGCATTGGCTTAAGGTCACCCAGAGAAGCTGTGGATGGCCCATCCCTGGAAGTGCTCAAGGCCAGCCTGGCAAGCTGACCTAGTGGAAGGTGCACCTATCCATGGCACAGGGGTTGGAACAAGTTCATCTTTAAGGTTCTTTTCAAGCTAAACCATTCTATGATTCTAATTTCTGGATATGCAGAAATTCATTGCGCTTCAAGTCCCTGCTAAAAATCTGGCAACCAAGTGTCTTCACATTTCATAGGGCCACTTCCTTTCCCATTTCCTCCTTCCCTTTTCATAGCATAGAAACCAAGGGCCTCCCATTGCACCTCTCCTCAAAGAATGCCCATGAAGGAAGGAAAACTGGTCTCTCTCGTCCCCCATCCACGACCATTCCCCCTTGCAAGTCTGAAGCCACAAGAAACCTAAGCCAAGGCCTTCCTCTCCCCAGTCCTATATGAATACCAGGATAAACATAAGAAAATTTATACTTATAATCACCTCCTGAAAAATCCAGAAGAGACAAGCTAATAAATGAAAGCTCAGTGTCAGATCATGAGTGGGAGGGAACTGGAATAAAATACATTTGCCAAGACAAGATACACTCACATGAGAAATGCTCTGCCTCTCTCAGCCCCTGCTCCATACTCTGCTGTAAGGCTGATGCCATTTATGTAAGATCCACAACAGGAAGCTCGGAGAACTGTTAACTGGCACCTCTAAAACCCATGCTGATATGAGGTAGAAAACAGTGCAAAATTCAACTGCAAGACAGAAATGCCCCCATCAACCACGAGAGGAAGTCAGCTTCTCGTTTTACCTTTTGGTTTCGGGGCAAGTCTTGAGCATTTGCAGGAGGATTGAAATTCAAAACTAGTCTTCGAAACTCCAGGAGGTTAAATAATGACTGAAAAGAAAAAAAAAAAATAAGAAAATCTTTAAGGACTTCTACAAACAATACAATACTCTTCCAAATAAGCCTCAGCAAAACAAATGAAGTGTTAAACGTATGCAATTTTAAGTTTTATTTCAGAAGGCAGAGTATTGCTAAACATATTTTCACCAGAAGACAATCACTTCTGCCAAGAAAACAGCATAATAAAAAATATCTCTGCACTTAATCACATAAAAGGAACAATAATTTTACATGATAGGCAAATTACATTTTACAACAAGAATTTTATGAATTGTATAACTGTCAGTTTTCAAATTGACGTGAAACACTGTTTAGTCATCTAGAATTTATGTAGGCCCTCTGTCATCTACTCCTCAGTGCACAGAGAGTACATCTCTGCATGTGAACTTCATTCCACTTGCATTAGCTGAGTATTTTGCATTCTGTCCTCTCCTCCCATTCCTGTATGATCTGAGGGATGCATATTAGAACAAGGAAATTGGGTTATACAACTTTGCAGGTAAGGACTGATAACATTCCTATTTTATGGACACATGAACAGGCAGGTGTCTGTCTGTCCAGGACATGAAAACAGGTGACTTCAGACACACTCACAAAGAACTCCACAGTGTAACACAGAGCCTGAGAACACAAGAGCAAGATGACTGAGTTGCAAATAATGAAAGTCCAACACATTGTTCTGAGAACTGGACACCTCAGAACTTGTGGATCTGCATCACTGCTTTTCTGTACAGACAAAAAGCATCTTAACTAAAAATGACTTTGTTTCAGAAGAGCATTTTGATGAAGACAAGGTGGGAGGAAAGGTCTGTAGTACCTTAAACATGCTCATCAGAGAAGCACAGGAAAGATCTGCCTTCCTATTTGTACTTTCCTGGGTTTACAATCTATAATTAACTCTCCTCCCACTCCATCACATATCTTAGCTATTTGTTTTGGAAAGGCAGAGTTTGCTTACCCCAGCAATAGACTTTGATCCCAGAACTTGTCCTAGCCATGTAAAGACTGAAGTCACAGATCACATCAGTTTAATAGGTTTTCAACACCATAGTGCCAAATAAGTGAAACACAAATTGTGAAGAGGCTCTGCATTTATTCCAGTAATTTAGAACATATTGGTAGGAAAAAAATGGTTGTAAAATTTGCCATGCTCCTGACTCTCCTTGTGAAAGAGCCTGTACAGAGTCTAACTTTTTCCCATATCCCATATCATACAGCATCCCCAACAAAGCAAAGAGGCTACCATTGTCACATTTCTTTTTAGATTTAAAAAGTATCAAAACATCAGCTGAGAAAAGACCTTTCTGACCTTGCTGAATCAAGGCAGACAACTGAGTAGTCAAACTTTTTTCCTGTTTTGCTGTTCAAAATACATGTTCCCCTTTCATCCATCCTTCCAGAGAAGGAAATTAAAACAGAGTCCTTTGTTTACTTACTCAAAGCACAGAAAATGTTAATATTTAATTCAAGTGTCAGTCTAGAAGCTGATACTAATTGAAGTTATGTCTCATGATGTAACAGCATTCCACTGGTGGGCTCTTCATCAAGCAAAACATAACAATGTTTTATGTACAAAACAAACCAGCTGCTGAAATATAATGTCTAAAGGCTGAATTCTCTCCATAACTAATCCAAGTGCCATCAAAGTGCCAAGCAGCTGCGCAGGCCAATTTCATAATACAAACACACAAATTATGTACAGCAAACTGTGCTCAAGTTTAGCATTTTTGCCTGGCATGCAATCCAACAAGTTTTTCCACAAAAATTCAGTTTCTTTAATTCAGAACTCTACGGAACATAATTCCATGCTTTCTGACTGACCTGAACAAACATATCTGTGCAATTTGCTGAGAGTAATTGAGAGGATTGTCCAATTTGCTCTTTTCTTCTTCAGCCCTGTACTATTCAAAATTTCTTATGCAAGATGTTTAGTTGTTAAACTTCTTGCCAGAAAAGGTTACACTGTGCACTGTTGTTTTGAGATGCAGCAGAACCCTCACAGTTTATCTGCTGCCAACACCACTAATGCACACAGAACAGTGTCATGCTGTAGCTCTCCTGTACTGAGCTAAATCAACTTAAGGAAACTTGAATTATCTTCAATTTTAAAAAAGATCATTTCCCAGTGTAAGTGTAAAGAAGTGCCTGAAACCAACTATTTTTTGTGTCTGAAGTATCTCAGAAGTGAGGAACCTACAGTTCTTCCTGAGGTAAGGAGATAAAAACGAGCTCACCTAAGCCCAGCAGAGACCTCCCCAGGCCAATCACCCCAGAGCCCAGAAAGGGAGGCAAAACACTTTGCAGTTTGCTGCCCTCTGTCCAGGCCCCCTGGACCCAGGGTAAGTGGCCCATGAGGGAGAAGCTGCTCTTCTGCAGCCGCTAAGAGACAAAGCAGAGACTGTCCCTGGCCCAAGTGCCATGCACTGGCCCTAGCCTAAAACTCAAAACACATTTGCTTTCCAAACACACTGTATGGAGCAGCACCTCACCTCTCACCCACCTGGCTTCAGCTGCACAAAGGTGTCAGGAATCCCAGTGCAAGAAAACAGGATGCATCTAAAAGGTGGATACTTCACATCTACTGTCCTTGATCAAATACCTTTACAGTTTACTAAAGTATGAAAAACTTATGCATGAAAGAAAAACTCTCTATGAGGTGGGTTTGCAGGTTTTTTTTTCCCCAAAGCTTTTAAACCATTTAAAAGGTCTCATCTGGAAGCTTGACCAAGCCAAGCTAAGTTATATCAATTCAAATTGCCATGAACATCAAGAGGTTTTTAGAATACTGCCTTGCATTCTGTCAAGTCTGGGGGGTGAATGAGACAGTAAAAGTAAGTGAGAAAAAATGAGAACAGAAATCCAGTCTCAGTTTGAGGCATTCACACCAACAATACTGCATAACAAGAAGACATTGGGCTTTCCCCTGCTAGAGGTGGTTACGATGCATTTTCAGTCATACCAGAGAGAACTAGGTAGAGTTGTAGCTTCTATACTGTAAGATACTAAAACATTCACTTTTAGGAGTAATATTTACTTAGATGGAGTTCAAACAAATTCTGAATGTAAGTTGCCTTGGTTTCCCTTAAAACACTCTGCTTATCCCTTTTTCCTCCCTTAAAGTCTAGGCTGATCAAACATAAGAACCTTGCCAAAATTTAGGCTGACTGAGAAAAGGATTAATTCTTAACATTCAAGAACTGTGATGCTGCATTAATGCTGTAAGAATGCAAATTAGTCAGTATATTAAATTTACAAATGCAACACAGGTCATTAAAAGCCACTAGCAGAGTCCTAAATTAACAAAGTTACTGACTTTAGAGAGTAGGAAAACAATTTTTCTGAATCTAGATACAAGATGACCCAATAAGCTGCTGCAGAAAGCTTCAGACGGGCTCTCTAGGGGAATCTTACAAGTTGGTAAGCATCAGGCACTTAAACCAGCTGTCTCACCAACAGACTGATACAAACATTTGGTTGACTACCAACTGTGTATTTGTTTCCAGCAATGAGAATAAAAAGCAAGAAAAAAAAAAACAAAAAAAAGGTCCACAAGAACTGTGCATTTTTAATATGTATCACCTTTAAACAAATTTGCATGAAAACCTGAAGTTCGTAATACCATGAACACAGCTTCCCATTGAATATGTAAAGGTTAAGCTTGGAAGGACAGAGGGAAGACATGACAGAAGGAAGAAACCCAAAACCTAAACATATCTTACTTGAAGAGCTTGAAAAGCAACTCCTGGCAAGGAAAAAAAAAGCATGCATTTGTACAGGACTCCTAAACAAATTCCTTTATGTACTGGCATTTAGCTAAAACATGATCTTGTATAAGTTGAAAACTTGTATGTAGTAGCACATCACAACACTCATTTTCCTCCTTTAGTCATTTGGGGCTTTTTATGCATTTTCAGTTTGACATTTATTTATTTAATTTCATTTTTTTTATTTAAAGTCACAAAGCCAAGACCATATCTACCTTCATTTTGCATAACAAGCAGAAAGCAATCTTAAATAGTGAATACATCATTACTGTTCTAATAATAAAAAGCAAAAATAGAGCCCCATGTCATAAAGTACATTACTTGGAATAGTTTGCCTCTGCCAACATGACAGATTTATGTTCTTACTTCACTTTATTAACAATTTTGGTGGTTTAAGGTATATAGAGCCAGTTTTAGTGGAGTACATTGAGTATAATTATTAATATTTATGTTAATAACTCAAATCAAAGAAAAACACAGAGCTATGGAATATATGGTCCTACCTGCATGCATTGCCATGTTTCCTCCAACAGAATAAAGAATTTGAAATTTACTAGTTATCAATATTTGAAGTGCTAAGGTCCAAAGTGAAAGTACTCCTAAATATTGCACAAAGGAGTGATTTGATACTCCTCCATGCCTCTGACTGGGTATTAAGTGTCCAAAGCTCCATATTGCAAAAACATGAGCAACTTCACTGACAACTGAGTCCAGCCCTCACCAACTTGCAAGCCTTTTCTGGGGTCTATATCCCTATATCTTGAGAGAACTGGGACTGGTCAGACTGAAGAAGAGAAGACTTGAGGGTGACCTAATGGTGGCCTTCCAATACCTGAAGTGAGCCTACAGGAAAGCTGGAGAGAGACTGTCCTGGGGTGACAGGACAGGAGGGAATGGATTCACAGTCACAGAGGAGTGTAAGTAACACGATGTTACTCACAAAGACATTCTTTACTGTGAAGATGATGATGATGCACTGGCACAGGTCCCACCCCTGGTAGTGTTCAGGGCCTGTTTGGATGGAGCTCTGACCAAACTGGTCTAGTGGAAGGTGTCCCTGCCTGTGGCAGGGGGTTGGAAAGAGACAATCTTTACCATCCCCTCAAAGCCAGGCCATTCTTTGGTTCTAATTTGGGAAAATCATTTCTCTCTCTTCTTTAAGGCTTTCCAGACTTTTCCTATTTATCAATTTTTTTTTTACCTTTTTGGTTCATATTCTTGAAAGTACTTTCTCACAACAAAGTCCATAACGTGGCTGCTTGTTGCTACTGCACTGGTTGCTCTGCTGGGCACAACGCTGCCTTCTACCTCCTCCTCCTTGTAACTTACTCTTGGGTTGTCTCCCACTCCACTTGTTTGTGTCTTACTCCTGTTAAGTGGTAAATCCTGTTTCCAGAATAAAGACTAATGACAGGCATCAAGAAAATTAGGAAGTCACCCAAAACATAGTTTTGTACACTGAGGATTTGGCACAATCCAAAGCTTCTCTTGCATTCTCTAGAAAATTTCACATAAAGAAGACAGAAGGGAAGTGAGCAAAGCAGCTTCAAAGCAGGGACTTGAGCAGGCTCCTGTGAAACTTCACTGTGAAAGTATAGGAAGAGCAATTTCCTTTTTCTCTTCCCCTCTGAAACAAAAACTCCTACAGACAGATATGACACTGCCTGATACCTGAACTTCAGCACAACCACCCAACATGAACAGTGGTAGTGATGAGGAAAACATTTGGCAATTTGAGAATCACAGATTCAATCCCAGGTCTCAAAAGCTTTGGAAAGTACCTCTAAAAGGACATTTTTATTTATAAACAAACAATCAATTAGCATTCCAAACTGCTGAAAACCTAGGTATAAATTGCAGTTTTAAGCTATCATGTCTTACATCTCCAAAAGGCTGAGGCACAGTGTGGAAGAAGATGGAAAACAGCTTGCAGCTTGCGTACTGTTTGAGGTAGAAAGTAAAACTAAGACCTCTAGCAGGCTTGGGTTAATTCAACGTTTTAAACAAACAGCTCACCATGGAATTACCAGCCTGCATTTAGAGAGCATTTACTTGTTTATAGCAACAAACTCAGAACATTACTGCAATTCAGAGGACAGCTAAGTATGATATGTGTACAGAAGAATTCACTTTATGCTTGTGTCTTGGCACATACGAAGAAATGCCATCCAACCACTCTGCTATTACATGGTCAAAGCAAGAAAAAAAAAATCTGTTAGGACAAAATAATCACAGCCAACATTTCCTTACTTGGTTACAGTTTTCAACTTCTTGACCAAATTAAGGAATGTAAATTTGAATAACACACCTAAACAATGCATCCTGTATCCTTTATTTTAATTAAATGAGCAATTATTTATGAGTCAAAGTGAAAGAAAGCCATGATCCATTAAAGCTTCCCACACCATCACAACAAAGTCTGCAATATTACAAATCACTAAATGTAAGGTAAGAGTTTGAAATATCACACAAGCAACCTGAGGGAACCAGAGACTACAGAAGCACAAAAAGCAGGAAAAGGAATAATACCCTGTCAGCAAATATCATAGGATGGCTAAATTTGGAAGGGACAGGTTCACTTTACAGGGAAGCAGGGGGAGTGACAGAGGAATGGAAAGCAAGAAACTAGATTTCCAACATCATTACTCCTCTGCCCATAAAACTCTACAGAGAAGTATATATCATATATCCCCACCAAGCCCTGCCTCAGGCTGTTCCACAGTGAAAATAGTGAAAAGAAAATATTCCATCAATGACCATTTTAACTCATATATGGATAGAGCACTGAATGTTCTTCAGCCTACGACCTTGTGCTGCATGCTCAGGGAAGCAAGGGACTCATGGATAATGTATAAATGTGAACATTTAATAATATAATCCTTGGCTTTTTGATATTAATGCACTACCACATCATCCATCACAATCCTTTCCATCCATCATGACAAATAAGAAACATAAAACAATGTAAAAATTAGATACTTCTGGTAGGCTGCTTTAAAGAAGAACAATATTGGTAAATAGCTAAGCCACCAGCTGGGAAGAAAACACTTGATTCTCACCCATCAAGCTGATTCATTTCTGCCTAGAACTAGAAGTCTAGCATCAAAGGAGATCCTAACCCCAAATATACTGACATCAGGAAAACAAGAAAGCTGCTCCCAAACACACTGCAACAGAGTAAAATGCCAGAAGTGATGTTATAAAATAAAAGTTAAAGAGCACCCTTGGAGATTTATGCTTGTTATCTTCATTCAGCAAGCTATGGAAAAAAAAAAATTAGGGGAAAAAGAAATCTCATCAGACTCTGACAGACTCACAGAGAAAAGGGTGTGGGGATGCCAAGCCCCAGCTGTCCTGTGGGGATACCTCATTTGGTAAAGGGAGGAGCCACAAGACTGGAGAGAGAGTGCACAGAGTTGGTGAGGAACGGGACTGGAGAAAGGGGAAACAGCAGCATTCACAGCACAGTTTGCACTGATTCCCCACACTTTCCTTCTCCCACAGAAATCTACCTTGGCACACCAAGTCAGTGGCATTCTCTGAACAATCTGGGCATCTCCCATGGCACCTTTACCACAGGGCAGATCCAGCCAGGACATTACTTCTTGCACATGACCAGAACCCCACTTGGGACTCCAAAAGATAAAGTTAGTCTGGTGCAATATCTTAAACCAAAATATCTGGGGGAGAACTTGCACAGGCAGCAAGTCTAAGACATGATTCCAACAACACATCTACATCCTGTGAGCTACTTGCCTTCTACATCCCATGTCCTGAAAACTCTTAACTTGTGCTCAGCATGTGAGCGATGAAGGAACCACTCCACAGGCTCCATAAATTTATTATTTCTAAGCCATTTTCAGGCTGTAAACTCCTACAGCCAAGAAAAACTGTGACGTTACCTTTTCACAAGGAGGCCACCAAAATCTGCTGCAGAGAAGTAAAAATATACAGTGGTATATTTGTGTTTTGTTTCTTTAAAGAAGCTTTTAAAGAAAGTCCTCAACAGCAAGGCAGACTTTTAGAAGTTACACTGTGGGAAAAATATTAGTGTTCATGCTAATGCTCCTGAATGTAACTGCTGAAAGCAAAACTTTGTTTTGGAGCCCTCTGAAAAGAGACTCATTTCTTCCCCTGAAGAAGAGCATGACTTCCAGATGTGCCTATTTCTCCAAGGCACAAAGAAATACAGGGTAAAGGCAACATTTCCAGCAATGTTTGAATCTTATAAGAGTTTGCTGTCACTCACTACAAAGTCTCTCCAGGAATTTCATACTCTTAATGCAAATACACAAAACCATTTCTGACTGTATTTCACTAAGTCAGCTAATTGGTGCCTGCAAAAAACACACATTGCAAAAGGAAAGCATCAAAATGTCAAAATCTTTTCTTTCCTTAACAAGCACCCCTTAAATAGGAGGTAGACTTTCCTTTCTTTGCAATTTAGTTTAGGATTACATTACACAATATATCATTGTGACTGACAGTAGTTAACATTTAGATATTGTTGACCTATGTGATGTGTCAGGTTACAAAAGCCTCCCAAAGAAAGCAAGAAAATACTTCTACATAGTCAATGCAACCCAAGCAGTCAATCCACCCTGTGGATAAATAAAGGTATTAGCTAATGTTCTAAATTAACATGCACTAAATTTCCTGGGGTGGTTGCTTGAAACATAAATCTTCCTGGCTGACAGGTAATATTAATAACCTAAATTTTCAACCAACTGAAGTTATAAATCTTTCAATGGTTTGCTTGAATTACACTCCATAGAACTAACTCCAGAAGTTTCACTATCTTTTAGGATTAAGCCATAATAATTACAGACACCACAGACTTTCACATGGTATGGCTGGTGACCATAAGAACTAGCTATGTCCCTTTCTAATCTGTTTTCAAGGTATAAAGTTGCACACTGGGTACAAATAACATGAGATCATAGGTCTAGCATAGGTTTTTACATTCTCTGCCCTCTGCTCTTATCTCTGTGATTAACAAATCAAAAACTTAAGTTTCCATAAAAATATTTATTTAAAGTTTTTTCACTTTCCTACATTAAAAAGTCTTTTACAGAAATGCACATGCACATAAAATCAGTCCTTTAGATTTGGGACTGCTAGGAATGTAAAATCTGATTAAACAACACAGAAGGTAAAACATCAAGTCACATTAGCTCCATAAAGAGCTTAATAGAAATAAAATGTTTGCTTCTGTTAGGGCAAAGACAATGTTTCTGCTATTGCAAAAAGAGTGACGCAGGCAACGGAATAAGGAAAGGAGGACAGATGAACAAGGGAAACATCAAAAGATCTCTAGGAACACAGAAAATTAAAATACCTATTAGAATACTAAATGCTGAAAGAAAAGAGGCCTGAGAACATAAAAACTTCAATGGGAAGGGAGACATCATAGAACAATTAAAGAAATCTTTCAATTTCTTTATCTACAGCATTACCTACATGCAACCTGCAGGGAAGTAAACCCTCCCCATTAAACAAAACAAGCAAACAAAATGACCCACCTCCAACTGCACCAAAAACCTCCAAGTCAAGCAGAACATGTGTAACAGTAATCTAATTTATGCAGTCTACTGGGATTTCTGGGCAATTTAGGAAGAATTTATTCAACAAAAGCTTTTAACTAAGCACCAGTGAGGCGAAATGAAAGGTCCAGGTACAAACAAACAGGCAATGAAAAATTAAGAGAGGAACAAGAGCCAGCCATCTGTTCCAGCCTGAAGGCAGGTTATGGCAAATTCACCAACTCTGCACTGGTAAGTAAAATTCAGAAGTGATCTAAAAAGGACAGCTTTGACCATGTTTGCCCAGTAAAGAGATTGGCAGTGTAGTAGAAACAAGAGTTGGCAAGCATGGACCGACAGAAACCTCATGTAAAACTGAGTATTTATACAAGAAGAGAGCTAAATTCAAGACTGCTGTGTGTATAGTGAGGTACATAATGGAAAACAACTCCGGAATTTGTAGAAGGTGATGGGCATCAAGCTAACTAGCATTATTCACATTATTGACCTGTGAGATCAGACCAGGCTACTCAGGGCTTTTTTCCAGGCATCTTAAAACTTTCCAAGGTTTGACAAACCCTGCACTGCCTCTCTGGGCAACCTCCACTGCCTGCCTGTCTTTATGGGAAAAAATACTTCTCTATATCCAGGCTTAATCTTCCTTATCTGAATGACTCCTATTGGCTCTCATCGTCCCAATACGCACTGCTCTAAAAAGCCTGGCTCAAGCACATCAGAAACCTCTTTTATTCTCCATGACTTTGCAAAAATAAGAGAGAGTTGCCTTGCTACAACTTCTTCCCACTGTCTCTCATCACCACTGGATGCAACTCAGTGGGTCCTGTGGACTTGATCAAGTTTCCCCAGGTAAACTCTCCCTCAAGTCCTTAACCCCTGTTCAGAGTTTCCTCAACTATGCACAGTGGTCTTGGAGATCTCACTGGTGAAGACTGAGGCAAAGCAAGGCACTGAGTACTTCACCTGCTCTATTCAGCAACATTCTCCTAGCTCAGCCCTTTAGGACTGGGGTAACACCCAAACCTTTTCTTGTTACCCCAGACAACCTCTGAGGTACCAACTCAGGTCAGCTTTCACTTCACTAACACCATTCCTTCATGCCTGGACAACATTTCCAGTCTCCTCAGCAGCCCATCTCTGCCTCCACACCCTGCACACTGCCTGCTTGCACTGAAGGTTGGCTATGAGCTCCCTGAGAGCAGAATGGACCCTTTTGGCAATCAGGGAATGCTGTTGGCCTTCCTAAGCATCTCTGCCCTTCCAAGCTGCCACCTATGGAATCCCAGATATCAACTTCTGGAAGACAAACTCTGCTCTCCAGAACACTGGGTCTGGGTCCTATTATTCCTTTCTCACTCCCACCATCATCTTGAACTCTACTATTTCATGGTTGCTGCAGTCAAGACTACTCACATTACTCTACCTTCTGCTCTCCCATTTTAGGAGAACAGCAGATTCAGCTGTGCATCACCTCTAGCTAGCTCACCAGTGCTCATACCCTCCAGAAATCTGGTTTGCTTGTGTCCTGTTGTGTTGGACCCAGCAAGGGTCAGGATGTTTATTAAAGTTTCCTATTGGAACCACAGACTGTAATCCAGAGATTTCCTTGCCTTTCAAAAAGGCTGTGTGCACATCCTCATCCTGAGGAGGGTAGTCTGTAGCAGACTAATCATGGTGGCACTTCTACCAGCCCCTCCTCTGATCCTGATCCACACTCTCATCCTAAACTGCCACCTTGTCCCACACACATTTGAGCTACTCCTTCAGGAGAAAGGCAGTGCCTCTCCTTGTCATCCCTACTTGTCTTTCCTGAGGAATCTGTATCTCTCCCTCACACCACCCCCAATTCACAGCACACTCACATCTTAAGAGCTTTCCTCATCCCCCAACTGAAGGGCTACTAGAGCTAAAAAGGATCTGGAGAACAGCAAGAAAGTGGATCAGAGCTTAGAACACATTCTACAGGTCGCAACTGAGTATCCATCCTGGAAAAAAGAGACCACTGAGGTGTTGAAAGAGTAGGAGAGCAGCCCACAGAACTGTAATGGCAATCAACTTCCGTCTGGCCCACCAGGAGACGTGAAGGCTACGGGACAAAGATAGTGGGAGCCAGGTTCAAAAATCCACACAAAACCATGGCAGTTCTTCATGCAATAGGGAGCGCAACTGTGGAATTCCAACCTTGCACCCTTATGCAAGGATCAAGAAAGACAAGTAACATACAAGGGAGGTCCCCTGTGACTACATAAACTGCAGAGAATTGAAAAAACCCTTCCAAGATAAAAGTAGTGGGAAGCTTGGGGGTGTTTTACCAGAGAAGTATCATTCATACTGTTTGTACTCCCCTGTAAGCATCCAGCTGTGGAAATTGCTGGGAAGAACATTGATCTAAATGGACTCAGCCTGAAGTACAACAGCCATCCTTTAACAGCCAGTATGAAAGTAACAGTATTAGTTTATCTGAAGTGCTTCAGCCTGACAGTAATTTGTTAAAAATGGGTATTAAATATTTTATTTTCTTTCTCTCAAAACCTCAGACTATGAAAAGTTACAACACATTTGTTTCTTGTAGACTAAAATATTTGTTTCTAGTAGACTAAAAATAAATTTCCCATTGCTGTATTCTCATTTCACCCTCAGTTTTCTGTAGGTTAAAATGCTTTTCAGTATATCTACAGATTATTTACAGAAACATACATCTCCTAAAAGATGGATTCATGAAGTTTATATACATCAATTATTGATGTTAGAACATTGGCTCTCACTAGGCAAGTTGCAGTATCTGTACTCATTTCCCTACTCACCCTATCTTTAAAAAAAAGCACACACATTGTTTGTATTACATAAAACAACCAAAATCAGTTGCAATCACATCCGTATAAGACCTTCCCCCTCATTCTTCCGAAGTTTCCTTCTTTATCAATTATTCCACCTTTTACCCTACCCAGCTGTAGCCATTTGAGTAAGCAGTGGAGGTATCTCACTTCTATCTACCTCCATTGTCAGCCACCCCCTTTCAGTCATTTGCACGTGTCCCTTTTAATGTAAAAAAATTGTTTCCTCATCTGTAACTCAGTTTTCCCATGTTTTTAGGCATCCACAACTGTCACTGATGTCAGCATGAGCTGCATATGCCCAGGATCTTCAGAGAGTCAACTCCTTGTCTTCAACAACTTCTTAATAAGAAACATTTTGAAGCTTCACTTAGATAAGCTACCAGTACTTTCTACACTTCAATCTGACTTATAGATAGACACTTTAAGAGATGCAATAAATAAGTGATGCACAAAAACATCTCATGCAGTGGCCTAAACTTCCAGGAAAAGAGATTATTTTAAATATTTCACTTAAACTGAGCCAACTCACCTCCCAGTAGATACAATGAAGAATACACACAGCTAATTGAAGAGAGCTTACCTGAATGACAGCACTAAACCAGCACGTGTTGCCAACATTCTTTAATCCTACGGGGCAGTTGTCTTGCCGCTTTCGATCGTAAGGGTTGGGAGAGTCACTCCAGACCTCTGGATGAGTCCTCTTTAAACTCGCTTTATTTTCTGCAATACTGGCTTCTAGAACTCTTCAGGGACAAAAGGGAGGGAAATATGTGAGAAAAAACCAAAACCCCCAGAAAAACAAAACAAAAAATCCCCCACCAAGTAGGAAAATACATTCAGGTAGCGCTACAGACATTATAATGACATCATTCACTAATTGTTGCTGAGCAATATATGCAATATATTATATTATATGCAATACACGTCTTCAAGAATGCTATTTATTTCACTTTTAGCTATGCTACAGCAATTCCATTACCCTTTGGAAAAAAGTATCAGTGAGTGCATGAATCTCCTGTAAGAGCTCTAGATACAAGAGTCATGTCTACAAGTCATCAATTATTTAAGAACCAGATTCAAACAGGATGGACAAATTTTAGGCAGCACTAATAGCACAGTGCTTTCATCCTCAAATGCTTTTATTGTTATGTGAAGCACCAATCTTTCGTTTACTGACAGGAGGTCAAAGCTAGCTAGGCAACTTGCAAAAACAAAGGCAGTTTTCTTAGTTTCCATTTTTGCAACTTATGCAACTGTGTTAATCACTTTACATGGCAAGTAATTACTTTATGAGCCATGGAAAGACATTTCCCTGCAATTTTTCAAATGCCATCCAACACTTTAATTGTATGCTTCAATGACCACTTTCTTTGCTGGAAACTGTTGCTATGTGATATATGCTGAATGTCCATATTTCACATGACAGTAAGATCTGATGCGTGTGAGGCTCTCCAGCTCAAGCTTCACTCGATACATTATTTCTGTATCAGCAGGTATGCTGAGCCTGGTGACAAAATACACCTTTAAAGTAGTTTGTGGTAGGTGTATTCTAAATAGAAAGATGGAGATGGATGCATTGAGGTCATGTAACAGTGGCTTTAACTCATAAGCCAAGAGTCTGGCAGGGGCACTACTGACACAGTCGTCACTGTCCTCTGCCAGCCCAACTCCCAGGCTGAGCTGCTCTCCCTACACTAAGCACAGGACTTCACAAGCTACATCACAAGCATCTAAGCAGTCTGAGCAGCATGAAGAGTAGGCCCCTCTCAGTTCTAGACTCACTAACCACCAAAGAAAGGCAGGTTTAGGTTGGTCTGTAAAGTGGGCTCCTAAAGGATAAAGTTTGGACATCTTAGAAAAAACATAGAAACAGACAACTCCCCCTCCCTCAGTTTCCTACCTATATCTTTATTTCAAGCTATGCTCCTGTCAAAGAAAGAAAAGCTATCTTACCAAGAACTATGAAGCATCATATGAATTTACTACAGATAACTGTTCTGGCGAGCATACTAATTTGCCATTGAAACTCATTTCAGAAAAAATGCAGTAAATGAGGCATTCTAAACTCGAGAGACCATTTGATACAAATACCACTTTTGTATCTGTCTCAGGAAGAACCTAAATCTGGTCATTTCCTAAGGTTAATTGATTTAGTTTTTTACATCACCCTGTAAACAGCACTGAAAGGACAGGCATATAATCCACCAAGAGTTTCTGTTCTGACATCTATTCAAACTGCATAGGGGTGGAACCTGACCCTGATTATTCTAAGAGTGTTTTCCGATAGTTTTTTCTACTAAGAAAACACCAAAATGTAAAGAAACAGTCAAATTCATTTCCCTTTTCACTAATACAGTGCTCCAAAAGTGTTAGATGACCTGCGTGTCTCTGCTTTGAGAGCAAAAATTGGTCAATGGGGACATTAAAAATCAATTAAAAATGTCATACATAGTTCAAATAATTTGTCATGCAGGTAGAATTGCTTAAAGTCTTGTTTAAACTAAATTGAAGGGACTTTTAAAACCGGCAGAAAGACAGACAGATTGGAATAAAATTAAATTATGTTGTAACAGGACTACAATACCTACTTCACACCACTTGTGTTTCAGGTAAACAATCAAACTTCTCTTTTTTTGTTCCCCCTAGAATTTCAAGAATATTTCAAGGTATTTCAAGATTCAAGTTCCGAAAAACAAATACTTTCAAACTGAAACAGTTCCCTGGTCCCATGAGTATTACCGTTCATCAGCTTAATTAACCACTAAAATGTCTTTCTTGTATTTGAATTTGTGTTTCTTTAGCAGGTAAGGGATTTACTCATCTCTAGCTCAACCTGAAATGTGTTTCCATGAATAAAGTATTTGCTCCTGAAGGCATCATGGTATTTTTTTCCTTAATTCTACTTATAACATTATCTGTCCTCAGAGAGCACATGCAATAACTTCACATTCTATGTGCTGAATTAATTTTCAGACATAATGATAGCTGTGATAGCAGCTAAATCAAAATTGAAAAGTGAAATGAAGTATAGTGAGCACAGTAAATAGGAACCTAATGATCAGCTCAAAAGCTACATAAATACATTTATTTACTAGCACAGTGAGGACAACTCATATAAAATGCTCACTGTCTTACATTCATGGAGTTACAAATTTGGGACATTACTCAGATCAAGAATCTTGCACTGCTTGACAAAACAAGCATCCTTACAGAGAGTTACTACAAAGATTTAGCAATTTTGATGACAGAGCTGAAGTCCCACTTGGTGACCCTTGGGGACAACAGCACAGCCTCCAGCACAGAGCCATCAGCTACATCAGCCTGCAGGGTTTGGCATCCCCCAGACTCAGGGGACCTACAGCTCCCCCATCTCCCAGGGCTGGAATCCTGTTTGGAGGGAAACACTGTAGGCAAGGGCTAGTTAGTGCCAGGCTGGGCATGGGACTTGAAAGCAGGATTTTATTTCTCTGTAACAAGCTGGGCATAGCCAAGCAGTTTTGCAGAACCGCAGGGGGCTCACCACACAAAGCAGGAACCCACAGGCAAGGCAAGTTCACAGCACAAAGATTCAGTCAAACCACTCTAAGGAAGCCCACTCTGTCAGGTTACTCAGCTAAAAAGAGCATGGGAAGGTATTTGTACTGGGACTGTCTTACAGCTGGACACCCAGAAATTTATCCCTGACTCTACAACATTCCACAACCCCACTGAGGATCTACACACACAATGCTTAACCACAGTGCAGAGTCCCCAGCAGTTTCAATGGCCCTGATTTAAAAAAATCCCAGGGGCTGTGCACATCCTTTATGCACTGACAGCATGGACTCATTTTTATATGGGCAGTACCACAGGCACAACACAGGCCAGCTGATTTCTCCTTCCAGTAACATCTCACTGGCTTCCCTAGTGAAGCCCTATTTGGCCAGCTTCAGACTCCTTCAATCCAGGAAAAGTAATGTAAACAGGAGAAACTTCTTCACAATAGGAAATGCACTGATCATGTACATTTCTCTAGATTTAAAGAAGAAACAGGAAAAGACTTTAAATGTGCCAGGTACAAGATGTTCAGTTCGGACACTTGGACATTTCAGATGCACTCCTCTCAACACCTACACAGTAATCAGATCTGTCCTTATTAGGTAGTCTAAAGCAGTTACATTCAGGAAGACAAATTCTACGTGCATTACAACATTAATTACATAAGTCAAGAAATTCCATTAATTCTCCCTTGGAAACCCTAACAAAATCTGTGCAAATTAGCTTCCAAACCACTACAAATACCTTTGAAAAAAATATCCACCACAGCAAAAACTATTTAAATATGCACATAGCCTATGTTTTTAAAAAATGAAACATTTCCACAGTTTAACTTTGCTTATTATTGACCTCCTATTTGATTTCTGTTTCTGGTTTTATCTAGAAAATCAAAAGTAAATGGCTGTAGCTTGACTTGTTTACAACCACAGCGTTCTACTTTTTGTTTTGAGAAGTTCTTCACAGATCCTGCGCTTCCTATTGCAATGCCAACATTCTTCTGTGGGGTGTTGACTACAAAGTGGGGTGGTTTGTTTTTGTTTTGGTTCTTTTTTTGTAATAAAACCAGTCTGAAGTTCTGTCCTTAAGGAAACTGATTCAACAGTTCGGATCAAGAATTCAAGAATTCTGAACTTCCTGTATTTGTTCAGCGCTCACATAATTTGCCATAAGCTCAGGGTGCTCCTTGCTACATTACTGAGTTGATCTCATGTCTCAGTGCTGCCAAAACCTTCAAGATCCTCATTCTTCTCTCCCTCCATTCACAAGCAAAGTCCCATTCCCTTCCTTGTGTCATGAAATACTATGGATCCTGCAGTGAATATTTTTATATAGCTTTGTGAAATGAAATTGTGCAACAAATTGTCCAAAGAACCCTCCAGCAAGCACAGAAAGTGTGGTGCAGTGCACCAAGGGGAATATGACCTGCAACGAGCTCATTTGACATTGCCCACGTTACTGTGTGCAATTTTGCATTAGATGCAAGTCTCTATTTCACAAGACCAACATTTTCTCTATGAACAACCAAACAGATTGTCTAGATGCCTTTGTACATAGAGAAAAAAAGGCATCCTTCATTATTTTCTGCAGCCAGAAAAATATACACTGTAATTTAAGTAGAAAGTATCCATAATACTAAGTTATGGGCTAAGCAGAGAGGACCAAAGAGGGGTTTTTAGTTTCAAAAGTGAAAAACAAAGTCTACAGCAAAAACCGTAAATCTTCAAGGCTCCCAAGAATTGAGCACAGCAGGAGCAGTCAAGGCTTGGGTAAAGAAAAAGAGGGAGATAATTTTCCATCTCCAGAAATAGGTCCATCTTTCTAAATGCCTGCCTAAATCACAACTCCGTAATTACAACAATTCTGCCCTTCAAAAAGGAACATCCAAGAGCTGACCTTCTGAAAAAATACTGGACAAAACTTCCACCATCCTCTTGTACACATGCACATACAGAAGTTTTAGAAAAATCAACCCCTTAAATGCTTCTTCCAGTTCTAAATGAAAATATAAATCCCTTTCATCTTATCCTTCCTTCCTAAAATACATTTTCTTATATTCATATAACAAGATGACTTTTATCACAAATGAGGGGGGCAGAAGGGTATGTTTATTCTGACAATTAGCATATTTATTTTTCAAATGGGAAAAGAAAATTACTGTTGATAAAGTAATACAAATGAAGCAATAAAATATCCAGATCCTCAAAGATAGAATTTTCTAATAAGTCATTTAGCCAGTCAAACACAATAAACTGAGAAAAAGAATTATTGTGGTTAATGTCCCCCATCTAAATTATTTTTTTATAAAATTGGTCTTTTACAAGGAGGCAGTACTTTACCCTCCCATCAAGGATCAAATCATTGCCTGTTTCCCTTAGAACAAGGCCAGCCAAAAATGAAAAACTCAACATTCCTCCCAAGGCCAGTTACAGATGGAAAAAAAGAAACAACATCCCTCCCACACAACCCTTCACCCAGGCTTAGTTCAAGCCCCAAATATTTCATAATTGTATCAACATTACCAAAAAACATACATTGTAAAAAAGTTATCATAAAACCTGATCAAAAGTTAGCTCAAAGACTCTTATCACACCCAAACTGAGAGAGTTAAGTTTATAAAACTTTAAATCCAGAACTTCACTCAAAGCCTATAAATCTTATTTGTTAAATAGGTTAATAACATTCTTGATCTGCTAAAATAGAGCAGCAGCTCTTAGTATCCTCAAGTCATAATGTTAATACCCACTGCCTCAGCCCAGAGGGAAGAAAATGAAAAATTAATATATAATAATATTGTAAAATGAACACTGCATAAAACAGGACAAAGTATTTATTAGCTTCTTAATTATATTTGGTTTTGTTGCTTTTTACCTGGTACACAAGAGAAACTTCTTTAGGTTTTAGGTCCTATTTAAATATGACCACACATTCTCTATCTCCATCCACTTCCTCCATATTTAAAGAAATGCATAAATATGAAACATACTATTAAATCCTAGTCCACACATAATAGACTATTTCCCAGTGTAGAACATACAATACATTAAAGCAGCATCCTGAAGCCAGGCATATCAGTAGCACAAGTAAAAGTAAACAAGTTATTATTTGTTAAAAGTTTAAAAAAAGCAATACAGGCCAATCTCCAACTCTTTAATTTAATTTCTGCTTTATATAAGTTGGTTGTTTACCTGCTAATGGCTTGTTCCTCATCTGTTATTCCAGTCTCCCTGAATGCCCTGTTTGATTCCTCCAAACTCAAGGCAATTGCCCTCTGAAGATCATCTTTATCATCTCCAGTGAGATCAATCACATCTGAAAAGCAAAACTATCTTTCTCAAAATTAAAAGTGAAACAGAATGAAAGGTAAGTCTTACTGTAGAGGAGAGAGCCCACGTGGATTGCTGAGCACCATTCCAGACCATCCCTCCTGTGCCCTACACTCTTCCAACCACTAACCCTGCTAACAGCTCCCTTCTGCCTCCAAGCCAGATAAAAACCTCAGCAGCTCACTCTTGATATGATGGGCTGTAGTTCTCCTTGCTCCTAATGTCCTTAAGTTTCACAAAGCTATGGGACAAATTTAGGAATCCATTTTCGTTTTCTGAAAGCCTTCTTAAAGCAATACACTTAAATGCATTACTTCAGCTACTGAGATCAGTTGCTTCAGGGAACACATGATGAAGAGGACCTTACTTAAAAAGGAGACCTTAACTGAACATAGTTGACTTTCCTCCTTGTGAAGAAGCATGTAATGGAGTTTTCCCAACGCTGCCCCAAATTCTGCACATATTTCTGTACCCTGGTGAGCCAAATACTTTCACACAGTTTCATAACAAATGGGAGAGTTCCTTACTCAACCTAATTATTTTCTATCCTGTTTGTGCATTCCTTTTCTGAACATATTTAAATTCAATTTCATCTACTGAAAGTATCACATCTCAACATGAAAAGAACAAATACTGGAGACAAAATGAGGATCCATACTTGGATACATATGGAATACTGGATGGACTGCTGACCGAAAACAGCTCTACTTCTGCCTTCCTCACTAGCTGTTATTATGGAAAGGATCAAAGACAGACATCCCCATAAACTTCCTTATTTCCTGAGGGCAGCCACAACACCCCTGCTCCCAATTCAGGTGGGATTCTACTACACACCACAACATGTCCACATCAGGCACAGACAACCTTTTAGAGCAGCTAGAGCCTACAGCAATGTCCATCAGCTACACGAGACCTTCAAAAAAGTCAAGGTCACTGGTTATCACCATTTCAAGGGCCAGAAGTCTCATTTTCCAAGTCAGAAAGACAGAAAGAAAGGAAAAGTGTGAACAAGACTTTTGCGTGCGATATCAGACAGACACGCACATGGATCACTGGTTGGTTTGAGTCTCCCTCTTCTAAGGCAAAGTTTATCCAAAGAGTTATGAAAGGGACCTGTCTCCAGCCTGGGGTTTAGCCATTAGAAGCTGAAAGGCTCTGGGAGAAAGAGATACAGATTTGAAACTGGGAACTGCTCACAAAGAAAGACAAGAGGCTTGTCATTATTTCTCCTTCCACAGGCTAACCCAATTCCACCAAAGAGTTTGTCTGTCTACGTTCTAACTCTTCTCCTGCATGGGCTGGCCCACTGTAGAGACTGTAGCTTCCCCTACTCCCCTGGGCTTCCTTTTTTGGGATGTTTCTCATTAGATCAGAACAAAACACTAAACTTAGTATACAAAAACCATTGCCATAGTTATGCATTAACAGAAAATGGGATGACCTGTCCTTGCAGAAAGCTGAAACCAGAAAGAAGTTGGGAAGAAACTTTTCTGTTAACACCAGGATCTTGAAAACCTAGTTTTAAACTCAGCCCTGTTTTCTCCAACTAATGGTCAAACTTCTGCTTTATTTAGTGGGCCTTCAGCACTCTTACCTGCAGAGTACAGTGGGCAAGCTGTTGTGATCTACAAGTATGGAAAAACACTATTGCTTGGGCTAAAATACCACCTCAGCCTGTGTCACATGCAAACCTGGCTCTGTCCTACAGCCTGACAGCAGAAAGAGACCAGAAAGGTAGACAGAAATGAGAGGATCCCCTCACCACACATGCACTACCTATTATGCTCTAAAACATGGTGCTTGTGTTGTATTTTCTGCACATTTACAAGGAGCCACACACAGCATCTCATCTTTCCTGGAGCCAAGGTGTTTTTCTGAAAGTAGGAACAGTGGTCTCAACCCAGCAGCCACACTTGCTGATGGACAAGTATGGGATTGCTCTGGTCACTTCCTTACAGAGAGGGATGTTCCTTGAGCAAGCCTCCAGTCAGGTAAGAGTGATGCCGTTTTTATATGACAGTAAAGAAAGTTAGATTAAGATGTCAGCTTCTCTATATGGGGTCTATTTTCTAGAAAAGAACTCATTATGTAGTTGACAATTATGTATTTAACAAAACCTCCCCCATTATACAAAAATCTATCTGGATCAACTCCAACTCACACTTTCATTAAAATAGTAAACTTCTTTGCAACTCCCTAACTCTTTAATTTTTATTAAGCTTTACCACCACCTTCAGTGTTTAGAAGTTTATTACCATTCATATTCTCAGTGATTACATAGTTTTAATATTAAAACCCCGTATCTTTTGCTTCTGTTTGCTTTCCAAAAGCAGATGAGCCAAAAGAGTTTGTTTTGGCATGCAAGTTTGTTTTTGGCATGCACAGGATCCTCTTTAGAAGTGTTCTATTCATACATTGCTCCTCCTCTGCACAAAAAAAAGACAGTAGAATGAAGACACGCTGCCAGATATCACCACTACACATGAGTGGTGTAATCAGTTCATGTCACAGAGGGTTTACCTCGCATAACTTATGGCAAAAAATATATTCAAAAGTATCAGCCCATCCATGGTAGCCTACTTCATGCAAGCTTTTAGTTCATAGCAAATGTAAAATAAAAATGGTTTTGACATTTAAGCTAACGTATTTACAGCTGACACAGTAACTCATTTAAGCTGCAACACCTCACATATGACTTGAATCCTAAATCATAAGATGATAAAGAAGACTTCAGTAGAAGTCATAAAAGAAGGTTAAGTCTGAGACTAAACTCTTTGTTCTAAAAAACCAAAAATAAATACATATCTTTTTATATGTATTACCTTGTCTCCACATTTTGCAAGCCTGTCAGATAGTTATACACAAGTGTACTTATATTAAATTCTCGTAGTTTTATTTTTTCCCTCATTTTTGTTTTAAAACAACTTCATAAATTCTTGCACGGCCATGTTAATGTTACAGCTATTAGCAGTAGAACTCATTCATGAAACTGAGCTGCTGAAGTTTCCTATCTGACCAACAGATTTCTCTGTTTTAAGTGTGAGTTTGAAGAAAAACAAAAAAGATAACTTTCACTCACAGTTTTTATCAAACACACAAGTTTTTTTCTGTGTTACGTTGTGACACATTTCCTAAAAGGTGTAAGAATAATGTCACTTGTCCAAATTTAGTTACCAAATTAATTTACACATGCCAGTTTTGTAATACTCCTCTCATCTAGCCCACAGAACACTTCCGTTCTCACTGGCTCATCCTCATAAAGGTACTTATAAATTTAATGTCAAATAGCCTTAGAAAATGCAAACATTCTTCACCAGGCCATGACTAGTAAATAAAATTTGCTTAGGAAAAAATTCTCCATGAGCGAAGACGCTCATCAACACAGTCTGGTCCAGCACACGTTTTTAATGAAAATTAGCATTCATAATTAATCATCTGGTTTTACAACATTACAGCATTATTATAATATAATAATGTGTCCTTCTGATACATAAGATTAAGAGTGTTTGACATTGTTTGTAATTTGACAAAACAATTTTAAGTTGTATATTGAAATCTGGGACAAAATATACCAGTGTATGTATAATAAATGTACACACCACACTTATCTATCCCCATAGATGTTTCTCTTTTTAAAAAAACTGATTACTCTGTTTACTTCGGAAGTTTCTATCATCATTTAAATAAATGGTTCTTACTTGGTTATTGCCTAGGTCATTAAAATAATTACTGTGTTGTTGACTTGGTACTTATACAAGGAGGAGGCAGAGAGTAGGAACTTCAGACTTAAGTAGGCTGGGAAACTCAGCGTGAGGGACAGATCAGAAGTAGCAATTGAACTCAAGGACAGGCAATAAACATCCACAGTGATGCAACAACTGGTACAGGGAGAGAAAAAATCAAGAGGCAGCCTTGATGAGGTCAATAGAGTACTGCCAAATATGAAAATCCAGCAGCAACATTCCATCAACAATTTGAAAATTTTTAAAAGGGAGTTGAGACTACATCTGGTTTATTTATTACAAGCAGAGCTAAGCAAGACTCTATATACTGCCACCGATTCTATGATGTTCAATTCACAGTAGTCTGAGGCTCCTAACGTGAAGATTTAAGGGAATTTAGGTGGTTGTATAAGCCAATTTTAGTTAAAACTGGATGAGGGAAGAGCACCCAGCACCCCTGCAGCAATTCAGTCAACTCAAACTGCTGTACTGGTGCAGGAGCTTGTAAATATTGGCCACCACTACCTCATAGCTTCCTCATCTCAGCTGTATCTACAACATCCTACAATCATAACACCTTAAACTGATGACTACCACACTGATGGGGAAGGAGAGAGGTAATCATAGCCCAAAGCAACAAGTGAATCTGTAAGATGAAAAGAGGACCTCAAGATACAAGACTCCCGACATTTTCAAGCAGGGACCTTGACACACCAAGCTCGCAAGACTCCCAGGAACTTAGATGGAGATGACACAAATAATCCTCAAAATAGAAGGAAATGTCATGAAGACACATAATGATGGCTGAGTTAGGCAAGGTGACAGAAGCCACTGTCAAATTCTACTCCCAGAAACAATAAATGAACAGCCAGAGAATGAGCACTGACTAGGACTTGTGCCAAGAAGGATCCAGGAGCTACAGCCGACTCATGTTCAATCTGCAATTCACATCATCACAGCTGAAGAAAATAGGAAGTGTTACACTTCTGTCAGAGTACTACGTGGTTATTTATAGAGATTCACCTATTTTTCTTAAGAACTAAGCTAATGTCTTCATTATTGTTCCAAGTGCCACAGCTCAGAAAAAAAAGCATACTAAAGAAGGCCTAGATGAGAAGAAAAGAAATAACAATAGGTATAGGAAATGCATCCAAATACTTGAAAGGAATTTAGGCTGTTTTGTTTAGATGTGAGAGAAGTCTGTTGATACACTATCCTCAAGCACCCAACACTTCATCTGAGATAAAAGGAATGAAATTGTACCATAATTTCCATAGGGGGACACAAGGAGTAAAGGACTTAACCTAAAACAAAAGGGATTTTAGGCAAGACACTAGGAGTCTAAAAGTAGGGACAGTGAAGCTCCAAAAGAAATTACCCTATGAACTTTTCAGAGTCTCTAGAATTGAACATTAAGAAATGTTTTATAAACACCACTTCAGAAGGATTTAGGTAGTGTCGAGTCTAAACTCTACCTCAGTGGAAAGGGCTGACTGAGTGACTTTTGAAACATATGCAAAGGCTCAAAGTAAGAACAGGAAGATATAAAAAGCCAGAAGCCATGAAACCTACAATCCTCAAATTCCTGTGTGTGGCATTTCTCAGTCACACTGTAATATGCCCTTATAAAAGGGCTTGAAATCCTTTGTCTTGGCTATGGAATTTGCAATTGTGAAGACTAATAATTCAGTTCTAATGAGAAATAACTGGATTTTCAAAAGAAAGGAAGGAGAGTATTTGTCCTGACATCTGTTTCCTTGGAACACAACTTCCAAAACACATCTCTTCATCCTGTTCCTTCTTTTAACCCTGGGTTCTTCAAGTTCCTTCAATAATAAGAAAATGGATACATTCTTAGCAATCCAACAGTTCTGTTGTGCAGCCCTTGACAAAAATAAACAAAATTACTTCAAATGGGAACAAAAAGGTTTGCAGAGAAAGAAATAAAGTGAAACTATTTGGAAGTACTACTAAACTTTTGTTTTTCTTTAAGTATAATGCCTAGGATTTTCTCTACCTAGTGGAACGTTTAAATTACCTTAGACTAAAAGGTGTGCATCTGCACATTGCAAGCCTAATGCTTAAGCACTTTCTCCTCAGAGAGTGCAAGAAGGAAAAAAAAGTCAAAATGCTAAAACCACCTTTGCAAAAGGATCAAATTAAGCTTGCATTATTGTTGATTGTGAAAATACTACATCTGCAGGTGCAAATGAGAACAGACAAAAAGGCAAGCATCATGAGTAACACTGACTGTGCAAGTCTGTCTTTGTTTAACAGATGGGGTAAATTTAATGAAAACCTGTTCTTTTTTTACAGCTGCTGAAATGCTGCATCTGGTAATAAGACAAACCAGGTTTCCTTATACCTCCTACCATCCAGGATGCAACTCTCAAAACACTTATGACCACTGTCAGTTTTGGAAGAGCCAGTGCACAATTCTGGCTGTTCTGGTACACATTAACATTTTCATTTTACCCCTTAACTAAGTAACCATGTCAAAGAAATGTAGTCAGTCAAGCTCACAGAACACATCTGACATATCTTTATGCAAGGAATACATTCAACAGCCTTTGTAAATGGCTGGAGGTCTCCTGCAGCATAAAAGACAGCTCTGGTATTTATCTGTGACTTTCTCATTCCCAGTTTGGATGCTTTAACTTTGGATGTTTTAAAGCTCATTGACTCTTAACCTCCCAAGTTACAAACACATAGAGATAGTTAAGCAGTAAGGAACAGTAAGGGTGAGTTATAATTAATGCATATAATTATACCTATGTGGGATAATAAAGGGAGTCAAATCTGAGAGACAAGATCCTGTCAGCAACTCAGCACAGCCACTGAGAACTGCTCATGAGTGTTGCCTTGCAGAAGGGAGTGATGATGGTCAAAGCCATCTGCTGAAAATTTTCCATCCTGTGCCCACCCTTCCATTCTCTCCTCACAAGTCACAGCTCTTTCACACTCCCTTGTGTTTACTAACACAGGGCCTTGAGACTTGGCCTTTTATGTGCACTGCGTTTTTTAAGTCTAGAATCCAAATAATTACAGGTAAGCACGTTACAAGGGAAGTGTGGGTTTCTTCCAGAAGAATCACTAGATCTCTACAGGAGCCTGGGAGGGCTCCATGATCACAATGGTTTAGGCTTTTGTTCTGCTGTAGGTGTTCAGTTCTTGCCTTGTAAGCCCTCCAGTATGAAGAAAAGTTCGCAACGATGCCTTTATCTCAATGTGTCTTCAGTCTAACTAGAACAGCAAAAACTGGCCAAGGGCTCTCATCTTTGTCGCCAGTGAGGACCTGACCAGACACTAAAGGTGTTAAAAAATAAAAATCAAAATCCTACTTTTCTCACAGCAGTTGGTGTTTCTTGATCACTGACTTGTTGTGCTGTGTAACTAAGGAATCTGCCTTCAGCCCTCCAGAAAAGAGAAGAGAATCCTGAAATTCACCTTGCAATGTACAACTCAAGACCTACTCTTCTCAGTTTGACCATCTGCCATGGGTAATGTGGGCTCTTGCAGGTTTTATTCACCCCTTGTCATCTCATTTCTTCAGTAAGGTTGTACAGCACAGTAAGTGACAGCAAAACTAAATACTTCTATTAATGGGATTGCTATTAAATCTAACTAAACACGGACTCCAAGAGAATCTAGCTTACTATTCCACTGCCATAGGAGGTTGTCAGTACTAGAAACTATGACACAGTGGTGAGTTTGCTCTTAATTGCCTTTATTTCTTCAAAGGCAATTTTCTGACACTGAAAATTAAAGACAGAGAAGGTTGTGTGTATTTTCTTTCCAAAGGAGTGAAAAGAAAAAACACACAAAAAACCCCAGCCACCCACTACAACTTAGTGCATGGATAACACAACTACCTATAGTGCACTCGGGGCATTTTATACAGGACTGCTAATAATACCAAGGATTTAAATGCATTTAAAATCTCTAATTTAAAAAAAGTTTAAGAAGTTCATGTCAAGGTTCTACAGACAAAAGATAATTGTACAATTGATAAGGAGATCTAACTAATTCTTCACACTGAAGCCACCATGACAAAAACAAAGGGGGAAAAAGTCCTACTGCAGGAGACACTAAATAATTCTACTTGTTTAATAAAATCTACATAGATGTACTACATATATGGCCAAAGAACTGATTTATAATTAAAATATTCTCCACCTGCATTGCAAATGGTGTAAAGTAACTACAGCATCAAGAAACTCTGATTTTACAGATATCAATCCCACTACAAAACTTCAAAACTTAGTTTGACTTTTTACTTCAACCTCTTTACTTCTTTTATTTCCTATATTTGTTAGCACAATACTTTTTTTTCTCCCCATAAAGATAACTATACACTAAAGCACAGGATTAGAGCCTGCAAGACTTAGAAAAATGCAGGTTGGGGGACCTCCTGTATAAACTAAATGAAATTGTTTAAAATCAGGTGTCTTTAATGCTAATTTCATATACAAAATACCTATTCTCTTAGTACAAAATTCACACTTAACCTCCCACTTCTCCCTTTGTGAAAGTCGTTCCTGTCAGGGAGAAGCTACTCTCAAGAACATTCAGCTTTACCATAAAACAATGACAGACTTCTCCAATTTTGTTTTGACAGAGGAGTAATCAGCTTCTGCCTTAAATTATTTACTGCATGACCCCAAAATAAAACCTGTAATATGGGGGAGGGAAGGAAAAAAAGATGGAAAGCCCAGTTATTCACCCTTTGATCAGTACCACACATACGTGTAAAGGTAATACCTTAAGGAAGCTCAAAAAAAAAAAAAAGGTAAAAAATTAAAAATACAACAAGAACAACAACAACCACAAACCCCACCCCACTGAAATAAGAAAAAAAGAGAATACATAATAATCTAAGAATTGATAAGTAAGAATTATCTGCAGATTAACAGTTATGTCACAGGCAAGGTTTTATTTCCCATGCCTTTAAACTAAACTTATGAAAAGAAAAAGTACCTACTGGTGTCTGCCTGGCTGCCCACACTGATGTATCTGTCATTCCCAGGAAGGGCTGTTTGGTAGTAAGTTGCCTCCTCTAGCTGTGGAACCTTGGCATTCTTTGCAGTGAGAAAAGCCACAGCCAGCTCCAGATTACCATTGCTGTCCTTTAAGCATAGAAAAAACAACAAGTGAGAGTCCCCTCACCCTTTCTTTTATTTTTCTTAAAAGCAAAGGACATGATTAGTAATTTCAAATCAATAACCGTTGTACTGTCAGGTAAAATACTAACTCAAAAAGAAAGTTTACAAACAAATATTCTGCATATTTTGCTATTTTTGACCAAAATAAAGGTAAAACATCTAATAATAAATTGTTTTGGTGGAGATTCACTTATTCCAGGAAAGAAAAAAATAACATCTTGTAGTGTAGGTCAACTTCTCAACAAACATAACCAGCACATTCACTGGAGTCAGACTTCAACAGGAGTCAGATGAGTTCTTCTGGAAGTGTAGAGTTTCATTTTTAAAGCCAGAGAACCTGGCTTTTGAAAAGCAGTTGTGCACATGACTTATGCTAACAACAGCTACCTATTTTTGATTTAAATTACTAAATCCTTATTTACCATGTACAAATGGCTAAAACATTCTGCTTGAGGGAGACAAAGCATTTTTTAAATTTTTATATATATTTATGTATACAGAGACAGAATGCAGAGATTTGGCATTTTTTATTTGCATCAAAGAACTCTTCTGTTCTGTGAAATAAATTACAATGGTTGAAAAAACATTGAAACAACACCAAATTAGCAAAGGCTGGCAAGTTCAAGCAGAGTTCTTCATTCTACTCAGTGAGCAAGTGATAGAGAACAGCCACACCTTGACAAGAAAACACCACTTGGTTCCTCAGGAGCTGACCATCTGTACCAGCACCAATGCATCCCAAAACAATTCACACAAAGGTTCATGGCAGGCCATAGCATTCCTGTCTTTTCATTTTTGAACACTTGATTAATTTTTAGGTTAGTACCAAAAGAGAACAAGATTCCTTGAAAAGTGAACAAGCCATCATTATTAGCTTTTCCCCCCCCTACAATAAATTCAAGCTGGGAAGGGAAAAAGGAAGGAAGGGAAAGAAGGGAAGGAAGAGGACAGGAATAAGAAAGGTTGGGATTGATGATTTTCACAGGCAGTTAAGATGCATTCAGGTGCATTCAGCTACAAGTCAGTCATCTTACCTTCAGTGCCTGTTGTAGTACCTGGATGTCATTGATACCAGTGATCTCCCTCAGCTGATTTAAAAATGTTTGCTGGTGCTATAAAAAAAACAAAACAGATCATCAAAATAAGATTAGAGCCAAATAACAGCCAAACCAATTCTTAACAGAGTACACTCCTCCACTAACATTAAAGGCCTCTCCATATGAGGTTTATACACCACAAAGGGAACCTTCCTTACTCAAGTTTGTCTTGGTTTCTGCAATTTGGGCATTTTTACTTCCCAAATGTCATGACTTTGCATTTTGGTGGGTTTGCTTGGGTTTGGATTTTTACTAAAACAAAAAAATGGGTAAGCTTATGCAACATGGGTTGAAGAAGCCTATATAAAGCCATAATTGGCCCTTCTAAACAAATAAAACTCCACAGCTTTGGTCTCCTAGGGCAGTAGTGGAAATAGCTGACTGAACTCCCACCAAAACCAACTTCTTTAAGGTCCAGGTATTCTCAACCCCATCATTTCCTTAACATAAATAATTCCTAGTCATTCCAACCACAAAACCAGGAAGTTCAATTTTGCTGAGGTGTTTTAAGAGAAATACTATAAAAACTCCAGACAAAACAAGTTTCTTGATATTGAAACAGAACTTTGGGAAGACATCCAAACTGCCTTCCTACACCAGTTGAATCCAACTCTCCCAAATAACACAAGTCAGAACCCACAACTGAGTTTAAAGGAACATAGGGAATTAGAAAAAGAACAAGAGGTTCTGGGTCTCTTAAATATTTACTCTGTAAGGATTTTGAGGCTTGGTTTTATTTAAATAAAAACCTGGTCCCTCCCCTGTTTAGAGCCAACAGATGATTCACTCTGCTCATGCTCTATTCCCATCACAGAAGCAAAAGGCAGACACTAAGCTGGAACAATCCTTGAACTCCTGTTAACCATTATAAGCATCTTAACCATTAAAACCATGAAAACACAGAGCACTGACCATTGTTCCATACTAACAAATTCAATTGTTCCTTTGGCAGATGGGAAATGAAGAAAAAATATTTGCAAATGGTTTTACTTTTTTATTCTTTGCCCACCACATCCTGAACTCAAAACAGTAATTTCATCTATGAAAGAGAAAATTTTTGTAAAGTACAGGGTTTTGTTTGCATGACAAAAAAGCATATTGCCTATTGGAAATAAACTTCTCCTGCTACTCTCCAAATTCATTTTAAAATAGCAACTATAATTGTCTTGCAGCTACTCCTAAAATACTTATCTTTAAACTGAATTATCTGGAATCAAATATTCAAATACCCTTATTCTTCCCTTATCACTGCTTTGTATAGAGGAGGAAATTAAGATCTGCATGAATGCTGGATTCTCCAGTGAGAAATTAACCTGGCAGGCACTACTTCATGCCCTAATAAATTGAAATAGAAGGCATATAGTTCAGGATGTTTATGAATTACATACACAATCTTCCCTTCATTTACGATCCTAAGAGACACTGCTAACAATCCAATTTGCCTCCTTTATTCTTTTCCTTTTAAAAACTCTTCTGTTGGCACAAGAAAAGTGAAGTGATGCAGGAAAACAAACTCCCACTCTATCCCCATCCCTCACTCCCTCGTTTGTTTACTCTGTGCATTTCATTGCGCTGTACAAAGCCACTTCTTTCCCCTTTAAAGTTGCTTTCCTGCCCCTAAGTCTGGCAAGAATCAAAGAAATTAAATAGATTATTCGGGAAAAATAATTACAACAGCATTAAAATTGGCAGCAGCAATTCAAGACATGGCAATAAAGTGGATTTCCTTTTTTATTTGCCACAAACATGATGATAAATGTAACAGAAAATAGTTTCACTACAAATTATTATAACAACAAGTTCTAACAGATTCCTGTATCTTCCACAATATATACAACACTTGGAAAGGCTGACTGGAGGATATTTATCGTTCACAGAGACTGGGAAAAGACAGAAGAGACAGTTTACCAACAAACAATCTCTTAGCAGTTCAAAATATTGGCTGTTAATTTATGAGCACAGCTGTGACTTATAAACTTGGACATCTGTAGTTTCTATCCACATTTCAGTACTCCAGTGTGAAAGCTGTGTTTCAAGGCCCCCTTCCCATGGACATACACATTTAACAGATCAGAATGGCACCCAGAGATGCTTCTTTTTCATCAAGAGATGATTTAAGTATCTAAGTATACTTTTTTTTAAGGCCAAGAGTTTAAGGTACTCAGCTCCAGAATTTCTAACTGGCAATTAAAAGAACAACATGGAGCACCACTGTTAGAAGTGACAGGAATTAAAAAGAAAACGAACAGTTCTCCTGAACACCTTAAATGGAGCTTTGGGACATTCATCTGCTTTAGACATTACTGTTTCTTTAGCTAAATGTGGACAAGATGCCACTAATTTCTAATTAACTTGTTTCAAATCATGCAGAAGGTAAAGAATGGATACATTCCCTTTCTAGAAGGAGTACAATTGAAATTAATTCCACCTGATCAACATGTTCTTATAATACTTGCTAACAGACTAACAGATCTTCAGAAACAATTGCAAAACTGCATAAGGCAGCTAAAAACTCTGACTGGTGGCCTTCTCTTCCACAAATTCACATCTGCCCTCATCCTCACAAATCTGATATCACTGTATCTTTACTGTGCACGGACCTTTTTTGCAACCAGATGTTTAACTTGTCATTATTCTCCTTCACCGTTCTAATGACAGCATGTTATATCACCCATGAAACTATTAACACAAGTAATTCTATTTCTTTTCATTACAGGTGACAGAGCAGGCAACTATCCAACCCTCTCTTCATTCACTATCAGAGGGTGAGATTCAATTTGCTTTTTGCTTTTCTTTTCACTTAAGACAGTTATGAAACAATTACAACCATATTCAGAGAGTTTATATTACTTAATTCCTGATATAATTTTATTTAGTGCCATCTGTCTACTTTGCAAAGGAAAAATGGCTAAATTTTATTTGTTTTGAATAATATTCCTTTAGCTCTGGTTATTGTGGCATACAGGAAACTTATGTAACTATTACCCATGACTGAAGCTTGGAGATGAATTTGTAGTGCAACTGCTAAACACTTAAGTCTCTACTGTATGATAAGAAATATTTAATATAATGCTACAGACAGACACCTTCTACATATGAAGCAAGCCACCCCTCTTCCTCCTATTAATGCTCATTCTGATTACTTTTACCCTAAAAACTCAAGAAGCTTGTGCTAACTTGAGCTGAAGTGACTGTAGCATATAAACCCTCAAATGACTAAAAATACATAGATATATTAAACAATCATAATAATAACTCACTCAGAGGCTATAACCAAAAATACCCAAAAGAGTTCACCCTACACTAAAACAAAGATAAAAAATGAAGAAGGCAGCAGACAAGTATTTACAAGTGTCTGAAGTACCTACACCAATGCATGCTCATGAAACCAGGTCAGTGAGGGAAGTTTCAGATCACAGTAACAGCTCTAACAGTAAAAAGCTGCTGTATTTCTTCAATGCAGCTCTTTCCTGATTCCCTATTTTCTCCAACCTTGCCTCAGCAGAGATTTAAATTCTGAATTATAACTCATTATTACAAACAGCCTCTCTTTTCAAATGGAGACACAAACCAGATCATTCCAACAGAACCAGGTGCAACTACTGATGCTAAGAGACCCCCTTCCATTCTTTCAAATTTGCCTGTACCCACTTCTGTTTGCCACCTTATCCTCAAATTTACACCTGATTCCTTATTTTTTTCTCTAGCAGAGATCTTCCAGTTTAGTTAGTGAGTCAAGACCCCAGGACTCTCTGCAGTGTGAGGACATATGTGCACACATGTCACACACACCCACTCTCCATGGAGCCTGATCTGAGCTAGCTCTAAGGGCCCCCAGGCCCTGCTCTCTGACACCAGCCCGTGCTGGCACAGCTGCTGTGGGTACCCCAAGTCCTTGGCCACACAAAGGAGACGTTCACTGCTGCTCTGGCTGCCCTGGGATCCAGCTGCTCACACCCCTCAGTCCCACCACATCACGGAGCAGTCTGCTCCCTGGGGCCTTCATGCACAAGCTATTCCCAGCCCTTCCCTTTCCTCTGGCTCCCTGAGGTATGCACTATGTATCTTCAGGCTTTTAGCTCTTGGAGGATTTTCACTAACAGGAAATTCTCCCATTTTCCTGGATGGAAGCCAAATTTGTGTATTAGGAATGCATGTCCTTATTTCCAAGTCTCTCCTTTTTCAGCCATCCTTCCCTTGCCCTCAGGAAATGCCCAATTAAGATTATCTGGTTTATGACCTCACACAATAGCATATTCAGTAGCTGTGCCAGCAGCAGTGAAGCAGAAAAGGATCTGCACTACCATCAGCTTAGGGAGATACTGTGCCCAAATTAGTTCCACAACAGTACTGTAAACTCTGATAACTTCCTACAATCAAAGCTAAATTACACAAATGCTTTTACTGAACAAGGCAAATCTCATAAACTGACTAATACTGAATTACAGTGAAGATAAATTTGGGGGAAATATTAGCCACCTTTTGATCTGTTTATTTTCTCCTCTCCGTAGCTTCTGAAGAAGCACATGTAAACTTCAGCTTTATTCATGGCAACATCCAAATATTTGCATTTGCAACACAAACACTCACAAACTCAGAAGATAAAACAACCTTTTTCCATTTCCAAGCACAGATAAAGTTGTATGTTCAGGAATGAATGAGATGATCCAACCATTAGCAAAGAAAACAGGATCTATGGCCTCACTACACAGTTCACATTTCAACAGTACACAAGGAAAATGCATTAGGGACACCAAGCTGATTAGAAGTATGGAACACTCCTCCTATGGGGAAAGGCTGAGGGAATTGGGATTGTTCAGCCAGAGATGGCTTAGGTGTGACTTGCAGCCTTGCACCACATGATGGGAGCCTACAGGAGAAAATGGGGAGATTTTTTTGCCTGTAGCGACAGGACAAGGGGCAATGGCTTCAAACTGACAGAGAGTAAGTTTACATTGTGTATCAGGAAAAAATTCTTCACTGTGAGGGTGGTGAGGCACTGGAACAGGTTGCTGTGGGAGGTTGTGGGTGCCCCACATCCCCAGAAGTGTTCAAGGCCAGGCTGCTGGATGGGGCTCTGCACACCCTGGTCTCGTGTAAGGCGTCACTGCCCCTGACAGGGAGGTTGGAACCAGATGACCTTTAAGGTGCCTTCCAACCCAGGCCATGATTCTGATTCCTGAGGGATGTATACTTTTATTAGACACAAAAAGAAAAAGAGGAAAATGCAAACACTGAGAATGGCATCCTGACTCAGGCGTTCCACACAAATCCTACTTTAACTTTCTGGTGCAACACTGATTTATAAGACCTATTTAGTGGAGGAAAACTCAAATGACATTGCACAAATATTTTATGTTAAAGACAATTCTAATGAAGTCTAAGCTGCAGAGGACCTGCTAATGGCATTGCTTGCAGACAAGTAGCTAATAAACTGGTTTCCTCATATGATGCTGCTGTAATGAGAAGAACACTGAGAGCTTAGAGGAATGTAATCCTCTATAAACAGGCTTTAGGTTTCTGCTACAAACAAACAGAAATAGTTCAACATACAAAGGACAAGCATACTAAAGACCCTCAATTACTACTGTAAATATCATTTTCTGCTAAATTAATCATATCTCCCAGGAATAGTTAAAAGGCCCACAGACACTGCTGTACATTACAGCTTCCAGCAACACAGATACATTAACCATTTTCTAAATTCGCTGTTGGTCAAGTTCCAAATAGGCAAATAAAAACTAACTCCTTCCATGAAAATATTGAGTTAAAACACAGGGAAAACACACAGTCAGTTCCAGAAGGCTTTGCTTTTCCCAGCTCTGTCCTCGAGATTTTTCTCCATGTACATGCAGAATAAACATATTTATAAAAATACATAAAATAGAAAGTCATTATATGTATGCATATATTTTTAAAGCACTATTTTGCTAGTGCAAAGACCAAGTTTAATCTCTGCACCAGCTCAAAGGCACAACAGAACTAGGTTCCCTTGTCCAGCATCTGCTAACTGGGCTTCCATTTGTCCAGGTATGAAAAGAGAAACCTCTTACATGACATTGTATCCTCTAAGAAAGTAGGTAAAGATATATTTTTATACACACATTAATGCAAAATGCACTTCAGTTTTGGTTCAGACAAAAATCACCTGTGGAGAGCAAAGGACATGCACAAAGATAGCAGATTTTCAGTCTGGGACTGCTCTGCACAGGCTGCCAAAATCTGACAATTACAGCAGCAGCTTGTACAAAGTGCAACTGGGCTGAGAGCAAAAACTTACTTCAAGGAGCAAAAGGACACAGTGCATGGGAGGAACTTTCAGCCAACCACAGCTTAACCCAAATAAAACTTTAAGGGGGAAAAGGCTTGAGTGCACTACTTAGGTGTGTACACTCCTCTCTCAAGAATTAAGGCTTCTACTTAATCATAGCTTTAGGTAACCTATATTGATCCTAGACAACACACAGAACACCCTCACCAGATCTCCATGCTTTAACGGGTGATTTTTCAGTGAATTTCAATGTTTGATATTAAGGTTTCTGCACAACATGAAATCATGCATATCAACAGTCACAATGCTGAGCCTTGTATGTGGCCAAAAAGAAACCAAAAAACCTTTTCACTCTCAGCATAAACGTTTGTCTTTCTTCAAGCTAATAGTCAAAGATTTTGAAATAAGATTTCAAGAAGAGTCTTGAGGAGTTTGGTTTGTATTCTCTATCACTAAATATAAGGCAAACCCACCTCTGACAGTTATTTACATAAAACCACACAAAAGTTATGAGCCAAATCATCACCTGCATGGGAAATACTCTTGCAATGAGAAGGAAAACCACCTGCTCAGTTCACAGGGGGAAATTTTAAAATTAGTCTAGGAACTGATTTATGAACACTGTTGCTTGAGTCTGTGTTTCTAGTTGTAACTGATAGCTAGCCTAAATGAGCCTCAGTGACAGGATGATTATCAAGACAGGATGACAACCTTAGTACTTACTGAAAAAGGTGTCAGAAATGTAAAATTACTGAGAATTTTGAGGTCTGTGTGTTTTAAACCATCATGATTTCTCCATGCCCTGCTCAGCATAACAGTGAGCTTCCCCAATAGCAATGACAGCAGCCCTGAAATTAATTAACTACACTAAAACCAATGAGACTTTCAGTTTCACTTAACTAGACACAAGTTAAACTTCAGGCTGGATTCACTGGAACCACCACGGGAAAATCTGCTTCACAAAAACTGGTTTTGATTCTTACATACCCCAGTAACTGTGACAGTAATTAGCAAAGATCTCTCTGCTCCAATTCAAATCTGTTGGGTGATTACTTACTGGTGGCAGTGGGAGGGGCCTTTCAAAGCACCAGCATGTATTATCTGTAAACTGCACAGAAAATTCAGGAGGATTCCTCCAAGAGCCCCCCCATGGACAACAGCTGGGCAGTGCCACAGTACCAGACCCACCTCAACACCAAGGCACCCACCAAAAACATGCACAAGCCATGGCAAACTAAAGCCAGTGGGGCCAGCCAGAGGCAAAGTTACACAGACAGAAAGGAGGAGGAGGCAGAAGGAGAACAAATACACAGCAAACTGTGTGTGCATAAATACACATACACAGAACCACAGGGGCTGGAAGGGGATTCTGGAGATCATCAACACCCTGCTAAAGCAAGATACACACACACACATATGAGGAAAGGCTGAGAGAAATGGGGCTATTCAGGCTGCAAGATGACCTCATTGTAGCCTTCCAGAACCTGAAGGGAGCCCACAGGAAAGATGGAGACTATTTACAGGGGCCTGGAGTGACAGGACAAGGGGGAATGGCGTGAAACTGAGAGTAGGTTCAGATTAATATCAGGAAGAAATTCTTTACTGTCAGGGCAGTGGGGCACAGGCTGCTCAGAGAAGCTGTGGCTGCCCCATTCCTGGGACTGTTCAAGGCCAGGCTGGATGGAGCTCTGAGAAACCTGGTCTAGTGGAAGCTGTCCCTGCCCATGGCAGGGGTTGGAACAAAATGAGTTCTATTTCCAACCTACATCATTCCATGATTCTGTGACATTTTTCTAATCCCTCCTGGCTACTTTCTGTTCTAAAAGTTTATTTCCCAATTTTTTTCTTCTGTTCACAGATATTTACTATGATGCAAAAACATCCCATTTTACAGTGTCTGACCAGGTAGCACAGCCAAAACTTAAGCTTTCTCCTCACAGGAATGACTATTACCTAGGGTATAATTTTACTGTAGCCACTATTAAAAATGTTCAGTCTTGTCTTTCAGGTTGAAAACAACACTGCCATGAGAGCCACATTTTTACACTTCAAGATATTTTCCTTTGCACCCCAATCACAGTTTAACCCATCACACCAAATACAAGCTATTCTGGCTCATGTTTGATGCTCTTCACAGTCCTTTCACAGGCCTAACTCTCAAGTGGAAAAGACAGTCCCAGTAGCCCATTCAAGCATTCAGCATATTTACAGGGCTGTTTTCCTCCAAACAGACATCATAATACCTCACCCTGCTCTGCACAATATAGAAGAACTCCCAAGAAAACACTCCCAAGCTAGCCCCATCCATCCTTCTCACTCTGCCATGATGATAACAAGGGCAACTATCCTAGGAGCAAACAAACCAACTCTGGATATTCCAAGTGTCCTCAGATCAGTGGGATCCCAGGCTCCACAATACTCACAAACAATAACACTCACAGGAGTCAGCTGCTCTTCCCAGGCTGTAGCTCCTGCCAGGGCTGGCCAGCCCAGGCTTGTGTTGCCACTTGTCCCTAGGAGCCAGCACCAGCACTCCCCCAAACCTCTGCCAAGCCAGGCCAGGCTCTCAATAAACCATCAGAGAGCTGCTCTCTGCATCCACTGATTTCCTGCCAACTCAGTGAGAAACAGGCGTGGGATAAGGCAAAGACTGCCCAATTTCCACTGGGTTCAACTGTTGTGGAGCAGCAGCCTTATGGGTTGTTTCTCTACCCTTATTTTAATTCTCTTTTCACCTACTGAGAGATGGGGGGGAAAGCCTCCTGCAGTCCCCATCCTACTTAGGCACTATTGCAGAAAATTTACACCAATGGGAGATGAATTAAAAATCTCACAGTGACAGATGTGCTCCTGGTGTACACTTCTCACAAATGAACATGCACAATCAGCCCCACTCCTGCATGAGCCAAATTGCCACACACTGTTCTCCACTTCCTGCTTTAGGTGTGCACACCCAGAAGGATTTCATTTACTGCAGCTGTTAAAGGCACAAAGATCAAAGCTTCCACTTCACCTCAAACAACTCTGCTACATGCCCTAGGTAAGGGATACCAGGAAGATTTCACAATTTTTTTCCACACAAAATTCAGCATAATGCACCAGAGAAATCGTAAATAAAATTTAAACTACACTTTTTCACAGACAGGTCTGTCTTACAAAGAGTCCATTGTATTGAATAGAATGGACACATTTGGGGAAAGAGTTCAGCTGTCTGTTTTGAATAGGAAGAAAAGAAAAAAAAAAAACAACCAAACTTAACAGAAAGCCTTTCAATAAAAGCTCTTCCGTTCAGTCCAATTAAAAAAAAAATTAGTAACATGATTTCCTACAGAAACCGGCCTTGTAATCACAGCGTGGGCACGTACCCAGGCACGTCTGCCCTCCTGCCTCTCAAAAGCTCAAGGCCACCTCCAGCAGCTTGGCCTGGCCCCAGGGATCCCCAAAAGCCTCAGCAGCACCCCCAGGCTTCCTTGCACCTTGGCCAGCCAGTGTGTAACTCCTGATCACACTGCCTGCTCTTGCCCACATCTTGGGCCACACGGAGTGAGAGGAGACAACACAGGCAGCTTTGGAAAACCAGAGGGGGAGCAGCTCCAGTTCACTGCAGTGAGGTCTGCCAGAGGTGAACTCACCCCACAGCCTCAATTGGTCACCCCCTCCCCAACTGTTGGTGCATTTTAAGACAAAATTACATCAGGAAAGGCACACATCACTTGTTGCAGCATTCAGTAAAATTATTTGGTAGCTCATCCTGCCCTCCACTAATCATCTAAAAAGAAATTGTGTGAAGCGACATGTTTTTAGCATGGGGAGGGGCACATGGGCAAGGACAGACCCAAGGCACAACACTGCACAAGAACGAGCCTACAGATAAGACAAGACATGTAAAATCTGGGGTGGTGTTTAACAGGTCACCTGGAAGGTGACAGGATTCTGACAGCAGCTCCAGCTCCTGGGCCATGACAGCCTCTCCTGGGTCAAGCAGCAGGAAGGAGCTGGCACGTGCTGTGTCCCTGAAGGTCACTGCCACACCACGGCCTGTCAAGGGCAGCCAGCAGCTTTCACTTGCATTGGGTAATAACCTCATGGGTGCAGGTGATGTTAGAATTGAAATGAGCCTCAAACACAACAGAGACACTACAGTATTCAAAGACATGGTGAGATCTCTACCAGGGATCAGCGTGTAGTTTTACTACCTCACAATTAAAGAAACAGTAAATTCAGCACTGCACGCCACAGAGGGCAACTAGAACTTTCCAGGTCATTTTCTTTCATGGAGAAAGAAAAAAAAGATTTGTTTAAAGTTTTGGGGGGGCTTTTTAACAGACTTTGGTAATATTGGGTAATATAGGTATATTACCTTATAACTATATTACTATAAGGTAATATATTACCTTATATTGAAACACACATTTGCCTCACCTCCTACAGAAATCTGAAGGTGTTATATTCAAATACATTCGGACATGGTCTCAAGAAATCTCCAACAGCTTTGGTTCACAAGCACTATTCAGCCCTGCCAGTTTTCCCTGTGTCAGCAGTGTTGTAACAGTACCACCAAGAATGACTTTCTGCCATCACCACACACCTACCTGAAGTTTCAGAAGCTGACTTGAATAAAAGGGGTACGAAATACACCTCTAATGAGTTCACATTTCTGGAAAATTATTTGAAACAAAAATTTAAATTCTGTGCTGCCTTCTTAGCAGCAGCATTATGCCACCACATTCTCCATCAAATGACAGAGATGAAAAACTTTGATAGTAAAATCTTAAATCCTTTTCTACTCAGTGTCCTGGTTTAGGGCAAATTCGGGAGAAAACCTCCAAATGGTGTTCCTCTGGAAAGCAAATCCAAACAGCCCCTCCCCCAGGCCAGTCCGGGAAAAAGAACTTCCTCAGAGAAGAGTGGAAAAAACTATTTATTTAACAAACAAAATGCCCACAAGCATAAAGAATGAATA
>JBBMKD010000001.1:10811412-10911001 GCA_037834095.1 Argya squamiceps | reverse complement strand
CCCCCCCGCCTCCCCTGGGAAGGCGGTTTGCCCCGCTGCGGGGGAACCGAGAGCAGCTCGGACCGGCGGCGCTTTCCAGGGGACCTCCAGGGAATTTCTGAGCCAGCGCTGGTTCCAGCGCTGTCGCTGCTTCTAGGGACAACAAACCGTATTACCAAATGAATTACAGAATCACAGGATCGTTCGATCGTTCGGGTTGAAAGGGACCTCTGGAGATCACCCGCCCCAACCCCCCTGCCAAGGCAGGGTCACCAGGAGCGGGTGACACAGGAACGTGGCCAAGTGGGTTTGGAGTGTCTCCAGACAAGGAGACTCCACACCCTCCCTGGGCAGCTGTTCTAGTGCTCTGCCACACACAACAGAAAAAAGTTCTTCCTCGTGTTAATGTGGAACTTCGTGTGTTTTAGTTTATGGCCATTGCTCCTTCCTGTTGCTGGGCCCCGCTCTTGCTGGGCTCCACCATCCTCTTGGCACCCACCTTGGAGATCTGTGTATGCAATAATGAGTCCCCTCTCAGTCTTCTCCAGACTAACCAGGCCCAGCTCTCCTCATAAGTGAGATGCTCCAGACCCTTATCACCTTTGTAGCCTCTGCTGGACCCTCCTTGAGGAGCCCAGAACTAGCCACAGTAATGGTGCATCTTGAAGTTGCAGGTCATCCCTTTCCCCGAGTCTGACTGGGTGAGCTGTGAGGTGATGGTGTTCAGCATTCAAATTGTACAGGAATGTCATTAAAGTATGGAGGGGATAGCTGGTCTTGGCAGCCCACAGTGAATTTTGGCACCACAGACAAACAGTAACAGGGCAAAAAGATTGTCCCTCTGTCACCCTGTTCTGGGGTGTCAAGGAAAGGACAAGAAAGGACTCTGCTTTGGGCATCAGCAGGGCAAAGAGACTCGGCTGGCCAAAACACATTTGCCCAGCAGCAGAGAAGCCCACCCCACATTTCAAATGCCTGCCCATTGTATGGTACCTGTGTCCCAGCTCCATTTCCAAGGCTGGCAAAGCTTAGTCTGTAGGAAAAGCTGTGGAGAACAGCATGGTTCTGAGAGCCCCAAGTACCTAAAAAACATGAGCTGGGAGCCCAATGCAACAAAATGAGCTGCAGCTACTGCTTGTCTGTCACACAGTCTTTATGACTCTGTAATTCAAGGCCCTCCTCTCCCCACAGCAGAGTACAGATATTTTTAAAACTCAGGTTATCAGGTAATAACATCGCTGAAGGGTCCTGGACCTTAAGTAAAACACAAGCACAGCTCATGACAACCTGCAAGCACTGCTTTATTTCACAGTAGCTTCTGTGCAGATGTTGCAATGTAATCAATATTTGCTCTTCTCAGGTTTGTTGCCCATAGATTGTATCAGTTTTAATGTTTTTTCCTTTTATGCTGCAATACGCGAGGCAATTTTTAAAATTAATGTTCCCAAAGAATTTATTGTGCAAAAGACAAGAAAGTATGCAGATAATATAACGGCATCAGAAATGGCTTGCAAATTACTTTTCTGGAGATAGGAGCGAAAATTCTCTCTGCTCAGACTGATGGCTACATGTAGGAAAGACAACAGTAGCAGCTTGCGGCTTTTCTTAAAAAACTTTACTGTAGCAGTTTTGTAGGAGTGCTAGTCCAATTCCTCTGTCCTCTTCCAATATATAATCATGCTTTTTTAAATACATTTTTACAGCTTTTCACTGTGTTTTTGACATGTGCTATATTCAGATAACTCTCATCAAAACTATTCATTATTTACATTATTTGAAAATGTTATAAACAAATTAGCATTTAAATTAAATACATTTGTCTTGAAATATGTTTTTCAAGTGTTTTCACTGTTTCATTTAATAGCTTTCCTGTGTCCAAAAATAAAATGTGTTCAAAAGGAAAGAAGAAATCATAAGTTTTGTTCAATTCTCTTTAAGTCAGGATAGGATGACAAAGTACTACCTTCCATTAAATTACCCTCCCCCAATAAAATTATGACTTTTAAGGGCTCCAGCTTCCTAACTTTCTTTAAATTTAAAAAAGGCTGAGCAATGCAATCCTAAAACAGAGATTTGCCATTGAAATACATAATCTGAACCACAGCCATGCAAATGAGGATTCTGTCGTACTTATGGTGTTGCTGGGAACCAGAGGGAGCACTGTTCCCTGTTCTGTTTGCAGCTCAAGCACTCCATGAAGTGCATTGAGCACAAGACTGGAATTTGTACCTCATCAGAAAACACTAATGATTTTGTCAGGGCCACAGTTTAGGAAGAATATATATATATACGCACACATATGTGTGGCTGTTACCAAACATGATTTGGTTGTTAAACAATTGGTGACACGTTGTACAACCTCTACCTCCAGCTGCTTGGTGCCCTGAGCAAGGCTCCCCCTCCTCACCAGCAGTGCTGGAGAAGTGATTCACCTGAAATACAAGAACAGGCTCCCCTCCTCCCTATAAACTGGTTGTTTTCTTCTGCTAGATCAGTTCCCCAAAATGGTTCACTGACCGGCTGCAGGAACAGCTGTGCTGGCCCAGAAGAGAGAATGACCCAGGCTCAGGGATGGTACCCATCAAGTTTCATTTCACCTATTTCTCAAATCAGGAAGTGATGACACCTTCCTGATCCCTTCCAGTTGGAGGGAAAGCCTGTGCCTGCTCACAGGAATCCTTATTTTCCCATTTTTGCAAAGAGCAGCCAAAACATCAGCCAACCACAAAACACTTTAGCACATGTTTTATTGTATACAAACATCATGTACAACAAGAAATAGCTCATTATTTTGCTCCATTTTCAATAGACTTGAGTTTGTCTTTAATTAAGTTCAACGTTTATTTAGGGCTTTAATTAGACTGTGGCTGCATAAGTTATAGCTGGGGAAGTACAAGTCAGGACTTCTTGGGTTTTTTGTTTTTTTTTTTCCCAAATGTGTAACCTGCTATACTGGGGATGAGAAACCACTGCTTTAAAAAGCACAGTGAACACTACAAACACAGGTTCTGTAGTTAACCCTGGACAAGAGCTGCCCTGGATTCACATTTATAAACCCCATCTCGGAGCACTTTCATTTAGGCCTTTTGGCTCTGCAGTAAATAGTTCAGCCAACTCTCAAAACCATGGCCATTCAAGCAGCTTTTATAGCATGACACTTTTAAAATCATCATTTGGCAATTACTCTCTGTGTCACTGGTAACCATTCAAGCATTGCTTTGGCACCTGCAAAATCTCCTGCTGGTTATCATCCAAGGGAACCAAAACAAAAACTAACCAAAGCTGTAACTCAGGAAAGAGAACAACCGTCATCTGAAAGCCTTTTGAAAATCTAAAAATGAAACTAAAATGAGCTGAACGTAGGTTTTGTTGCTCTGCAAAACACAACTTCATATTCCATTGTTTATTGACCTTAAATTGAAGGTTCCTGACCTTCTAATTGCTTCCTTACAGCACATATCTGTTCATGTGCCTTCTTAACCTCAGGTGCTACATTCAAAATAAAAATTCTCAGATTTAGACTCCTGAGTTCATGTAATTGCAGCTGAATTTCACAGAAATTATGGATTTTACAAGAACCTGGTTAAAGTGGCCTTTTCACCCTAGCCATCTTCGCATTTTATTTACTTTTTTGATCATCCTTGCACATTGATCATATTATTTCACACAGCTTTCCTGAGAGGCCTCTGGAAATACATTTTTTTGTATGTGGCTGAAAGTAATTTAGAGCTCAGAAATGACTATTAGTCCTTCCAATAGGCCTTACCCAGGTGTTTTTCAAAGAGTAGAAAATTACAGAACTGTTCCCAAAATACTTCTTTCTGTCATTGAAAAGGTAACTCATTTAAATGACCGTGTGTCACAAGAAATCACTATTTCCACTGAATTCATTTTAAGCAAAATAATAATTAACATCCCCCCTGGATTAGACTTTATCTAATGATTACTTACTATGTTTATTTTAAAACTATTTCAGCTCAAACATTTATAACTTTTAGCACCATAACTGTCTAACACTCACACTTCAAGGCCTAAACAATTTATTTTGGATTACAAAGTAATCAAGCCAGTTATACATTTTCCTTTCTTCCATTCTTACTTTGCATGTATTTTTTCAAGTGGCAAACTCCCTGTTCTTCTCTCCCATTCAACTTCTCAGTCATTTCTTGTTTTTTGTCGAAGCAAATGCTCATTGACCGTGATGACAGCCTATCACAACTCCTGGACAAGATTCCCATATATACAGTCATGTAAATGCATGCTGCCCTCTTCCTTAATGAATAATGACAGACAATTGTTTTCTTAGACAATGACCTTACATTTGATGGTCTATGTGAATAAACAGTGTTGTTCTCCATCAGGATCCTGTAATCCACACATAAATCTAGGAGTAAAAGCTGATGGGAATAGCACAAAATTCCCATGTTTTGCTTCTGTCATTTTCTATGCCCATCTTTCTAGTCATCCACAGTCAAAGATAATGAAATTAAAGGCCCCAGACTGTAGTGCATAATTTCACATAGGTTTCAGGTATTGAGTTCTTGGGGTGATATTAAAATACCTCAGCTGGTTACCCAAGTTCCCTGTCCTAGGTATGGAATGGCCTTGGATGCTTCAAGCTGGGATGTACAACATCCAGCAACCTACAACCCTGTAAATTGCTGAGGGAGGCACGTGCCTAATATCCTGCTACGGGCAGGGAAGATACTTTTGAATGGGTGGGAAGATGCTTTACATAAGGATTCATGTTTCACAACTAAAGCTTAACAATGCTTGCTCAGGTCCAACCAGCCCACGTCCTTATCACGGCCTGGTCTGCAGCCTCCTTGTCTGGCCACTCCTCTGGAATGAGGGGAATGTGGACACCAAACCCCTGACAGCGTAGGAGGGAGCAGCACTCATCAAATCCTCCATCTGCTGGGACACTACTCTGAATACAAGGATTTAAATAACGAACAAACATCATTACTGCCTCCCTCAGTGGCTGTATTTTTAAATGAAGAACTCAAGGCTCTGCATGCCGCGTTGATTCACCCCATCAGCATGCTTGGAGCTCAGCTATCAAGTGCTCTCTGGGAAGATGAACTGGGGAATACCACTGCTTCCCGTTTAGGGAATGATCCTAGGTATTCAGCCCTGGCAGGGTTGAAGCACACACCCAGAAGGAGCTTCCTCAGCACTTAGGAAACTTTTCTGATAACTATTTGTTTCTCTAAAAATTTAGATGGGAATTTGCCTTTTTTGTGTGTTTCTTCTGTTGTTTTTTTTTTTTCCTTTATAAATCTTAATTTTCAATCGACTCAGCTGTAGACAGGCAGTTTTCTGTAGACCATGGTGGGCATTAGCACAAGTTTCATTGTATTCATCCTGTAATAAGGAAAAATCAGGCAGTCCCTCACAAATGATTACGATTTCCATAGTAGGATTTAATTACAGCTTTTTTTTTTCCCAAGAAAGGATTTTAATAGGATCTTGTACGATTTTTATAGCCTAAAATTTTCATGCCCTCAGCCTATTTAAATATATATATTTTAAACTTAATAGCTCTCAGTGTGAATCATGTGAAACTACTGAGTAAAAGGTGTAGAAATTTCCTCAAAAGGAACTTCATGTTTACATTCCCTGAGTGGTTTCCTCTCTTTTATATCCAGTTATGGGACAACATGTCCTTCATTTTCTTAAATAAGTGTCAGTTTGGGTTGTATCTTATTACTGACTGTAAGATATTATATGTAAAAAATCAAGTAGATACAAAATATTACTCACATCTGCATGGTCAGGCTCAAACCATCTTGTATTTTTTACCTGCAGATAGAAACTAAATGCTTTCTAAAATACATTTTTGGCAGAAAACAATGTATTCTCCATGTTACTTCAACTATCCATGGTTGGTGTCTGACCACATTTACTGACTGCAACAATAGCAGTTTTGTAAGTCAGAAGGCCTAAGAGAAAACAAAATAGTGTTTTGTTTTCTTATCATGGTTTTAACCAGCAAGCCTACTTTACCTAAATGGTACAGAAGAATGCTGACAGTTGCAGACCATTTCACCTGACGTATCTGACTTGTTTTATCTGAGCATACTGTTCATTTGTGTGATTAAAATGTTATCATTTTAATAATTAATTCTGTTGAGGTTACCTACCAGAAAGAAAGAAAAAGGAAGTTTTTAATCAATATATAATAGCCCTTTAAGACCCCTGTATTGCTATTAACCCTCTTAGAGATGCATTGAGTGTGCTTGTGGCTGTTGTCAGTGGCTGCTGTAGGCACAGCTGTAGGCCAACCTCCAAATAAATATGCAGTTTTACTCTTTGTGTATTCACATGAGGGACAATATTGGGCTCCAAGAGCACACTTGGCGCCACAAAATCTGTCACTTTTTATATTCTAATGAGATTTCCAGTCCCCCTTGTCCTGAGAAGACCAACTGAAAGCAGTCATTTAATATGTTCAACATTTAAAGCTGATCTTGTCAACAGATTTCACTGTGACTCTTCCTCATCACGTTTGGCGTATAAAAATGAAACCCACCTAATAGTAAAGTCAGCTTAGTGACCTTTACTACTACAGTATCAGGCACAGCTCATGCAAAGCCTTTAAATGTAAAAACATGGACAGCTGGGGTGAAACATAAGATTGAAAGGATGACACATTAGCTAAACAGGAGCCTGAGGAGATGAGACGGGGTCATAAATTGCATTAGTCAGACTGTTTGAGAAATGATCTCCAGTGGCACTTGTTTCTCAGTGGGGACTTTCATTGACGATCTTTAGAATTCACTGGTAAAACTCTATTCAGCTTCTTACACTATTGCACATTTGGTGCATGTTTCCAAAGAAAACCATCCTCAGGGTCAGCTTTGCTGCTGTGGAACTGAACATGCAGAAGGGGGGAGTGCTACACTAGCTAGCACTCTGTGCTGAACAGTTATAGCAAGGGTTAACTTTGGAGAGGGGGAATCCCTGGCTTAAAATGGAGACAGGAACTGAAGTGGTGACATTAGGCAGTGCTTTTGGGGAACTTGGAAACAGCAGCCTCCTCAGAAACGCCATGTACGGACTGACAGCGGGAGCTGCTCGGAGCAGCAGTTCATGCATGTTTCATTGAGGCACACCACACATGGGCACACTTTGCAATTTAAAACAAGCTCAATATAGTATTCCAGAAAGTCAATGAAGCAAGAAAATCTTCAAAGGCAAAAACCAAAGGGAAGTGTCTGTTATAAAAATGGACAAAATTGAGACAATAAAATAGTTCATTACATGGAAAAGATGGAGACTTGAGTAGCCAAGTGTGAAGGCAGAGACTGAGAAGGTTTATCACCAGTAGCTGGTCAGCATTACAAAGAGGTGATATCTCATACACTTAGTTTAGTTGTCCATGTAGAAATGTGGGGAAAGCTGTTCATTCTGAGGGCTCGCTCTGCTTTTGTTATCCAAGGCTGGGAGATGCAATGGCTAAACAGAGCTCAGGGATGGCAAGGCATTAAGTATAGGACACAATGGCAAGGAGGGACGGTGGGAAAACTCCACACTGTCAGGGCAAGCAGCTCTCTGCACAGGTTAGGCAGGTGACTGGTGTGGAAGCTGTGCAGAATACAGTCTGGGAAGTGGCCAGCATAGAGTGTTCTACCACCCTGGGAGCCTTTGCAAACACACCTTCATGTCCTGTCAAAAAGTCACAATGCTGAACTGGAAATATGAGTTCTACACACATGGTGATAGAGCAAGAGAAACAGGACAAGAGACTTGGGACTACCCATTCCACCAAGTGTGCATCTATAGTAAGGTGAAAAGTTCAGGTAAACACATCTTTATGATATGGGAGTTTTGTTGTTGTTGTTGTTGGTTTTCTTTCAACTATGTGATAAAAAGAATTCAAACTGGTTTTTAGGGGACTCTGGTCACCACAGAGGAGACACATGGATCAATGCAATAGACAAATTCAACATCTTTGTGTAAAGTTCTGTGATTCAAAGGGTGTATTTACTAACTCACACAATGACATGAGTTTGGATCTTCACTAGGTGAATTCAGTGGACAGAAAACTTTGGCTCGGGGATCTTTATTTTAAGAGCAGGTTTTACAGACTGTAGAGTCAGTTTGGCTCAAGTGGTCATGGATTTGAGGACTCATCTAGAAAGACCCTAGATGAAGGCATCTCTTTTCTCAGAATCAGTGTTGAAAGGCCCTAGATGAAGGAATTTATTTTCTCAGAATCTATGTTGCTTCTTCTGATATATTCCATTTTGATCCATTCTTCATGCCTGGTATACTTCTTAAAGTGATCTAAACTCAGGCTCGTTAGTGCTGTGTCTTTACTGACAGTCAAATCCCTAAGACTGCCACAGATGACCAGAAGAACTTATAAAGGCCAACTGAGACTCTTAACTTTCAAAACCACTACTCTCCCGTTCTGTGTAGTGGAGCTTGGACCCTAGCTTGTCACTCAGACTGCAGGGAAGCACTCTACCTCTGTCAAGGCACTCATTTCCTTCTTGGGTGCTTACAATTGCAAATATTTCAAAACTGAAGAGCCTTCCGCTTTCTAGCTTTCCAGACAGACACCCTCATGACAAAGCAGGAAAAGACAAACTAGGGAAGTGGATGGCATCAACCCATCTATTATTAATACTTAGGAAGTTGCAACACCTCCTGGTTCTGACACAGCTATCATTGCACCTGCAACAACACATCTAAAACCCCATTCCATAGACTTTTCTGGAACCTTTCAAAACACAAGCAGTACAAAGCCAGCTCATTGCACCAACTAGATAATGGACATCTGGATTTGCAACCTATATAAACTTGTGTCATTCTCCACTTCTTTAAGGCAGTTTCACTCTCAACCACAGTGCTGTAATTTCAGCCCAGATCACTGGTGAGGCTGTGTGAAGAAAATACATCATAGTACAAGAGCAGGCAGCACATATGAACTGCCATGGCTGGAACAGTGCTGCTTTCTCTGGGAATGCAGCAAAGCACTGCAGCCCAATGCCACAGGACCAGTTCTACTTGCCAGGAAACACAGAAAAGAGGGTAATTTGGAGAAAACTAACTATCAGGGTTGTTGCTAGTACAAAAGTTACTGCTTATGTCTGAGTTTAAGGTGAGAAATTAACAGGCTTTAGCTACAGGCCTGCTTTGGTAACGTCTGAGCCATGTAAACTGGATTTTTTATCTTGCCAAGAGGAAAGCTGCAGCTAAAGTACTGTCATGTGGCCACACATGGAGGTACCCCTGCCTTCTCCTATAATGTCTCCTTACTGTTTCAACTTGGAAGAGTAGAAACACTTAGTAGTGAAAAACATAAAAACCCCAATCCCCACATCAAAGAATTCATTTTACTAGGATAGAGTAACTTGTAATTGAAGACTCAAGCTATTGCATGACTGTGGCAATAGTTTGAGAAGACTGTCTTTTTTGAACGTATGCATATGTTATGTTGCCACTTAGGTGGCGCCACTTTTTGCATAAAATTTACTTTGCATAATTACAGGCAGTTTTGCAAAATATATATTTGTAATCTTTGGTGCTTCCTTGCCACATATTTTTTTCATTTAGTTGAGAATGTTTGTAATAGATGTCTGTTGTCTGTTATACAGGACTAAGAATTGACTTCTAAAATATCATGGAAAAAAGTCTGGAAGTCTTTTCAAACTCATGAATTATTTCCTTTGAAAAATCCTTCTTCTGTTTCTAGGCCCTCCACAATTTCCTATCATGTTTGCCAAGGATCCCCGCAGAAAAGCAGCTGCTGGGGCTCTGTGTACATGACTCAGATGCAACGTCCAGCAATTTTCTTTAAACTGCTGACAAAAGCTCGATTGGGCCAAGAAAGAAGACTTTGTGCTGAGACATGTGCAGGTGCTCCACCCCTGCAGGCCAGCTGTGGCAAGGACAGGACAGACAAAACAGCTGGAGGAATTCTGCCTCTTAACAACCTCAGCATAATCTGCAAGTCTGTCCCCCTCCTTGTCCCTGGGCTGCAAAAGTGGCTAAACTGCTTTGTTCAAGGAGTTATGAATAACAGGGTACCTGTGTGAAGTAAACTAGGACTTCTCCCATTTGTAAATAGAATAATTCAGTAGGAAAATTCTACTTCACTGAGTTCAGATCATCCAGTTCACAATACCTCCAGGTCTGGATTCCGTTAAATCCAAGGTAGAAGTGAAACCTTTCCATGGTTACTGTGGACAGCTGAGAGCAAAAACCAGCCCTTGTGTTCAGCATTTCTGAGTCAGAGCCACCAGCTGTATCCTGGATGATGGAAACCCTCTGCAAACGGCTTGTGGCACAAAACATGGGATATGCCAGCTTCATGGGCTTCAAGGGGAGCCAGGGTAAGTTGCCGGCTCATATGGGGCACGAGGAAGGGAGGTAAGCACAAAGGCCAGCAAATGTGGGATATGTGGGGCATTAACAGGGCAAGAAATGTAACAGAGAAAGAAAATTATGATCTAACATATTGCAAGTCATTCTAAGGATTCAAGCAAGACTGTAATATTCAGATTTGTATTTCATGGGCATTTCTATCCCTCCTATTTCTTTAGGTGCCAAAAATGTCTGTTATTTCCTCCATGTTTTGTTCTCCATTTCCCCTTTCCCTGTGCATTGTTTCTTCCTGTTTTATGAGTATTTACAAAACTCAGCTTCAAAAATGGTCTTTTTTCCTAAGTACCGGGTTGTAGAATACAGGAGCCAATTGTTACTCACTCTCTAAAGATAGATCTAAAATTGAACTAAAAATGTTGAATTGACTGAGCTTTTTTCATGTTCAGACAAATCTCATTATAAAACTATAAAGAAGAATTATCCTGCTGTCCTTCTGAGATACATAGTTTAATTAATACTGGATATATTTAGTTTCCAGAGTGCCTCTCCCACACACAAAAGCCAAGGTAAAACAGGAATATTCAGTTGCTGCATAATGGGATATATTTATAAAAACAAAGCTGCATTAAGCAAAGCATTGTTCATTTAGATGGATGAATTGAAAGATGTAATTAATTCTAACTTTAATGTGAACTTGTACACATTACATGCATGATTAAGAGCCCATACAAAGAGCTAAATTAGATTTTTAAATTGAGTATGCAGAGTTTGCAACCTGATTGTTTTGGTAGACATCCCAGGCCTGGTTTTACTTGTCTGTTACCTGTACAACTCCTTGGCTTACAACAACTCTGCATGATGTACAAGGGAGGTGTTATCTGCATTCCTTCATATGACTAAGTTACTCTGCCATGAATCTGCTGTATACAAATTAAGATGAAGGACAAGATTCTTGAATCCACCTACAAGAAGGAGTAACTCATTTGAACAGAGAAATAATTCAGACATAGCTTGAAGGGCATTTTGAACTAGCACAGACATGTTCATTTGGTGACAAACACTCCTTTAAGGTCTACACACTCCTACATGGTCTCCTACATAGGAGAACTCTAGCTAATTAATTTGTCAGACTGTATTTCTTCTTCAGTTTACAGAGTGATGGCAAGTGCAAGGATGTGACATGAGAAAAATCTGTTTCAACAGGAAATAGGTCAAAATCCCCAGAGGAAAAAGATAATCTGGCCAATAGATGATTATTACATTTGGTGGGTGTTATAGTCAAAGCATGATGCAATGCTCATTGCACAGTGATGAGTTGCACAGTTCAACTAGTCCTTTTTATTTACTGTTTGAATTTCCACACAGCAAAAAGAGCTAATGAATGGGGTGTGCTTCCTTCACACTAAAAGCTTCTGCCTCCACCAACACTTCTTCCAGTTATGAAGGTGGTCTTTATAATAAGTTTTCCAGCTTTCCACTGCCAATGCTGGCCAGCTCCCAGTGAGACCTATCTTGCAGCACTCCATGGTGACATGTGAGATGTAATAACAGCTTATCTGACATGTTCTTTAGGCTTCAAAGGTAATACTCAATTTAAAATGTACAGAAGTTTCACCCCAGCCAGCACCTAAGCACTGCACAGCCACATGCTCACTCCCCCTCAGTGGGATGGGGGAGAGAATCAGAAGGGTAAAAGTGAGAATATTTGTGGGTTGAGATAAAAGTTTAATGGGGAAAAGCAAAAGCCTCGTGCACAAGCAAAGCAAAACAAGAAATTCGTTCCCCACTGCCCATGAGCAGGTGTCCAGCCATCCCCAGGAACTCCAGGCTCCATCACACGTAACTTGGGAAGACAAGCACCATCACTCCAAACATTGCCCCTTCCTCCCGCACAACAGCAGCTTACACTTCAGGTAATTGAGAGCCTCATGCTTTGCAAAAGCATCATTAGTCTGAGACTATTGATATCTACAGCTTGGGATATCTTTACAGTTTTCAGAGAAGGGCACAACTAAGCTTCAGTGCTGAGGCACCATTCTGAGGAACATGTGGAACAGGGTTTCCACACAATGATCAAGCCATCCCCACTAAAACAAGCAGGTGGCTCAGGAGATCTTAATCCACTTGCATTTGTGAGTTGACATTTAAGAATCTTCTCTCCCTTTAAAACCATCAATCAAAAGTATTTACAGAATCATGACTCATGAATCTATGAATCAAAAGTATTTGCAGATTTAGGAAATTGTCACTAAACAGACCTGGCCAAGAACTGGATTTTCTGTTTCACAGATTTTTTTTTTCCCCAATTACAATTTTTTCCCATTTAAACCCAATATATTTTGTTCTTCTGTTGCTGCAATACATCTCCTAGTATTTAGATGTTGCCCTCACAGTTTTCTTGCTTGCAAGTGTCTGAAATTTTGCAGTGCTGTTCTCACACAGCTTCAAGAAAACAATGTATATTTTTAGTATTTATTTATTGTTTACATTTTTCTGCTCTGGGTGGAGAAATGTGATGGATGGTGATGTTCACCATCCAGGTCGAAGAGGTGGCAACCTGTGTAGCCAAACTCCTGACCTCTGTACAAATGTATATAAGTAATAGGACTCTATTACTAGATAATTAAAAGAAGAGAAGCTTTCCCTTGACCTGCTGCGTCTGTCTCGTTCCTCGGGTTGTCCCTGAATCAGACACATTTAGGTTTCTTTTATTCTTTTAAATAACACATTTCACATTTTAAAAATTTGTAAAAATGGTCAAAATATTCTTTGCTGAACTTTTTAATGTTTTATCAGTTCTCCTTTGAACAGACACATCAACTTAGCATATTTTGCAAAGCATTTCAATTTTGACAGAAATAGTGCTGCATTAAGAGAAAGAATCTCTAAAAAGATACACTAAATATCCCATCTGCTGTACTCATCATACACCTTTCTATTTCTCTCCCTAAATTTACAGTTCCTAGATAGAGTCATGAGCACCCAGAACAGAGGCATGAAAATGACAGCAGTCATTCTGAAAAGCTTTAGTTCAAGATTTTTTTTATGGCTTCATCAGTTATTTCTTTAAAGATATTCTTGGTAATATTGGTCTAGTAGCTATTTATATCTGAATGAAAAATGCCAGGGAAAAAAGAAAGCCCAGTTGTGCTCGAGAAAATGTTAAAATCCATAGCAGCTTAGAGAGCCACTGCAGAGCAGTGACCCACTGAAAGGAATCATTAAGAAGCTTCTTCCCCTCCCTTCAAGTATTTTCTTCAGGAGAGGAGGTTTTTAAAGCCCTCATTACAGGATAGAAATATTGGAGGTCTTTTGCATGTGCTGAGCCAAATGTACTGTAAGAGCTACTCTTCAATACAGGCACATCTCTGCTTAGCTCTGCAGACTTCAAATCCTTTTCATGTCAGCCTGTACTTCAGCATTAGGTTCTTTCTCTGTGGGGAGGGTGCCAGTGAAGCTCCTGATGCAGCATTTCTTAATCAATAAACTAAATCCATGAGATGACTTGAATCAAGGAGCTCTAAAACCATCACCAATTTACACATATTCACTCTTCCTTTAAAGGACTAATTGTTTGACTCGTGACTTGTATTTTAGCCTGTGGAGTGGCAGATCATTTTTTGACTTGGTCCAGGGATTAGACATTCAAAATACACTGGAAATCTCTCAACTTACCCAACTCAATTAAAAAAGATGCATGTGCAGCATTTATGTAGTGTTTTGACAGACTTTATTTTCTGCTTAAGTGATTCAGTTTCCCCTGGTTACATATGGCCCTCTCTTTGTTACACAGAACTGGAATTGCACAGAAAGAAGGTGAGGTTATTGGTTATTGGCTAAGTTGCAATACATTCATTAAACAAATAATTTCAAATAGCCTTCAATAAATGAAATGTTCTTTAGGTAAAATCTGATTCTCAGCTACTTTAAACATTAGGCTACCAGGCTAAATGAGAACAAAACAAAGAAGTATCTATTAATAAAAATAAATGTAGACTGCTGACAGCAAAAGCAACAGCATAGCCATTACAGTCAAAAGAGATAGTATCCTTCTGACTTCTGAACCCACCAAAGGGTGGGTTTTATGAAGGAAGTTTTATGTCTCAAATTTCTGTAGAAAAGCTGAGCAATTTTATCAGATGAAAATGATGAATACTAAAGAATCCAGCAATGAATTTCAAGATCCAGATATTAAAGTATTGTTTGAATAAAATTTTAATAAAAAGGAAGAAGATGGAGCAGTGCAGTGCAAAAGAACATGAAATTTCAGGACTTTCATCACAAAGATGCAGGAGGTCAGTGCCCACCTAGAGAATTGTCTAAACCAGCCAGTGCACCTTGAAGTCTCTTGGTGACTCCCCTGAAGTCTAGTTTTGGATAGATCCAAAACTGTGATGTTTTGAATATCTGAATCCTTGACATAGGTGAATATGCACCCACAACTTCAAACAGCTGAGCAGCTCCATTGTCATAGATACAAGTGACCAGGCTCCTATGGGCAGCCTGAGACAGCTGTGGGGACAGCTGTGGCAGGGCAGAGGGGCTGCAGTGCTGGAGCACGTTCCTGAGACCACTCTTGGTGTGCAAAGGCAGAGCCAGTGATTTCTGAATGCAGACGTTATCGTCTGCAGCTGACAACCACAATTGGAACAAAGCATTAGTCAGACCTTAATGTCATGTAATTTGCTTGCTGTAAGCATGAGCAAGAAGAACTTGCCCCAAAATGGCAGACACCTCATCTACAATAATTTTGGAAAACAAAAGGCAGGTGTTAACAGAGAAACTGTAAGAGAAGAGAAAGGATGGACTGATACTCCAAAGAAAAGGTGGCTGCGAACCGGTGGCCCACAAGTGAGGTATTAGGCTCACGAGATGTTCCAACTCACCATCCTTTCTGCAGCAGCTCTGGAGGAGACAGGGCACAACAGCAGGTGGAAAGCGGCACCTCCCTCTCCATCTGTGCATGGCAGCCTGTCAGGAGAGCACCCAGCCAGCCTCCAGCACTGAAAAACTGGGCCCACCAAGGCACGTCCACCCCTCACATACAGCAGAGGGTGTCTGGGACAATTTTCTCTCTCCTACACAAGCCTCCCCTGAAGGGTGGCACAGAATATCTGGGATAGACTTCTGATCAGGAATTCCCTGTGAGATCCACTTCCACTCTGTGGACTACAGAGGGAGTCCTTGGAAACTAAAATCTTAATTTTGTTCACCAAAATTAGTGATCTACAGCAAGGGAAACTCAAGTCCTTATCCTTTCTTCAAAGCATTTCCCTTGGACAAAGTAGACAATTTTCTAAGCTTAAAAAAAACAGTTCTAATAAATCAGTATTTGATATTCAGCCAAATACATTTACATAATTCCCCAAAACATTGAGAAACAATCTTCTATTAATAGCAATGAAAGGCAGAAGCAAGCCCAAATCCCCAAGTAAAACTACCACTCCTGGTCACTTCTGGAATTTTGTGGTGATGCTGTATCTCTTCAGTGAACAATTATCTCTGCCGCTGTTAATAAAATGGTTTAAAAAATCATTTAAGCTATTCTTTAATATTTGGGTTGTAGATACTTCATTGTATGCAGATGCAAGAAAAGGGTATCATCTCTGTTTGGGAGAGGTTATAAGTCAAATGAAGTTTACTAAAATAAACAAAACTGTGATGGTAAGCCAGTTTTAAATACTATCATGGCTCTAGTGTATTGCTCTCCACAGAGAAGAGAGGCTATAGTGAGACAGCTGTTGAATGCATCTTTGTTTATTGTTAACCAATGAACTTAGCAGGGGGAGGGATTCCTGTCACAAGGCAGGATATAAGGAAGGAAAAATAACAGTATATTTCTGTTTTTATCTTTATTTTGTAATATTCTGTATAATCCAAGTAGCTGATGATGGTATTTTCTTGGCAGCAGAACAAGGAGCTGTTGTGATTAGGAGAAGCCAGGCCATTTTCACATGAAGAAGCTTTCTGAAATGCTCCGGCAACATTCAAGGTTGGGACAGAAGAGTGTGGAGAAAGCCCAAACAAGGAAAAAGGGAACTGGACACACTGATATCTCCAGGTTTCTCACAGGCCAAGTCAGGCAATGACACTCACTGGTCCCACACATTGTGTGCTCTGAAGTTGTGATGATGTTACAACTCAGAGCAGGACAAGATGTGAGATCAGTCACGTCTGATCCTGCCCTCTGCATAAACCCTGTGAGACAGGGGTGAGGGCAAGGCTGGGCCTTCACTGCCTCTACAACAACATTTAATTAACACACAAAAAAGGCAGCCACCTTGCTGAAATATGGCATACAGAGAAATCAATGGGATATATTTATTTCCCAGCAGCCAGACACTGCAGATACATCTCTCTTTTCTCCCTATTGCCTCTGTCCCCTCCTGCTTCCAAAATGAAGGCATTTGTAAAATTAGAAAGGGGGAGGGCAGAGAACATCAGTCCATAGATTTCTCTGTAACTAGGGCGTTAAAACTGAGACAGACAGTGTTTACCTTTGTAATCTTTTTGTTTAAAGATACATTTTAGCATAGAATAAAATACATCAAATGCAGCATTTTTTGATGTTTTTAATAAATGGATTCTCCTTGGGTTTTTTTTTGTTGTTTGTTTGTTTTTTGTTGTTGTTTGGTTTTTTGATTGTGGAGTTATTTCAAGGTTTTTAAGAAGGTTGTACCTCACTTGTGATCCAGAAATGGTATCTGGCCAGCTAGATCCTGCTACAGAGTGACACGAGAGGGACTCCTGCAGGAGCCCCAAGCTTTTTAGTCCAGAACACTGAGCTCTTTATTAGCAAATGTGAGAGATTAGCAGCCTAGTTTTCAGCACTGAAACCAGGTGTCTAGAACTGTGTGGAGTAAGTACCTGACTTCAGGATAAAAACTGATATTACAGGTTCTAGCTTGACTTCCATCTGGTCAATTCTTAGCCAGACAGAATCATGGTATTGTTAAAGTTGAAAAGACCTTTAAGATTTTTGATCCCAACCATTAACCCAGCATAGCCAAAGCCACCATTAAACCACATTCTTCAGTGTCACATCTACACATCTTTTAAATATCCCCAGGGATGGCGACTCCAACACTTTCCAATGCTTAACAACCCTTCCTGTGAACAAATGTTTCCTCATACCTGATGTAAATCCCCCCTATGAGAAGGACCCATAAGCAACACTTCAATGTCCTTCTTGTAGTGAGGAGCCCAAAACTGAACAAACTACAGGATTTGAGGTGTGGCTTCAGCAGTGCCAGTAGAAAAGGGGACAATCCCTGCCCTGGTCCTGCTGCCACACTATCACTGATCCAGGCCAGGTGCCATTGGCCCTCGTGGCCACCTGGGCACTGCTGGCTCCTGTTCAGCTGCTGTAATCAGCACCCTCAGGTCCTTTTCTGCCAGGCAGCTTTCCAGCCACTCTGCCCCCAGCCCACAGTTCACTGTACACTCTGTACACTCTTTAAGGCAGTGTACAGACTGTAATTTATGGCCCAAATACTCTGAGCTTATTCAGCAAAATAACACCACAGTCATTAAGAATTTATGGAAAAAATAATATCCAAACCCCTTTAAACCTATGATTCTACCTGTTATGTATCCTCTTTGTGTAATTAGCATTATCATTAACAACACAGAAATCCAAATTCCAAACTCTGAGTGCAAAAGACCCACAAACAAGCAAGATTCTTTTCAGGTTGTTAAACAACCTCAGGTAGTTCCTGTAGGAGAATCTTCTCTCCTTGCGCTGGGCTCCATCCCATCCTTGGTTACAAAGTATTATTTTTTTAAGCATTCTTTTATAAAAAGTAATTTTTTTGCTACTCCACCTATAGAAAAAACATTGCAGAGACTATGGCAAACATTTAAACTTCCACAAGAATTTCTGTTATTTACTTAAGTAGAAATGAAAGAGAAGGAGAAATGAAATTAAGAGGTATAATTAAGGCTTATACAACCCCTTCTTGCCACTTTGCTGAAAGTAATGATGATACCATCAAAACTCTGAGATCTAGCTATCCTTTCCCAAGCCCATACAACAATATTTTGGATCTTTATAAATAACTGCAATTCTGTATCTGTAAACGTTTTTATCTGAATTCAAAGAAAGCTAAAAATATATCATGACATCCTTCTTACAGAAATGATCATGGCAATGAAAAGAACTTTTCCAAGAACTGGATTCGTACTTTGGAAGCCTTTTCTGCAAAAGAGGATGACTAAATCTCATCCCATACCAACGAAATTTCTCACTAAAATTTCATTTCTTTAACTAAGGTTTCCACTAAGCTAAGTTCTACACACACACAAAACATACATTCATACAGTTTTTTCTTCACTCTCATAGGAAAATGATCTTTGAATAATTTAAAATCAGCAGGGACAGGCTCTGAGGGAATATGATAGGCACCATATTACCTGAACAGTACAGCTCAGATTGGTCCATTCACTGCTGAGCTACAACTGTGGCCTGCCCTTCCATTCAAACCACTGCTCAAAATGTTAACTTTCCTTGAGACAAATGTTTAAATACATATCCTCTGACAAATTTACAGATTTCAGCTATTGCAGGAGTAATTTTGAATAACCTGTGATTATTTCCCTCCACTTTGTCATCAGTTTTCCTAATGCCATTAATGTAAACCAAAAACTAGAGAATTATTCAGCACAGATGGCACAGCACTAAAAATCTGGACATTTTTCGTGTGAATGTCTGTCTTTGGGCCTATTTTCCAAGCATCTGGGATAAAAACCACTACACAGTGCAGTATGGTAAACACTCTCAATAGCAGTAATTGACTATCACTTGAGTATAATGTTAGGGATCATTTGACATAAAATGCATGTCTTAAAACAGGTTATCTACCTTGGCACCATACTTAACACATTCTGCTTCAGCTGGTACAGTAAGAAATTCATCTGCTGTTTTTAGATATCTCCAATGTTGAGGCTTGAGGTGGTGATCTCAAGGATCAAATATTTGAATCTCCTTCCAGATGAAAGAAAGACAGGGTTTTAATCTATGGGAATTGAATTTTATTACAAGATAGGCTTGAACTACAGAAATTAAATACCATGCTCCTATAAGAAAAATATGTCTTGCTCTATGAATGAGCATGTATTACTATTATTTTGGAATGAAGGAGAAAGGTAAAAAAAAAAGAGGATTCAGAAACCCTTTTAGGCCAGTAACTTAAAGCAATTAACACACAAAGAAAACTTAGCTAGAGTAGCACTGTAGAGATAGCCAAGTTAACCTGAAACTGGCTGGTCAAGTGTGAGAAGTTTATATAAAAGGCCATTCATGGCAGGAAGGAACAGAGTTTTACCCAGCTCACCTGCTGAGAGCCAATTACTCCTATCAAACTCTTGTATTGCCACTTCCATTACTTCAGTGGCTAAATTAAAGCTAGTTCAAGTATTGATAACTCCAGCTTATTATTTCTAAATAATTTCTTAACAGCCACTTTTGAGATGGCAATGCATCTTCACAGCAACAACTCCTACACATTCTCTCTGGTTTCAAAAAGGAAATGGGGATTAATCCAGACTTGAAAAGTTCCCTCAAATTAGGAGGTATCAGTTCCTCCAAATCAAGAGGCATTTGAAATACACTTCTAAGAAAATCAGATTATTTAGTCTTTTAAGTTGCAAATTACAATTTTGAAGGGGTTGTTACAAAATATCTTGTATGATATTTGCATATATACACTCTCCTTGTATCTTGAAATTATTTCTGATTGATTCCTGGTATTATAACAATTTAGTTTATTGTGCAGCTCTCAGATGAATTAAAAAAAAAAAAAAACCACCTCTAGGAGAACTCAGAAACATTTTTGCAAATCATGCAGTATGTAAATTTTTTCCAGGTGTTCAGCCGAAACAAAGCTGAACTTCCTCTGAAATTGTCACATAGTTATATTTCTATAGTATTAGGCACAACTGTGCTTTAGAAATCGCTGACAGTGAGAGAGTTGAGGCAGTGTTACTGAACAGAAATTATATTTACAAACAATTACAACCTTCCAAAGCAGATGTCATCAATAAGTGGAAAGAAAAAATTTAAGAAACATAAAACTTTATAGGAAGAGTCTTCTCAGACTCCTTCTGTGTTCCTGTATGACTGCACTTTTATTGGGCAGCTAAAACTGAGCACACAGTTACTCCTGGTTCTCTGTTCTAATACAGGTCATTTAACATAGCTCACAGAAGGCCAACAAAGTTCTTGGAGCTGATTTTTCCAAGTGTCATTCCTCTGAAACATAAATGTCTGCTATGTGAGACTTCTAAGGAGTGAGCCTGTGACATCAGATACAAATCTTGCTATAGATGCAGAAGTGGTATAAACAAGGTAGAACTCTTCTGGTAAAACACTAAGCCTAAAAAAGAGTAAGAGCAGGAGACATTCTGGTGAATCAGGGTGCCTTTAAATGCTCTCAGAGCACTACACATCAGGCATGAACACTTGCAGCATCCAACAGGACTTATGTGCCCCCTGAAATAAAAGCTGGCCAGTCCTACAGATCCTCTAGAAAGCCATATTTCCCCACAAGGTGCTTACTGTCAAATTAGTTGCCCCTTAAGAAATAAAATGATAAGCCTCATAATCTATGTTTAAACCCTTGCTGCAATATAATCAGGCTATTAACACCATCCACTCACATTCTTTGAGATTTGGGACAAGCCACAATTACTCCGCTCTGGCTGCTCTTAGGTTTTGGAGTCACTTGCTCTGTATTAATTACATCATGTGAGAGAAAGGTATGAGTAACCTCTTAGTAACTCTACCCTCAGTACATAGCACATGCACAAAGCCTCAGAGACAGATTAGGGGTTTATGCCACAGTCTGACTTACAGCTCATGGTGCTACAGTTCAGGGATTTCTGAGCTAGGGAAGGAAGCAACACCTCTTTTGCAGCTACCGTTCACTTAAGCTTTAAGGAGTACTCAAGATAAAGAGCACTACATAAAATCTCACTATTACTCTGCCTTCTACATTTGAATTTCATCCCTTTTATTATTTATTTCCCTCTGCCTGTGCTGTGTCACCTCTTCTGCAGGTGACAACAAGAACATGAAGAGGGACTGGTGATGACGTGTAAATAGTATCTAAAGAGGTGAGCTTGAAAGCACCAGGCATAAAATTGCTCTTTGCTGGTGTCTTACACATCTTTGCTTCTTGTTGTATTTCAAGCAGCAAATGCAAGCACTTAATAATGTTCTTCAGCTCCTGACCAGTAAATTTAATAAGATTTCTAGAGTCCCTTAATTTGATTTGCATAGACAGCATGAACTGGAAACAAGTAAAAAATAGAAAAGTGTGATGGTTTTTTCTCTCTGTGCCACTTTCATATCAACATATGCTTACCTGTAACAGGTTGCAATATTCAGGTCATATTTTAATAACCAAAGGAACTCTTTATACCATCAATGATTTCTTATTAAGATGCAAATCAAGAACAATCTCTGATCTTCTAGCAGAGCCTGAAAGCAGTTTCTTAATTAGTCAGGCTCCATCTAACATCTGACAAGACTTCCTTCATCATAGGAAACTGACTTTAAAATTATCTTAGGAATTCAGATTTGTGGTCAGCAACAAAGGGCTAGAACCAAATGTAAGCCATCAAAATAATATGGTAACTGTTAATAGTCACTATAAATCAGCACATTTTCTCCTTAACAACAGAAAGTGTGAATGAAGTTTAGTGGTTTAGTCTCTATTTTGTAAACTCGTTCTGACACCTGAATTCCTTTATATGCTAAAATGAAATGTCCCATGCTAGACAAGCAGAATGGTATTTCACTGACTCAAGAGCCACTTCTAAGTGCTCACTGGGTGAGTTTTTCTTCGTGCTTTCTCTCTCACCACTTCCTAGTTTTTGCAGTATCTCCCTTCATCTTTTAAATATAGACCTTTGGAAATGTAAGTCACTAAAGCATCTCTGGTTGATTACATGATTACCACATCTCGCCTGTTGCTGCCATCATATGGTCCATAATTAACCTTCAAAGTGCTTTGTTGCTATCTCAGCTTGAGTAATAGAATCCTTGAGACAAACACCATGGCTTGCGTTCATTTTTAGAGAGCCTGCTTTTCTTGCCATCAATAACAGATTTATAATAAATTATTAATACCTCTCTCCCTTTCAGACTTTCATTTGTATTGAGCAGAACTTCGCTAAAGCCAACTAATTTCTAAGGTCATGCTGAGGCAGAACCACATCTCGTGGCAGCATCTTTACTATTCTCCTCACACATTTTGGCAGGCTGACCAGTTGTGCTGTGGGTACAGGCACACTGGGAAAACCCAAAGGAGGTATAACAGGTTTTCCACCAACATTCCAAAGAAAAAAAATGTTTTAAAGAGGCTGAATATATAGGCTAGTCCTGATTCAATGAATTTCCATACAAAATTCTCTTTTTCTCCAACTTCAGCAAGACTGCTCACTATCTTAATTTAAAACTTTAGCCTGAGGAGATTTGTTTAAAGGAACTAATCCAGCTAAATACACTACCATGAGGAATTTACACAAACTAGCTCTCTGCATTTGCATCTCCCCGAGGCAGTATTCTAATGGCACCATAGTAAAAGACTGTTATTGCCTCACAAATCTGACATCTTCAATTCTCTAAATAGTTTTAAAAAATAATTATAGGTCAGTAACCACTTGACTAAAGCTGATGATAGGTCTGGAGCATTTCTCTTATGAGGAGAGACTGCAGGAGCTGGGCCTGTTTAGTCTGGAGAAGACTGAGAGGAGACCCCTTCAGTACGTACAAATATATCGAAGGTGGCTGCCAAGAGGTTGGAGCCAGCCTTTTTTCAGTGGTGCTCAGCAACAGGACAAGGAGCAGTGGCTATAAACTAAAACACAAGATCCATCTCAACATCAGGAAGAACTTTGCATTAAGGGTCGCAGATCACTGAACAGTTGCCCAGAGAGGGAGCAGTCTCCTTCTCTGGAGACACTCCAATCCCACTTGGACACATTCTTGTGTCACCCACTCCTGGTGACCCTAGCTTCGCAGGGGGATTGGGGCGGGTGATCTCCAGGGGCCCCTTCCAAACCCGAATTATCCTCAGATTCTGTTTTTTAAAGTGCACACTCCTCTCAGCTACCGAGCCCACAGAGCTCGCACAGGGCTCGCAGCGAGACGGGCCCAGATCCCCCTCCCACGGCCGCCTGCGTGCTGGGGGCGAGCACGGCACCGGCAGCACCAGAAGACGGGCGGCCCGGGCAGGAAAAGGGCGGCTGGAGCAGGCCGGTCCCCACGGGAGAAGGGCGGTCTGGGCAGGAAAAGGGCGGCCGCAGCCCACGGGAGAAAGGCGGTCCGGGCAGGAAAAGGGCGGCCGCAGCAGGGCGGTCCCCACGGGAGAAAGGCGGTCCGGGCAGGAAAAGGGCGGCCGCAGCAGGGCGGTCCCCACGGGAGAAAGGCGGTCCGGGCAGGAAAAGGGCGGCCGGAGGAGAAGGGCGGTCCCGGCCTCGGAGCTCCGGCCCGCGCCGCCACCTCGTGGTGGAGCCTCCGCCGGCCGCGGGAAGGAGCCGTGTTTGGGAAAGCACACGGGTAGTTTGGGAAAGCACAGCCGGAGGAAATGCAGGGCAGCCGTGTGGCACGGGCTTTGGGCGAGCTCCGAGAGAGCTGCGGCAGTGCAGGGTGCGGGGGTGCCCTCACGTTCCCGGTGGGCCAGCAGGATTTGGGACTCGCTGCTGATTCTGCCGAACACGTGGTTGGTGATTTCCGGGGAGCACAGAGCTGCCTGTCACCCGCTGCAGTGTTTTCCAGGGGATTACAAAGACGCCTGAGAGGCAGCTATGTTTGTAGTTAATTCCGTTAAGTCAATCCACCTGTTCCAGAGGTGCAGGAAATACCTACTACGGATTTAAGGCTTTCATAAGTCAGGTCATGCTCTCAGATTCACAGCCAGCCTTGCGGGTTCTTAGGGTGAACACGATCACTGATCAGCTTGTTTGGGGTGACAGCGCCCTGAGCACAAGAAAGGCGTGGTTCCCCCGTGCCCTTCTGCCCTGTCACGGGGCTGCCGTGACAAAGCCTTCCCATGCCACTGCTTCATCCCAGCTCAGCACCTGGAGACAAGCCGTGGCACTACCCGGGTGAGGAAGGCTGAGGGAAGGACAACAAAGACATAGCTGAACCCTTTTCTTACTGCTCTAGCAGTCATCTGCTACCCCGTGCCCGGGTGTGGCCCCACACCACGTGTTGGGAGCAGCTGTCCTGTGTTCAGGGTCGCCGGAGCACCAGGCAGGCCCCGTGTGTCCTGCCGTGCCGGGCAGTGACCTGCAGTGTCACCGGAGTGTCACCTGCACTGCGGTGCAGCCCTGGCCTTTGACCCTCTGGGTCTCACCCCAGCTCTTCCTTCACAAAGCCACGATTCCTATTGGAGGCAACATCAGGGAATGAAAACAATTCAACTTTTGCTTGGCATGGGAAATCCTGAGTAAGTTGGGTTTTTTCCTTGTAAAGACAAACAAAACAAACCTTTGGTTTCATTTATCTGTATGCAACTTCAGTAGTCTTCTATACTGAAGTGCAAGCTCAGCATGTACTTACTGATACATACAGTTTTCCTTTCTTTCATTCTTGGACCTTTCCAGATCCAGTCATTCTCAGAGCTCTTCTCTGATGCCGTTCCAAGTTGTTCCATATCTTTTCAGAGGCACTAATTTCAGAATTGAGCACAGCATTCGACAGTGATCTCACCATTGATGCAGAGGAAACAAAACAAAGCACCAAATGAAACCCCCCCAACGCCTCCTGAGTAATATCTCCTTTTTAATACAGTGGAGTGGGGCTGCCTTGTCTTAGGACAATTACACTGTCAACATAGCACTTTCTAGTCAGGAAAAAAAAAAAGAGAAAAAAAAAAAAAGGAAAAAATATAGCCTTCATAATGCTAGACCTGTGTAGTTCCAGAAGAGGGCCCTTACTTCTAAAACCTTACTTACAGTCTTAGCATACAAAGTCTGTGTCCCTTTTCAGACATACACTTGCAAATACTGTCCTCCATTTAATTTCAAGTTTTTATCCCTGACTTACAGTATTACAAATATCTTGCAGGTGTGACCAATCTTCTTGAATAACTTCTTAATTCTTTTCTCCCTGAGGTGTTAGCAATTACCAGAGGCTACTCTGAGTCTGACAATGCTATTTTTTTTTTTAATTTTTGCAAGTTAAACCACAGTGTAGATCTGAGAATAACACCTTGCAGAAGACCATTTTTGACCATTTCTTTTACCAGCCAAGACAGCAATGTTTTCAAGAAGTTACATATTGTTTTAATGGCCAGATTAAATTTTCATAGCTAGTCTAAGACTACAGTGAGCTTGTGGAGTGTATGAACTTTTCACTTTTGTCTGTTTTGAGTGTGCAGTGCCTGGGCCTGTGTGATGAAACTTGGCAGTCAGTGTAACTCTTGCTGGGACTAACACAGGTCAGCCCTTCACTTTCAGACATAGGGTCAGTCATGAAAAGGATCTGGTTCAATATAAAGGGTAGAGGAGGGCAGAAATAACCACCTAGACTGTCTTCAAAGGTCTGTGTTCAAAGAAATATTCATACTTTGTTCTGAAAAAAAACCCTACTCATCCCCAGCTAGTGGGCAGTATCAGGGTATTTACATAATGCACTGGAAAGTGACCCTATGGGTTTGTGGGTCTCAGACCACTGATAAGGAAGATTTCACCTTAGGAAAACAGGCCCATTTTTTGAAGGCCAAAGTAAAAACTTAAAACAGTGAGTTTTCTACTTTGACAGGAAAATAGCCTAAGAGATCAGCCACTTCTTCCTTTCAGTTTAGTGGCAAGAAATTTAGTAGGAAGCCCTTCCAGGCGTGATCACAGAGTCATTTACATTGGAAAAAACTTCCAAGATCATTTAGTCCACCCTTTGATAGATCTTCAGTCTGAAAACTAGATCCTGGCATTGAGTGCTACATCCAGTCATTTCTTGAACACCTCCAGGGATGGTGAATCCACTTTAGGGCAGTCTGTTCCAGTGTTTGACAAGTTTTTCCATAAAGAAATTTTTACTGAGAAGAATTTTTTCCGAGAACAATTTACTTTATATTTCTACAAAGGCCAGAACCCCAAATGTGCACGAGGATTCAAGTGTTGCCTTGCTTATTAACAGGAATGATCAATAACCTGAGTACTGTTAAAAAACCCCCAACAACCCAAAACCAAACTAAAACAGAAAGGAAGACAGACAAAAGAGTAAGGTAATAATAATAATAAGGAAAAATCTATCCTAGCTGGCATGCATCTTCAGGAATTGGATTTTTTTTTTATTTCTCCTCTGGGTAAGAAACTATACTATGCTATTTTATCTTTGCCATTCTCTTAGGGTCTTTGATAGATGTCATACTTTAAGAAAAATCATCAACAGTGTCAATTATTTATGAATGCTAGAGAAAACTCCATCAAAAAAGACATGGAAGGCAGGCAGTAAGATGAAGAGCATAGAACTCAAATAATTACAGATGGTTTACTTCTTAGAGATTTTTTTTAATGACAAATATTTTTCTTGACAAGTTTAAAAGCATGTCACTTCACAAAGGAGAGGTTAAACTGGCAGATACCAAATTCCTGATAATAAACATAATCTAAAGCAACTTTATTAAAATCTTCATTTAGCAGCACTTGGATTCAACTTCTTAGTTGCAGAAAAACCCCACGCTGATAGAGCTGAGCCACTAGTATACCTGACTTCTTTTATGGTGTCTTAAAACTGATTTAATTAGTCCTTTCAGTCATTTGAGAATAAGACAGCTAATGAGGGTGCCATAAAGGGAATCTCCTCATTTCTGTATTTTAGGTAATGCTTTTTACCTTATAGAATGGGGGCTCGAGCTGTGCTGCAGGTGGCAAATTCAGGGAAATCTTGTATTTCCCTGACCCCTTCCTCCTTCCACACCTCAAGGCCAACAGAGATTTCATCTCTCAGTACTATTCATTTTAGTATTTGCCTGGTTGATCTCTAGCCAATAGGTTGAGCTGCCTTGAAACAACCCTTTTCTTATAAAGAGGCTGCTTCTTCTTTTTCATTTGGGTCATTTCTCAGAACTGATTTAGAGCCTGCATACCTCAACCTATTCAAAGTGGAACAAACAAATGAAACTCAAAGGCAGTGGCAGGGATCTCTGGCTGAGGCAGCAGCTAAAGGTGAGAACAAGCAGCTCTGGGGAGGTGAGGGCGTGTTTCTGTGTGGGTGGTGTCAATAAAATATCGATTCAGCTCAGCTGTAACCGGAATAGTATCTCTGACCATACACATAGTGCTTATCTCCTGCTTCATCATATTGCCTGTACATGATGTCTTTAATTGAGCCAGTACATCTTTTGGGGTGCTCTCCTTGTGTTGATACACAGTGGAAGACTTAAATGGCAGAGAACAGAGAGTCAGCTGTTACATTTGTACTCACCTTCCTGATACCGGGCTGAAAAATATGGAGGCACGTCTCAAGCAAACATCAAAACAGCTATTATACAAATCTGGGAGAACATCAAAGTGAAAGCTCTCGTGTGCCCTGATTGATTTCCATTGCAAATACAAAGCTAACTCATTTATTTTCCAGTTTGTGCTCATGATTATTTTAATTTAACATGTTTGTCCGGAGGCTGCCGTCATGTTGATGCCATGGTGCTGTGTCACACAAGCTGTGGCCTGAGACACCCCAGCTGGGCATCTCAGTATCAAGGAAATTTATTCATGCCTCGTACAAAATGCATTGTACAGAAAAGCTTGCAGTGGTATTTTGCAAAATAGCAAAATCTGTTACTCTGGAATGTTACAGATATTTTAAGAATCCCATATGGGCTTATCTAGTCTACTTTCTTTTTTTTTTTTTTCCTGAAGACGGCCAGAATATACCTTAGTGTCAGATAGAAAGTCTCAAGATGCACTTACTGGCATCAAGAGCAGATTGTGTGCAGATCCACTTGTATTCTGTGAGGAGAGCTAAAGAGGAGCTGCTGGGTTAGTGGGACCACCACTGGTGCCAAAGCTGACAGCTAACTGAAATTTTGTTATAAGATCAGTTACAGGTCTGCTGCAGAGCAGCAATTTCACGGAGTTTTGAAGAGGAGGTGTCATCTGTAATTGTGAAGAGCCATGCAAATACACCCTGGAGCCACTCAGGAAAAAAAAATCAAAAAACAAAAACAAAACCTGAAATCTCTTAGCTTTATAACCAGTGAATTTAGATTCAGTTGTGGCTGTTGCAAGCACCTCACGGGCTCGGGGAAATTAGGACTGGAAGGGACCTTAAAAAAAGGTTACAGTTGGGAAATGTTTTTAATGGTTATCCAGAACTTACCTTGCTGTGAGTTCAGTAAACTTTTGTCCTGTTTGTCAGGGAACAGTGACAGTGGGGCAGCTCCCAAGGGAGGGTGAGCCGGGGCCAAGGGTGACTCCAGCACAGGCTATACCCTCTCCAGCAGGGGCTTGTGGCAGCATCAGGAGCCCAGACACAGGAGAGGGCATGAACCAGGGCCAGGGCCGTCCAGAGGAGCAGGAATGAGGCAGGATTGGAGACAAGGTTCGTGACATGAACCTGGAATCCACCTGGGAAGCCCTGTTAGAGAACGGGGTGGGGGGGTGGTTCCAAGGGAGCTGGCCAGACCATTTCAGGCCTGTTAGTGCTGACAGTGTCCTGTGAGAATTCACAGTGCATATGGTGATCAGTTGTGCTCCTCTGTGGAAGATTAATCTGCTGGTTTTATCCTTCCCTCTGAAGGTGCATTCTTATACTCATTGAAAGGAAAAAGAACTGTGGAAATGCACATTAAAAAGGTGTATAAAATTATCCCCTCACTTCTTGTGTTTGGTGGTGTTGTGTCTCAATACAAGCCTGTGGAAGGATTTTGTTTCTGTGTGGTGGTGTTCTGGGTAGGATTTTTTGTCTCTTGGAGAAATAAACTTTTTTTCCTTGAACCACTTGACTTAAAATTCAGATACATGAGCAAGTTTGAAAAGCAGTCTGTGAAAATTATGAGTAGTTTAAAGTGCCATTTCTTTTATCAAAACAATTAGTTTTTTCCTGGAAGACATTACCAAACAATTTGAATCCTTAATATGGGAAAATCAGGAAAAGTTCAACAAAACACACTACAATTGGCCACAGTTTCAGTTAACATGGTTAAACCCCCAAACCTCTGTCATCTCCTTCCATCCATGCATCCAACTGTTGTAGCACGAGGATCGTCAATGCTGTCTCTGAGTAGGTCATCCTCCATTCCAGGACCTGGCATGATTTTGTATTTTGGTTTATATAATAATATAATTTATTAAATTTGGTTTATGTAATGGTTTTATATTTGCTCAAAACTATCAAATGCTCATGTGAAAACCATACTCTGATAACTATCTCCCATCATCTTCCCAAACTACAAGTAGTTCAACTTTTCTTTGAGGCATTATCTATGGAAGATTTCAGAGAACATAAAAGGGCTCTCTAAAGGCTGAAAATGTGGATACAGTTATGTTGAACTGAATAGCAAAATAAATAATATATGGCTTTTCTATTTTTAAATATATTTCAGTTAAATAAAAAACCCCAGAATTTCCAGTTCGCAGTGGTACCCTGAAATTTCTGTTCCTCATTCAAAGTGTACACAAAGCTGTACCTATGCCCACTGTGGGATATTTCACACACATTCTGTGAGTAGTGCAAACACTGAGTTATTTAAGAACAAAGTATTTGTAGCTGTGTATAGAGGAAATGCACGTACTTGGGAAACAGATCCATTTACAGTGCTAATGCTTCACATACTTGACTGTTTCCCACATTTTCTGCTGTATGTTTTATTAAACCAGGAACTTTTGAACCTTTGTCCCTGCAGGGAATTTAATTTAATCAAGGCTCATTCACAGGAGCGACAGATACTATATCTTGTCTCAAAGTGCAGTCTAATTCTGCCTTGATGCTGCTGCATAATGGATGCATACTTTACACTCACATTCCAGAGTGTATTTTTCAGCTAATATACTGTTCCAACACTGCAGAAAAATCATCTGAAAATTGAAATATGTGTCAGTCAAATGGTAGAGATTAATAAAAATTGCTGCCTGCATGAAAAACCAAAACTAGGTTTCTAGCAAGAAGATATTTTATTAGCAGAAGTAAGAAGTTCTTTTCTGAATTCATTCTCACATGATAAATTAACTTCTCTTGCAGTACAGACATTAAATCATTTGAAGTTACCTTAGCATAGTTCTCAACATCTGTGCCCTTGCTGAGCTTCCTTCAGTGCCCAGCAGCAGGAGCACTCAGCTAGCTGGAAATGGAAATGGAGTTGTTTATATAAAAATAATGAGCCACCTCTGAACTGATTAAATTCCTCCCTGTACACTGCCTCCATAAAGGATTGTCTGAGATTATCTCTTTTGTAAACCCCTCACCTCCTCTAGTTTGTATCTCATAGGCTTTTTTAAGACTGATAGCATTTTGCAGTGACGCTTTTCCAGCCCAGATTTCTTACCTATGGATTTCTTTTTTGATTACAAAGCATTTATATTTTGCCCAGAGCACTCATACTGTAGAAGTTTTCTGCATTCCTGTAACTAAGGGGAAAAAGAAGAGGACAGAAAATAAGTTAATTAAATTCATTTCACCTGCTGCAGAAGTTTGGTTTTCATCAGCTGGTGGGGACAGGGAGTGGGAAGAATGGGGATGGATGGATGGATGGGACAGGACAGGACACATTTCCTTGTTTGTTCCCAGAGACTGAACTTTGGGGTTGCTTCCTTTGTCAGCAAGTGATCTTAAAACATCGTGATTCTGGTTTCTGTATAATATATTTGAGGAATTGAATGATTGATGATGCATCTTCAGAAAACCATTCATAAGGCCCTCATTTTCTTTACATATTGCAAGCAGTTGATGTACATTATGAGCTAATAATCTGTCAGAATTGCCTGATACGTGATTTTTTTTTTCTCATTGCATGTACTTCACCTTGGCCAAACTGCATTATTTGTTAATAATACTACTGTACTATGTCAGGATCCTGTTGTATATGAAGACTGGAATGCCATTCAGGGAAAATGAACCAAAAGTAAAAAACATTTCTTTCCCCTGTCTTAGTATTAAAAAAAGGATAAATGTTTATGAACTGTCAGACTAGAAAGAGGAGAGTGAGCATGAAGCTGGTCAGTCTGATTGCAAGTGATCTGATGATTCAGACCAAACAGATTTGACTGTCTACCATACACAAAGCTCATGCTTCTACCTGTTAAAAACCAGAGGAAATTTTCCTGTAACCATAACCTTTGTAGGTTCTCTCAGCAGGGGCTTCAAATCAAAAGTGTAAGAGCTGGCATGGGAGAATCTTCCATATTGCTCCAGGTTCTACCTATAACAGTTGAGAATAATCCAGCTCTGCTTTAGAAGCACATGAAATAAGAATGGGGCACCCTAGAAAGCAAGTCCTCCCAACAGAAAGCATAGAAACACATGTTCCAAACAATTCAGTATTTTCTGCACTTCACTTCAGCAGCTGACCTAGAACTGTCTTACGAGGAAAGACCAGTACATGACTGACTAAAAATTACTTGTGTACAGATATAATTATAGGCTGCCAGCATCAAGGAAAGACAATGTTTAGTGTGGTCAAAGGGGCAATCCAAATAAAAAGGTCATACATGAGTACTAAGGGGTTCTGCATTACTAATAAATGAGTCTGTACCACTGTACAAGTTTTGCAAATGGAGTGACATAAGTCACCACATAGTTTCAAGAAATACAAGTACATGCAAAGTTTTGTGTGCTTTATGTATTTTTTCTGATTTTATGGATTTACTGGGATAAAAGATTTTTTTTCACTCTTGCATATTAGATCAGATACCTAAAGGATCTGCAAAAGTTAAGGTGAAGAAGGTCATGGCAACAGCCTGTCCTGTTTTTGAGGAGAAAGTGGCCTGCAATAAGAATGATGAGAGGCACACAGGCATCCCCATTAGTCAGTTGTCCTGGTTTAAAACATAGATGTCTGCCAAGGAAGGCGGGAACCTTCCTGGATGGAAAGATGACTCCCTTCCTCCAAATTGTTATAACTTTGAAATGACAGGGCTTCCAGGCAAGGCTATGGAAAAGGAATAACAGTTCTTTACTAGAATATATATTATATACATATATATATAAAATAAGACAAACAACAATGGGCTTTATTGCAATGTCACACGACCATGCAGAGAAAAGATTTAAATTTTGTTATTATAAAAGTTTATATGTTCTGCTTATGACCCTGTGCTGTCAAGTCCCTAAAAAGCATCTTTCTTTAAGAGTTTAATTACTGCATTAAATTTGATGACTGAAAACAAACGAGAACTAATTCAGCAGCAACATTTTGATGGCAAACTGAAGTCCATAAAGAGTATAAACCAGCATTTTTAAAATTTATTTCAGTCACATATCAAAACATACAACTCTGTGAAGCAAAGATTCCATATTCTAAACTAGTAAATCTCAGAAGCAGAAAAAGACTCCATCAGCAACTGGTCCCACCCATGCTATATGGCCAAAAAGAAAAGGATCAGTTTCTGAAATACTGTATAAAAAACTGTTGAACAACTCTTCTGTCTAACTACAATAATTTCCAAAAAAGAAACTCAGTATTGCTTAGAGCTGAGCAGTACTTTATGTTGTGCATTTACTCACTAGGAAATGAAGCATTTACATTTCTAGCCAGGTTAAATTTGGTAGCTACAATGATACTGTAAAATATGACATGTCTTAACTAACTGTATCTTACCGAGATTCTTTTTTATTGAGTTTCAAACTGAAGCAATACATATGAGCCACCATTCTGAAAATATCTATGCAAAGACTTAAAATATATATGTATTAGGCTCTTTGATACCACTAGAACCTTTGCACAGTGCTTGTAGAATCAAGGCCTTAAATCACATTAGTGACTTCAGGTACTCTTAAGCAGATGAGAAGTCAATTGAATTAACAGATTAAAATATTTAATATGGTTTTCCCCACACTTGCGCTTTCTCTTTATTTCAAAAGGGTGTTCCATTAAAAAAAAGCATATTAAGTAACAGTAGTAACCAAATTAATTCTGAAAATATTGCAGCACTGGATATTGCACAGATGCAAATTGTCCCCTTCTGTTTATAGAACTCACTGAAATTCACAATTATCAGAAACAGCTTTTTGCCTGCCTGAAAGATCCTTGTCAGAAGCCTTATGCTTCCAACAGAAACACCAGCAGGACAGTGCTGCAGTGCATTTATAACACCTGCTTTGCAAGCTGTGTTAGACAAACAGTGGGAACCTGGCTGTGGCACAGTTAACTGCTTTTATTGGACAACTTTTCCTGGGCAACAGTTTCCCGCCTCTGAGGGAGTCACTTGCAGCCCAGTGGTGGAAGTTTTCTCTGCACTGATCAGCTGTCAGGAGAAGTCACCCCAGAGACAGAGTGACGTCGTCGTACACCACGATGACACAAGACTCCGACTTCAGAAGGCCGAAAATGACTCCTTTATTTTTGGGATGTGTCTCCCTTATATACTTTTTTACCCAGACCAATTTGATTGGTGACAAGAAGACAAACCTCTTCAATCACATTGGTCAGACCAGAGGGACATCAAAAAGTCCCTCCTAGGGAAAGAATGTAAACATGAGTACAGTTACAAAAGCATGTCTCTTGTTTACAGAAAACTCCCTGGGAAAAAAATTTCAGAAAACTAAAACATCTCAGGCATGAAACTAAGGCTACAACAGAGCTTCCCTACATTTTCTAAATGGGCTGTCCACTTAAAGACTCTAACGTCAGTGGTCTCCTTCCCCTCACATGTCCAAACTGTCATCTGCATGTGGCATGAGTTAAGGCTCTCCACACATGTACAGTAATAGTAATTTTTCACCCCATGTCAGAAAACGGATTTATAACATAAACCCCAGACAATGTTGAGGCATAAATAAAGATTAAATTGGTTCCTCACACCTACTTATTCTCATTGTCATCACCGTCATCTTCCTTCTCCTCCATTGGGATAGTCCTTGATGGATCCTCTCCCTCATCTCAGAGAAGAGGTCCGGCGGGGATGCTTCTCCGGCTCCAGGCAGCTTTCCCCACTGCAGCTCCAGTGGGGCAGGGGATAACTTCCCCAGGCACCCATATGGGCTGGGATGGTTTCTCAGCACTGGCAGCTGGTGAAATCTCAGTCAATGGAGCAGCCAGGACTCTCTTCCTCTCTGGCAAGTGATGTTCTCACAAGGCAGTGGCAGGCAGAGCTCCATGGCAGTGTTGAAAACCGCCTGGAGAGGTCCAAGGTGAGGAAGCACCACACGAGCATCTCTGCTCCTAACTGGGCAAAAACTGCTCACCACCCTGCCAAGAAACTGCCAAAAGCACCCTGCTTCCTCCCCTTCCCCAGAACCATTCCATCAGTAAGGCACTCAGCCACATCTGGTCCCTAGATCCCCTGACAGCAAATGGGAAGAAAATTCCCTGAGAAAAGGGAAAAAACCCTAATCCCCAGCACCAGTCTAAAGTGGCTCGTTTATAGGGAATGCTTTCTTCAGCTAGCTGATTCCCTGAGCCAACTTATAGTTTGTGAGTCCTCCAGGTAGCTCGCTGAGGTGTGGATTTAGGCTTGGAAGAAGGAAGCGTGCTCTCTCTTTGGTTAATAAGGATGTTTATTCAGTGCAGTCCATGCGCCTTGCCAGAGGCCCAATGTCCACATGTGAAGGCAGGGAGGGGGTGTGTGTCCCTTTTCCCAGCTCAGGGGCTGGGCGGGGAAACACTGACCCAATGGGGAAGGAAAAGGGTAGGGTTACATCAGGAAGAACCAAGTACATCAGGGGTAGGAATTGGGGGTTGAGGATCATACCATTACAGACAAATAACAAACTACAAATGCAAAAAACCCTGAAATTTGCACTGCTACACCAGTCCACCACTGAAACTTAGTCCTGCAACCCTCCTTCACACTGAAAATTGGTTTTTCCCCTTTCTATGCCTCAGTCTAGGAGTGCTTGTAGAAAACCTGTCATTCCAGGAGGTGATGGTGAGAGCAAGCCAGTGGATTAAAACCAAGTGCAAGGGAGTGGTTTCTCATGCTTCTAGGGCACTAGCAGTCAAAGATGGAGTAGTGGTTATCTTTCACTGGAGAAAACCAAATTAAGAAATTGAGAAAAAGACATGAAATCAGCTATGCTGTCTCTCAATGATTCTGTCTGCTCTGCTTATATTACTCTCTGTGATAATGCTGCATTCACAGCTTGCTCACTCTTGTGGAAACCTCTGGCACTGTATAACAAGCAGTCCCAAAGCACCAAATGCAGACTACACTTTATGCTGTAATCTAATTTACCTTCTTTTTAGTGATCAAGTCTTCAGAGGATCCATAGGAAAAGCCCTCAAAGTCTCTTAAAAGCACAGCACAATTAGGCTTCAAAAAACTCAAAGTACATTTTCTACAAATTTATTCAAAGCATTTTAGTTCCTTTTTTTTCTTCTCTGTCCCCATAGGTTAGGTGTGCCTTCCATTCCTAATGAAGTATTAAGCTGGGCATAAGCTTAGCATATTAAGGTAATGATGGGGCAATGAAGAATTGCTGTTATTCCTGCTTTGAATGGGGAGATGAGGCCTGCTAAAGTAAATTTAGTAGTTTTGGAAATGCTCAAGACCCAGAAAACTCATGAGCTGAAAACTCAGTGAGAAGCCATGGGAATGGCAGTGTACTTTTTTGCCAACTAAAATTTACTTGAGAAATCTCATGTAATTTAAGGTAGGTTTCAATTTTCTTATTGGATGAAATTAACCCTAATGAGAATTTTCATGACAACAAATGAGACTGAGCACAGGTTACTGCCAGAGTCCTGTGTCTCTGCACTTACACCCAGAGATGCCATCTGCTAGAATATAAGACAGAAGAAAAGGATGCAAAATGTTAAGAATACAGTTGAAGAAAAATCATGTAAAGACTGTATTTATAATGGGGTTTTTTTAATGTTATTTATTCATCATTGAACTTAGAAGAAAAATTCTGATTTTACACTCATTTTGTCTTTGCATTTTCAGATTTTCCAATACTTCTGCCCAGGTGAGCAATTACATATAGCTACCATGGAAGGAGATGAAAGGGGAGATAGCACAGGTACAATACGAGAACACAAATGTGCAGGAATACTGCTGAAGATTATGTTTCCCAGCACTTCAGCATTTGAGGTAAGGAGGAAAAAAAATACTGTGAGAATTAGGTGTTCCTACTCTCTTTTTCTAGCCAAACTGTGCCCTCCAACCACTAGAACATCCTCTGCTCTGCGATTCACTGTTAGTTTACTCACAAAGCATTTGGATGTAATGAATAAGGAGAGACATTTTAGTGAGCGTGATTGACGCACACAGACAGATCTTGCTGTCTGCCAAATTCACTTTGTGCCCTGCAACTCAGAAGTGGCCGGAGCTGTGTGGTGGAGAACAAAGTCTCCACATGAGAAATTATCACAGGCACAGAACTGGCAGCTCCAGACAGTCGGAAATCACAGCTCGAGCCTCAGAGCAGTGCCAGAGGGCTTTAAAAAGTATGAAACATCCTTAGACTAATATATTCTGTATTTTTGCATTTACGCTCTAGATTTGGAGACTTCAATTTGGTTTGTTTCTTTTTTTTTTTTTTTAACTTTCCCCTTTTTTCCTCAAATAAAAGCTGACATTGTTTTGAAATTTTATGGTCTGGCAGCTGGTCTCTGCAAATACTTCCAGAAATTGCAAGTCTTGGGGTAAATTTGCAAGAGTTGTCAGTACATTTGGTACAATAAAGGCTGCACCCTGCACGGGAAATTCCCTATCTGGTGTAAGAGAGAGAAGACTGGTAACAGGAATATCAGACTAAGATGTAATATGTCAGAGAAAAATAAGAGAATATGAACTCAACTGCCTTGGCTTCTCTTCTTGACACGAGCACAGGTTCTGTCTCCTAAACCCTGTAACTCACAGAGGTCTTTCACAGGGGAGAGCCTTTCTTCACCAGATCAGGCTTTTGCCATCTGTCGTGGTCTCTCTTTTCCCCACCTCTGTGCAGTTCAAACAGGAAGGGACAATGTAAAAGCCACTGACACGTTATTAAATGAAAAATGTTCAGGAGAGGTCAGGAACGAAATCTCAGGGCTGTTTATAGTTGCTTGATTGCTGCCTGTGTAGCAAATAAGGCAACCATACAAAGGTCACCGTGTCTCATCCTATTACATCAGTGCCCTTTCAAAGTACATTGTGTCCCTTCAAGTTGTGTCACATCAAGAGCTGGTTGAGTGCTTCATTGTGATTGATATTCATTGCTAATTTAACTTTCTGCTACTGGTACATTACTTGTGAACCGATTCTTGTTCCTGGAAGCAGATTTGCTATTTGCAAGTGTGTTTGAGCAATTTGCCGACGCTCCATTTGGTCGTTCATGTGGTTGGGAGAGTCTCATAAAACAAGTGATTCCTTCCCCTTCTTTATCAGATGACACTTCTTTTTTAATAGCAGAAAAAATAAGTTTATTAAAGTGTGTGTATATTTGTCGATTCCTAATACAGCTGTAATCTCCTCAAGACAAAACCAAAACAAATAAACAAGGGAAAAAAAAAAAAAAAGAAGCCCGAGTAAAATGAACTTTGTCAAAGAAGCTGACAGTGGGCATGAACTTGTAGGATTTAAAATGTTGACTGTATCTTCAGTATGGGCTTGTAAACTGGGGTATGTTTTTTGCATTACAAACCCAGTTTAAAAATCCCTCAAATGCTACGTGGAGAGTAAAACTCGGAATTCTCCGCTAGAGGACTCTCTTTTCTTTGAAATGACACGCTCAGCTCTCACATACAGCCTTGGGGACCCTGTCCTTCGGTCCTTGCTGTCAGAGTGGTTACTTTATAAAATGTGTGAATGAGGTCAATGCTGAGGGACTTGTGTGAAGTCTCAAATGTTCCGTCTTTAGCTTTAAATGGGAAGCAGATTTTTAAAGCAGCATCCAAATCAATTAACCAAGCTGTGAGATTGAACTGAAGTGCATGGAAAATCTCACTCTGTTTTGACACATGTGTAATATTTTATACATACTGTTACACTCCAGAACATATCTTCACCTTTTTCTGTCATTCTGCCCTGGTTTTGACACATTCACACTCAAAAGTTTACCAAACATGATTCTCACCTGTGACCACATTGTTTTATTTTAACTTTAGTGAGTGTCGGAATTTGTCAGTGCTTTATATAGATTATTGAAACACCAGGGAAATGAAGTGTTGCTTTTTCTCAGCATCCATTTTCGTGTTAACCTGCCCCATTTAATGGGGAAATGCTAATGAAAGGGCTGATGTCCCCCATCAATCTGCTTGTGCATGGCTGTGTGTCCCCTCTGCCTTTGCTCCAGCAGATATAAGGGTTGTGTGGCTGCAAGGTGAGCTGGATTAATCACCTGGCTCGACCCGAACAAAACCCGCTGCAGCTGGTGCCAGAGCACTGGGTTCTCTGCCAGGGAGCTGGGGGTACCATGGGGCTGGCTGGGAGGGCAGGGCAGGATCAGGACATGCTGTCAGCTGGAGATTAGATGCAACACGATATGGCAGATTTTCAGGCCACTAAAAATGTCATGCAAACACCGCTTTGGTTTTTTATTTGTTTTGTTTCTGAAATTGGAGTTAGGTCACATCCAGGCTCCTGATCTGCAATGTTGGATTCATGCACTTTCCTGGAGTTCACTGGGTTCACAGCTGTTTGGTTTCATGCAGCTACAGAACAGGTGGCCTGAGAGAATTAGACCAATAAAAGATGTGTTAGCAAACTTAGGTTTGCTTTTTTTCTTTTTTTTTTAATTCCTCCTCATGAACATTATAGTCACATGGCTGCTCCCTATGACACTACAAATGATAATAGTGCAACTCAAAGGGTGCAGTCATTGAAAATTATGAAGACAATATATTGTGAATCCATCAGTTTGTGCAAACAGTCTCTAAGCACTTACTAAATAGCACAGACTTGATTGAGCAATGTCTACTGCATATATTTAAGTTATAACATGTTCTTACATCTCTGGTACATTTATATTAAAGCCAGATCCTGTTGCACTAATATTTACTGCTAAACATGATTTTCTGGCTTTTTTCTTGTAATTGCTTTTGAAAAATACCGATAAAAAGCAAAGAGATCTTCAAAAGGCAGACCTAAGCTTAGAGAAAGCAAACTACTACCCAGACCTTACAATACTAATTAACTTGCCTTTCTTTTTGATGAACTTAAGAAGAGGATATCTTTCATTGTCAAAAGGCAAGGCTGATCACCTTAGTATTAATTACCTGATGCTGGATGGCATGGATGGTCTGTACAACGGGCATAGCTTGGGATTCTCCTATGTATAAACTCAAGGAAGTCACAGAATAAAAGAGTGCACATTTCCAGAGAGCAACACTATCCAGTTGCAAGGCTCCATGAGTTGGGTTCAAACTTAAGAACTAAACTCTGATATCTGCCTACTTGCATATGAACAAATATAATTTTAGCTGGATATAGCCAAAGTTCCTGAGTGTTAATTTAAGGCAGCAATAATCAGAAAAAAATAATATAAAGCAAACAAAAAAGACACAATAAGCCATTCAGTGTTGTCAAAATACAGTTTTAAACTAGCTAGTGAGCATGTTTGCAGTATTGCAGTCTTCTCAGGCAATGCCTGCTAAGCATGGATGATAATTTTATTATGGAATAAAAACCAAAGGGATCAGGAAGAATAAAGACATTACTGAATTCAGAGGGGCAGGAAGAACTACCAGTGGTTAAACAGGGACCTAAAAAACTAGATACAGTCACAAAAAATATAAGTAGAGTTTAATGGCAGTGTTTTGGAGGAAAGTACATATTTTTCTAGACAAACTGATAAAGTTGAATAAAATGGAGTTGCTTTTGGATTTGTCCTCCCTCAAGGCCAAATCCAAAAGCATAATTCCCAGAACACTGTCTGACTTAACAAATGTTGCATCCTCTCCCTTTCCTCACTTGTGTCCTTAGATCATGGTTGTAACCAAAATGAGAAAATATTATACAGTAGAACAAAGATGTCTTCTACAGTGATAGGTATCAGAATGAAAATGAGGATACACAGTCTTGCAGAAAACAGTTCAGTCATGGAGATTTTAATTCATTATCTGTGATTCCTTTCCTCTTCTTGCAAAAAAGGCATCTTTATTTCTGCCAAGCACAGGCATATGTGGCAAATGAAGTCCTGTGCTGATCATGGTAAATGGAAAGATCCTGTTTTCTAGGCAAAAATGTCAAATCTTCATTTTCCTTTGGAAGCAAAGGTCAGTGTCTAGTCTGACCTGCCTTATGGTGTACAAAACTTAAACCAAAACCAACGCAGAAGCACAATTGTGTCATCTAACAGTAGTTACACACACAGGATCAGCTTGTTGCTGTTGGTGCTGACCACCAGTAGTATTTTGGGTGTCAGATTCAAAATCTGAGTCTTACTCCAATATTCCAGGACTGTGGTTGGCATTTTTAAGGCTGTGGCACAGCAGCAGTGTTCAGATCAAGGCTTTCCACAGTCATCCACCAACCCTATAAGGTCAAATCCCCCAGAGACTGTGAACCATCATATTCTTTTATAGCCTTCTGCTCCAAGTAAATTTTTTGACCACCACCCCTGACCCATAGAAATTTACAACAACATATACACTAATAAAGTCTTCAAAAGCAATCCTCCTTCACTATCTTGCTCTCATAATAAAGAACTCCCCTTACCAAAGGTTTTTCTCTACACAGGTTCTCTTCCCAGGGGCAGGGTGAGAGGAGAAGGCTGTGCCAGGAGTTGGGTGCAGTGGTTGCTGCTCTATCAGAAAGCACTCTGGTGATGGGCACTGCAAGTCAGCAGGGAGGAGAGGAGGTGAATCCACAGAACACCAGAAGCACAGGCAGTGTGACAAGTGGGTTCAGCTCCTTTGCTGCACCTCGCTGAAGCCTCTTATCCCCCGCCAAGCCACACCATTTGTCCTGCCTGGCTGTTGGCAGTGGGACAGGGAAACACACGGGGTGAGCGCTCTTTCACAGAATGTGCACTCTGTCTTGCGTGTCCTAGAGCACTCAAGGGATTAAACAATAGGAATCACAGGCAGAATTAGCATTTTAATGGGGAACAATGAGTTTGAAAATTCCCATAATTTGGCCTTTGAGCACCATCTGAAAAAACTGCAGGCAGAGGGGGAAGGAGACAGAGAGACGGAGAATGTGCTCTGCCCAGACTTACGAGAAATCCAGGCTGTGTTTTAATGAGGGATGGGCTGAAGTAAGTCAGTGCAGCTGACCTTGCTGGAGACACATTTTCCTCGTGCTAAATCCTGACATTTCAGACCTGCTTTCACACATTCCATGAATAGATGTCATTACTCATTATCACATTTATCACTACAAGTCTAAAACAATGAGGTGTCACCAGGGGAAGGATTAAAATAGTCTCTAAAACTTTCCCCTCCTCACCCTCCCAGGAAGTACTTGGCATAGGTCATCATATGGCCATGTGTTCTAAGAGAGGAAACAGAAGCCAAGCTTCTGAACTGAAAAACTGTTCCTCACAGATGTTATTTTGCTAAATCCAAAAGTTTCCATCATCCTGTTCCCTTCCAGACTAACAGAAGACATTGAAAAGAGCATGGAGAGATAATAGCCAGTTTTATCCTGTACTGGTGGTTTATTCTCTACTTCACTGCAGGTAGCATCTAGTACACAGTGCAGATCTTTCCTACTTTTTGTAGTTTTCATCAGTGGCAATAAGATACATTACAAAGAATAACTTGACTATCAAATGTTGAACCTAATTGTGACAAACTGTCATGGGATAGCGAGGGCGAGGAGAAAATGGCCCAGTTACCAAAGTACAGAGAGGGTGAATACCTGTCATGGAAAACTAGAGAGGCTGAAATTATCTCCTCTCATAAGTCACTCACGAGGCCTGAAGACAGTCCAGACACCGTTTTTCCAGACAGAGGTGATGGTTGGAGCAGATCAAAGGAGTCCTGCCCCATGTGTAACCTTCCTCTGCTCTGCCAGAATGGCTCTGTCCATTGCCTCATGAGCACCCAGATCCTGGAAAATAAGTTTTGAAAAAACCTTTTTTCCCCCTTTAACCCCTTTTGGGTTTTTATTGTTTTTTCAGTTTAGGTTGGGTTTTTAAGCCCTGTCAATTCTTAAGGCTGCATCCCAACATGACCAGATGCGGAGTGGTGTCAGCATACAGGGCGGAGGAACAGAAATAAGCAGGAACTAAGAGAAGAGAAAAGAAAAGGTGATTAAGAAAATACAGGGAGGTATTGCTGTTCGCATAGCTCGAGTTGTGACTCCTAAACCTATTCCAAATTCCTAAATGTTGTGATAAACCCTGTGTACTAGGAACAGGAATCATGCCTTAAAAACAGTTTTCATAATTTTCTTTTTTTTTTAATAGAAAGAGAACTGGCCTCTCACAAATAGTAAATCCTGCTATTTGAAAATGAACTTTAAAAAAATGCATCAGTTAATAGAATTCTCTGTTATTTAGCCAAATGCAAACTCAGATGAATAAGATTGCCAATTATCAGTATAATTTTGAAAGAAAGGTATTCAGAACTAATTGTATGCTTCACTTGGATAGGCAGTCTATCAATTTGTGTTTGCAGTGCTATCTTCTATCCAACTGACAGTATTATGGCTTCTTTTTTTTTTAAGGAATTTTTCTCATTTGAAAAAATCAAAGCCTTAGTAGATGAAAATCCAGCATCTCCAAACTAAATCTGTCAGTTTTTGATGCCACTCCATCATGACCAACAGAACAGTCAGGAGGACTGGCAAACTTAATTTTGTTGACAATGGTTGGACAGTTGGTAGTTCTGTACATGTGTACAGTCATAGAATCATAGAACCATAGAATGGCCTGAGTTGGAAAGAACCTTAAACATCATCTAGTCCCCATGCCTGTGCTGTGGGCTGGGACAACTTCCACTAGACCAGGGTGCTCAGAGCCCCTCCAGCCTCACCTAATACTGTGGGGAAATTGCTTCTCATTTATTTTGGTGATGCAAGGAGCCTGATCATACATCAGAGTGAGAGAAAGGAGAATAAGAAGAGGGAGAGAGAGAGAATAACCTTGCCTTTGCTCGTGTACTCCTCAAGTGCAAGCCTAAAATCCACAAAGCATTGACGGGTCTATTTTGCTTCCTCTTGCAGTTTCATTACTCAAGTGATAAAGTGCTGTCTGCCATACTGACAGCAGAAGGGGCCCTAAAACGGGTCGTGTGATACAGTCTGGGATGCAAAAAGCTTTCTGGGAGAGTGGATAATGCCCACACACATGCAGAATAGTGTGAGAGCGTATTCACCTCTGTATTATTTTACATCAAAAACTGTCAAGTGCAGATGCCACTGTGTAGACCAAACAAAAAGAGACATTGCCTGATTTTGAAAACAGTTTGATTTCCATCTACTGATCATAGGTTCCTAGATTTAAAAGGCCAGAGGGACCATCATGATTGCTCTGTCTAACCTCTTGTATCACACAGGCCAGAGAATCTTGCCCATTAATTTCTGCCCCAAGACCATAACCTGTGCTTGCTTGAATATAATTCTTTTAGAGACAGATTTTTTTTTCAGTGCCCAGGCACATCACTCCAAATAAAAAAGAATTGGGAAAATTTGTGTAAATCCTGCAACTCTCTGCTGGCTGTTTGTTTGTTTGTTTGTTTGCTGGGCTTTTTAAAAACTTTTGAATGCTTTTTCCATCCTCTCTGACAAATCAAGTTCTGCCCTTAGTCTGTCAGCAGTTAAAAGCACAGCAATACTTGTGTTGCCAACACCCACCTCACCCTTGATCTCTCCCAATGAATGTGCCAGGTTTGGTGGCAGGTTCTGGAATACAGAGAGTTTTCAGCTCCAGACTGGACAGACAAGTTAATTCCCTTCGCATGGTCCACTGAACAGCCATCAGGTGGTGATAAATTTCAGCTGCTGTTCACCTGCACTGGGTTCACTTTTGTAATTGTAACTGAAATATTGTAATGTTCTACTCTGAGCTTTATTATTGGTACTTTAGAGCAATTCATTTCCCTCTTTTAAATTGTAAGCAGAATTTACCATGCGATGTATTTGATAAAATAGAATGAAGCTGTAATTTAGCATGACATGGTATACTTAGGTTTTTTCACAACTGTGTCAAGAATAGTTAGCCCCTGCCTTTAAAAGTTTAAAATCAAAACTGCACAGAATATGCCATGGTAAAGGTCTTGTGGTAAATTACCCAAAATAACTCTAAAGATAACTCGTATCACTACACTTTGCTACCTTCCTTGCATTTCCTGTAAATTAATCTTTAGTTTCCAACTGTTAATCTATGGAACTGCAATGTACAATATAAATGGGACCTTTTAAAAATAGCACAGTAATATAATGAATTAAAATGACAGTAAAGAAAAAAAATCTTACCATTGTGCCAGAAATCAGTTCAATATGCTGGCTTAGTCTTTTTTAAATGAAATTGAATTGATGAAGTTAAATGCAGTTCTTGCACAGAAAAAAAAAGTGTATGATAAATATTTATGTGGTCAGCACTTTAGAAGTAACATATATTCACCATATATCCGTGTTATTGGAACTTGGGGTATCTCTATTATTTTTATTAAGGGTGCAAACAAGCATAAGATTGTAGTGAATGAACAGTAGAAAAATTGTGTCCTATATAAAGCCATATTTATGATAACAGTTTGGTCTTACCCCGTGCATGGAAGTTTACTTAATTTTCAAGGATGTGACTTAATTAGAAATAGAAATGATCTGCAGTATTGTTATCTTCTCTGCTTTTTGAGTGTGTGTGTGTGTATTTTACACAAAACATGTACCACAGCCATTCATTTGCACATGGGAGAATTCAAATGGGTGTTTTTTAATATATTCTCGGCCCTCTGCTACTCAGCTCTCAGCCGAGAATTTTGTCTGAAGAATTTTCTCAAGTCTGATATTCCAGTGCTTGTTTAAACGGTCTCTGTATGGTCTGCTGCTTCTTTTTCAGTTTCCCTTCCTCTCCTTCACTAAAATGTTACTCAGCAAAACCTTCCTCTCCACTGCTGGTTTTGTTTTGAGGGGCAGCAGGCCATAGTATTTTGCTTAACTATCTTCTTATACAGCATTTATTTCCATGCTGGAAAGCAAACATTTTTTCAACCACTTTTTTCAGTGTTACACCTGAACATTTTCATTGAAGCATGAGAGACTCTGTATTTTTAACCTTTGTACACCACTTTTCTATTTAGCTCGTGTAAGGCACTAGAGAAAAGAGAAATGAGAAGGCTCTGGAAAACGTGGCACAGAACAAATACCACACAAGTATCTAACACAGCACTTTTTTCCATACCTACCAATGGTGTAGCTTTCCCAATTAAATGTTATCTGGACATTAGCAAAAAGATAATTGCTCAGTGCCATCTAATACCAATGCTCACAGGCACGGATATGAGCCCTAACAAATCCTAATGACTTCTTGTCAGGTCATCGAGCCTTTGATTATGGGTGGTGTTTATATGCCTAGATGGGTTTCTTTGTTACTGGAATTCTCCAAGGGATTTTGTTTCATTCACATTACAGCTGTCCAGCCCAGGTGCAGATATTGCAGTTGTGCTCGGATACTGCAGTGAGTTCAAGTCCACAAGCTTTGACAGAATCAAGGAATAGTTCCCAGAAAAAAAAAAAAAAAAAAAAATTGGGAGGACCTTCCTCTTGTGAACAGGTTTAGGGATCTGTCCGTGGTGGACAGGGGAAAACTGCTCCTAGTATTTAGGGAGATATTGTAAATTGGTGTCCAAAGATGGTGTTAATTTCCTCAATCAACTAAAATTGAGTCTGCAGTCTTCCATACTTGCAAAGGTCTCATTTTGGATCACTGGTGCAGTAGTAACTAAATAACTGCTTCTCCTAAAAGTCAATGTTGGATGGAATTAATCTAAATTTAACTTCCTAAATACCAATGATCTATTCTCTACCTGGCCTCAGCAGAAGAGAAAGCTTCCTCAGCAAGGATTTGCTGTAGTGCCTTTAACACTCCCTTATAGCCTAGATGATTTCAATCTAGATTCCTCTATGCATGTCAATGAGTTGTACCTCAGCATTGGTGTGTATTTCCATGACAGTCACAGGAACCAATTTGACTGGGTACCATGAACAGCCTGCCAGTGGTCTACATGTGATGCATATTTCTGGTGTCCTGAATTGGGACATAAAATTCTGCTTGCCTTTGATTTGAGACTTTGTACAGGAGCATGGTGGCTTGCACCACTCCAGTTTGTTGCAATGGCAAGGAATGATTCTGCAATCCATGTTGATCTGAGCACATTGCTTTTGATTTTGCTTCCTTTATCTGAGGTAACAACTAGCTTAGGAATAGAAGTCAGCTGTAGGCAAAAGCTAGGAGCAATACTTCACAGTATTTGTTCATACTGCTTCATGTGACCGATTGTGATTTTGCTGATATTTTTGGGTTAAATTTTTATTATTATTGAAACGCTTCATCTGCCAGAAGGCTTTTCTCCATGTTCTCCATGTTCTCTCAACAGCTCTGAAGTTATTTGTTTGTAATCGTAAGAATTGGTAAAAGAAGGAGGGCAGCAGGCATCAGGACTGATATGGGAAGTGTCAGTCATCTTTTGGATCATCATTTGCTACGACAGCAGTGGGAAGGAAGAATAATGGCGGTCGCAAATTTATTTTAATGTGTCCTGCAACCTTGTGATTGATTAGAGGAAAAACAGATTGTTTCATCCTTTTTCCACAATTGGATTTTCTGGTTAAGTCCAGAACTGCTGAAGTGCAATAAAACACTCTCATGAAAGCAGTAATCTCCCTAAATCTTCAAGTTTCCCCCACCCCGCCTCCCTACCTCATTTCATACACAAACACGGAACAAAATGATGCATAAAAGCAGCAAAACTGATTACCATCAGCAGAGTTTCCTTTTTAATGTATTAGACCTTTAATCTTTTCTTAAGTATTGGCCATTAAAATTATTAAACTACTTCCCCTCCTCCTGCCAATGTATATTTTTTGAATGAATTGACTGAGGTATTTAAAAAATGTTACTGCATTTTTTCCACCACTCTCCTGGTATGTTTTGTAGTGTAAATTTTGCATTGTTTAATGAAGACATCTTACTGCTTTCTGCAGAGCCACTGGCTCCTGTAAGTTGCTGGAGCTGCCTCTCCCCTCAGTTCTTACCAGGAGCCCTGGGCATCAGGGAGGTTCCCTGGGCAGCAGTGAGCAGGCAGAAAGGCTGCTCTCTCTGCTGGAATCTGCTGGGAATGGGTGTGCAGGTGTTTCAGAGCTACCTTTTACTTCTTCAGGCTCATGAACTGAATGAGCATTGGTCTTAAGGCTGCCCACTACCAGTGAGCTAACTACTGGCTAAATAAACATTATGACAGGGAATAATGTCGTTATTTACCCATGTCCAAAAGCACTGCAGGCTCCATAGGGGTGGTAGCAAGCAGCAGCAGGTTAGATGGCATTTTCTCTGCAGGATAACTAAAATAACTGGCAAAGTGGTGTGGGGTCTCAGGAGGCCCTTCTGACACGTCTCAGGGAGCCACTGGCTTTTCAGAAGGGTGGAGGACCTGCTTTTTGAGTATCCCACTGCCTGAAGGAATCTCTGTGATGGAGCTACCCCAAATCATTTGTATCTTTTGAAAATACTGATCATTGATAAACTTAATACTATTGATCCCAAATTAAGTGTTACCCTGTATATATGTGAGGTCGGTGTTCTCACACTAGGCATTAGAACAAATGACAAGACTTTCTGCAGCCCTTGATTTAGTATAAGTCTAGTCTGACAGAAACTAATAATGCAGTCTTGAAATAGGAATCATGGAAAATGAGCAAGATAAGTTCTCTTACTAAATAAGCCACACACTGACCACAATGACTTCTGCTCTACACAGTCTGCTCTCCCTGGAGAATGGTGACTAAGAGCTGGGTGCTGTGGGAAAAATGTTTGTGTATAGCAGTTGAGTTTCTGGATGTTGTGATCTGATCTTGTGAACACTTCAGCAAATGAGTAACTACTCACATTGGAGCAGTCCCACTGAACAGAAGCCACTTCTTCCTTATGTGTTTGCAAATAAGTGCTCAGCTTTCTCTAAAAGAAAAATTTAGTCATTTACTTTACATTTCTGACTGTCAGTTTAACTTTCATTTCACTCAAAACAAGTAATGTTCTTATTTAACCAGGAGCTGAGTGCCACAGGAGTAGGCTGACAAGAAGCCAGCCCTGCTAGCAGTGTCTGAGTTTCAGTAAGCACACATGGAAAGTTGCATCGGTCATTTATTTTGAGCAAGTTCGCCAACTTGGCCCATCTTTCTGAATAGTTCACTTGTCTGATACAAGTAATGAAAGACATTCCACTTATCTTAATTGCTTTACTTGTGTCTTCCATATTCCTGTAATGGCTCCTGATTGTTCAGCCTTAGAAATTAAATGTATTGTCTGCTATTATTTCCAGTTACCCAGTATGGGCATCTAGGTAGTACCACTGATGGATAGATGCTTGCCTTTCACTTTTAAAAGTCTGAAATTCAGTTTTTGCATTAGATTAAAAGTATAAATAATGTTAACTGGATTAATTTAGCTCCTGGCTGGCTCTTGAAACAAAGCAACCAAACCAATTGGACAGTGTAGTGAGTTTGTCACCAAATACATTGATAGCTGAAGTTCTTGTGCTTAACTTACATGTAGATAACCTTGTATTTAATCAGTTGCTTTCAGTTAAAGCAGTCGCCTTCTCTTCACATGAACAACTTTGACCTAGACATTTCTGTAACAGACATGGAGAGCCACTGAATTCATGTGAAGACAAAATGACTGACTGAGATCTGGTTCCCTCCAGCAGCCCACAGGACATTAGATAATTCTTGTTCAGGCAAACATCCAAAAACTAGGAAATACCAAAATTAATGCTGCCCATGTAGCCTTAATAGGGCTGTCTATATATGCCTCAATTCCTTGGCCCCTGGTACCTGTGTGGGGTGTGAATCATGGTTCTGAAACAGGGGAATTTTGAATTTGAAACCTCCCCCAAAACAAAGGGCTGCAAGAACAATTTCATAGGGTTAAAACAAAACATCCCTTATGGCTTTGTGTTTGGAAACACCTGACTTATTGTAGATGAATAATTTTCCACAGATTCATCCTTCCAGCGTCTGCAGTTCTGGTCTGCTTGGAGGAAGCACAATGATCTTGCAAAAAACATGATATTGGGTTTATAATGGAAAACATGTGGGGCCCATGGTGATACAATGATCTGGAGGAATTTCTGGTGGGAGCTGTAGTTACTTGGGTGTTTCTGTGCCAGATGTCTCTAAGAGTGAGGCACAGAAGCATTTTACAGCTGTTTGCCCCATTCCACTTCCACTGCACCATGATTCTGTAAGTGCTCAGTGTGCTCCATATGTGGCTACACTTGAAGTAGTTCCTTTTTCTTTTCCTAATTTGTTTTAAAAAATGGATGATTTCACTGTCTGGGTTCAAAGAGCATCTCCACAAAGAGCTGCAGCAGCTTGGCTGAAGGGCTGGGAGATTGTGGTGGTCATTGCCTTGATTGAGGTGAGACAAGGGAGAGATCAGGAACCTGCTAAGCAGGCTTTTCTGCTGGAAAAAATTATAATGTGGAACAAACCATTCATTTTTATTTGTGCTCTCACCTGTAACTTTAATTTACATCTCTGAAAACACAGTGCTGTACTGGTGCTCAAATAGCAGCTTCTCATCCAGCTCATGAGCACATTTTACCCAAACCTCACCTTATCTGCAGGCAGCCCGGGAGTTCCTCCCATTACCCTGCTCCCTCAGAAAGGGGCTGTGAATCGTGAAGGCAGAGCAGAACCAGTGCATTTCTTCCTGCTGATCAAATCTCAGTAAGAATTAACAGACCTTACAAGAATTTCCCAGCAGACCTCGGTAGAAATTAATTAAGTACCCCTTCTCTACTGGATTAACCAAAACATTCTGTTTCATTTAGTAGCGAGAACTTCTTTGATATGCAGATTGGGTGTTACAGCCCTGGCTCTGCCTGGCCCTGGGCCTCACTGAGCCAGCACTGCCCTAATCCCATCCCCATCCCCATCCCCATCCCCATCCCCATCCCCATCCCCATCCCATCCCATCCCATCCCATCCCATCCCATCCCATCCCATGGGATCCTTTCCTGGCTGAGCCCCAGGGTGCCTACAGATGGCTGGCCTCTGGCTGACCCTGGTTACCATCCCCAGACCAGCCTGGCCCATCTTGCTGGGGTCTGCAGGACAGGGCTGGTCAAGGAGGTGCCCTGGTGCTGCCTCTTGGTCCAAATCCACACTTCCACAGCAAAGCCTTCCATGGAGAAAACCTGCTTATGTCTGATTTAATTACCTAATCAATTTTGCTTTAGGGCCAAGCTGAAGATCTGAAAATCACACACATTAGCTTCTCAAAACCTCTTCTATGTAAAACTAATATGGCCTCTGGATGATGTTTTCTTTAAAAATATTTTGGGCACAGAGATGAAAGAGTCTGACTCCCAGACCTGTGAATCTCATGCTGAAAAGAGAACAGGTGTCAGTACTGTAGGTGAGACTTGCAAGTCCTTGAAAGGCAAGAATAATTTAAAGCATTTGTCTGTAGGACCTTCTAGAGTCATGGGGACTTCCTAGCAGCTGTGTGGATACCCTGACTCTGCGCCCTCATGTCCTTGAAGCCACAGACATCAACCTTATTTCCCAGTGCCATGGCTGCACCTTCATCTCTCCCAATTCTCCCTCTGGGCACAAGCCAGGGTAGAAAGTAAACTAGAGGAACATCATCACTGTTGTCTCCCTTTTCTACTGAGTTTCTAATGAGGAACAATGCATTGCAAGATGTTTTCTTCTTAAACTCAGCTGACCCCTTATAGCCAGCTCCAGAGCCCACAGTATCACAACCAGGAGACTTCTGTGAGAAGGTGAAAAGAGGGCAGATGGCTTCTCTCTAGGTTTTGCCTTTCCTTTTGGCTCCCATTCATCCTCATCTGTCTTACAGCATAAGGGAGTGCAGAGGTCTCCAAACAGGCTACCTAGAAAATTCACTGTTGTGCATTGCAATCTGAGGGAAAGCTTTCCTGATCCATCAACACGCTGCTGCCAGGCCGAGGGCAATGTAACACCATGAAAATCAGCTGGGATGAAGCTGAAATAGAGCTACAGTGGATCAACACAGAGAATAAACAGTCACATCGTTATATTTATACCTGAGGCCCTTGTGCCTCTGAAGTGCTCCTTGCACTGCAAAGCAGCAACATGGCACTTGGAAGTAGGAATAAAACCACCTCTTGGCACAGCCTGGCCTGCCTGGAACAAAGAAACACAGCAATCAGTGTGTGCAAATAGCCTGGTTTTCCTTTTCCCAGCTGCAGGCTTGCAACCTATCACTGCTGACTGTCTCTATTCAACAAGAATAATGTCAAATGCTTTTCTGGCAGAAAAAAAATGCAGACTTTGACCACACATTAACCCCATTAGTATGGTGTTAACTTTTGACTTTAATTTTGGCAGAGTGTTAGGGATACTTAAAAGCAGAACAAAATGAAAGGAAATGTTAAGCATAATCCTCTTTCTCTTGAAAACGGGAACGATAATTTAAGGGTAATGTCACGAGATGGCTGAAAGGGTTTCACATCTCTCTATCTTCCATAAAGTGTTACCAGAGGTAACCTGGGCAACTTGCAAACAGCTAAAAAAAGAAGCATGTAGCATAGCTTTTAAAAGTTTACCCCATGAAATAATTTCAAATATGTGTCTTAGGAGAAATAAAGCTATTACTACAGTAATACATTCTCTAATTGATAAAAATACAATGATAAAACCCCCCATATAATTAAAAATATCATTAATTATTAAATTTGCTATATTACAATTTATGCCAGCACTTTACATACAGAGAAATCATTCTTAAGAAACATTTCATAGGGGAGTAAAACTCCTAAGGAGTCATCATTTTGGTCTGTGAAAGGCTGCATATGCTGCATCCAGAGGTTTAATATTTGGCATGATGTTATTTGCAGCTTCACTTGCAAAAAGCATCTGAGAAAATTAGGAGCCATAAATTACTAATTACATAAAATTTCCAATAGCCAAACAATGGTTGCTTCCAGCAGTGAGATTACTATAACAAAAGCCAATACTGATTTCCCAAGATTGCATGATGGATAAACATGAGGCACACAAAGAGGGATGTGCTCAGCACTCTTTTAAGGTAAACCTGAATTTTGCTTTTCAATGGTTGGCATATATTTACTCAAGGAGAAGTGTGGAGTCAGCGGCAATTGCATGGAGAAACCACTACATCCTATGGCTAGTAAACTGCAAATGTGCCACAGGGGACTGATTGGAAGTTACCTACAGCTCTCTCATTATCACAGCACTTTGCGTCTCTGGTGACTTTTGTCATGGTAAGCAGATTGCAGAGGAGTGAGTGCAGGATGAAATGAATCCAAGTACACGAGCATATTGTACAAGAGACCCACACTTCACCTACTCCATCGAAGCACAGGAACAAACACTCTTAACTCTTCCCTAGCTCTTGTTATTTGTTTTTCCTGCATTGGTGATACCTAGCTTTATCAGGATTACTCCACTATGTCTATTTGTAAGTACTATAAAAATGAAAAAGATGATCCACACATAGGATTTTCTCATTTCCCTTAATAATTGAATTGTTTGAATTCTTCAAACAATGTACACATGGTCAATACATCCAGTGGAGAGACAGAGAGGCCATCCAGGTCCCCAAGACCTTTGCTGAGGTGTGAGAATGTTCCCATTGACTGGTGACACTTATCTCACCTCCTAGTCCATGCTGGGAGCTGTGCAGGTGCAGAGAGTACTGAGACACTCACAGCTTGTCCCTTTGCTTGTCCTTTTGCAGCTCTACTGCTTCCAGAGCAAGTGCAAATAGTCACCACAGACACACTGAGACCAAAGGATTTTGGGTCAGTAGGCCCTCCTTCATGGTAAATAAGAAGGTCTAGCTACCTTGGGGTTTTTTTCTGTATGAAGAGGAGCGTTTGTTTGAGCTTTATATGCAGTAGGAGCAGATTATGTTATCTGGATGTTCAAATTGATGCAGAGTTGTTTTTGGTTTTTTGGTTTGGTTTTTTTTTTTCTGTCAGTCAACATAAAATGCATTGCTTGGGATTTTTCTGAAGTTTCACATCACATTTGTTGTAAATTGCTTTAAATAACAGGGATGAGAAATGTGGTATAATGCAGCATAAGAATTTTAGCTGAGATAACACAGGAATAATGGATGTTCTTTTATAGGCCCAAAATTTGTTAGAGTAGTATAATTTATACTGTAGTAAATGAAGTATTAGGCTATATTCAGAATATTGTTGTGTTAGACATTGTAAAGATATACCATAACTGATTGTTTGTGTCTCAGAGCTATGATCTAAGAGCCTTAACAGAACAAAAAAGCAGCAGAAGGGAGAAAAGGGTGACAAAAACATCTCAACAACTAAAGTGTGATTCATAGCCAAGCATTAAAAGCAAGCATCTCACCACTTCTGATATTGTCCTCTCTACATGGGCAGCAGAGCAAGCAATGTGATGAGCAAGGTGTCACTCTGTTTCTGGCCAGAACTGTACCAGGCACTTCCAGCCTGAGGAAGGCTGTACCCTTCTCTCCACTCCCTGCAAGGGTGCCTGAAAGCTGAGAGTGCTTGGTACCTGCCAAACAGCAAATTTCAGTGTGGGGTTGTTGGTTTTTCTTTCCTGTCAATGACTTCTGCTGCAGTCACTTTCAAAGACAGATCATCAAATTCTTTCATTTAATATTCCAAACATTACAAAACAAATTTAGATGCTAAACTCAATGTGTATGCTTTTTTTCTTGTTGTTGCTTTAGAAATGCAGCTAAGACAGTGTGGTGGGTTGTCCCTGGCTTGACACCAGGTGCCAGTGACTAAAGTCATTCTGTTGCTCACCTCGTCAACTGGACAGGGGAGAGAAAAATATAATGAAAGGCTCGTGGGTCTGCTGGGTGTCTGCAGAGTTGAGCCTCTCACATACCCTCACTCCTCTTTTCTCTGGCAGCAGCTGACTGCCAGATGACTGTATTAGTTGGATATGGTGAAACCACTAAACATGGTATAAGTTGCAGCCACCTTTCCTGGAATTATGGGTTTTCAGCTTATTTTTCCTGACTTTCCTGTTACTTCCTTACATTTAGAGGAAGACCAAGTAAATGTTATTTAGGATTCATATGTCAAATAAAAGCACTGCAGTTTAAACCTCTAGATAAATATGTGTTCTTGAAGTAAGCTTCTACAGAGAACCAGATAGTTTGTAGATATCTTTCATATGATTGTTTCAGCTTAATATTTTTTTTCTCAATAAGGTTAATATTTTATTTCATTTTAGCTCCCATAAATTCTTCAGAAGCACACCATAAAAAGGTGACAAGAGGTATCCAATTTCATACTAAGAAGTCATGGAAGTCATTGCAGGTCCATTGAGTTAGCTCCCAAGCACTGGTTTTCTAATCATACTTGGAAGCATATCTTCCTTCTCTCCATTAGTGTGAGTAATTAGTAATTAAAAGGAATAAGCAGCCTCAAAGAAGGCAGTGCAGAGGCTTTCAAGCCTGGATCTCCCTCAGTGCAAACAGAAATACTGATTAATGTAATCTCCCTTCTGAGTCTCCTCTTTCCACAAGCATTTCTCTGAATCCACATCTTCACTGTCTGGCTCAGAGCCATGTCCATTCTGCCAGCAAAAGTTACTCATTACATCAATGCCCTCACACCAAGGGTGTCACAGGCTGCTGCTGGTAGTCCTATGTGCTCTGTAGAGCTTGTCCTGGCCCCAGGAACTCTCAAGGAGTGTCCAGGCTGTGCAAGGTGACATCAGCATGCTTAGGCTCTCACAGTGGAGATGCTGCTGAATCTTTAGCTCAATGTGCTCTCAATCACAACACACAGGTCAGTTCTCCTCCATAGTACCAATGTAAGAATATAAACTGTAAATAAATGCAATAAGTGAGAAACAGCATTTATTTTCTGAAGTGTTTTTTATCCCTTTCCTGCTCTCTTTTGATTTCTCACCATCTTCCTCATAGATGCCCATTTTGTGTGAAATACTACCATAAAAAAAAAAAGTTGTCCCTTAAAACTAACTTGGAGGAGTTTGCTCCTTGTTTGTGGATCAGTTTCCAGGGAGCAAAAGCTGATGAGAAATCAACCAACCAAAATGAAAAAGAGGCTGGCAGCCACCAAAGTCTAAGAAGCCATTGTGGAGAGCTGAAGCAGAAATAATAGATTGGTTTCCCAAAAGAGAGCAGATTCCTGAGGCTGGCAGTGAGGCACATGTAAGAGGGGGAGACGAAAGGAAAGAACCTGGAAAATTTGTGCATCAGCCTAAAGAATTGTCCAGAAACTGAGGAAATGAAGTAATGGAGATGCATAGAGGACCTGCACTATTTTATCTAGATTTATTGACTGTCATGGCAGTAAAAGAAAGAACAAGTAGTCCAGAATCTCTTTTGAAGGGCCTTTGTGTTATAAGCTATAAGTGCTACCTAGCCACAGGCAGGTTAAAGCAAACTCACTCATGTGGCTGAGATTTGGAAAGAAGAAGTCCTGGGTTTGGACTCACAAGGCTCTACTCCCATAGGGTGCCCGTACCAAGGAGATGCACATTGGAGAAGGCAAGGAAAGAGTGGGTTCACTTCACCCAAATCAATGGAGTTCGTCAGTCTAACACAAGTAACTAAACCACTGACACCTGGCTACACAGTCTCTCCTTATTTCTTTCTGACCTTCCATAAACTGGCTTTGTCCAGCTTAAGAAATGAGTCACTTATTTGCCTTTTTCCTGGGTGGATCTCATGTGTCTGCATTCACAGGCTGCGTGTGGATGATCCTGTCATTGAGCTGCTTTGCCCCACTCCTGCTCGTTGGAGCCCAGAGTGAAATCTGGTGGAAGTTCAGAGGAGCTGAGATGCACTCAGATCCACTCTGCTGGTCTCAATACAGGCAGAAAATAGGCAGCAAAAGCAGCCCAGGACCTACAGGTCAGTCAGTAGTATACAAATGGTACTCAAAACCTGAAACTTGCTATGGGCTTAATTACATCTTTAATGAGTTTCCAATTCGCAACCATTAAAGCCTTGAAGCCTGTTGAAAGACATGCTAAAAAAGCCTTCTCCCCCATTGTTCTTCCCAGATCCCTCTCAGAGAGTTGCTTTCTAAGAATCTCCAACCACAAAAGTCTGTTTTCCTGCACAACTTATGTTAGACCCCCTCAGATGTGTCTGTGTACAGGATGGAAAGCCAAACTCTAATCGCAAGAGTGGTATAGCATGAGTTGACAGTTGTGCTTTGGACTTTTACTCCATTACCGGTAGGCCAAGTTGATCTAGCTGATGAAAACTGGCAGCTCCTTCTCCTAGAATCTTTAGGATTACAGTTATGTACCACTTAAAGTTTCTTCTGACAGATTTGTCTCCATATGGTCATGCTTCATGCCAACATGAGACACTTTGTTAAGAATTTGTAAGTATTGCAGCCAATACATGCCAAAATCCAACCACATTCTTTCAGTAGTACTTGTCTATTTAAAATGCACTGGTGTACTCCATGTTTGTACCAAAGCTCTCTTGCCATCGATGTTACCTTGATAATTAGATTATTAATACCCTATGACCATTAATTAGTATGATTTTCTTTAGTGTAATTTCTCTCTTGCCTCTATAAATCGTCTGTTTTCAGATGCTTGCCATAAATTATTTGCATCACTGATTAAAGTCTGGCCTGCTTTTTTTGGCATATAAACCTGGAGAATCCTTTTTCATACTCATAGAAATAGCAACCTTAGTTGCATCAGCACTGGTTCTGGGCTTTGGTTATAAAGCAGTGGCTGAAACCAATTGATGAGGTTAATATGAAACTGACTTGGTGTCTGTTGGAATCTCAAGGGAACATGGTCAAGTTCTAAGTAACATTAATATCAATTAAAACAACTAAATATTTTCTTATTTAGAAAAACAAGAAGTTTTTCTCACTGTTCTTGTATATCATGTTTCAAAATGAAGATATCCTTATTACATTGCATTTGGCTGATAATACCTGAGACATCCTGATCTTTTTTATTCAATGGTCATCATTTTATAGCTACTCTGACAATATTTATTTTTGACTGCTGGAATATAGCCATGCTCAAAATTTAATGCAGAAATTTGTTGCTGCCTTTAATTCTTAAAGGCTTTGGTGTTTTAGTATTTTGCAAGATACACAACAAACCTGATTATCAAGTACATTAAGACCTTTTTTTTTTTTTTTTTTTTGAGCCACTCTTCTGTCTAAATGGATCTTAAACATTATGGGAAGAGTCTCTTGAGGATAACTCCTGCATGAAAAGCCCTGTAAGCAGCACAAGAGCTCTAGCTTTCTGTCCTTGCCTGTCAGGAGGGAAATACAAGGATAGGAATTTGTTGTGCTATACAAGTTCTTTGCTTTGCATGACTGTTAGTAGGTCATGGGAATCAGAGCCTTGGGTGCCTCAAATTTGTGGCACAAGCTGAGTGTAGAAAGTACAGATGTTTCACATTGAGAAAAAGCACATGTTGCTGTTGGGTCCCAAGTTAGCTACCACAGATATTCATTATTATTGCTGCTATTATATTATAATTTTTTTTTTCTTTTTTTTTAGAATTGTCATTGATGGAGTAATTTTCACACTCCTGACACTAACATAAAGGTACCTGGCTTTGGTATTCTGAAAATAAGACAAGGCCTTCATTTCCTTCTCACACGCACTGGTTTGGTGGGTGCAATGCATCCCAGCCATTCAGAATGCATTCAGGACACCATTAGTCTCTAACAATCAGCTATAGTCCTTAGTGTCTAATGAGAAATTAAAGCCTTATGCTTTAGGGTATGTCCAGGTTAGCTTCTGCAACTGCAAATGTTTTAAGGATCTGAATGTGATCTACATTCATCATCTCTTGATTTCAAGCTCTTTAATTTGGAAGTACTTTTGCCAGGCTTTACGATTTGTATGGCTATCATGCATTTTACCAGCAAGCCTGATTTAAAAGATCTTCACCCTAACAAAAAAATCTACAAAATTAGCAAATTTAAGATGTTGATTTTTTTCTTTGCTAATCCATCATATCCTCTTTGGTTCTATTTGGATTCTTTTCTAGCTGAGAATAGTACTATCATGCATCCAAATACCATGATTGTAGGTGCATACAAATCTCTTAAATGAGAATAACCAATACTTGTAGTCAGTAGTGGAAAAGTATGGAATAAAGATGGTCTGCTTTGGCCAATGATCACAGGAAAATTTCTAATGAAATGTTATGCTGTTTCTAAGATCGGTGGAAAACAGGGCTAGGGGGTTGGAATTTGAGGGGATTTTTTGGTTTAAAATGCTGCCTTAAAGGGTATTGATGCAGCTATCAAGAGAGAGCTTACAGTCTGTGGGCAGATAAGTCAGTATGGCTGAGATTGGAGCCTGTTGGTCCATAACACTGACATGTTTGATAGCAATATTATTCTATCCCCCAGCATAGTAATTAATAACACATATAAAATAAGCAAACAAAAATTCAAAGCCTATTTCTCCTAATCTGACCCTCCCCACCCCGTCCTACAGAACTAGACTTGAAGACCATGAGATGAGAGAATCACTATTTCTGAGCTCTGTGGTGCAGAGGATCCTGCTGTCAGAAGAAAGATCAGCAATTTCAAACAGATTTTTTTCAAATAGTACCAGAATTCATATTGACTAGAGACCACCTATGATTACACGGCCAAGCTTTAGTGTGTAATTTTCCAACTTTTTAGTACTTTATTTTGCAGCTTCAATTTTAATTACAGTTGTTGTGGTTTAACCCCAGCTATCATCCAGGTCCCAGACAGCCACTCACTCATTCCCTCGCCAGTGGGACCAGGGAGACAATCAGAAGAGTAAAAGCCAGAAGACTTCTATGTTGAGACAAGAACAGTTTAATAGGGAAAACTAAAGGCACACGTGTAAGCAAATCAACAGTTACTTGGGAAGACAAAATGCCAGCTCTCCAAATATCCCTCCTTCTCCCTTTTCCCTCTACTTATATACTGAATGTGATGCCATGTGGTCTGGAATATCCCTTTAGTCAGTTTGGGCCACCTATCTCCTTCCAGCTTCCCATTTAGCCACAGTCTCCTTTCCAGTGTGGCAGCACAAAAATCAGAAAAGGCTTTGGCTCTGTGCTCTGCTCAGCAAAAACAGAAACATCTCTATGTTATCAGCCCAGTGTTCAGCAAAAATCCAAAACACAGCCCCCCACTACTCATGGTGAAGAAAATTACCTCTACTCCAGACAAACCTAGCACAATAGTGAAATTACATCACTTGGATGTCTTAGTTCTTAGGAATATTTCAAGTAAGGTTAAAAGTATAATTTGTATATATGATGTGCATGTTCAAGAGAAGGAAATGTGTAAACTTCTTTAACTTGTAGCTCAACTGTAGTAGAAGAGAGCTTTCGAGGGAAAAAAAGACACTTCTGGTGCTTGAGGGTGTTTCTCTTTGCTGGATATCAAAGCCTTACAACAAACAGTGAAGCTGTGAGAGATTTGTGATGAAAAAATCTGAAGAATCTTTTACCATGAAGTGTATTAACTAACCTGACTACCAGGGAGGATAGAATTTCTCTGTACTCTAGTCCTGTGAAAATTACCTGCATCACTGGAATAAAGAACAGCAGCCTAATATCATAGAACATAATATCACAGTAATGAAAAATTAGTGACAGCTTTGAGAAGTCAGGGTGCAAGTTCTGCTGGGAGAAGCCCCTGGAAGCTCTTGCAGCAGCCCTTACCAGCCATGATTCAGGTATCAGAGCTGTCATTGGCTGGTTCACCAGGCAAGGCAGATTTAAGCCAGTTCAGAAATGAGCACAAGGAGAGATAGCCAAATTAGCAAAAGCATGCAGTGGTGATTTTCTGCCAGCACGTGTCACTGGTATTCTAGACAGCTCCCTGCTTGTCTGCCCTGTGCATACCAGGCCACCAGCCCTGCCTCATGGCAGGAATATTTTGGGGCAGTTCGCTTAGACAGGGCCAGCGCTCCTTTTCCAAGGTCAACTGGTGACCCAGGAAATAGCTTTGTAAGAAGTGCCATGCCACAGGCAGGCCAAAATGCCCCGGGAATCTTGGCATTACAAGTTCCATGTGCTATTTTTGCCTCTCTCTTGAGCAACAGAAATAGCAGCAGCAGCAGTGTATGTCCGTGCCTGGCAGGGCCGGGAGAAGGATACGGCTGCACGGAGGCTTGGCATCAGCTCCCTGCCCACTGTGGGCCACATGGAGAAGGCAAGCAGGGACCAGCACACACTGGTGTGTTCTGCAAGAGCTCCAAGGCAAGGAAGGGAAATGTCAAGCTTTTCCCAGCAAAGCTGATGTGTATGGGTGCCCCATACAGCTGGGTTTGGCCTGGGGATTTGTTCTGGCTAGACTCCAATGACATCTGCTCTCACTGCTGCATGTAGACATAATGGCCAAGGTCGGATGTCAGTGCCCAAAGAGAAAGATGCTACAGAGCTCTGGAGAGTAGGCAAGAATTTTAGGTGAAAACGGGCAAAATGAAGAGGTGGAAAACTTGCAACCTTGTGACCATGCTGATAGAGAAAGGTAGCATGTATCTTTTCAGCACATCAGTCCTGTCAGGATGGATTTGAACTAGAGAAGTCCTTTCTTTTATGGCATTTTTGATATGGAAAACAGAAAACTGACTTTCTGGCTTAGGGGAACACCACCTAGCTGCCATTGAGCTGTCAGTGCTCAACGCTGCTTTCCTCCTGCATGTTGGACTGTGAACTGCTGCCAGTGAAGAACCTGCAAATATTTTCTGTTTCTGCAAGTAATAAGCTGTTTGCAGCTGGGCTGCTATGTCTCAGACCACTGTAGCTAGATGTTGCCCTGATGCAAAAGCCTTTTGTTGTTTTTACTCTTGAACTGGAGTTTCTCACGCAGCTTCACAAAAACAATATGTACTTTTAGCATTTATCTATTGTTTACATTTTTGTCCTCTGGGAGGAGAAATGTGATGGACGGTGATGTTCACCATCCAGGTCGGAGAGGTGGCAACCTGTGTAGCCAATCTCTTCGACCTCTGTACAAATGTATGTAAAGAATGGAGTCAGATAATTAGAACAGAGTAAAGAACCAGAAGCCTTCCCTTGACCTGCTGCGTGCCTGCGTCTGTCTCGCGTTCCTTCGGGCACCGGCTAATGCCAGAGCTAGACCTGGCAGAGGTCATCTGTATGATTCCTGCTCAAGCAATACAGATTTTTAAGGAATCTCGCAGTGCATTTGTTCCCAGAAATATGAAAACATAGGAAAGAAGAGAAATAAGAAGTGCTCCAAATCAACTGCTCCCACTGATGCATAATCAGCTCACCAGTCCTGACCATAGGAACCAAGATACACATATAAACTGTTAATAGCAGAATAAGCATACAGATATTGCTGAAAACAAGCAGAGACTTTTTCTCCCAGATTTACAAAACAGGACACCTTAATTCTCAACTTTCTGAAGCCTAAGTGTCTGTAAGTTCCAAAATTAGAGATGTGAAAGTGATGTGTAAAAAAATTTAGAAATGTTTTATGAATACCAGTGTTGGCATGCCTTATTTCTGATCTTAATAGCATTTAACTAGAAATCATAGCAACACCAAGAAGGACTAATGAGAAGGTCATTCTGGGGCCATGTATTTTGTCCATGCAATACTGGTGGTTAGGAGACAATGTGAAACACTCATGTCTGCTTTATATTTTATGCCTTATAGAATGGCCAGAATGTTATGAAAGAGTTAGTGACCTGGCAAAAGCTTTTAGAAAGAGTTAAGAGTTGTTTTCATATGCCACATAGCCAGGAGGGAACTTCAAGGAGGGACTTAATGCAAATACTATAGTTGTATTTCTGATGATGTCATAGAAAAAACCCACCCAAACCTTACAAAACAAACCAAATAAGAAAAAATACAGGCATAAAACTGAAAACAATGGAAGAATTCTATTTAAAAAATAGAAGAAGGAGTGGTGATCATTGTAGCTACTCAAAATAGTTAAAATAAGGATATATTTCAAACCATGTACACATGCAATTAAGGTTGTTCCCTGGTCTAGAGATGATGTAGGTTTGGATTTTTTTTACAGTCAGGTAGTATAACTAGAATTTTGTTCTGTACAGGAGTTCCTAAGGACTTAGAGTGGGTTTTTCTCAGTCTTTACTGTCCAAACGATTCTATTTCATGTGCAAAATGTGGATGATTTTTGATCGAGTTACTAATCCTTTCTCTTGGTTTTTATGTTACTCATATGGGACCACACATGGAAGTTTTCAGCCACCATGGCTGAATCTGCACAAGCACTGATTGTCCAGACCTGGGACCTGACCTGAGCAAGTTGAACCCTCTCATAGCCCTTCCATGCACCTTCTGGAGTTTCCTTCCTATGGGCATCAGGCCATGGAAACAGAGATGGGAAACAAAACTTCACATTCTACACTCAGTAGCATGGCTGTGATGTCTGCCTGGAGCTGGGAAGAGTTTCTGAGTCCCACCAGGCTCTCACAGCCCATTCCTGAACCATTCCATTAGACAGCAGAGGCTGATAGGTTGATAGCACCATTCCAAGGGCCAGCATTACCTGATCCATGCAGGAGAACTGAGCCCTGGATCTTCTCCTGCAGGGTCTAGGCCTCTCTTGCCTCCTTGCTGGGCTCACAGAAGGACCACATGGACTTGGAGGCAGGCAACCCCATTCCCAGTGCTGGCATGGGGGTGGGCAGGCAGAATGCAAGGAGAAGGGGAATGGCAGGGAGAGGAGGAGGTCACATCCCCCTTGGCTGTCCTGCTAAATCCACACCTGAGTTTCATTACGTTATTGCATTACAACTGACATCTCGTTATGGAAGCTCACAGAAGGCCTGGACTTTTGAACCCAAGAGCAAAGGTCAATTTTTGCCACTAAATCAAGGTGGCAGAGGAAACATATGGTCCATGGTTGATCCCTCCTCCCTGTCCTGATTTATTAGAATTGATTTTTTTAGGAGTAACTGTCTTTGCATTTATTTTCTCTGTATTTGATATTTGGAATCAATTAGGTCTCTCTTACAAAAAACAAACCAAAACCAAACCCAAGAAAACCCAATATAAAATCCCCAGTAAACCTTATATATACAGGTTTCTATTTAGGTACCTAATATTCTGAACTTTTTAACTTCAGAGATCCTTTTAAGCTGTCATCCCTGGCATTGCCTTCTGTTGAAATCTTTTACAGTCCTTCCTTGCCATCCCTCTGTGTTTTAGTAAGGCTTCATCCTCTATCCATATTCCATTGTGACTGCTTTTGGCTCAGATCCTGCACTAACATGGTCGAGTAATGCAAACATGATAGGAAAAAACCCCATAGGTGAGCTAAAAGTCCTTCTCTGGGTAATTTGTATTCTCTTCCCAGCTAGCTTTAATAGCATCAAATCAAAGGGATAAGGATACTGCTAAAATTGCTTTAATTAACATCAGTTTTACAGCCATAAATCATTATTAATTCCCATGTTAAAATTTGGAAATGGCCTAGATTTTTTTGGCCATTGCCACCACTTGTCTGGAACTTTTCCCGCTTGCAGACCTTTGATTGTTCTTCTTACTCTTGTCCTGATGTTTTCCCTGTCAAGTGGAGCTTCCATCTGGTCTGAATGTGTGAAAGTTACTCTCACTCCTTCAACCGTGACCTAGCTCCACTTTCTGTCAGTGCCTGGCCTTTTTCTAATTACAGAGGTAGATGAGATGCTGGAAGTCATTGCTGCCCTGCCTTTCAAGAGACAAAATCATCGATCGGAGATTGTCTTCCCATATTAGTGTGTTATTGCAATTTAACAATACTTCAGATGTCTACACAGAGAGGCTGAGCACATCACTGATACATCTATATACATTAAGCTTTTCCTTTTAAATGGAATACAGCCACTTTCACTGGGAGTTCTTGCTTCTAGACATGTTAATGAAGGTGAATAAAATATTTAAATTACTTAGGAGCTCATATATTTTACTAGATGTTGACTTTCCAATTTATTTATCAGGCCTTTCTTTTATTCTGTTTGGGAGTTGGACTAGTTTGTCTTCGCTGTTTCTTACATGTTGGTAAAAGTTCTGCTGGAGGGAATCCATTCTTTAGGAAGGCTGTGATTCTCCCATGTTTCAATTTTGATTTCTATTTATATGCTTTTCTTACTTAACAGTATTCAGCTGCCCTGTTTGCTGTGTCATTTGTATGCAGACGATATTGGGATATCCTCTCAGTCCCTTCAGAGCCTACAAAGAAGTTTGATGTTTTGTGTAATTGCCTCTGTGATATTTAATCACAGGTAACTTCAAATTTTGTTAAACTTAACACAGACAAAACCGAGTTGCTATTGATTAGTTCACTGGCGCAGAGGTCTCAGGTGTCATCTGTGGTAGTTTCCATTTGTGGTATTTCTTTTATCCTTCAGATAATGCTTGTGACCTTGGGGTCATCGTGGATTTGGTGCCTGCTTTTGAAGCCCACATCAATCATGTAATTAAAGTGTCTTACTACTGTCTTTGGAATCTAACTGGACTGAGACCTATGCTCTTTCTAGCCCACTTGCTAAAACTTTAATCCATATTTTTTTGTCTGTCTTGACTACTGCAGCTCTTCCATGTGCCCTCCACTGTTTGCATTAGGGACACAGTCTAGCTGTTTAGGAATATACAGTGAATTAACCACGTTCATTGAATTCCATTCCAAGTGGTCAATGTATTTTTTAAATGTGGCTAGACCCTAGGTATCATTTGGCTACTTCTTAGCAGGGGCTTTTTAATGATATTTCCTTTAACAGAATACTCTTTCCAGACAGACTGGGAGAATTTTACATGAATCATATCAATTTACTCTGTTGTTTTTCAATCTGTTTCTGAATGTGGATGGCTTTAAATTATTAGAATTTCAAGATTGCGGTCACTTAATGTTATTAAATGTTATCTTTTTGGCAAATTACAGAAGGTCTGGTTATGATTCCATTACAATCCTGTCTTTACTTGCTTGTCAATTTGGGGGTAAAGATTTCTGAAACAGCATCTACTAAAAAATGACTGGTTTCAGGCTTTATTTGAATTTTTATTCAGAATGTATTTGCAACAATCCTTTTTTTTTTTTGCCAATACAATGTCACAAGCCACATTCTTCTCTCTCTTGTGTATACGGAGTTCAGGGATAGTACAGGATTTCCAGAAGCCTTGACCATGGTGCAGTTTTAAACAATCCAGATAAACATATACAAGTTTGTATGTAAACATTTCTCTAAGTTTAAAATTTGTTCAATTTAGTTAATTCAGGCTGATGGCAAGTACTGTTAAGTCACACTGAAACAAATGAAAATATAAAGTGATGTAGCCTATTTTCCTGTTATAAAATCATATTATATGTTTGTAGTTTTGAAAAGTTAATGTGTAAACATATCTTAACAGCAGGTTATTGCCACATACACCTAATTATGCTTGATACCTCTCCTAGAAGAAGCATGTGAGGTGAAGTATGCTCTGACACACAGTGAGTAGAGACAAAAGCTAGAAAAGATAATCCACAAAGAAGCAGGACAACAGCTGCATGTATCTGGAGTGATTCCCCTTAAAATCTCTTGAAAGGAAGAGTAACACAGAGCACAATTGGATTATCAAATATGCATGCCATGGTGACGAAGCAATGCTCCTCTGCTTCTACTGCTTGACAAACAGAATCACTGCTGAGATGGCAGGAGACAGGAAGCTGTTTGGCATTCAAATACAACAAAAACAGCAAGTGTACAGACATTTTGTTCGGTGTTTTTTTCTGTTAGGTTCTGTAAATAAGTGCCTGAAACTGTTCATTACCATTGCTACATGCAGTTTCAGTGTTTATACAGCAGCCAAATGGGTGAATTTCACTGCAGCAAACTGCTACAGGAAAGATTAATTTGCACTGAATTAAATGGAGTAGTCTATTGTCTACCTTTGCTGTGATGCTTTTTGTCTACATGCCCAACTCTAACCCAAGGCTGTTCGCTTAGATGTGAAAATCAGGTGTGTGGGATAAACTGAATGTTTTATTTATAACAAAAATGTTAATATACTGTGTGCTGTGCACTATGAGCAAGGATGGTCTAATGGCACTCTGGAGTGGCTCGTTCCTCACTGAAATGTGAACTTTCATCTCTGACAAAGAAGTACAGGAACACTCTCTGAAGTTGGATGCTCTTCCTGAATCGTTACAAAATTGTCTGGCAGTCACTGCAAGTGTTAATCGCTGCAATGAGAAGATAACTTAACCTATCTCTCTAATTAGAGAAAGCACACCGGCCCAAGCAAGGGAAATGGCTGAAGCTTTGCCTAGTTGTCTAAAATGGATCCCAAAAGCGATTAGATTAATTTTTCAGTACCTGAACAGCACGCCTGCTTTCCTGATGGCCGTCTGCAGCCTCTGTCCTGCAGGCTTCTGCACTTGGAGAAAAGGCAAGGTGTCCTCAAGCAAGGAATTAAAGAAATTAAGTAAGAAATTTTCCAGATGAGAACTTCCACATAAAGGTTATCCCAAAGTCTCTAGGGAAGTGTGGGTTTTGTTTCAAAGATGCAAAGTCTTATTTAAAGCTTCTGTGAGCAACCGATTTTTTTATAATTCGCCCACAATGCTGCTAATTGATTTCAATTTGGCACACATTTGCTCCAGGGTGTGTACCAAAGGAGCAAGAATTATTCCAAAAATATTGTGCTAAAGGTATTACTCACTTCACAAGGTGTTGCAAAATCTGTTTCTTCCCCTTCCACCTGGGCTCACAAAGTTTTCAGGAGCCATCCCAAAGTTGAGAAGTTGTCAACCTTTTTCTACCTTTTCCCAAGCAAGGGTCAAACACAAAAATAAAGGGGGTGTAACATGAAGAAGTATTTATTCTGCAGTATGATGTGCTGAATTTTTGGCAGCAGTGGAATTTCAAAGAGAATTACTTTATCTCTAATATGGACATGAGTAATAGATGGCAGAATGTACTGAGACTTATATAGGCAGATTTATGAGGCGTGCCAGAAAACAGTGGCCTGCCGAGTTTATTTAAAGCCATACATTCTGAGCGAGTCTGCAGCAAGGACTGGAGCAGTTGTTGTCCTTCTTGCAGTAAAACTGTCTCAGACTGGCCAAGGTGACTGTGGCACCACTGACTCCTGCCCAGAGGAGCAGTCTCAAAGACTCCAACAGCTATATGGAAGTTCTTCTTGAGTGAAAAGGCTGCCCTCGGTTTTCAGAAGCAAGTGTCTCTCTGTATAAGACTTGGGTGACTGTACAGTGAAACAGAGCTCTACACAACTACAAACTTCATTGCAATAGGTTTTGAAGATGATTTGCTCACTTTGGTCAAATTTAGACACTTGGCCTCAAAGACTGTTGGCACACTGATGTTTATATCCTCTAGTTAGTAAAAAAATAACTGTGTGACTCCCGAAAAAAATGCCCTAGAAAAGCATGAGAACAATGCAGCATCCCTGAGGAGGAATGTAATGTTCAACTGCTGTATAATGAAGAGAGGTGGAACACATAGTGGAGTAACTGTGCAGTAAAATATTCGGATCTCATAATGTTTCATGGGGCCAGTGCCCCTGGGAAGAGAAATAAACTCTTTTCTATGGCAGAGCAATAAATATTTATATATCATATTGCCCAAAGACCTCCATCAGAAGCGAGTGAGAGGGAGCTGAGTTTGCAGGAAAGAAAGAGGTGCAATCCTTTTGCCTTTACAAGCTGAAGATACAGACAGGCAGAGAGGAAGAGCTTGTTCCTAACTCGTTTAAAGAAATTAGAGTGCTGCAGAAGTTGGAGGGGATTTGGTGACTAACTACTACAGGAATGCTGCTTTTCCCCTTTCTTTGTCTCCTGTTCAGAAATGAATCACATATGATCTTTGACTGGACGTAGATGACAAATTTTACTTTTTGATGGAGAGAAAATTGATTGTAATCGAGGATTTTTCCTGTGTTATCCCAGTAACTGCTTAGCCCTTACAGACAGAAAGGAAGGAATCACATCTCTCTTGAGCCCAGAACATGAACTTTCCCAACTTGCAAGAATGCCCATTGATACAGTCTCATCTTAGAAGACCATAATTGGTTGAAAAAAATAAGAGAATCAAAGATTGCAGGGAAATCATTCTCACTCACACAGACTGTGCTGAAGGTATTTTCCAAAAGTAAAAGTCTCCTGTACTTACACGTAACACGCACAGCACCTACTCACAAGGTACCACATGAAAAAAATAAGTTTCAGCTTCATTTTCTGCTATGGGGAGTTTGAGTGATCTCCCTAAGACATCATAACCACCCAACTACAGTCTTAAGTCAGTGGAGCGAGGTCTGGAGGTTCACAGAATATCACAAACAAGGCATCTCCCATTGCAGACATGAGAAGAGACATTCTTGGCCCATTCAGTGATGCTGAAGGGCTCTTCAGATGTTAATGAGGTTGAGAGGTCCAATGTTCATCTAAATTATTCACAATTTATAGATAGGCAAACTGAAGCATTTTTATTGTGAGGAATATGTCAAAAGTTGGTCTCTGATTTTGCAGACACTCATAGTTCTTTTCCATCCGGGCAATACATAGTGATATCTGGAAATTTCCATAAAATCAGGTCTGGTTTCCTTTTCTATTAAATTTGTAAAGTTGTCAATAGCAGGATGTTTTTCAGAAATATGTGAATTTATGTGAAGCTCTGCTAGTAAAGGTGTCCACTGGAAACTGCTTTGCTTCCTGCCTACAGGCTACTAAGGAATCCAGATTTCTAGGGTCAAGATTTCCAGGATGGTCCTTCCAATAGACTACCACAAACTTAGGAGACCACAAAGTTTTGAGGGTTTTGCAACATGGCTGAGAGCCCAGAAGCCCAGCCTGTAGCAGAAATTTTTCAATAGCTCTATTCTCCATTTTTCTGGCACCTGAGAGAAGTCTCACTAAAATCAGAAAGAACAGAAAGGCGAAGCTTGAATTTTGAAAGGCTTTTGGTCTTGCAGGAGCAGCTTGGTAAGATGCAATAAGAAAAGTGTTAGGAAATATTTCGTTAAGTAATCAGGAAATACATATTTTAGTTTTTCTCAGTTATTTGTAGGGATTGGAAATACATTTACGTTAGGGAACTTTAGTTATGTGTGGATTGTTTTATTTTTTTAATCAGGGATGGACAAAAAAATCTGAAATAATGGAATTGCTCTGCAGGACAGAAATATTTCATTTCAGTCTTCTTCTCCCTGTTCCTGCTCAGCCTTTAGGGAAATTTTGGTTCCTTGTTTTCTTTCTCTATACAGTAACTAGCTTTGGAAAATACAGGACACTGAAAGTTCTGGATACAAAAAATACCAACCAAAATCACTAGGCTTTGCCTCTTTCACCTCTCAGAGATGTGCATGACTGGAGTGAGAGGCAAGGCTGGGAGGCCAGAGAGGACCCTGGGTTGCACTGGAAATAAAAGTCCTGAGACTGGGAGAACTGCAGGCAAAAGCAGGAAAACTCCATTATCCTCCCTAGCAGCAATCAGCCTTCCCAGTTTCAAGGAGAGAGACTCAAGATGGAGTAATAATCCTCAGATTTGTGCAGGAAAAAATGGGCACACAGCAGGGATTGTATTTGAAGATGACCAAAGTTCAGAAATGCCAAGTTCCAGGGACACAGTGGCTGTCAAGACTGCTGGAGGAGGGGCTGGCCATCACCTTGGGTGGCCCAGGGAGAGCCCATCCATGGCAACTGGGGCTTTATTGTGCATGTGGGAATATTTATCACTCTGAGGGAAACATTATCCACATCTCTTCCTGGCAGGATGCTATCCTTTCCTGAGGTGTACGAGAGAGCCTTTCAGCTGGGAGGCTTTAATGATAAGCAAGTGCAATTCAAAGGAGAATTGTAAATTGAAGTCGGCTCCAAAACACTTCTTAAAGCCCTGAGTCATTAGCAGCTGAATCACATTATTCCTGTCAGCAAGATCTCTTCTCTAACATCATCCTCTATTTACTGTACATTACCTCATGGGCCTGGTCAAACTGTGAGGCTTTTACACAGACATGAAGAGTCCCAGTCATTAGGATGAGTTTGACATAATGCAAGCTTTATTTTTTGGTGCTAGTTAGAAAGCAACAACCCCAATCCAAGGATTTTCTTAGTCTGTGCACAAAAAGCTTTTCCTAACAAGCAGGTCAAATAATAAGCCTTGTTTTCTGTTTTTCACATTTCACTTATTTGCTGAAGCTCATGGCTCTCTGCCACAAGGGCAGTTCTGAAAGTCAAAAGGTCACAGAATAAAGCACCCCCCTTAAAAATTCATCATTTATCTGTCGAAGAGTGACCTCATGGTGACTCTTTCTCAGCTTCAAAGCCATTGATTGTATGGCCCTTCATTCTCCTTCTGGAAATCCTATAAACACGTCCCTCTGAGATGACGGAAATTTAACATGCAACCCTTGTCACATATTAAAATAATGATGCAATATTAGATTAGATATTAGACTTATTACTACATATTTAGCTCTTTCTAACAGTTCATCATATAAGATTAGGTGATAAATTATCAGAGAAATCTTCAAATGTTTAAAATGGTTAATTTTCAAATGTTTTAAAATTTGTTTATAGAATGTATACTTATCCAAATATATGTATCTTTAGGCTTACCAATATGGCAGGTATTGTGTTAAGGAGATAAGCTTCTCTGATCCAGATATGTCTATGAATTGCAGCTCCTTTAGGCATAGAGCTCTTGATGTTGGAAAGGCACAGGATTAGGAAGTTTAAGCAAGCTGAAAGATAAGGATCGAAGTTAAATTGAAAGTTACTTTGGTTCATTTGTTTCAGTGATTAGAGAGACCATATTATTAAAATAGTGAGTGGATTGTTTAGTGCTGTGCTTGACACAACTGGTCAAAGGGCAGAATTAAGGATAAAAAGTCTAAGAATTAGAACTGAAGTCTGAAAAGAAGATGCTTAAACCTGCAATCAAACATCTATATTCACAGTCTGGATGATGCCAAACTTCACTGACAAGATATATCTCTTCAGCAGTGCTCCTGAGGGACCTGAAAGCCAGGCTGGGCTCTTTTCTCAGACACCACATTCTGCAAAAGAAGTTCTATAAGCAAAACAGATCTTTGCATGACAGAGGTGCAACCTGGTCATCATTACTGCATCCCCTTTTTTCCCTTACCACCTGTTATTTCTGTGCCTGGTGAATGAGTGGAAGGGCTGGGGACTGAATCCCAAACCCTGACACAAGTTCATAAGGTGTTTGCTAACAATAGCACACAGTTCATAGTGAGACAAAGCCTATATCCCCAGCCAGTTTGCAGCCACATTGCAGACAGACCCTTGCTCTGGCCAGCCTCTAAACCAAGAAAGTTATTGTTGGGATTGAGCTTTTCCCTGACAGCAGTTAAAGCACTCCTGGGGTGCCTGAGAGATAAAACTGTGGAGAGGAGCCTTGCCGGATCTACAGCTTGCAAATTACAGTGTTGGAGCTACTCTATCAATTCAGACAGCAGCTGGCCTCTGGCAGTATTTTTTTCCTTCAGATTAATTAACATTTTCCCCTCAGCCCCCTGGTTATAAGCATGATCATAAAATCTGTGCATGTTAGCAGAAGTTGCTCAGATACTATTCACCTAGACAGCTGTGTAGCAGTGATTTTCTACCTCTGCAAAATCTCTCCTGATGTTTCTGAGGGGTGGGAGACTTCAATGCTGAAAATGAAAATGGTCAAATTCCAAGTGACTGGTCTGAAGGACTGTCCAATCTTGCAATTTCCCTAAAAACTTGTCCCTCTGGGCTAATTATACTTTCATAATAGGCAAAACTATTGTTGTATACAGAGTCGGGTTTGCATTTCCAGAAGTCAGGAACAGTCTCCTATCAACAACACCAGCTCAGGATTTCACAGCTTGCTTTTCCAGGGAAAGCTCACTTTCTGTTTCTCCACCCCATGGTCTACATACACCTCATTTCCTCAGGCTGACAGCAAATTTTATTTAGGAAATCTCCTTGCTTCAGTAAGGCCTTGTTGGACAACAGTTTCGTTATTCTGCAAGATTATTCCTATTAAAAAAAAACCATATCCCTGTATTACTGAAAAATATTCTGCTTTCAACACAGTATAAAATCATGATTCAAATGTATAAACTATGTTGTCATTTTCAGCATATCTTTTAACCAGCAGCTTGATAATATTAAATAGTTACAGTAGGAATCCTCATGGGCAAAGCTTGCTGTGACTGAGGTTTTCAAATAACAAAACTGCTACAAAAGCAGTCTTACTAGTCAAATTTCCACAGAACTGCTTCTCTTGACACAGCTTTAGCTCACTCTCCAATATTGAATCCTAAAAAGTTGTAATTAAACAACACAGATTATTCACTATTTGAATTTTAAGCCATTTTATTGATTGAAACTGCTGAGAACCTTGAAAACATAAACTATGTCTAGCACAGGAGAGACCAGATATTGGACATAATGACTTCATGCATTGCCTCAAATGTATGGTGATGTTGAGTCTGCCCCTAGCATTATACAACTGCCAGTGCTTTGTTCTCTAGATCAAGGTAACATCCTTCCCTTTCTATTACTTTCCTGGGGCTTCTGAATGTATTAAATTAGTAGGAAAAACTACAGAGTAAACTTAGGGTGTGAAATCTGGTACACAGGTATTGTGTATCACCTGCAGAGATATCTACATCAGTCCTCAGCAAATCTTTTGAAGGCCCTTGGTAAATATCAACCAGGAGGTTTGTTGGACAAGATGTCCTGAGACAATGCCTGTCTCATATATTAATTAAATGTATTCACTGTTTGGCTGCATTATAAAACTCCAGAACACTAAGGGCAACTAAACCCCTATATTCATTATATAGGTCAATATCAAAGATCATCTGTAGATCAAAACCTGGAAAATGCAAAATGTTCAGATTAGTATGCAAAATAAAACATCAATGTGGAGAGTGGAGTTATATGATTATCTGTGAATAATTCATCAGCATAAGAAATACAATTAGCTTTTAAAAATGATCTAACTACTACACTCATGTTTAGCAAATCTAACATATAGTAACATTAGGAGGAAATGTCCATAATGTAAAAGCAATTAAAACAGATTCCTTAAGGAGTCCAGCTACCTTATTACTAAGGGGGAAAAGGGCAGTGGATTAGATGGGTTAGATCATGCCCAGAGAGGTTAACTTGCCTGTAGTCAATACCCTTGCATTTGCAGGTGTGCCCTCAATTGACCCTGTTAATATGTGCAACCCTTGCTGGAAACTTTATTTGAGAAACATGAAGGTCTGGTCATTTGAAATTACTCTGACTGTAGTGAAGCATTCCTTAAATTCAGGGCGGGATTATTTGGTGGGAGGATGCAGAAATGATTTTCACAAGAGAGGGTTTTCTGCTCTTCCAGTAGATGAAATCCAAGGGCTGAATCAGGCAGAAGATAATCGATGCTATAGCTGGCATAGTAAATCAATACATTACTGGCAACTAGAGCTAGTTTTAGCTGAACCTCTGCTTTCCAGAGCAATCACTCCAAGTCCTGACTTAGTCATTTTCAAGATGAAATTGCATCAGGCTCTTAATCTGTAGGGTACCAGTTTGATGTTAGCCAGCCTGATAGTGGCAGTGATTTCCTTGGAGCTGACTTGTGTTGACTGCTCCTGCTCAAGGAGAGAGCACAGCAAGTGGAAATGGACAGGAGCTTGCCCTGGAGAAGCCTTCTAGCTGGTGTTTTTGTTTTTCTCTGTGCCCTGTTTCTGCAGACAGTTTATGCAAGGGAACAAAGACAGTGCTCACCTACCCTTTGGTGTTTTAAAAGTATTGTGTATTTGTAATAGTTGCTCTTTCAAGAACGAAGAGTGCCATGGCTAAGTGACATTATGAGCGAGAAGCCAAAAGCTGATACAACAATTCAAAAGCCTACAAATTAAAGTCGATTGTCAAATGGATTTTCCGTTCCATTAAAAATGTCAGAATTGAAAAATTTTGACATATAAAAGATCATATTAAGTATCCACATTAAATTAAGTGGGGACAAACCTAAAATATAGTCCAAACATTGGGAAAAAAATAAGCACTGAAGATAATTACTTTGCCCAAAATTTCTAAATCCAAATATGTTGACATTTGGTCCTTCCTTGGATCCTTTTATTTTCTATTTCTAATATTGGCTTTTTATTTTTTTAAATAAAGCAAAACGTTTTGTATATAATTTTTCAAAAACAAGGCATTGTTTGGCTGTGGTGTTCTTTTGCTTTTCAATTGCAATTGTTACAATTCCGTTATTGTTATTTATTCAAATAACATAATTTATTTCTCATTATCTATTCAAATAATTTGTCATAATTAGATTTGCCAGGGAGAAATGGCTCTAATGAAAACTTTCAGCCTGCATCACTGTAAATTAACCATTACACTTCCCCTGGCTGGATTAGGAATAGACATAGCTATCATAACATAATGATTAAGTTCTCTTTGAGAATGTTCTTGCTATCAGGTGAATGCCTGACCCCAGATGTACTCATTTAACACAGACCTTCTCGTTGGATAGATGGGGACTTTTGAGTCTGGCCTTTGGACAGATTGGATGATTCTGCACAACCAAGCAAAGGAGAGCCAGGGGACAGTACCTGGCACAAAGGGTGGAGTGGCACTGACTGGCTCAGTCCTGAACTCATCCGAGCTGTTGGCCCACCACAGCAGACTGGCTGTTCCATCACTGCACGGTGCTTGGTCCTCTGTCCCCAGCCCTGTGGGGCGCCTCTCATGCTGTCTGGGACAGGGACACTCAAAGCATTTGCAGCGGTGCCACGCACCACCCAAGGGCTGATTTAGGGCTTTGCCACGGGGGTGTCATGCTGGAGAGTGCAAAGGTGCAGCAGAGGAGTGTGCAGGCTGGAGAAAGGCAGACTCAGTGCAGTGAGGTCATCATTAGCCAAGATCACTGGGGTGAGCAACCTCCCAAAGAGAATCCAAACTGTGCCTGGGAAGAGTTCATCAGAGAGGTGCCAGACAGAGACTGATGTGAATGATCAGTTCAGCAGTGTCCCCAGTCTGGAGCCTGTGCTTAGCAGCTCCCTGGCCCTCTTTTACTCAGCAATATAAATCTTGCACTCTGGGCAGGGCCTAGGTCTTAGAATTGCAACAGCTTAACTAATGGGAATTAGTTATATCTAGATTTCTTCCTTTTAAAGAACAGAGGTGTGAGCAGCATGTATCATTACATGCACATCAGACTGTGCCTTTGTTGCCTAAATTTTCTCCCTTCTGTATTAGAAAGCTCTGTCAACAGAAGTGCAGCAAGTGTTAGTGTTAGTGGATGGCACACAATGTTCACCGTTGCTTATTTGTGTTGATGTTTTTGTTCTCACTCAGCCATGGGAAGGTGTCTCAATGTTTGTTGCAGTTCTGACCCATACTGAGATTCAGAACTGTAAACATCTCTCTCTGAATCCTTTTCCCAAAGAACAGTTGCAAATGGCATTTCTGAGCCACATTTGCAACAGTTCCATCTTTGTCATCCCAGAGGCTACTTCTGTTCACACCATTTTCAAACTCTGTTGTGAGCATATATACAGCACTATTCCACAATTGTCCATCTGTCCAATTGAAAGAATGCTGCAAAACAAGGTACATGATTGAAAAATCAAATTAAACTCCAGACGCAGAAAACCTTTTGTAATTCTACATCCACTTCAGTATGTGTGATCTGTACCGGCACTCAACAGCTGTGACTTTGGCTTCCATGGGCACATCCCAGCAACCCATTTGCTGAAGGATTTGTAGGTGCCTGTGTATTCACCTGAAGTGCCTTTTATTTTAAGATTATGAGGGCTTATTCATGACAAGTTTTTACTAGAGCTGCTGATGTAGCAGTTTTGGAAGAGTAGCTGAAGACATGGGATGGAGTTATCCTTAAATACTGCATACAAACTTCAGGATTGGAAGACACAGAGTGCTGTGACCCAGATTTTGCATCTGAAGACATAAAGACAGCTGGGTAACATAGATGTAATAAAGAGGAAGCACAGCAGGGGGAATTTAGGCAACTTGATAATTCTCAATCACCCACACAAGCAAGAGATTTCTGATGGCAGAACCTTTTATCTAGTAGGAAAAAGACTGTCAAGACTTGCAGTCACTGGAAGCTGAAGCTCAGTAAACACGGGCTGTAAATAAAAGGCTGCTTTTTTATTTTTTTTCCTTTCTTTTTTCTTTTTTCTTTTTTCTTTTTTCTTTTTTTTTTTTTTTGGTATTGTAACAGATAATTAATCACTAGCAGAGTTTGCACAGGGGCATTGTGGATTGTTTGGTGAGTCTGTCCTGGCAGTGACTCATACCATGGTCTTTTCCTCCTGACACAGTTTTTCCACATCCAGGCTCCTGCCTTCACTGCACTCTGATATGTAAACAATAACTCAACATTTATCCAGTAACTCTGCTGCACATTTATGAATTTTAATCAACCATTGACACACTTACATGAAGTGAAACAAATGAGCAGAGTTGACAAATTATGTCCTTGCTTAGAAAGGATTTTAGATTCGTATTAATATTCAGTTCCTTTCTAGGATTCTTGACGTTAACTGTGTTTCAGCACTGCATGGCTGCCTTGAGCCTACAGGATTGTTTTCTACAGCCCAAACAGGGACCCCATTGTGCTAAGCATATAACAAAAAAACAGCCACTGCTTCTGAGAGCTCAGGGTCTGAGGCAGAGAGAACAAATGGCTGGCGGATGAGGATAAAGGAAGTTAGGACTGCATTCAGTGAGGTAAGAAGCACTGTTGGTTTACCAGTTAACCAGCTGCTGGAGCCATGTAATTTGATCTGTTTCCAAAGATGTGGAAGATTTCTGTACTTAACACAGTCCTCACAATTTGGATCAGATTTTTTTAAAGCTGTGCCTGGTTTGTCAGTTAATGCAATTTTCCCTTATTTCCCTCTGCTGTCCTGAATCACTCCCTGACTGAGCTCCTCTCAGGTAAAGGGCTCTGTGCCTTTGATTATTTTATGACATTTGCTGCAGCCCAGTTTTCATCAGAGGTCCTTCCCAGCAGACTAACAGCCCCATGAATGAAATCAGCAGGGAGGCTCTTCATTATCACAATTCTGGCAGTGAAGTCTCTGTACTTTTATCACTGTACTGGTATCAATTATTTGGAGCCACATTAAATAAATGAAGTCAGTAACATGAATATGTCATGCCCAATTTATACAGAGGCTCCTGAACTCTCTTAAAAAAAAAAACAAACTTCTCTTTTTTGCCTGCTGCTTCCCTTATGAATTTTTTGTAAGCTCTGACCTTAGACATATCTCAATCATTGCAAGCATGCTTAGTTCAAGATTGAATACACATCCATTTTATATGGGTTGAGGGGGGCAAAAATCATGAGAAAAGCAGATGACATTAGAAAAAAATGACTTTTCAAAGAAGGTTCAATGACCTCTATATAGATATGACATGTTAAACTCACTGGCTTCTTTTTAACTCAGCACTGGTGTATATATATTTAGTATTATATAATGTACTTGTAAGGGCAGAGCCTCTTCAGCATTTGATCTACAATATTTATTGTAGAGTTCTGACTCACCTTCCTTGGGTATTGCCCAGAGCCACCATAATACCAGTAATGACAATGAAATGGACTGCATTGGCTGGTACCCTTTGCTTGTTCCATGGGTCGTGGCAGCATACTGATTGCAGTTTTCTGCAACCTAAAGACAATCTTATTTATTTATTGATTCTGCTGAATCAGAATTCAGGCATGGAAAAGCCTATTTTCAAAGGAAAAAAAAGTTAAAAATTAAGAACCCTTTGGGATGTGGACAGTATTTTTCTAAAATATTTCTAACCAAAATTAACTTTTTTTTTTGTCTTAAGTCATAGAAAGAAAAGTAAATCTCTGATGCATGGACTATTAACTTCAAACACCATGAAGCCAGTTCATTTTGCTTGTAATTTAACTGCTCTGTTTAAACAGAGTAGGAAAAGCACAGAATTGTGATAAGAAAAGAGATTTTTTGGATACTGCTTTGCACTCAGAAAGCCCTAGAACCTTTGAGCTTACTGAGAGTAGAATTATACATAGATATAAGGAGTAATGAGTAAATGCTTTGTGGGAGTGTTTGTAAGCCCTGAAACTCCAATTCAGCCACGTTTGAACATGTTACAGCCTTTTCTCCATTAACATTATTCAGAGTAGCTTTTGTTTACAGGAATGTTGGAGAAAGTGTATTCTAAACTCAAATACTCTTGCAAACACATTTCATTCAAACCTGCCTGAGAATTGTTTTCTCTAATTCAGTCAACCTGGCAGCTGAAAGAATGTCATGTTTCTTAGGTAGCCAATTACACACCCAAAATAAGGAAGAGTGAATAGATAGAAAACATAATTAAAATAAATGCAGCCTGTAAATAAGTCCAGTCAGAATATAGTCTGATGAAATGATTATTCAGTCTGTTGGAATTTGCATAGATGCGTCATTCTTATGCACTCCTGCTGAAATTTGCAGGGAAAATCCCTTAAATTTCCTGTTACAGACAGAGACCAAAGCATTGACGTGCAGATTTTGAAGGGCTTGCATTGAGTTATATTTGTGGCTTTCCTAGGACTATTGGGGGTGTGCAAATCTGAGCGGGTGTTGGCATCTTTGCAAAACTAAGTCTGACCTCATTAAAAAACCCAACAAACCTACAAAGAAATAAAAAAACCCAAAGAAATAAACAAAAACAGGTTTTGGAAATTTATATAAAAAAAAGAGGGGGATGAGTGCTGTGATTCAGATGAGGAACTGCAGCCAATGATGACTATAAAGAACAAAATTGGAACCCTTGAGTTGGGATGCTTTCTTGTATTATTTTTAAACAATTTCTTTAACATAAAGTGAACTGAGAAACCAACTATTCACCTCAACTATTGAACCTCTGAAGAAAAACTTGACTGCCAAGTCAGCAACAGGAATAATTTGAAAGTTAGTATCACCTGAGAATTTCCAAACAGATGTCAGTGTTCTTTGATCAGGAAGCAGTACTGAAGCAGAGAGAGGGTCTTTATCTCAGTCTTATGTCGTAAAATAACCAACTGAAAGAATTTAAAATAAAAGGCAGCAATCGTATATTCCAGTTTACCGTTCTCCTCTCTCTGGATCACACTCTCTTGCTTTTCTGTAATTTATTGTAAATATACAATATTTCACAGTAGGCATCTCGTAATGAGTTAAGTCATTTTTGAAGGCTTTCATCCTGTAAAATTGCCCAGCCACAGTGAAGATATCAATGCAAAACGTTCCTGATTTGGTGAGGATTTTTTTGAGGGTCTCTTTGCATGTGTTGTCCAGGAAGGTGGGCATGGGAGATGCAGAAATCCTTCATCTGATGTGCATTCCTGGCATCATCATGTTTCATGAAGACTGTCAGGTTTATACCCACAATGACAAGAGAAAATGGTATTGTGCTGCTGTTCAGCAAAAGAGAAAGGAAAAGACTGATGAGTCAAGTGTGCAGCTCACTCATCAGAAATTGTCTCTCAGTTTGGACATATTTCCACACATTCCTGAACTGTTCATTATTATTTTCCCTGTATGATTACCCTGAAAATGCTTGTCACCACTGCAGGGGCAAACCTGAAATCAACGTTTTTTGCAACCCATGAATTAAAACAATCAGATAAATGGAATGCAATGAATTAAACATGAAATGACACATCTGACTGTTGGTAAAGGCAGAAAGAATTTCCAGAAGACCTTTCTGCAAGGCAGGCTGCCACCTCCATTTGTTTCTGATTGCTATCACACTGCACAGATGCAATGATTGAGAATCAAACTAGAATTTGGTGCTAGAAGTCCAGTGTAACATCAATCACTTGAAATAAAAATGTCATGCGTATGATACTTTGGAAAATGCTGCACTTAACTTCCAAACTGTTGCTTTCAGAAAAGGCTAATTCAGGGCTGGGTACATTAATGTCAATGTCCTATAAAAGTGCCAGCTAAAAAAAAAAAATGTCAGCAAAGACATTTTTAAGCCTGTGTCAGCACAAAAGGGTGCCTCAGTTGTTTCATCTCACAACAGCTGCATGCTTTCATTGACATTTGTTGCCCTTTCTTTGTGCACTCATCCTAACCTCATAGGTTATTTCCTGGCCTCCCTTCCATGACCTATGACCGATGATGACCTTTAGCTGGAGAATGTGACATTTTGTTCTCCTCTGGCTGACATGTGATGCCCTCATTATTCAAAGGTATGTGAAAATAATGACCTGCACTGACCCCTGAGTTTCCTTTCGTTTATTGGTCTACACTAGGTGCTTGTTCAGCAGATTGCTATGACTAGGTGGTGGGGTGTACAATTTCTTTTGAAGAAGGAAGCTCATGAATTGCACCAACATTTTAGCTCTTTGTGTCTGTTGTTCCATTTGAAGAGCAGGAGATGAGGTGGTGCAGCTGGGGGAAGAGAGTTCAGGGTTCGCAGTTCAGTTCAGTGTGGGTTGTTGGGAGCATCCTGCAAAGCTGGCAGATCTGGCTGAGGACTGGGGGTCTTATGGAGTGGCACTTGAATCCCAGGCTGGATACCCACCTTAGGGCATCTCAGATAGTACAGGATGCCAGTGCTGGTTCAAGCCCTCAGTTTTCAGTCACCAGAAAGAATGGATGACTGAGAAACCTCAGGAATTCAAAACAGGAGTGCTTTCCCATCACCAAGATTTCTACACCTTCCCTATTGTGACCCCAGTGGCAACACAGTCAAAGTTACAAGAAATACAAAATTAGCCTAACATGCCAACAGTGCTGTCTTGGGTATGTCTCATTTTGCATTTCAAGTGGTGGAAGTTTCAGTGCTCTTCAAAAATGCAAGCCTGAACACACGAAATTTTTTTCAAGAAGTAGATTTTATCTCCTGTGAGGCAAAATGTGTCCTCATTGACTATAGTAAATATTTCAAATGCTGAGAGTCTAAAGGAGGAATAAACCACTTCTGTGTGGGAGATTGTGATACCAATTAAGAGTTCCTTCAAGACCTAGCCAGCATGAATATTTAAACCTCCTTTGCTTGAAGAAAGGGTGGTTACTTCAGGTCAGGGATAAGGGCATGTATGGAGCAGCATGTGGAGCAGATGGCTGCTAAAGACAATTTCAGACTTTAAATAGTCCCTATTAAGAATATAGAAATAATCAATTAGGGAGTAAGCTCTGCTTCCTGTTGCACAGAAGCAGAGCAGCAGCAGAAACATGTTAACTTATATGTCAGTGTTTGGCTGGGAAAGAGATATCAATCCTTTCCCACTGAAAGGTGGGAAGCTGCACTGGGTCTGTAGGTTAAGATAGAAGATTATCAACAGCTCTTTGGAAAAGGTTTATGTATGTGGTATGCAGACCAGGAAATGAAAATCAGGATCCAAATTTTGACCTTGTCTCAGCACTCTGTGTAACTAACACAGAAACCAGGGGAAAGGTTTTTGGTAAAGAGAGAGTGTTTTTGGTAAAGAGAGAGTATTTTTGGTAAAGAGAGAGTATTCCCCACCACCTGGAGGCTGTAAAGAACTTCATGTCGGAACATGTTCACTAAAGGCATAAAAGGTACTGATAACTGATGCCCAGATGTCAGCATGCAAACTTGTAGGTTCTACCTGGGTGTCTGGGCCAGATATTCATCCTGCATTATAATCCAGCTAAATTACCCATTGAGAGTTCAGGCTGACAATTGGAGAATTTCAGTCCAGTGGAAAAAGGACTCCAGATTAGAGATAGCCTGGCTTAGGGTTGAACTAGAAGCATTAGTAAAACCTGATGAAGAAAAGTATTTGATCTATCTTGGTGGAAAATGTTACATACATGACCTAACCCGGGATGTGATTTACCAGTCATAGATACGTCTTCATCTGAAGGGAAAAAAACTGAAAAGTTTTGAGAGTACTGCCCTCAGTTTACCATTATCATCTTTGTCCTGCTTGGACTGAGTTTTGCTGCATCAGTCCCAGCAGCAGGTCTGGGCAGAAGCCCAAAACTCAAGAATGGCAGAAAGAAATGGCATTTGTGGTAGAAGATCACATCTCTTCTCTCAGTCATTTCACAAATGCCCCTGGTATTATATTTCTGAGGGCCAGTTACTGATGGATTAATTGAAGGAAAAACAAGAGCATAAAAGTGGATACTAGCTGGTGCCAGGCAGTATCCTGTCACTGACCTGACAGTCCTCCTGTCACAGAGCATGGCCATTACACAAATCCTGCTGTTTCCCCTTTGGCTGGCAGTAATTTTCATACAGCTCGCACATGGAATGCTTTTAAAGGATTCAGCTACGAAATGGACACACTTTTGCATGTGACACAAGCTCAGATCAGATGTCAGATTGCTTACGACCAATCATATAAATGAATTAATCCACCACAGCAACATAACTCTGGAAGGTCTTGCAGGAACCTTGTAGAAATATATTTATCATGTGCCCAAAAGATTGTGACATGTGAAATCATGAGTTGCTTTGGACTGCTTTGCTCAAAAAGGCAACATTCTGGTATAGCACAAGCATGAATGTAAGAGGATGGTACTAAGGTAAATTTTTAAACCAAGGCCATGTTTAGTCTTTGTTGTCTTTGTTTTTCCCCAGAAGCACATCTCAGAAATATTCCATTTTTCTTCCTCTCCGTATCATTTGCCTCTCATTGTTCAGGAGTTCGTAGGGTTTCACTCCTCCCAAGATCCATAAATCAGATGATTAACTTTCAGTCCAAGCCTGTTTTATATGAGCAGAAGAAATCTAATTGGAATACAATCACCCTCCTACTGCTTTTCACAGCTTTCTTTGCATCTCAATGTGATCTGAATTTCAGATAACTCTTTCTGTGAGATATTTATTTTTCCCCATCATGCACTGAACCCAATTGTGCTGCTATCTTTTTCTGCCCTTTTAAGCTCTGGCTGTAAATTAACCATTATCCAACTGAAATAAGTTCCTTTAGAGTTCATAAACAGTAGTTCAGCATGAAAGTTTCCAGACTAGTTGCACAGGAATAAACTGTCCATTCCCCTGAATAAGAGGGTTTAATACCAGTTTCATTTTCCTCTGCCTCAATGGGGGTGTGTAGAGATAAAGCTCTTTTGTAAGGTGGGGTACTGGATGGATACTAAAGGAAGAGGGAATCTGGAAATGCAGAACTCTATTTCCATGAGCTCCAGGTTGGGGAATCTTCACATTACAACTATGATTACTTGTTTTGACTTATGCTCATAGACATTTAGCACAACTGAAAATTCCTGCTGATTATGCATCAGTTCTTGCAGTGAAATTTACTGGCTTTTATTTTTCTTTAAAAGAACACCTCCAAGTTAAAACCTTTTCTTTTTCACTTAGTGTTTAAGGAGCCTGGCATCCCAAGAGTTCTGAATACTAAGATGTCTCCTGTAACCGTACAACCCACAAGTAACACAAACTTCTCTTTAGTTTCTCCCCTCCTGCACTCCAAGCGTTCTCCAGACTAAACAGAGCATGTCTATTATGAAAAATTAATACTCATAATTTATTAAATGCTTGCTTGTCTTCTCAGTCACTACTGCTGCAGTGACTTGTTTGTGTATGAATGTGTTACAGACACCAGCCTATCTGAGAGAAAATAAATTTTAAGTCTAATCGCTTTTACACATTCAGATTTCAAATGAAAGCTACCTAGTTATTACCACATGATCATGAATGAACAGAAAACTCAGTCTACAATTCAGCCAAACCTGGAGATGATGCATTTTTCTGCCCACATCCTGAGTGCTTTATGGTGGGGACCTGTCAGAAAGGCATCCCAGTTTCCTACTTCTCTTCCAACAGGCATCAGGGTGCTGTTCAGACTGAGCCAGAAAGTTGCATGTCTGGATTTCCTCCCAGTGTGGAGTCCATGCAGGGTAGACACCAGCTCCTCATTTCACAGTTTAGACATAGCCTTTCAATCCATTAAGCAACTGAGTGCCATTTAAATAACTGTACAAAGCCCAGCTTTGCTTCTCCTATTTTCAGCAGTCCCACCTGCCTCAACAGAGCTACTTCTAGAAACATCTTGGGGCTCTGACCTGTCAAGTGTGAGAACAAAACCTTGCAACCAGTTACTTCTGAGTCTGAACTGTGACATAGACATTGAATTGAATTTCTAATCTAAAGTAAAATGAATCATTAAAATGATTAAGCCATTAAATAAATACATCTCAATTAATTGTGGGCTGTGAATCTCTGACACACCAATTATTCAAAATGAAATGGACATTTAATTTTCTGGGTGTTCATGTGCATTGTTTTACAGTGAGGGAACTTTTCTCACTTAGGTTATCAGCAGTCTGAGGGAAAAAGAAGATTCTGATTTAGGATAACAATACTACTAGCATGATATGACTTTTTCTTTTTTCAAAACATCTTTATTGTCTCTGATTTTTCTGTCATTATATTTCAGCATAGCAGAGAATATACAGTAGAGATTAAGTATTTTTGACACCTTACTTTAGGTATGTCCAGTTGAAATGTTTAAATCGGAACCAATCTGTAAAGACTCCCCTTATAATTTTCTTCAATAAGATATTCATCTGGGAAAATGAACTCATGTGTTTCCCACTGCTAAATGAAGCCAAAGTTGATTAGCTCAGAGGTGGAAACCCACATTTGTTCAGACTAATCCCATCCACAGGTCTTTCCTCAAATCTTTCTTCCCAGCAGTGCTGTGTGACAATGTCCACGCTGGAGCTCCTCTAACTATACTGGAAGGGACATTTTGTTCAATATTCTCCTGGTTCTTAGTAATTCATTAAGTGGGGTTGTCATGGGGATACAGTTCCAGGGTAGCCTTACCTCCTTTCTTTCATCCACTCCTGCACAGTGTGCACTGTACAATACTTCATGCAAATAAGTTCCAGGCAAAGTTGCTTGTCATTAGCACAGACAGCTCTAGAGGCAAAAACAAACAGAATTTGTCAGTGAGAACTCTGTCATTAAGGAATTTTGTTTGCACCCCTGCAGTGATTCATAGTGCACTTGACTGTTCGCTGCCTACCTCTTCACATCTCTTATTTGTTTACAAAGTGAAAAAATGTCTTTTTTAGGTACCTTTTCTCCAATTACAGATTTTATTGATATCATACCAGAAAGCTGGTTTCAGCTCCTGACAAACTAGTTGCAAAAAGAAGTTTTTCCTGGATGTCATCTTCATTCAAGCACTGATAAAGCGCTGCCAAAACAGGGAAGACAAACAAAATATTTAATGAATTGTTGGAGAAGCCAAAAACTAGACAAGAAACTACAGCCTGGTTTTAAAGAAGAAACAAATCTGGAAAAGTATCAGCACTTAAGCCTTGATTTTGAAGTGAAAACATATATACATACACGTAGCCTGACATTGCTGAGCATGTCATGTTTGAACCTGAGGATATCTTTATGTGACTATCAAGTCCCACTATCTTTGTTGCAGTTGATATCTGTCTAATAATTAACTTATTCAAGCACTGACCACCCAGCCACCAGTAAAGTGCCCATTAGGCCCAGCCCCTGTCACATCTGCTTCCTGAAATGGCCAAATTTTAACTGGGAGCAGTACAAAATCTTTGGTTTATTTTCAAATGCTGAAGGAAGAAAATAACCTACCATCCATGAAACATTGAAACACAGCTTTAAAGACATTAGCCACACAGTGATACTTGTGTTATATAAAATGTTCCTCATGACACGGTGGGAGATCTGTCTGAAATTAGCAAGAATTACAAAACCTCCCACTCTGAAGGTGAAAGGATGAAGCAAGGTTATAATTATATAAATGACTATGGGGGAAACAGTTGCTCAGTATAGAGTGTGGGATCCAAGCAGTGTCAAACACTACTTGGAGACAGCTTTCCCAAAGCCACGGATTTGTTCTCTTTTTTTTTTTTTAACCCTTTCTGTCTCTTAAAGCTCCATTCTGTTCCCTGGGGAGATTTCCACTGCACGGTGTGCCCTGCCTCTACTCAGAGGAAGGGATCTCAGATGCTGTCTAGTCTGACCCTGTTTAGGTGGCATCACTGTTTCACTCCACTCTTTACATCCTCACTTCATTGCTGGGCTTCTAAATATGAAGAACACCCGGAGAAGGACTGGACTAAAGTGTTTAGGTAGTTTTAAGCTCCACAACTGTGTTTACCCATGGTAAACTAGGATTACAGTCCGTTCTTCTGGGACATGTGGCAAGAGAAACAAACAGAAATATGACCTTTGAAGGGTTCTAAACTCCAATTGTATCTTACATCAGCTTACCTCAAGAAACATCCAAACACACAAAAATATGGCACTTGTGCACTTTATTGATTACATTTCCTAACCTTTTTGAAGTATTCCCTGAATTTGAACCAACAGAAATGTAAGGTCTTTCTCTCACACATGCCTTCCCCTACAGATCAAACAGTATCTGTTCCCTTGGCTTTCTCTTCTACAGTGCATTTACAGTTTGCTTCAATCTTCTCAGCAGTCCCCTGAAAGGGAGTCTCAGTCACAGAATTTCCCAGTTTTACCTCCCTCTCTGTTTGCACACATCCCTTTCCCTAATCAGTCTGCTGTCAGGTCAGCTGACCAAACTCATTTTGCGGCCAAAGCATTCCTAAAGCCACATGAACTGTGGGGATGTGGGGTCTGGGCTGAGACAAGCCAACTCTTCCTCTTTCTGCGTGTCTCATTCCAGCCTGAATTGAACAGAAAACCCCACTGAGGCTGTGTGAGATTTGGCTTCCCACTATGTGCCTGCACATCTCTGCTATAGACTCATTCACAGTGGCAATTTGTGGTTGTTATTGGGAAAAAAACACAATCAGACAGACAAACAAACAAACAAAAAAACAAAGGAAAACAACCAACACTCTAAAAGCCAAACCAAAGCTTTTTTTTTTTTTCCCTGTTTTTTCCACTTCATTTTTGTGCATTCAAAATTTCAACAGGCTGATGTTAGCAAACATGACTGCTGCACATCTAAAAGAAACACTCAGGTGCCTGCAGTCTCAGACATCAATGAAGTTTTCCAAGGGTAGGATACAGCAGAAGTATCCTTACTGTAAGGAAAAAGAAGTACAGGTCTTTAATACTGCTGCTGTAACTGTTGACAAAAGCTGACATTTAAACAGCAACCAAAACAAAACCTGACCTTACAGTGTCCCCACAAGTATCATTAGTCACCTACTCAAACCCACTAAAATCAACTGGCATTGCTCTCCCACGACTGCAGATTTTAGGATCAAGTTCTTACTGTGAAAAACATTATTCTTGAAGTAACATCCTGCTCCACGCATGCTAATGGGCATATTCAATTGTAGCATGACAGAGCTTGTAGTATAAACATGAGGTCTGTAATTTTAAGGCACTAAACTGTTATTAAGCCAAATATCTAAGGTATTTTAATTTAAAACTTCAAAGAATACCTAGCTGGGCAGTAGGCATTCTTGCCATTAATTAAAATTCGGTTGATGAACCAAGCACAGTCCATGAAACCGTACAACTGAAAATCCAGCAGTTGTGACCCAGCACTCCAGTACAGTGGAATTAGGGGAAAACAAAAAAGGTGTAAAGCCACATTTTTCAATCTGACAAATTCTTAAAGGTAAATCTGTGTCTCACCCTGCCCCTCCTCGCTATTCAAGAACTTGGCAAAAGTGCTTATCATCAGAGATGACTTGTCAGCAGCTCAGTGAAGTCTGGTGATATGAATTTCTTCGAGTTTTAAGGGATTTAAATAAAGCAAAAGCCTTCATAGAAATGCACAGGACTGTGAGTAGATGGTCTTAACAGTTTTAAAGGAGTTATTAAGCTATCTGATGTAAATATGCATTAACTGATCTTTTCTATAATGTGGATTACATAAATCTGAACTAAGTGACTTTTAGGTACGTTGACTATTGATCTGATAAACTATAATGGCCATCAGAAATATTGGGTAAATAACCATTTAAAAATTGTTATGTTATAAAAATTCTTATGGAAAGTACTTATGATGCTTTATATGCTGAGTAACCACTTTTCAACATGAAGTACCTCAGCCAAGGATACATTCTTTAATTAAGCAGCTTTTAATTTATATATGATTTTAAAAGAATGTTTTTAAACCACTCAGCATGTGTCTTTCTGTACTTGTGTAATTTTAAAATAGCCATGTCATTTTTTTTTACTTCTTGAGAATGAAGATAATAGTAAAATAAGTGATCAAGTGGCTGTGTGAGGCTTATCAATGGCTCTTTGTGACCATAGAGCTTTTGTGTCAATATGTACTGACAAAATGTGCATAGACCCATACAGGGGCCTTTCAACTCAAATCTCTTTAAGAACTTCCTTTGAGAATTTGTTTGTGCCAGATATTTCCAGCAAAGATGGAGATATCAGCTATCTCTGCTCAGATCTAGAAAGGCCTTGTTGAACTGGCTTTATGCCATGTAGTGATAGAAGTAGAGGAGTTCTGTAATGCAAGTGACCTGCCATGTAGTATCAGGATGGGAAAAAAAAAAAAAAAACACCAAAAAAAAGGAAACTAACCAGAAACTGAAAAGGTGGAGTGCTCTGGGATAAGAGGCACTGACACAGAAGAGTCTGCATGAATTGGAGTTGTTAAGGGCAAGCAGAATGGGGAGCAAGTGAGAACCCCTAGAAATTATGCTAAAATGAAGCAGCTACATTCAAGCAAGCAGGCCTGCAGTGAGGAGGGATTATGCCCATAGCAGGAATGCTGTGGATCAGGAGTGGAGCCCACAGAGGAGAAAACAGAGGTAAAAGGGCAATGCAAATCCCACCTACACAAATTTTTTTGCTAGTGTATTCAGTGGAACAGCGACACACTGCAAGAGGGGTACCAGTCCCCATTTTGTTATGCTGACTCTCCCTAACAGCCTGACTTAAGTGCCAGAAAGTGTTTACAGTACCAGTAATGTCCAGCTGTATCAGTTGTCCAAATCAATGTCCAAATAACAAAAAAAAAATGGTCATAGGGGATACTTCTGGACATGTTTTGGATGCTGTTGGTCTAACTGGGGCCTTTCAGCTGCATGGACTCGTGTACCTCCCTCAGCACCAACATTTGTGAGGGCAAGAGTCCAGACTGTGACCCAAGGCTACCTCAGGTTTCAGTGGAGACCTCTGTCCTTTGGCTCTGGGATGTCCCTGTACTTGTATGTCTGTGTGCAGAGGTGGGATGCACCCACTCCTCCATCCAATGGAATGGCATGAAGCTCTCTCACACCGGGGCTCTGCACCACAGCACTGCAGGAACTCTGCTGAGTGTGGCTCCAAGGCAGAGCTCAGAAGATCAGGAAAGATCCCTGGGAACTGGAACTGATCCCAGGCTTACCTGTGTTCCTCTCTGGCTTTACATAAAGCTGGCTTGACCCTCAGCTAGCACAAGCAAGAATGACAAGGAGGGATAGTTGCACTGTAAGTGCCCTGCAAATCACTGCAGGGAGGAGTTTCATCAGGATAACAAACTACAGTCTATGGAAAGCTGTTGGTTGCAGGGGCAGGCACAGACTGAATTAAAAGCAAATTCAAGCAGAAGCAGCAGTGTCTTAAATGTCTGCTTTTATTCCTGTTTTATCAGCAGGTATTTCATATTGCTTCTCTCCGTGATGCCACCCGTTACCAAGCACATTTTCCACACGGAGCCAGAAGATTTATATCTGCAAAGAGAATATACTTCAGGGTAGCTTCATACTGCCTCTCACCACACGTTGTTTTTCTACTCTCTGGCAGACTGGGAACATGTGCCAAGCAGTGTGTGTGCTGTTCTGAGGTAACCTGGAGCCAAGGTGTCCCACAAAGATTCCCCAGCACCAGCAACATGAGCTCCGGCCTCACATGGCCCCTTCCCGTTTGCCCACGCTGGGGCCTCGTGTTCCCACAGCAGATGCCAGTGCCTTGTGTTTGCTGGCTACACAGATACTCTGAGGGAGTACTTAGGTATGCAGCTACACACATACTTGCTTTTGCTCAGCTGTCTGTTGAGTTTTTTACCAACTTTGTGGGATTTTTTACCTTTTTGTTTGGTTGGATTTGGTTTTTTTGGTTGTACGTGTATATGTGTGTGTGAAATAATGGAACTTCCACTTGTCATTGTGGTGGGAGTTGAAACTTTGGGGCATTTCTCCCAGTGTGCAGCACCATGCTGTTTATAATAAAGTAATAAAATGTTGAGTGTCTGATTAAAGAGAGGTGGATACGTCAGGAGCTGCTCTGTAGGTATTTGGGAAAAACAATAAATGTTCCACCTACCTAGATCCATCCATCATCTGTCTGTCTGTGCTCTTTCTGGTATTAATTTCCCTGCATGTTCTAAGAAACAGATTTGCAAGACCTGACATTGATGTTTTTAATTTTTTTTTAGTAAAAGTTCTAATAAAGCATGAAGGAACAGTGGAGTGAACCTGCTTTCTCGTTGGTAGCTGGATTCAAAAGAGTTGCAGTAGCCATTCAGGAAGCAAAACCTGGACCCCTGGGCCTTCTTTCTAGCAGGTTTAAATGCCACACACTCATAACAGATGTCTGGAGAAAAATCTAATAACCAATACTTATTTGCAGCAAGCAAATGCATGATTTGAAGTGGAGAATAAATTTTTTTAAAAGTCCTTGGATCACTGAAATAAAAGCTCCTGTTAGTCAAACAAATTGTTCCCTATGAACTATTCAGCCATTTGTCATAACAGCATAACTTCTTTTCTGTGCATCCTAATAATTATTCAGGAAAATTATTCAGTATTTTTTATGAATGTCTGGTGGATAAAGGGTCCTGTACAGTAAAAAGCATGTTTGATGTCAGCAGGGGTTCATGAGGAACCTAGGGAAAGGTCATCTTGGTGTCAAAGGCTGCAAGAAATGTCACATGCCTTCACTTAATTAATGCAGGCTAGGAGAGAACCCTCAGGGAGGACACAAGATCAGAAGGAGGAAACAGACATTGTTGTACCAATTATCACTGCCAATTTGAGCGTCTCCCTCTTTGTGATTACCCCAATTTAACCAAACATGTAATTTCTAGGCTGCATCAGCTTATCATAAGTGAATCCACTTGGATGAGTGTTCGTTCCATATTTAAATATAGATAGACCCATCCTTGCCAGGTGCTGAGCTTGCTCAACTCCTACTGAAATTAGCGGGGGCTCAGCATTTTGCAACAATCACTTAACAGTGCCCAGAACTGAGTTCTTTATGTGTCTTATACATCAAACCAAAATCTGTGCTCCTCTAATGTCCATTCACACAGCAACCCATATTTCTTTTTCTTCATTTATTAACAAACAGACATCCACTTTGTGTTTGTCCTAAACAAATGTTAGTGGCTGTCACTACTAGATACTTAGGCAAATTGAATGTATTCCTATTCCCTTTTGCACCATAGCAATATTAGGCAGTGTACTTTAGCTTTCAGCTTTTCCTTATGTACGGAATATTTATGGTCCATTTTAGAGTTGTCATCCAAACACTTGGGGTCATTTTCTTATTAAACAGTACAATATTAAAGCAATGGGGCACAGCAGGTGGTGTGTTTCTGACTATTTTGTCATGCCTCAGGCTGAGTTGCCATCTTCCACTCAAAATAATGTCATATTGAATATTAGCACATACACACACACAGAGATTAAAAAAAATCCCAGTAACAACATATCATTAAAAATGTAGCATTGTAAGTTCCAAACTTACATGGAGGAATTTTTCATGTGGGAGCTCTTCAGAGAGAGACAAAGTGATTGATTTTTATAAAAGTTGGCATGCATGACCAAGGGCAGATGGTACATAAATTTGGGCCCCGGTCTTACATTCTGCTCCGTGTAGGTGGACCACTGAACTGCTGTGACTGAGAGAAAATAATACAACCGTGAACAGATGCAAGACTCCTGGGTGCGATGATCAGGCTGCAGGACCAGGACACAAACTTGCACTGCTATAATAATTTTAATGACAGCTTTTGGCCATACTTTCAGGCAAATACTTTATAATTTGTATGCTGCTGATTGATTGTGTCAAATGTGTGAGGTGTCTCTGATTAAGATGCACTTCATGCTGTTATGGATTGTGTGATGGATGCTTGCTTGCACACCCTGCTTAAGAGTAGGTGCCAGGCATCATCACAACTAAGAGGAAGATATGAATTACCCTCCCTAGATAAAATTATTGCAGTGATGAGTAGAGGGGTGACAGGAAGGTGAGGAGATGGAGAGGTGGACATCATAGCAACACAAAGGACACTGTCAAAGGACAACCCCCGTGGCTCGCTGTGTCAGATGGCTGTTAGATGATCTCATGTCTTCCCTTTTCCACATTTGTTGTGTTCAGCTGATTTTCTATCACTGTAATAAGCTAAAAGTTCAGTTCACTGTTGTTTCATGCCTGATGACACTGAAAATATATCATTCTCCCAAAATATATGCCTTCAAACTGATGAATCACATGAGCCATGTGATCATATCACCATTTTTTTCTCATTTTGCTTCATGTTTGCTTGCATAAAGCACACGGTCTCTCCATGGGGCAACAAGCCTATAAGGCTCCAGTTTATTTAGCATTTTCCACAATGAAAAGTGCCCAACATTCATATTTTTTTCCCTATAAGCCTCCAGAAAGGTGTACAAGGTTGAAGAATTAACACAAGATGTCCACAGAAAAGGGGAAAACATATGGGCAAAGCTCCAAGGAAAAATCCAGTGCCCCTAGAGAAAGCATATCAAGGAATGTTAAAGAATTAAATCAGCAGACTTGGGAAATGAGGGACAATATATACAACAGATTGGTGCTCAAACTATTTACAAGCTTTTTCTAACACCCATGTTTACTGTTCCAAACTCTAACAGCAGATACATTTCTTTCTGCCCTAATCATTTTGGGATTATCACAGTGCCTCTCTCACAGAATTCTCCACTGAATAATGGAGAACAGCAGTAGCACACAAAATCAGACAGTGATGTACTGCATCTGTTTTTATAGTGTTGTCCATAACTTGGGAGTTCTTCACTTCATTGTGCCATGGACAGGCTCACAAAGCAGCCTCAATCAGTATTTCAGTTTCACATGATCCTTCAGTATTTCCAGAGCTGCTGGAAACCTGGACCACGCTCATGAGCTGGGACAGCAGAAAAGAAATCTTCAACATTTCACATCTCAGAAATGTGTAGATGTGACTGCTGATCCTAGAGCAGTTGAACTATGTAATTGCATGGAGTAAAGGAAACACCTGGTGGAGACTCCATATATTGTTATTTACTTCTTTGCTTTACCTGGCTTATGAATATTTCAATTAACAGCTTTTGACTCACAGTGGGAGACTTTCTTTTGTATAAATATCTATGGTAACATAGCAACAAAGGAATTGTTCACAAAATTGGTTTTCTAACTAATTTATCTTGATTTCTAAGATGATCGGGTCTGGTGGAAAAAAATTAAGTGGTTAGTTTGACTTTGAATTCCAAGCTCACCAGTTTTTGAACATTTTCAGCTGAGTTCAGCACAATATTTACTCCAACTATTTTCTTTAGTTACAGAAACCTTGAGCATGTTTTACAAATGTTTTTTTATTGAAGCAGTACTGTTGCTAAGTGTTCTTTAGGTGGCCATTCTATAGCAAGTCCTTTTCTAGAATTTGTATTTTAAAATTAATCCTTATAGGATTCCATCCTGTATTAAATAGGTGAGATAAAGTGTAAAAACAAGGGTTGTACCTGATACTTGAAAGCTGCTCTTCCTGACAGCACTTCATCTTTTTCATACTCACATTGGCTTTTATCCCGGCCCATCTATTCCTTAATGTAAGTGTTATAAATTGTTGTAAAGTGCCATAAAATATAATAAACATGAATCAATATTTCTTGGTTAAAAAACTTAGAAATGCTGATGAAGCTTGAGTTTATTATAGATGTCCTGAACCCACAATGTCCCTTTATTTTTTTTTACCTTCATCATTTTTTCAGGTCTTGACTTCATGTGTGCACACACATTCATTCTTCACAATCAAAGAGGCAGTGAAAATTAAAATTACTAATGCAGAGCTAATAAAGCATCTAAGGTTTTAACCAAATCTTTTGGGCCAGATATCCTCTATATACAGAGCTATTATATTTGGTGTGAATGACCCACTTCAAGCAAATTCCTTATGGATCTACAGAATATTAAGCACATGCACAGCACCAGAAAGTTTGGGGAGTACTCAGATATTTACATTTAAGCATATGTTTAATTGCTCTGCTGAATAAGGGCTTTAATGAAGAAGCATGGCACAGTAGTGCTATTTGCCATAAAAATCCATCATTGCCACGCATCTCTGCCCATTAAAGAAGATGCCATGATTTGTGTTTAAAATATGAAAGAAATATGATGCCTGCATGATGCATTAAATACCCAAGCATACACATGTATTTAAATCCTTTCTATCTTTTTAAGGATATTGTTGTGAATTATGTTCTTGTATATCCAAGAGCATCCTTCATAGTGAAGTGACAGTTCCTCTCCACATCCAGTTGATGCTCTTTACATATTATTAGAATTATTTATTCTCGATCCGAAGCTAATGATGGATTTCTTTGTCCTTGGTTGGGTTTGTGGTTTGTCCACAGGAACCACCAAAGGCCGTGGTGTTTCCAGGGGCATTGGAAGGCTTCCGTCAGGCAGGGAGATGGTCAGGCTGGTCAGGAAATGTGGTCCAGTCAGATGGGAGATGTGGAATGGGCCTGTTAGTGGAGGAAGGGCACCACACCACCTGTGACCCCACAGCTCCCTCCACTCTGGGCCTTTGCACTAACCAGAGAGAAATCCTGACAGAAATTTACTGGAAAAAATCCACATCCTGGCAAAACAATGCTGTGGCAACAAATATGACCAGGTTTTCCCAGGGCAGGGAGGCTGTCAGGGATTGGGACAATAACTACAGCCACACACCGTGACTTACCTGTGCTGGCTGGATATTCCAACTGAACACCCCTGGCTGGAAATGAGGCCACTACAGTGGAAGAAAGATAACATGTCTCTAAACTGTGTGTTGTTGTGTGATGGGTTTGTGGTTTTTTTCAATTCAGCTATTTATAAATGTGATAGACCTCTGTTTCTCCTGCCTCTTTCAGCACCCCACTGAAGAATGTGTGAAAAGCTCTAATTTCCCTTGAGGAAAAGAGTATTTTGTGATTTCAGTGAAAAGCTGTGTTCACACTATGGTCAATAAATTCCTATAGACAATTTTTCCCCCTTGGAATTCTCCTATCTTGTTATTTTGTTAATGCTTGAGATGAATATTCCAGCAAAGATGTGGTGGAAAGCCATCCCATTTCTTGTCAGCCAGCTTCAGAAGGAGAATGTCAGAGCTTTAACAGACTTTCCTGGCATCAGGTTTTGCTTTTCTTTCATAAAAACTTGAACACTTTTGTTTTCCTTCTGACTTGGAGCAAGATCAAATTTCAAAATATCCAAATCCTCCATGAAACAGTATTACATCTTTCTCTAGAGCCCCAGTTGTTCCTTCTTGCCATGATAAATCCCACTTGCATCATAAAAAGAGATTTTTTTCTTGAGAAAAAGGTTGAGACATCTCCCCAGACTAAATCCATAATTTCTTTTTTTTGTAGGAAAAAAAATATAATTTGAAATATTTGAGCTGAAAAGTTCCTGCCTCGGTGGTTAAACTGCTTTTGCATTCATACACACCCCCTGCCCCCTTCTCCATCTCAGTGAATTCCCTAACGAAAGGAGGCAGACTTCAGGAATAACTACAAAGGAAGGCATAAAACCAAACCAAGAGTCTCTTGAATCCCTGTGCCAGACTGCTGTGTGGTAATTCCAAAGCCATGGGAAGACTCTGCACCCTTTAAGTTTAGGAGTCACTTTGACTTTAACCCCATCAAACAACCTTAGTGAAAAGCTACATGCAAAACCTTAATTACTGTCTTTAGATATTCCATCCTTCTAATATTAGGTTTGAATAATGCATTCTTTCTAAAAAGGCCAACAAAGAAAGGGTTTGATGATACTATTATCTCTGATGATGCTATTTTTCTTCATGTTTTGGAGAACACTGTATATATGTCTCTCTTTTTTTTCCTTTTTTCCTTTAAATGTGGGATTTGTCCTATTAGTTAAGGAGTATCAATTTACACTGTTAGAATTCTCATTTTCCAAGAATTATCTTGGTTTCCATAAGGTAAACAGGACTGTCAGCACTATGTCCCTGTACAGAACACCACAACAGTGCTGCTGATCTGACTGACAGCTCACAAGATGGAAAGAAAGGCAGAAGAAAAGTGGCCTGGCCTGATGAAAAGTTGCACTCAGGTCTTAGCAGAAAATTCAGAGCAGGAATTGCAGATAGAGTGATTAACAAGGAGTTTCCAGAAGTTAATATACCAGGCAAAGGGTTTGCTCCTTTGGAAGCTGAGAACCGGAGAGTGGAAGTCAGAATGGCTTGTGCACCATTGAGCTGGAACATGCTGCTCCTGGGTCATTGATCTGCTCTGCCCTGGCAGGGCACCACTTTGGTATTGTTAATTTTCAATGACATAAAGACTTGTATTAGTACAGGAAGTAGAATTGAAAGGCCTGAGGCTAAAGGGAAGAAAAAAAAGAGAGGCCAGTGGTAAACACAAAGGGTTCTAAGGACAGTGATGCAAACCCAGAAACAAATGCAGAGCCTGACAATAGGAAATTCATTACTTTGTGGATCAAATGGACCAGGCCTGATCCTCAGCAGTTGTAGGATATCATTTTTTATTTCACATCAACGAAACTAGGATCACATGAACTGGAAGAGTAGGTGACCCATAGTTTACACAGGCAGTGAAGACGTATATAAGGATGATATTTCTTCCCTAAAAGGTGAGTGCACACAAAATTATACAATGCATTTTTTAATAAATATTTAGCATCTAAAGCACACTGCCACCACAATCCCTTTTTATGACCCCTACTGTAATGATGAGTATGAAAAGGTGCATAAACCTCAAAGACCTGTTCATTTATCAGGAAGAGAGATGCTCATTCCAAAAACTGGGGGTAATAATTTATTGTTTGGATCTTCCATAATAAACTTGAAATAATGCTCTTAAATTTCAGAATTTTACTGTCAGTGAGACAGTCATTAGTTCTTATGACTGAATTTCCACTCCATAACATTCATCAGCATCTCCACATTCCTCCTGTACTTTTCCCCAAGCCTTGCATTGCAGTGCGCGCATGGCCTGGGGTGTGGTGGGCAGTGTTGTCTCTGGACTTTGTCTGGACTTAATATAAAGTAACAATTATATAAAAATTATATAAAACAATTAAATAAAACTTAATATAAAGTAGTATTTATATAAAATATCAACAATCTTCAATTAAATAGGGTGGATGAAGAAAAGACAGTCCAATGGCAGCATGGGAACAGGCACAGACACACAGGAAGGAAGCAAGAATTGTTTCCTGCATGAGCTCGGTGGCTGTAGTGGTATGTCTGATTACATCAGTTCATTAAGACCAAAAGCAAAACTGTATGTTTAAAAGGACACAACTATTAGCATTTAAACATAAATACCAGGTTTTATGCCCAAGGAGAATATCTAATTCAAAATTTCCTGGACTTTACAAGAGTTACTTTTTCCCTCTTATTCTCATTCAGCTCTTCTAAACTCAAAGGTTGATTCAATGCCAAAAAATATTTAAACATTAAGACATTGATTCTTTTTGTTTACTTTTGTTGTTTCAATTGTTTAATAAATTGCATGGTGTCAGGAACAGTGTAAATCACCAACATCAGTTCAACTCAACAATAAGCTAGCAATGCACAGCATATCTCAATTCTAATATAAATGAAGGAAGCATCTGAGTCTTCAACACCATCTGTAAAATGTCTCAGATCTTAAATACTTTCCTATCCTAGGCTTGAGGGCAATCTTTACTTGCTCTACAGTGAATGAGGACTCAGTGGTGCATAATGAAAAAATAAAGAGATTTTACATTAGGAAATGACAGCTTTTCTTTATAGATTTCTATGTAAACCATATGCACTTGCTGAAATACAGCCAGTTTTATTGGGATTCTTTTTTCTTCTTTAATATTGCTATAGCAAGAAAAGAAGTACTGGATTTCTGTGCATGAAAATTGCAAAGCATGACCAATTTGCTTTTCATTCTATTGAGAAGTTATACCAGTACTGTGTTGTGGATTTAAAATACTTGATTTTTTTTTTTTTACACATGCAGAACTCCCCCTATGTGTAATTTGATTCACTGATTCTCATTGACTGTATCTAGATTAGTAATTTAAGTAGTGTCTGGACATTGCAACTCAATTGCTTATAAAGTTAAATAGTTTGTGTGTGGCTTGATTTTGTTTTGGGCCACCTTGCACTGTCCCAAAGAAATCCCAAATAGATCCTGAGGGTTGGTGTGGGACCATTTGTATTTCTGACTGCCGTATCTGACCAAAATGCAGCCATCCTAATTTGAAGGCCAGGAGAGAATTATTGTATAGACAGGCCCATTCTGTGACAGTTGGTGTCAAGTGAAAAAAAATGGGGTAGAACTGATCTTTCTGGACATAGGGCTGCTGGAATTGTGAGGCTTCACAGGAAAATCACTGTAGGCTTTGGTCTTCACTGATCCTTTCCATTTAAACAATTCTCTCTTATTCTATTGCAAGTTCTACTCTATAAATCTGAAAGCCTAAGTTTCAGGTAATCAGTTGGAAAAGGGCACTCTTGTGAGTATATTCTCCAGATAGTAGAAGAAAGAGGGAAGTCCTCCCTAATTGTCATAATAACACTCTATTTTTTTAGCCTCTTCTTTTCTATGTCATGAGCACCATACTTAAAGTTCTTCAAGACCAAACTTGAGATATTAAAACAAATATTCTTAAGCTCTGTATTAGGAAATTAGTCTAGAAGCAGCTTTACAAAACAACTTATTGCAGTATTTTTTTTAGAAAGCCAAGAGACCAAAGTCAGTCATCTCAAATCCTTGGCCTTTCCCAGATGTGTAGAGTCAAAGACAAGATCAATAGCAAGTTGTTATCTCAAGAGAAAATTAGAATCCACTGCTCTCCAGGATTTCCTATGGTTGATAGTTGCCTGGTGTTATCCTTCTTGGCTTCCAGCTATCACTTCAGAAGGAAGGAAGGAAGGAAGGAAGGAAGGAAGGAAGGAAGGAAGGAAGGAAGGAAGGAAGGAAGGAAGGAAGGAA
>JBBMKD010000001.1:10694624-10810818 GCA_037834095.1 Argya squamiceps | reverse complement strand
GGAAGGAAGGAAGGAAGGAAGGAAGGAAGGAAGGAAGGAAGGAAGGAAGGAAGGAAGGAAGGAAGGAAGGAAGGCGCATTAGATGTTTATTTCTCTTTTTCAGTGGAGTGGGACCGGGAGTCAGCTCCCTAGCTGACATCAGTCCCCAGGTGTTCAAGCACATTTAAATTTTCCACTCATCTGAGTGCAAAATCCTTGGGATGCAGACTATTTTACTACACTGTTTCAATGGCACAGAAAAGATTGTCAGTGCTCAACTAACAGTGAGTAATTCCTCAAATGCTGCATTCAGAGCTGGTGTAACTCCTGGGAGCTGACATCTCCATTAGGTGCATCTTTCCATTCCATCAAAGGGAATAAAAACTAGTCTGGATGTAAAGATAGAAATTTTGTCTGTGTGCCTGGTGACAGGAAACCATTGCCAAATCAGGTCTTATCCACCTCTCTTCTCAGACCCTTTGTATGATAAAAAAATTTGGTTCCATGGTAGCACAGTCTTACTGATTTACACTAGATGAGAGTTTAGTTAAGTTATAGGCTAGGACAGGCTTTGACTGTTCTATACTGTAAAGCTCAAAAAACCAGCAAATTGGTCACAGCTCAAAAGGCTGTGTGAAGCACATTATCATTAAAAAAAAAAAAAAAAAGAAGGAAGGAAAACAAACCAAACAAAATGCACACAAAAAATTAAAAATGTTGAATGGCAAAACCATAAACAAATAGTATTGTCGACATAGTCTGAAAGTCATACGATTACTCAAATAGTCTGAAAGTAATACGATTACTCAAACAACTTCTTTATTTATTTCTCATATTCTTTTTACTAAGGTTTTTGGGGGTTTTTTTCCTACTTTCAACTTCACCTAGGAAGAATCCCAGACAGATATTATCTAGCAATTGATAACTACATTTGTATTCTTTTGTTATCAGGGGAGAGGGTCTACTCAAACACATTAGTTTCTTTTTTGGATTTTTCAAGCACATAAAAGAGTTGGAGATTCTGATAAGGCCCTATTGTAGTTATCATGTGGTATAACTACAGCTAAGGTCATGTCGACCTGCTCTTGTTAGAGTACATCATCTACTTTGCAGAAAAGAAAACAAATTGTGTCACATTTTATTCCATCAATGGCTTAAAATGAAAAGGATATTTTGAGAAACTGAATTAATAATACGTTATAATAACTAGAAAGAAGAGATGATAATTAAACACGCTCTGGAATTCAATCCCAGCAGTGAATCTACTCTTTTGGTAGCAGTTCTTTTTAATTATAGAAGTGACAATTCTGAATGACTCAAACCTGTGTCATGTTGCACACAGGCAGAAGCAATTAAGGTGAGACCAAAGCAAAAATATAGTTCGTTAATTTTGCACCCAGTTTACCAAATAACTACACTTCTCTTTAAATAATGTAGAATGTAAGCAAGACCCAAATCTGGTATACATGGGATGGGTTTTGGTTTATTGGTTTGTTTTCAGATTTCTTTTTTAAGGTCAGGGATGGCTTTCCATCAGCAGCATGGCTTTCCAACTGTGATACAGAATGATCAGCATGGTCCTTCAAATCACTGCATTTTATCTTGGGGTAACAAACTACACAAGCAAGGCAGGCAAAATAAGCTTGAATGATAGCAATGGTAACTTATCAGAAGTAATTAAAGTTTCAGCTATTCCAGGTTAATTTAACACAGAAATATTGTGAGATGTGCAATCATTGTATCCTAGAGACAAACATTTTCTAAAAGGATTTTCAGTTGCAAGTTTCTAACAAAATTTTGCTCAGAAGATCAAGATAATCCCTTTCTTTGTCTCTAGAAGCTACTGAAATAAAACATGATTCTCAGTGCCACTCAATTTTGATAGTTTGGCATTGATGATGTTAGATGAAGTTACAGTGCCAGCAGCTATGGCTTGAAGCATATCAAGGAGAGGAAAACAAACCAGAAGAGTATCCTCACTAGTAGCACTAGTGGCACTACTAGTAATCTGCACCCATGTGCATGGTCATGTTCGGATCACCATTCTGTTTCTCAGTGCATGGCATATTAAAGCAGATTCGAAACAAGATTTGGCAACAAATTCTAAATTCTTAAAATCCTTTTGCAGGGACTGTGCTTCCTCATTGCTATCTTACTCTCTGGCCAAAGGACATTCCTTCTTGCTGAGGGCTTTGCAGCAAAAGGGTGGAACCAAGCTGAGGAAGGGATAGAGATGTTGAGAAGGTGTGCCAAGTCCACAGTGCATCTTTCTCTCTTGTATTGTTCAGGTAGGCTGGCTCTGAATAAAATCTTGCTGTAGAACATGCCTAAAACTTGGCTGTCACCATTAGATTTAAAGACTGACACCTCAAAGAGATGAATAGAATACATTAAACTGACTGTCTCAGATAAGCTGCATCATTATCATATCACATGATTGTCTCCTGTAAAGGGTGGCATATTCCCTAGGAAAGCAGCAGCAATTGCTTCTTTTTTAGTCTGTCTTGTATGCCTTGCTAAAGCACTTTTCACAGAGCTGGGTGATGGCTGTTTCTTGTGTGCATTATAGAAAAGAATGCAGATGTAAGACTGCTCTTCCTACAGTGCTCAGGAAAAGTGTCATTTCTAGCTTGTGAATAATGTGACTTGCTTGAATTATATCTTTCAGCACAGTTGTGCAAATAATTTTGGTTTTGAGGGGAAAAACCAACCACACACACTTATGGGTTGGTTTGGTTCTTTTTTTTTCCTTTCAAAGAAAAGAGAAAATTTAGAATGTAATACTCCGTCTCATCCATTTTCAAAGTCTGATCTTACTGTATTGGTCAGGGACAAGTTCTGTGTTCTAAGAACTTTTAGAATACTTGCTGTTTGGTTTTTACATTGTGAACATCGCATAAGATTAAATGGCAAGGAAAATTCTGCATTTCTTCCAGGTAGATTGGCACAAATGTTAATTAAATAATGAAGGCTTTTAAAACCCAGAAGATGGATTGTCTTAGGTTTAGTAGAGGAAAGTGCCACTGTAATAAACAGCTATTCGACATAGGCCATGTGAAGTGGATATTTTATTGCCAGGGAGCAGGAGGGCACTCACACCTTTGGAATACAGACATTATGCTTTACTAGGAAGCTGTGCTGAGCCATATCCTTCCAGAAACTCTTCATGACCTACTAATTGATCCCAAACCACAATTTTGGAACTAGATTATAGCAATAACCATTCCTTGCTATACACATATTCCTGATATAAAGAAAGTCAATGGAGCTTTTAAGAAAGGTCAGGATTAATCCATTCCAGCTATGGTTTGGAGGTACAATTCAAGTCCAACAAAGAGGAAGAGCCCCTCTATCAGCATCACGGATTTCTTGCTGAAACCCTCCATACTCCCTACCCTACCCCGCCCTTAAGAGGACTCATCCTGCAAGACATTTCATTTACTAAGATCAAGTGAAGCTTTTTAACCTGCTGAAAGTGAGTATCCTTCTCTGAGGAAAGGCAGGATTCACTGCACACGTGGAGCCTGGTACCATCACGTTCAGAGAGTGAAGAATTGCCACAATCACCCATTTTTTCTTTACAACTTCCACAGAAATTTAGCCAGGAAATTTACCAAAGACATATTCTTTATAGACAGACAAATGCATATTGATATCCACTGTGTTGAAAGGAGAGTCACTGATCTGTGGGATCATCAAGACCTGGTTCTACTCTCATCATCTTGGGTGATGATGTTGCTTCCTATAATGATCCACACTGAATCAAAAAGTCTAAATTCAACACTAAGTTTGATGTTTATACATAAAATAGGCGTCATTTACTTCTATTTTCTTGACTTTCAGTGTGAATATAGACCATAGTTTGTACAGTTGAGAGCCAGGTGGCACAGTCTTATCTCTCCAAGTGGAGGCTGTACCTATATGGTCAGGGATGTGCCACATTATCTTAAACAGTTCAGAAATACCATGGCCAGCTGCCAAAATCTAAGAAAATGTGATTCTGATGAAAAACTAAGCCTTTTATATTGTGGTGGTTCTGTGGGTTTTGGTTTTTTTTATACTTCCCAGTGAAAACTCAACCTTATATTCAATGGTTTCCTAAAGCTCAGGAGAACATGACCAAACATATCAATTACCACTTTTTATACTAGGATTTCTTGTATTACTTATCTTAAAAGCTCTGAAAAATAAAGTCAGAAAGCTAAAAGGGTAAAAGGCAGAAAGAATCAAGTTATCTAGATCCTTAAAGACAAGACAAATAAATGCTATTATTTAAGTTAACAAAAGGATGGCTTGTTTGGGCTCAAACTTCGGAGCAACACAAAAAGCTGTGAAGGACATCAGGAAAGATACAGATTTCTACTTTTAGATCATGCAATGAGACATCAATAATGGATGTAATATAGTTAGTGCCTGTGGTACCTTTGAGCTAATTAGTAAAATGCATCATTACATTGAATATTTAATACAAAAAGAATGATAAGCAAAGAAAATGCAATATAGTGTACAACAAATATTACACTTGCCTGGTTGATCACTGAAGAGAAAAAAAATCACAATTATATAATCTTACATACCAAACTAAAAAAATTACAGTGTTTTATGAGGAAAGTTAAACAACCAAGCACAAACATTTAAACATAGAGTAAAAGTGGCAGAAGAGCAGAAAACAGGAGAATGCAATTCACAGATGGAACACAGACAGATCAAGAGGAGAATCTTCATTGTGTAGAGAAGTCTCCTAAATATCCACCTAAATTGAGCTGCTGTAGTAATTTATCCGCTGGAGAATTATTTCCTGAGAGACAGAAACTGTATATTTTAAACTGAGTTCTAGCACCTTACAAACAAGACCAACATGTACAGGGTAGGGATTTAGAGTCCTGACCATTGCTTTCACTATGGGATCAGCACTCTCAGAAGCAGAATCAGCCCTAGATATTCAGTAAATTCTCAGTTGAGGGTTCTCAAAAAGCTGCTTTCAAGAATTCTACAGTGCAATTAAAACCTTTTCCTCCCTTCCCTGCTTCTCCTTGGAGTCTCATCCTTGGAGTGCACTGGACTTCGTGGCTTGAAGTTGTCACAGGGCAGGGCAGACACCCTCCTCCAGAGTGACCATGAGTGACCATGCTGGTGCCTCATCCCGCTCTGCAGGTGGCTGCAAAGAGGCACAACTCCGTGCAGGCAGCAACTCCAGCTCTCCTGGACATGTGCATGTTTATAGTGCTGCAGTTGGAGGGGAAGAAGCAGCTGCTCCTGGGTGAGAGCTCTGTAGCCTGGAAACAACGCCAGGCTCTGAGCGGCTGCACAAACACTGCAGTGGAACCAAGCTGGGTGGGCACTTCCCAAAAGTATGGAGCATGATTTATGTCTCTCAGAGCTTCTCTAGCTCTTCCTACTTACACAGACTGAAGAAGAAAAGCTGCTGTGATCCTTGGTGCAGTTGAATAACCATGTGGGGTGTAACTTAAGAGAAATGTGATCGGTCACAAGAAACATCCACGGAGGAAGAATCTTCATTGTACTAAGAGTGGATGAACTCCCTCAGCTAGGTTTCCACACTAAATATCTATATTTATTTGTTATTATTTTTTGCTACTCCATTTTGTATTTCACATATTCTACTGTTTGTGTTGTACTGAAGTTGAATTTCCATGCTCCATGTTTGTAAGTGCTTTTTGCCAAGAGGCACATGGTTAAAAGGTGACAGGACTCAACCACAGGGGTTTCCACTGGACACACAAGTCAATCTCACAGCTAAAAATCTTCAGAAGCTGCATATAAAATGGATTTCTCCTCCTAAAAATAAATTTTTATATGTGTGTGTCTAATTTAAGACTGTATTCCAGTGATAGTCCATAGAAAAATTACAGGAATGCCTCACAACTGCCAGTGCTGTGGAAATCCTCTTTTAAAATATAAGAAACCTTAGAATGGGGTTCTTGGACTGATATGTTTTCACATTCTGGTGTGCTTTTGGTTACTTTAAGCTCTATTTCTATCCTTGACCAAATATTCTTCCCCACCATAAGCTGAAAATTTTTTCCTGAATAAGCTGTCATTGAAACAGATACTTCTTGGCACAAATTTTTGTGACTAGGCACTTTCTAATGAAAAAAAAGTCAATCAAAAATTCTCAGTAAGTTTCATATAAATAATCATTGAAATTAGACAAGAAGTAAATGGACTTGGCATGTTAAATCAGCATTGTTTCCAAGCACAAAGCATGGAAAACAGAAGCTCCTTGAGTGGTTTTAAAGTGAAAGTGTAATTGAATTGCATATATGTAAATCCAAACAGTATTTTTCTTGCTTTTAATCCACTGGAACTGGCAATTTATATGCACAAGCAGTTCTGCCCAAGTAACCAACCTTAAAATGCCTTTGTATTTAAATAGAGTGACATCTGACATTTCTGTGTCCATGTCTTATCAGACCTCTGTTTACCCTCTGGAGAGTGCCAGCATAGGGGACAATAAGGTAAAGTGAGAATTTGCCTGCTGGTTCGAGGACAGCTGGAATTCTGATTTACTGTGAAAGTTCAGGATGTCCCAATTAAATCAGGACACTTGAGAGATATGAAGACTTAAATGTCCCCCAAAAGCTTTAGTCTAATGTGATTAAGCTGGCTGGTTTTGCTAATGATAGACACATTCCAAATTGCAGAGAAATGGTAAGTAGCTATAATGGGGTTTTACTGTTGTGTACTTATAAGAATTTGCCCCCAAAAAGGTTTCCTTTCTCTGCTACCATTTTCTATTGAATGCCAATTATTTTTAACTTCTGGAATGTATAATATAATCCTCCTTGGGACACATGATGACCTTAGCTCTTAGGAACATCATGGTCTTTTATTTTTACCCCTACACTCCTTGCTGTCGTTTCTTCTTTGAACTTCACTAGGTGATTTTTAGATTGCAATGCCTTTATGAAATACCTATGACTTCTTCATGTGAACAGCACTGTTTATGCACTGAGTACTAACTGACCACAAGGTGTAAAGGAAATGTACTGCATTATGCAGTGTAATGCTACAGAAACGTGCAGTGCAGATGGAGTTTTGAATGGGTAAAAAACTGTTAAGCCCTAAATATCTGAATAGCATAGGAGTTGCTCTCAGCTGGAATTATTGGTGAACTGTTAGCAAATATAACTTTATTGCTTAACTTCCACAAAGACAAATATTCTCCAAGAATTGAAAGGGCAAATAAAGGAAAACGTGTGTTCTGCACTGCAGAAACAACCCAGAAAGGAATGAACAATAGAAAGAAAATCCCCTTACAAGCTCATAATTTTTAAATTTCTGTAATTGTCTAATGTTATTTAACCACCACACACACACGTTTTAAGTCAGTGATAAGTTACCATTTGTCATGAAATGTCTTTCTTAAGCATGATTGCGTCCTTCTCTCCCCACCATGACAGATTGTATTTAATTGAACAGTTGCTGGTTTAGAACTGTCATTAAAAATGCATATATTCAAATAGTCTTACTACAGCATACTGCCCTTTCAGTTCATTTTCTCCTTTTATGTAGCAATAAATATCCCCTTGTGTTGTGGTTCTAATTTATTTAGAAATAATGTGCCTCTTACTAAGTGTAAAGAATTTTTTTAAAGGATCAGCTAAGCTGGTTAAGTTGCTTGCTAATATATTTTTTATTGACCTATTGCCTCTCAGTCCTTATACCATTGAACTCCAGAGTCTTTGTTGACAGGATACACTTAGAGGAAAAGCTTGGTTCTCACTTTTTTCCAACATGGTTTTAAAAGGAAATTCATGGTGTAAAAATAATTCTGGATTTACATGAGAAAGAAATCTTAGACTTTAACCAGCCAACAGAGATCCTGACTGCAGGTAAACAGAGGAGAGACATCTACCTCACTGGAGTTTTCCAGAAGGAAGAACTAGGGTGCTTAAGCCATATCCACACACCCACATCCTCAAACCATGTCCACACTGTGACTGGCTAAAGAAAATGGTTTTGGCTGCCCTCTCAGTTTATACAGGCTGAGGAAATCAGACAGCAAGTTAATCATACAGATATTTCCAACAACCTGTAAATCCACACTTCCCTACTAACCTGCAATGGAACCAGCAGGAATAATGACTATTGCCTATTCTGCAGCACTCACTGCTTAGATATTTTTAATCTCTTCTTTCCTTCCTCTTTTATTTGTTGGAGGGATGGATCCAGGTACATAAGAAGCTAAAATTAGAATAGCTAATTCTGTAAAATCTAATAACTGTGAAATACCATCAAACTGGAAGCAATGGGCCAGACCTGTGGTTGTTGTGAGCTGAAAAGCTTCATTAGCATAGATGGAGCTGTGAGAAATCTCAGTATACTGAGGATCTGGCCCATTGTTTGCTGATGATAAAATTTCACAATGCCTGTGACTTTTATATAACGTGTGGAGGTTGCCCTGAAAGTTTCATAGACTATGAAAGAAAGGGATAATTATCACCAATGATAAATCTAATGCTTGAAGAACTCTGATGTTGCTCATTCTTCAACTGTTTAAATGACATTTTACTCTTTTTTTTTTTGAGATTTTTCTGGTAATACGTATATATAGAGAGAAAATAAAATTAACACTTCATTACTATTCATCATATGGCACTGGTGACAAACTTGAGAAAATACACATTATTTACCATCAGCAACCTAACATTCTTTGAAATGAATTAAAACCAATAAAATTAAAAAGTATCACTAAGCTACTCACTAAGATTTCATCCAAGACATAATCTAGCAAAGTAGTTGGATGAAACATAGTAGTACATTAATTAGAGAAACCTAAAACCCATCACAATTAAGATGAAAATTAGGAACAAAAATAGAGGAGTTAGACAGTCAAGAAAAATTTCTGCAGATTAGAATTTCGCAAAACTCTTGAGTTACCAGCAGTGGGAACAGAGTACTTAGAATCAGAAAGATCCATGATCACTGGTAAAATTTGCATGAGAGAGATGTAATTTGTAAACACAGTTAATTTTATTGCCATGGACAAATTCTAGGACGATTTTTCAGACAAATACAGAATATTTCCAGCCAACTCTCTGTTAAGCCCAACTTTTATGTGCCTGCAGAGAACTATGGTGGAAAGATTACATATATAGGCACATACCACCATCCCAGTGTCAAAACTGTTAAAATCTTTGCCAAAAGGACCATATCATGTATGTGTACCCATGAAATATGAAATAAAAGTTGCAAGTGCACGTTTCTCAGTTGGCAAGCACATATATAATGTGTGTCTTTATTTAGATTTTACATGGGTACATAATGAGATACACACATCTTTCTAAAACTGATGCAAAAACTTTTTATATCAGTGAGAATTAGAACCCTATTCATAATCTGTTGTGCTCACAGCCTAAGCAAGTAGAAGGTCACCAGTGCTGCCATGACCCTAATGACCAAAAAAAAAAAGGAAAAAAGGAAGGAAGAAGCAACTCAAAACACAACTGGAGTGTAGCAACAGATCTGAGGTTGCCAATGACTAGTTAAGCAGTTGTAATGACATGCTAGCGTGGGTTCTCTAAGTACAACTTTTGGTCAAGGACAGATTATTGTAAAAATGGTAATAAAAGGAAATTTTAGATTCCTTTGCAATGAGCCTTCACAAAAGCAATATTAGCAATACATGCTTTATAAGCATATTTTGTACAAAGCCAATTAACCTTTTTATTTGAAAACAAGAGCTTTGTTATTGTTGAATAGAGCAGGTAATCCTTTGCAGCAGATAACTTTAAACAAGTAGGAGTGGAATGGGTACTTGCTATGCCCCATGTTCTTCCACAATCAAAAAATTAAATCTTTAATTTGCTAAATACTGGTATATATGAAGGTTTGGAAACTTTTGGTATAGGAAAATTTGAGGTGTCATCTGAGGACATGATAAATGTTTTCATTAGGTTCATCCTTCCATTTATTTCTTTTCTTGACCAGGTCAGCCCTACAGGTAAAAACACACCCTTTTTTAGTCAGCAAATTTCAGCTTTTATTCAGTCAATAAAAGTTTATAATCAGCTTCAAATTAGCGTCATGATTGTATGGCTAACAAAAACACTGCTAAGACCAGCTATCTTAGTTTTTTATTTAAAAATGTACCAAAGTTGCATTGATACACAAGGTGGTGGAACCATTGTTTCAACAAGTTAAGATTAATATATTTCTCTGAGATGCTTAATGCAGCATTATACATATCACAGGGACAAATGCCTAATCACAGTCCTGTCTTTATAATTAGGACCACACAGATTGATGCAATGGTAATTCCTGATTCATGGCAAGGCTGATGAAGCAAATTAAGAATAATTAGTACAATGAATTAGGAACAAAGAGTATGATAATGTGGCCAGGAAAACTTTTCAAAATTAAATTCCTGTTATAAGAAGATTGTAAAACAGGTTATGAGAAGGCAAAACAGGGCAGCAGATCCTTCATTCTAGAGACTAGGTTTAAGTTAAGATCTGTTCTCTGGAAAAACCTCATTTGCAACATTTTCATCCAAAAGCAGCACCAATTTCTGGTCTCTACACAAGAGCGGAGAGAGACTGAGGGAGGCTTAACCTTTTGTTCTGCCCCAACCAGACAGCACTACTAGACTGTGGCCTCAACAAGGGACAGGACATTAGAAGAATCTATTAACTTTCACTACTCAAAGAACAGAAAGCTTCTTATTGCAGGTAATACATTTAATTTGGAAAACAGATCTATTTTCCTTACATGTAATTGAGTTCTGTTACAGAACACAAAACAAGGAGGGCTCACTGTCATCTGCAATGGAAAAAGGTCAATACCGAAGGACACAGACTCAAGTTCCCTTTTATTTTCAAGGGCATAAGTTTCTTTATGAAAAGTTTCCAGAACACAAGAACCTCTCCTTTCTGCATCCATACAGGCTAAATATTGTTTTCACTGGATTAAGGTACAAGCTGAACCTAACACATAATTTTTTCCTCTTCAAGCAGAAGTTTCAATGAGCACCACCTGCAGTCAGGTCTCCCATCCCTTAACTCCTCCTTAATTGGATTGCTCTGCTTTTACTTTGCTGTTGAATGTGGTTCTGGGTTTTTCCACCTTGTGTAAAGTGGCAGCAGGACTTTCCCTAACCTGTGTGACCTTCTTTCCAATCCTGAGGAAAGAAAGGGAGGCTGCTGGCATTGTGCAGGTTGGTTCTGCTGCAAGAATGGCTGTCAAAGAGGAATAGCTGATTCAGCACTATTTGAAAATCATTTTGGCATGTCTTAGTGGGATGCTACTGGTGAGCTAAAAGAAGGATGGTGATGTTAGAGCATAAATATAATTTTTTTTTCACAAGACAGGAGTCATCCAATTAAAATATAAGTCATTCATGTCAGGGACTATGAGTTTGTGCACGGCCAACATTACTGAATAACTGGTTTATAAGATGACAAGATTAAATCAATAATAATAACAAATAAGAATTAGAAGACTAGAAGAGGTGTTGAAAAGTGTTGGATTTTTTTTAATGGTTGGAAAGAAATATGTAAATTCTACATATATATGTCAAGCATGTAAGTGGTATGATACACACTAAGCTCCAAAACAATATTATATTTGATCACCTTAGACAACAAAAGGAGAAAAATGGCTTTTTTGGAACCTGGGTGTTCAGATGATGGCACAAAATTTATCTCTGCTTTGAAGACATAAGCAGATTGTTTAATTTTTTCCTCTACATATTACTATGTCCTTGATCATTTCTGTATCTCAGCAACCATATGTTCTCCAATGGACACAGAGGACTTCAGCTCCCCATATTCTGAAAACTGTGTCCATTTATACTCACACTAAATCACTGCCACCTGCTGAACATGACATTCTACTATAGCTTTCTTAGAAACATGAGGTGAATATAGCTCCTTATGAAACCTTTCCTCTTCCTCTCACTCTCAAAAAAGTGACAGCTGGGTGGGTGACTTCACTTGGCTGCTTTAGGTATCAGAGAGGTGCTGCTCAAGCTATCTATATCAAGACCCCTGGGGTGCTATATCCATGAGGATAACTGGAGTTTTCCTGAGGTACATCCAAGCATTTAAGTGAGACAGTAGATAGAAAGAATATTTGTCATGTGTTAAAAGCGTAGACCTGAAAATCACCAGTGTGTTTCTGTCCTTGTTAAAGAAATCTCATGTTTATCTTGTGTTCTCTCCATTTTGCAGTGGGAAAGTACAGAGTCTTCTGTAAAACTGCCACACACAAAAAGCATACACTGTTGTATATTTTATCTCCTTGTAACTGTACATCTTAGGAAACTCTTACTGCAGCTGGACATTATTTCAATAACAAAAAAATCTAAACCTTCCAAAACAGGGAGAGATAATTGGTGTCGCCTTATACTATTCATAAAAGGAGTTTGTGGAGAGGAAGTATAATCTGGGTCGTTTTCTTACCCTCTGCTGAAAGAATGCTCACTGTTGAAATTAACTCTTAAAATAATGTTTACAGCTGCTTTGCTAAAAAAATGTGAAATTGTGGAAACATGTGATCCTGTCTGCAGTTCCTGTCAAAATCACAATGCAAGACAGCTCTTCAGCAGATAACATTGATTAATGTTCCTGTATAGCAATGACACTGTACATTTATGGAGAGACTGGTGAACCTTTGCCAAAGCTCACTAAAAGCAGCTGCAAGGCAGGACTGACTTTTAACCTCCTCCATTTAATGCAGGAACTTCTTGGCATAAAAACTGTGCTAGTAGCATACAGCCTGCAGGGTTACCATTACAAAAACAGATTTGGCCAGCAGGACATCTCTATTTCCTGAATAAACTCCTGACAGATTACATGAAAGTGAAGTTATACAGGCATATCTGGGAACTGGAGGAAGAGGCAACCAGAAGACATTAATTTTGAGGATACTCTGAAAAAGACCCACACATTTCTGATGTGACAATTTCCATTTTCATTGGTTAACAAGTAATATTATTTGATATGAGAAGTAAACACCTGCAAGAGTGTTCTCCATTGGTGAAAGCTGTGCATATGAATCTTCATTTCTGCAGACAAAATGATCTCTGAACAGTGGAGTGGAGCTTTTCCTTTTCTCAAAAAAACATTGTGAAGGTGCAGGAGAATTGTACTTGCTTTCTGTAGAGTCATGTATGGTTAAAGCCAGATTGCCAAAAGTTGCTTGTCTGTGAGTCAAAAAAGGATATTGTAGGAGAACAATGGTATTTTCCTTCTCTTTGGGGACAGGAAAACAGGGAATTCCTTAATAAGGGATGCTGAATAAGGAAAGATGATTTTACTACTCAGAAAGCTATATTCATGTCAAATTCCATTTTCTGAATTCAGCAATATATTATTAGTGTCATTTTCTGGAACAAATGATGCTGTAAATAATTCCAGCAAGTGCACTTAATATAGATTTGTTTGCTAAGTGGCAGTGTCTCCCGCCAGGGTTAAAGGTAGAGAAAAATGTTGTTTATCCCACGGGGAAAAGAAATTATGAGATTTCTTGCTTCGTCTCCTGTTTCTGTCTGTAAGCCATTGTGATCTCAGGTCAGAAGGTCTGTCACATGCTAAAGGAGGGAATTCTTGCACAGAGTCCTTTGTTTCTGCAGGGCAGTATCAGTGGCCCATCGTGCCATTCATTAATGCCCCATCTCTTTGCTGCTTATTCTGTTTCTTTTAAACAAACCCCTGCCTACTTTTGGAAAAAAGTTCTGTTTAATTCTGGATTACAGCCTTCCTAATAACCAAAAGCGAGGGTGTTAGAGCAGCTGGAGGTGGCATGCTAGAGCTAGAAAAAATGAGGTACTTCTGAGAAAAGAGCTGTATAAGAGATATAATTTTTCATTCAAATGAGAGCTCCCAGAATTCTTTAGGCCCCAGTCCCACATCCACACTCCTACCTTTGATATTTCACTCCAGGAAAGCCAGCAGAAGCATCCCCCAGGCAGCCACCTGTGAGCATGTGCATGTACAGAGCCTTATTCCATCAATCTGGTGGAAGACACAAAAAGAGAGAGTTGTGCTGTCTCAGCTACTGGCTGTGAAAGAAAAAAAATCACAAAATCCACACAGCTGCTAACTGGCTTAACTATGTGAATTGCTCTCCTAAAAGATCCAGATGATCTTTATTGGTGCAGAATCCTGTCAAAACACACACTTTCTTAAAAAAAACACCAACAACAAAACTCTTCTTTTCAAACTGAAATTTTCTAGCAATTCTTTCAATGAAGGAATGTTCACAAATGGATCATCTTTATACTGTTTGCAGAAAAATGAAATGAATATTGGTTAAAGAAAAGTTAGCCCTTCAAATTGCATGTAAAATCATGATCTGCTTATTCCAACACACCCTATTGCAGGATTCAAATCAAAGTGTCCAAACTCCTTTCATTTTTGACCAAGATGAAACTAGGCTTGCAGTAGTGAAATGAGAATGCCAACATGGGTAAAATTTCCTAAAACTGTTGAAACTTGCAGTCATGCTAGCATGCTTCCAGACCCAAAATGTTTATTCTCTTAAGAGTTAAAAATAAATAGTTGAAAACAATGAATCTGCTTCTGAAAACTTTTACTTTTCTCCTGACAATTGGTCTGAAAAATCACATCTGCAAGTAGAAATAAATGATCACTTTTCAGGCAGTGACTCTGGTAGAACTCTCCCTGTCAGCAGGCCCATTTTAGTCACATACCCTCTTATCAGGTAACCCCCACACAGAAACTGTAAATGCATTTTTTACACGGAATATTTGTATGAATTTGAATAACTTTAACTTGAAAAGTCTGCTTGATTACATGTAAATTATCATGAGACACACAAAATTGCACCTAGATCTCTACCTCTGATTTATCTACCCATCTGTTTTAGTTTCAGATGATTCATCTTGAGAGCACTAGAACTCCTCCTGAAACTTGCAAGATTAATCAGTCCTGCAATGGACTTATGTAAATGCTTTTACTGTGAGGATGTGAGTTGTGTTGTTGACTTCACTGGATCTACTCACTGGCTTGAAACTTAGTCAGTCTGAATAAACAATCTGCAGAGAATTCATTTCTCTTCCTAACTTTCCCATAGACCAGATGGATTCATTGTCTTCTTTTCCTTCTAACACTTCATTTACGTTTTCTCTTTTCTAACACTTGACTTTTCTTCTTATTATAAATATTTCTCTTCTTAGGAGAAGCTTTTAGATGCTATAATGAATTCTAACAGAGGGCTTTGACCATCTTAGATAGATTTTTAGTGCACAATGGGGATATCAGCTATAACTACTGCTCATCAATACTATTTTTACATAAATATTTTCAACAACAACATCCATAACAATTTGTTCAACTGTGTTAAACATTCTGGTATATCCAGGTCAAGAAGGTGATTTTCTTAAAGTCAGCTGAAGAAAGTGTATTTTCATTTTCTCTCTAAGGAGGAATTCAGCAGTATACAAATGAGGGTAGAAAAAAATATGAAGAAGGTGCTTATCAGAAGTCAAATAGATGTGGATTGAAACAATCTGACTGTTTTTCCACTTTTCAGCTGAAAGGACATTGCACTTACAAGCAGCTTTATCAAGAAGCATCTTTTTCCCAGTGCCACAACAGAAGAATATCTTTCCTCAAGGATGGGCTACAAGTATGCAGCTATGACTAGAATGGCTATTGATACAGAATCAAGGGCATTACCATGATTTGGAATCATTGCATTATTGATAGGATTTAACTTCTGGGATTCTTTCCCCCCTAAACTGATGGCACTGCTGTTCAAAACAGACCTTCTATACAAATTACAGCTTGAAACTACAAGTGTCACTGTTTGGCTGGCACATAAACCTCAATCATTTGTTTTCAGTTTGATTCATACTGGGTGTGCCTTATTTCTCCCTTAAAGAAATTAAAAATGCCCATTTTCCAAAGGAACGGAGCTGTGAATAATCCACATTTTATATAAGCACTGCTAGTAAGCAGAGCAGAATAGAGATGCCTTCATTTTACTAACAATTATGAAAAGATCATATCAGACAATGACCTTTAGAAATGCTTCAGTGACCACTGTGTCAAGCTGTAAGTCCTAAGTGGGAATTCTTCAGATAAGATTTGACTTCACTTTTGCTTATATGCCTAATTTTGCCTCATTAATGTTAACATTACTGATGGCTTTAAAAACGAAAAAACAGAGCCCTGATGTGGAATAGGATAAGAGAAATTAATAGACAGCTATATGTACAGTGGAGAACTGGATTTAGCTGTGCATTTTCACTTCCAGGTTTCTTGATTTTCCAAGGACATCCTTTAGCATTTGATGTTGGTGCCAATTAGAGAGAGGGTGGAGGTAGAATTTATGGCACTGCCATCGACAAAACTCCTGCTGAAGTAAATGGGAAATACATGCACAAATTTGGCTAAGTATAGAAATTAGCCAACTGACTGATTCTTTTCAGTTTGTAGATGGACTAATAATCTCAAAAAAAGCAGTGGGAGAGAAATGTCTCTTTGTTAGGGCTTAAAAATATGGTTTGTATGTGAACTCCTTACAACAATCCGCACAAGATTCAACAATACAAATCCGTAACATTCTCCTGCCATTCAAGGTCATGTTAACCTTCTTGAAGAAGAAGCCAAGAACTCCTTAAGTTAATCATCCTCTATATTGAAGCTGGTGCTTATTTGATTCTGAGGTTTTGCTCAAGACGGAACAAGCATGTGAAAAATTGGTGAAATGCAAGATTTCATTTACACAAGGTCAAAGTGACCCAGATTTCGAGTGAGGTCCAAAGTATTATTGGTCCTTCACACAAGAAAAGTTCTGTGCACAGCTCATTTAATATTTAAGAGGTTTGCATAAGAGTATGTAAAAGAGCATTTTCCTCTTGCTCTGCCAAGAAAGGTCAAATAACTGTTAATTCTAGATAAACCTCGTGCGAGCTCTAGTCCCCAGAGTAACTTGGATTATAACTACTATTCTCAAAACACAAGTTTATTCAAGCAGGAAATCTATAGGAAGGGGCTACATCCACCACAGACCCAAGCTGTGCAGCTCTGTGGGCTCTGGTTGTGCCTGCTGAGGATTTGGGCCCACACTTTGCTAAGACAAGTAAGTCTAATGAGAACAGACAATTTATATTGACTGTGAGACTGGTAAAAAGCTTTTGAGCATTCAGCTTTGGCTGTGATGTAGCTCAAAAATACAGGAAATTTTATTAAAAAAGAGTCACATTTTGAGTTGAATGACTTTATGACAATCTATGTTGTTGTGGTGTTAATATCTCACTGACTCAGACCTAAACAGCCAGCATTTGCATTGGTGAAAAAGTTACTGCCTTGAAAATTAATGATTAAATTTATATTAAGTTCAGGAGGATGAGAACAGTGAAGTCAATAGCTCTAGCAAACAGCATGGTTTCCACACCACATTTAATTGCACATGAGTTCTTTAATATTATTATTTATTTTAAAAAGCATATTAAACATATCTTATAAATATTTTAGCAGTTACATAATGGACTGAGTTGTTATTTGCTGTAGGATTTTTTTTCTCCATATTTTCCTTCTGTCCTATCTGTCGACATGTCAATAGACAGCTCAGGGACACAGACACTGAAGACACACAGCCAGTGTGGGACAAGAAGCACAACTGGTAATTGTGACAGGCAGAATCAGATTTGAGGTGATCTTTTTGTAGAGTGTTACACTACATTGAAGCAGTTACTCACTTTTAGTGAGCAACTTTTAAGTGTCTGTCAGCTACTGCAATAGAAAGGGGAACACAAAAGTTGTGACAAGTGGTGATATTTTTCCTTTAAGTATTTCCATAAGTTAGAGAGACAGAGTTGAGAAATCTTTAATGTAGAGGTCTTCTAGTATATATTGGTTATCTTCTGACTTTCCTTGTGCTGAAGGTCAAAAAGTTTGAAATTCCAATTCAGAGGAACGGCTGTATCATGCCTTGCAGACAGATTCCTCACTGGGGACTCCCCAGTTCTGGCACACAAGAGCCCAACTTTCTCCATCTACTAATGCAAGGGCAGAAGAGACTCTGCTGCATCCCATTCCCAGTCTAACACCAGTTTGGCAAGGCCAGAAGCAGCCCTTGTACTCTGGGAGAGTACAGGCTCAGCAGTGGTACCTACCTCTTCTGTAGCTTCTTGAGCTTTCATGTCACTTCATGAGCTTTCACTTGCAGTAGCCTGAGGACAGGCCAGGAATTCTGCATCATTTGTCTGTAAATCCAGGGCTTGTCTTGCAACCACAAGCCACTGCATTATTTATAAAACTCAGACTGCTCTCTGCTTCTTAAATACAACCCATCCTAGTCTGAACACCTCTTTAAATTGAGTATTGTCTTATGCACTTTGATTGTGTGTGGAAATATACTGCTTCAAGGTAAAAGGAGAGGACTTGAATTATTATCCTGGAGGCTGTTTGTACACTTCCATGATCCACCCACTCATCTTACCTTGAGGGCGATGTGAATTGCATGGGCTGGTCAAGAACAGAGCAAAGCAGTCAAGTGCTGACTGACAAGGTTGCCCCTCCTAAGTGCTGGCTCTGAGCTCTGATCTCTGAGCACTATTGATACTCGGCAGTGAAGCAGAACTGCTGACGTCCCTGCTGGGCTCCACACAGAAACCTGAACATCACCACTGCATTCACAAATTGGAGCCAGAGTTCAAGGAAGAAAATTTAAAGCAGGAATTTTCATCTTAAATGAAAGATGTTTTCGCTCTGGCTCCTATTCAGTACCATACTCAAACTTTAACCTAACTTTAAACATTGCACCTAACTTTAAACATTAAAACCCTATTGTGTACTGGAAGGCTAGAAGTCAGCTGTGTGATTGAACTTAACTTGCTGAACTTAGGCCTGTATCAAGAGAGAAACCTCTAAAGCACTTCTCTTTATTAAAAATATATTTCTACCAAGAGCTGATGTGTTCTAGATATGGCAGCAGACCACATTTCTTAAAAGTTACCTCATGGTCTCAGCCTTCCTAATGACACTGTAAACCTATGGTTATCAAACCAGATTTAAAGCATGTGCATTTAGAAAACTCCATTACCAAGAGAACTATTACAACTGGCCTGGCCATTCTTATGTTATTACAGAAGAAAACCAAATATGCATGCATGTGTATCTACATATCTGTATGCATTTCATTTTTAAAAAACAAAGGGCAAATTCCTGGCCCTTGGAAAATAATTACCTTCCCATGTTTTTCATCAGGGCAAGATTTCTCATATTTCTCATCAGCAGTTTGATCTCTTACCTGATTTCCCTCTGAATGTGGTTTAAACTTTACCCAGTTCTTTTTTTTTTTTCACCCTACTTCTTGTTTTATAAATGTGAAAACATGGTTAATTCACTGTGATTATAAAAAGAAAAACTTTACATTTAAACAGGCATGGTTTTTTACCTTCATTGACTGGAAATGTGTCTTGAGTTTTAGAACTATAGTAGAGTATGAGCTATAAATAAAATAGCTATTTTTCATTAATTCTCTGAGGTAAACCTAAAACTTAAAGTAATATAATAATCTATGAATATAATTTTAAATACTTAGGTGTGCTTAAGAAAAAAAAAAAGAGAAGATAAAATGTGAGTGTTAGAAATGTTGCTGCTCTTAGAAATGGCTTCTGAGAGTACTAATAATGCACAGAGCAAGCCACAGATGGGCATGTGGTGGGCACATCTCTGTAAGTATTCTCACCATTGCCATATACTGTTGTTCCTGATATAAAAGGGGGGAAATCAGAGATGGAGGAACAAGAGACTGTAAATTTAATTCACTGCTTTAAAAGAAATTGAGTGGGATGGATTCTTAGCCACCTAGTTCACATGTTATAGAGACCTTTGTGTAAATTTTCCTGCCTTTCCACTGAATACTTGTCCCAACAACATGAGGTGTATGTGGAGTGGGAGTGGGTGGCTGAGTCAAATTCACTGGAAATGGGGTAATAAAGAAACAAAAATACTATATGTGGTAGATACAATGAAAGAGGAGATCAGCACTGGAAGGATTTTCCTGTGAAGGGGATACTGACAAAGGGTTAACCATCACTGGAAAGTCATCCTTTATCTCTAGTACTGGTTTACAAAGGCAAAATGCCATCCAAACTTATGGGATACCCATGTATGTCATCTGTGCAGCATGCAGGTGGATATATGGAAATAATGCTGAAAAGCCCTAAGACATGCAAATGCTTAGACCTTTTGAAAGCTCTAGTTTAGATGTGGGCAGGGAGATGACCCTTTGCTCTCCCAACCCTCTGAAGTCACATTCTGACTCCAGGGTGGACAAATCACCACTGTCAGCTGCTAAATTAACTGAACCAAAAATTGAGGGAGAGGGACCCACACTTCACCCATTCCACATGCATGAAAATTCGAGAAGTGGGGGAGGGGGGGAAGGGGGAGTCTTCCTGATCTGCCAACTAGACCACTCTGTGAACACTTTCAAACAACACACCTTCAAATCCTTGTCTAGACATGGCCTTATGCAAGCCAGAGATAAGAATCAGCCCCTGAATGGGCGTTTTGTTATATAACCACCCATGAGGCACGGGGAGTTAAACATTTGCAGTAGTTTGTAACATTCCTAAAGCATTACGTTTTCAGCAAAGTGGATTATCTTGTCTCATTTTTCTCTGATGAACAATCAACTTCGATCTTGACACATGAATTTATTATGCTCGGGTTAGACAAACTGAGCCTTAATAAGCTGCAGTTAAAAACCTCACTTTGTGTTTGTGGACGGAAAACTCAGCTCTTAGGTTGCCTGACAGGGATATGAAAACGAAATCAGGCTTTTCTACCCTCGTCCAGCTCAGGTTGGATGTCTATATACTGAAGATGTGATTTTTTTTTTTATAGGTTTTGCTAGATATTTGATTGCTTTGTTGGAACAGTTCCACAGTAGCTGACTGAGCTGACCTCCAGATGTATCTCCTCTGGGGCATTATGTTCTGTTTCGCATTATCAGCTGCATGCTCCAAAGGTTAGGTTGTGAGAGCTTGGGTGGGGCTTTTAACTCCTTCTTCCATTCCAGGAATCCTGACGTGCCTGTTCTGTTCTTCCATGGTTAACTCTGCCCAACAGTGGAAGAAGCACAATACAAACTCAGCTTGATTTAATAATTGCAGTCATGATTTATGTGCAACGGTGTCACTTCACTGAGCACTGATTTGATAGATAATGGAAAGCATGTGCCTGGCTTATTTGGAAAGTTTATTTGACACTACAGATTCTTGAAGGAATGTGTAGAAACTTCTAAATATATGGAACAAACTCACCTGGTGTAAATCAGGTGTCTGGATTGACAAGAGCAGTAATGGGTAAGGCAGTAATTAGTATGCATAACTATTTCAAGGTGAGTAAAGTAATACAGTTCCAGTGCCCAGAGTGTCATTGATTTACGCCAGCTGAGGATATGGCCCGTACAACTGACAAGAAATGGCTATGCCTACTAATTACTGAAGCTGCTAATGTATTTCAGCTGGTACTAACTGGTTTTATGTCACTGGAAAATTACAGAAGTGCTAGCTCTTGCAGATCAGACACACATGTGTTTGTGTAGTTTTTTTGGTTAAATGTCCAGAAAAGTGGGGCTGTATTTTGTGTGGTGACTGCTCTTGCTAACATTAAACCCTCCTTGACACGCTGGTCAGACTTCTCACTTACTTGGGCATCCTTCTTACAGTTTGCACTGTCTTCTTGCCAGATGGAGGCATGATGAAAAGCTGATTTTTTGGTTAGCCTTCTGGCATAGTGTGGTGATGCATTTAGGATGCTTTTGATGCTGTTACAATTTCAGGTGGCCACTCAGGGAGAAGCAGCTGGTGAGTACAGAAAATTTCCATACGTGATATTTGCTGTGGTTTATAAGTAGCAAGAGCTGAAAATGAGTGAGAAGTGCTTTAAACTCAATGGGCTCACACAGTTTCTAATTTATGTAGAGGGTATTGAGGGTTATACTGCATGCCATATTTTGTCTGTCAGATTTATGTCTTGGATCACTTCAGTCACAGGTATGTCTTTCCAGGGATTCAAATCATCACTGAAGGTAAATACCCTCGCAGACATGAGGACACCAAAGTCCTTCAGAGCACAGCCATAGGGCGAGTGAGCATTCTTTCCCAGCTTCTGTTTTGTTCAGCTCAAGGCTGTGATATTTTGAAATGCAAGAGTGGGTTTTGTTTATTCCTGGATCAAGTTTCTTTAGAACACCATTGGTAATTGTTGGCATAATTACCAGTGGGACCTGACCATGCAAAAACATATAGAAGGATTTTTAGGACTGAGGTCTCTGACCTGGCTTTACTCTACTGACACAATAACAGTGAAACTCCCTGGAAATGTTCATCTCTAACTAAGATATTTTTCATATATTGGTGTGTTCAGCATATACAGTATTGTGGGAAATAACCAAACCTTTGTTGCTGCTCCCCTGTGAGGAAATTCCCTTTTTAGTTTTGGGCTGGAAGAAAAACAAGTAAGCCCAAGACTTATTAATATTTACTGAGTAAATTTTATTTACATAATCAGTAACCCTGGAAAACAGATGGTTACAGTAACAGGTGGGCAACTCTACCCTCCATTCCCAGTTCAGGGCTAGTGGGTGAAAGCCACATTAACTCTAAAACTCAATGTAGCTAGTGTATGTGGTAAGAATTAGACAGGAAAATTCCCCTTAAAGAAATACAATTACAAATCTAACAATTTCTATTCTAAAGACTAAAATTCCTGTCCACAATCTAACAAGAGGGAAAAAAGCAAACATCTCTACACCTTATTGTAACCTGTGCTAGAAAAACATAAATGAAGAGATGAGGTAATGAGGTTGTCATATTTTCTTGCTTTCACAGTCTAAGCCAAAACCTAATATTAATTGTCACAAGTATTTTGTGCTAATATCTCCTTTTCTTTCAATTGACAGGCTCTGTTGTGTTATAATGTTAATTCATTTTGACAATACAGACAAGATATCTTCATAAAAACTAGATCCTAACAAGACTTTCTATTGACATTTGCCACATAGCTAGGTTATTTTCATAATTTACCTTGATTATTCTCACTTCAGCTATGAAGAGGCACAGTACTTTAGAAAAAAAATTCAACTAAAACCGAATTGGCCAATTAAAAAAGTCATCTCAGATTTAAGATAATTCTTGATCAGATGTTTGAGTTTTAAATGACTAAGTTTGTTGCAGTTTACTTGTCTTAATATTATTCATTATTGCTTTGCATGCTTCTAGTAACGCAACTGCTAATAAATCATTATGAGAGAAGAAAAAGTATTATTTGCTATTAAGCCAAATTTCTTTTTTTATCCATTTTTTTTTCCTTCTTGGAGTTGTTTAACCACAGGGTTGGCTCTGACAACATTTAAGCACTTGAACTTTAAATAACAGATCTTGTCCAAGCTATTGCACTCATCCATTAGATCTCTTACATTTTACTTTTGCTTACATGGAAAATAAATATATTAAGCCTGGTTCTTCATTGTCTACTCTGTGAGTAGTCATTATTCCTGTGCAAGAAAAACACAACATGCAAGGAAAAGAAAATCTGATTGGTAGCACAATGGATTTCTTTTGAACTCACCACAATAATTACACAAGGTGATGAGTGATGAAGAATCCAGCTCATTATTGCAAAGAAGCAGCTATCTTTTAGCTGGCACTGCATATCATAGATATAAAAGCCCTGGTTTATTGCAGTGATTATTATTAGTCCGGTTGCCAATCCAAAGATCATATTTGATTGTCCCATGTGCAGCAGAATACGAATCTATTTCCCTTCTTCATTCTTCCTCTATGCTTGTACAGACAGGTACATTAATCTGTTCTGCCAAGAGCTATCTTTTTTATCTATGCAGAACTAAAATGATTCTTCCCTCTTATCAGCATCTTTCTATATGCAGAAGATAAACCAAAAACATTTCCTCACCCCATGTTTTTGTCAGCTCTCTGCTTGGAGGGTGATCAGATCACTTTTAATTGTATACTGAGCAACAAATATCTGACGCTTGCATTTGAGTGACTAAGAACTGAATTTTGTTGACAATACTAATATGCTCTTCTGTTTAATGCCTATCAGTTTTTAGGAATTTAATCAGATTAACACTTTGCTGAGGACTCACTGGAACACCTCGTTCTGACAATACTCAATGTTTGTTGTTCACCAGATAACACCAAGCTAAATTCCTTCCCATGAAAGATCCTGCACGTATCACATCCCAGTGTATCCTGGGAAGGAAAGTAGCAGTGCAAATAGACTCAGATTTTAGCAAAGAGGTTTCGAAAGACAGGATGAACCAACCAAACAGCTTGCTGGCAAGAAAAAAGGGCAGTCCCACTCATCCCCTTCCCTTTCCTTGGGCACTGCTCTTATCTCCTGTCAAACAGACTAAGCACAGTGAAATGGCCAAATGAATCATCTTTAGGGGCCTAGTGACCTCACGGGAGGAATTTCACCATCATCTCTTTGGAAGGCAGGATAAAACCTGTAGGGCCTCTCTGAAGTAATTTATCTGGGGGAGGAAGAATCTAAACTTGTATGATCCTCAGCTTGGCTGGAGGGAGGTTTTCATGCAAAATTTTCATGAAATTGGAAGCAGCATGATATTTTCTTTTGACAATGTTTAGCTGTTTGATTCATTTTTGAGAGTTATACAGGGCTCTAACTAAAAGAGAACAAAGTGAATGAGGAGGATCTCATCCATCTGTCAGCCCATGAGTCAGCGTGATGAGAAGATCCAAGGTGTGACCCAAGTGCATTTTTGGGTGACACGTTAAAGCAAAGTTCTGACCACCTTGCTCATTAAAGATCCCACTGCAGTAATTATATCTGTAAAGTGTATTAACTCTGATGGCCTGGCCAGATGCCAAGATTAAAAATTACATTCTTCCATCTTTGTTTCAAGTGGACACTATAGTATTCATTTCCTCTCCAAAAGAGCTCTCTTATTCTAGACTGCTAAATCCTTCCTGTGTTTCACCACAAAGTTTCAGCACTGTAATAGATTAAACAATCATTGTATGGTTTCTGTATCAACTTGTAAAGCAAGGGAGTATTTCACAAGATGAAAGGCAGTATAAAAATGTAAACTACTGATAGCTTTGGGCCTGCTAAGTGCAATACCAGATTTGGCCAGTGGCAAAAGGTAGTCAGCTGAGGGAGAGTTGAGTAGCTCCATTAACCATTGATGTGCAACACTTCTCCCAGCATGTTCAGTGTCATGAATGCGTGAATTTGACCTAAAAATCAGCTTTTTATGTACATCGTGGTACTGGCTTGGCTTTCTTTTTAGGTCAGATTCTCATCACATTTATGCTGCAAGCAGTTACAAGTTCTGCTTGAGAGACACTTGTGTTAAGAGCAAAAAAAAAAAGGTAGTACTTGGGATTTTGTTTGTGCTTGCTTGCCTGTGTGGGCTCAACACAGGAGAGTAATTTCATAAAGAACACAAACAAGCTGTCTGTGTTAAAGTTCTCCCCTGTCTGATGCTAGCACTGGATGTTTAGAGAGAGAACATAAGTGGAGGGCATACCTGCAGCAGTATTTCCCCTGGTAGTATCTCCCAAGATTCTTCCTCTACAGGGCTGTACACAAAGAAACAATACACAGGACTGTGGCATGAAGAAATGATATACAGCTGTAGCTGATGGTGAAAATGCAATTTGCATAATATGGTAATGTATGCATTATAGTTCCAACTACATACATGATCAAAGCATCCATTGTAAATGATAATGCAAATTAATTTTAGGCTCATTATTATTAATTGAACCTGAATAGAAATCAGATTCAGTAAAAATAGTATAAAGAAACAAACTGAAACTATATAGGGAAACAGACATTAATGTGATTATTCCCTCTCACTTATAGTTAGGCACATGCTCCTTCTGCCTGTGTTTCTCCTTCTGCCTTCTCTGGTGCAATTTCAGATAGAGATCCTCCTTTATTGTGCAGTTCTTTCTCTTGGTTTCTCTTTTGATGCTCATGTCATTCTCTCAGCACCCTTTTTAAAATATATTATTAAGGTCTGCATGGCCTAATAGGTTGCCATTACCCTAAGCTTTATTCATTCCTTTTCCAAATTAAATCAAGTTTGGGCTTGAATAATGTTGATAGGGACATTTGCGTAAACGAAGTTTGTTAGTCCAGTAATGGGGTTGTTTTTGTGAATTAATGGGTCATTTGTTTTTAAAAACAGAGCACCAGCAGGTTCCTGATGTTCCTGCCCCTTCTAATAACTCTGCAATTGTGATCTTTGTCCTGTTGTAATGGTTTCTAGTTTTTGCCGTGTCTGGAGATAAGAGAAGGATAAAACTCTAGGATCTAGCCATTACCCAGTGCTGAAGTTCCTGTCCTAAAGTGGGTTTAAAATCATTTCATCATGTAACGTAATTAAATCCTGATTTTTGCTAAATATTTACATCTGGTGAAACTATGTTATTTTTCCTAGACAGTATTAGAATGTGATCTTCAGTGACTACAAAATTATTTAGCATTGATAGCTCTCAACTGTAAGAAGTGCATGGTTAGTTTCCTGAGAATTAAAGCCACCATTAAGGTATGAGCATCTTTGATCTCTCTGTGAATATTTGAACTTCAGCATAAATATACTTTCAGCATAGGATAATGGATTGGGCAAAGACTGCATGCAGATGTACATGAAAAAAAATATTAAATTTCTTCCTAAATTAAGGAAGCTAAAGAGGACAGATAAAGTTTGTAATCTCATTTCTGGGAACATTCATCTGTCTCTCCTTAGTAAGATCTTAAAAATTTCACTCTGGAATTTTAAAAGAAATGCCATTTTAAGTAATAATTAATCTTATTTTTTCCTTTATTACAGCTCTTGTGGTTTATTTACATGTGGCATAGTAAGAAATATTAATGAAACAGCATTTTTTTATGATTCATAGTATATTGATACTTATAACAGCAGTGACATTGCACAGAGCTTATTATCTTTATATCACAGGATGTATTGGTTAATACGCAATCACTTTCCTAAAATGATTTTGGAAAATGTGTTGAGCAGTGTTGTATTTATATTGCAGTGGCTACCTCTGAACCAAGAGGGCCAATATAAATACAATATATTATATATATTTATATATAGAGAGAGTGTATGTGTGTATATGTATACACATATATATACTCTGATCCAAAATTGCCTACATCACCAACAGAGAACAAAGGCAGAATAAAAACTGGAAGGATAAAGGGAGGTATTTTGTCCCTGTCCCTTGATGGCTACCCACACTTTTACCCTGCTGTATTTCAGATGTTCTCAATCTGTCTGCTTCAAGAGAGATACATGCAAGGAAAAGCTGAAATACTTTTCCCATTGTCCAACATGCAAAGCATATTGCTGGGGAAGTCCTGGTTACCAAAAGTGTCAACAGAATGTGTGGACACTAACAGCAGAAGAGCATGCCCAAAAGATTGGCTTTGTCACCTTTATTAATGATAAATGACATTTTACTTCATATGTACTCATTGAAGTCAGCAGGGCTTGAAGCAGAGTATGCACATACTGATTTTGAATCCTCAAAGAATCTCTCAAATTTCAAAAAAGACCAGGGTCTCTCAAATTTCTTTCCAAATTCCACATTTTTCAGAAATGCTGGTCACCTTTCCAACAGCTCTAAAACTGGATGTTGCGAGTGTCCCACATTGACAACTGCAGTTTTACTGATGCTGTGCAGCACAGGATGTCCACTCTCATTACCTTTCAAGACACAGGAAATGCAACTCAGTATCTGAATGCTTAAGAAGGAAGGAGCCTTTTAAAGTTCAAGGTAAGTGCCATGATTTTTAAGTTTCTGGAGGAGGAGAAGAGAGCATTTAACAAATCCTTCACTTAATTTTGCTACTCGCTTTTCATTTTTAATGTTTCCTAAAGGATTCAAGAAGCCTGTTGACACCAGCACATGCAGGTATATAAAAATCAATTACAGACTTTAATACTTACATATGCTGGCTCCCAACCCCCCAAAAGCCTGCAGTGAGGAGGTTCACAAATGGGAGGTGAAGAATTGCCAGGCACTTGGATCCGTATTGTGAAGACTGACTGAAGAGAAGCATGCAAAACACAAGGTGCTGCATAGAAACCTTTGAATCAGAATGGTAACAACACAAATGATAAACAAAATAAAAATATGTTGAGAAATATGCATGTGTTCACTGCACTCAAAATTAGTCTGTTGCATTGTTTCCTGAGGCCATAATTTACGTCAGATGTTCAGCAGGATTCAAAAGCTGACAAAATATTAATGTGGACATTAATAAGGAGGAAACTCCCAAGGTATAAACCCAGGGTTTCTAAAAGTACTACTGGGGAGGTTATACCTTCCTACATAGTAAGGCATAATGCAATTCCTTATCATCAAGAGCAAGAAGGAGAATTTTCGCCAGAATGTATGTTTATTCCTTCCTTGATTCCTTACGCTTTCTCTAAACTTCTGCCCACTAATGGTATTATGCTGGAAATCGTGGTCTCCTGTGGTCTGATCCGACATGGTCATTCCTACAGCTCTAATCAGGATGGATATTCAGTGAATAAATAAGTCTTGTGACATCCAAAAGGAGGAAAGGGACAAAGCATTCCAGGCCAAGGTCAGAAAGTCCCTATGAGCTCTATTCTAGATTACTCACTGTATGTTCTGTTTTCACATGGTTTACTTTTGCAGACTTTGACTTGCCTGATGCCTTTCAGTGTCATGGGATTTTTTTTTTTCCATATATTGACCATAGGTGTTTTGCCTTGGATGACAGGTATGACAAACTGTAAAGTCACGTCCTAGACATTCTGATATGTGCTTGTATCCTGGAATGATCTCATTTTAAGGAATGTGATTGTGATTTCAGCATTACAAGCTGAAATCAGGATTTGGTTATACCTGCCATATACCATGTGAAATACTGTCTCTCTGAATTTCAGCTCATGCCAATGCTGGGAAATATCACCAATTACTGTGGCTGTTTACAGAGCACAAGAGCAGAATATTTAATTTTACTAGCCTCTAAGGATAGCAAAGCTGAATTTGAACTCTAGTTAAAGTTTTGCTGATTACTCCTGACCTTTCCGGGACAAAGACATGAAGGTCACTGGAGTCATGATTTTTTCACATTCTGCTTGTCTTTGTCATTCCCCTAATAATGCAGAGGACTAGAAACAAGAGCTGGGTGGTGTTTTTTTCCCTCTGCCTGGAATCTATTTAGATTAGTCACCAGGTTTTCCAGTCTACGGTCATTGAAGGTCATTTGTTTTACAGCTGAAATTCTCAATTGGAACCTCATCTTGTAATCAGAACTTAAAACCCAAGTGAGGTTTTGTATCTCCTCTGAAAGGGTAGGTTGTTGTGTGATTAGCTTCTGAATGTTAAATGGACTGTCTGTGTAATGATGGGTAATTTTGGGGGGCTTAAATTGCTCTGTGAGGAGACCTGTCTTGAATAATAATACTGGGCTGTATTACAAAGTACAGTGTTCTAGGCTTCTCCTAAATGCTAATTCTATTACACATTAACATTTCCTTTGCTGTAAAATGGCAAAAGGCAAGCCAGCAAGAGGTAAAAATCTTGTAAAGTGCATTTTCACTTATAGACCGTGCCTAAGAGCAGGCCGTTTCCTGAAAATGTCCCTTAAATAAGCATCCACTTACAGTGGTCATCATCAAACAGTCAGCATCTGCTAATAGCTGTTCCACAGCCTCAGCTGCTGGCAAACACAAGGTATTTGTTGTAATCTATAGAGTGATGGAGATGCCTGTATAAATTTTGCACTGGTTTTTAAATAACTATTCTTGGCCTTCAGTGTGAAGCATCAGTCACACAGTGTAGATGTACTCCTAGGGGCTGTTCACAAAACCTGGTGTCCTGTACGTTCTTTGGTTCTGTAAGACTACTGGTAAGAATTGAAAGCCCTTTTTAATTCTTTTGTTGATTAATTGATTTTGATGTCTCTTTGGTCCATGTGCAACTCAAACACAAATATTTACATTTACGTGTATGTGTGTGTGTGTATATAAATAATTATATATATATGTGTATAAACAATTAAAACTAAAGGAGCAATCCACCCCTGTCATGTTATTGCTATTGAGGATAGTGTTTAGCCTTGTTAGGGGAAACAAGTTGTTTGGCCAACATCTCCTGATATACAAGCTGACCTTTGATTTCTTCACTTTTATGGCACTTCAGATTCCCAGCCTCAGAGACTAACCCATGGATGGCTTCAGCATATTTCATCTCCCTGTTTGCCCCAGTTGCTGCCTCCCTTTCTGTGTTTCCATTTGACCTCCATGCTTGGATACCAGCAGGAGGTTATCCTGCATAGGGGTGGGTGTCAGGCACTGCCCTGTACAGGCACAGCCTGATGAGTGTTTCCAGCTGGGTATCACCCCACAGTCCCCCAGCATCACACCATGACCTGTGATGTCAGCTCCTTGCTTGTTCCAGCAGGCATTATTGTCACTCTTACTGGCAAGCTGGGCATTTCCAGAACACCTCTGTGGGCAGATGGTGCATCCCCATCTTGGCTCCCTTCTTCAGGAGTCTGAATCATCACCCTTTGGACACACCTTCTTGATTCCTCTCTGGGCTTACAGGAGCTGACATCACCCAGCTCTTAATCTCATCTCCAGAAGCACTAAACTCTAATGCCAGATTACCTTTGTCCTTTATCTTCTTTAGCCACTCTACAAACAGAGCTCCTTTTAAGTGATTACTTTTATATATTCACTTAACACAGATTAAAAAAATACTCCACGGATTTCAGAATAGTTCACTCCAATAGATTCCAGCTCAGCAAGTCCACCAGCTTCCCAGAGGTTGCAGACACCACAAACATGAATACACCCCTACTCTCTATGGGTTTTAATACACTGAGATCCAAATTATGCTGCTGTTGCTTCACATCTCTCTGATGCAAAGATGATGGCAAACTGAATATCTGGAAAAAACTGCAGCTTCATAAGGAATCAATACCATTTGGAGCTATCTGCATTTTTCAGTTGTCATTAGCCAAACAAGATCCTGACTACTTTGGAGAACAAAAGGCAGCAAAGTTGTTAAACAATTTTCTTTTACTCAAATTCATTTAATGAGTCAGACAGATCCCAGGGATCTGGACCTACATTTCTAAACAGGTTATTTTGCTGAGGCCAGGCTGACTTTTCCAGCTAGCTTCCTCTCTCCACAGCTGAGATCTCAGAAGAAATAAAAATCAGTTTAACTCTTGTTAAAAGGACACCTTTTAACTCTACGTACCCAGACCCATCAACCTCCCGCCTCTCTCAGGCTGGCAACCAAGTACCAGCATGCTGGATGATGCTTTTACTTTTTGATGAAGTACAGACCTTAAAAAGCTAAGATGGCTACAAGGATCATGACAGACAGCAAGGTCTTTTGCAGACAGGAACATGCAGCTGCAGAAAGGGCCTGCATACAATGAATTGCAGGAAGGTTGTGGTTTGAGATATTTTACTTTTTAATAGACCACAGAGTCTCCTGGATCTATGTGGGCACTACACTGGCTCCAGGGGTCATGTGTCCAGCAGTAGTGCAGGTAGCTATGTGCTCCCTTCTAGCACACGATTTAGTTGATGCTCCTGAACCTAATGAATTTTGGCGGCAGGAATGATAATAGCAGACAACTGTTTGTCTCCAGTCGCTAAATTTTGTTAGAGAGTTAAAATAAACCTGTCTGCTTGACTAGTCTCATGTGCAACAAAACAAAAATAAGCCTTCACAAAGAATCATTTTCAAGTGCCATTTTACTTTTTGTCTTAGTCTCGCAAATGTCTTTCATGTTTTCTGATATGTCAGATATCATAATGCAAAATAAATAACCAAGTGAAACACACAGACGTATTCTCTGGGTGGCTTGTGATGCAGAAAAAGGAGCCTTCTGCCACTTCCCTTACCTCCTTCCTAGTATTTTTTTTTTCTTTCTAAGGCTTGCAATAGATGCTTCTTTGTAGCCTGGGCATGAAACACTAATGTTATTTTAACGCTGTACTGTTGTGCAGCATTTTGGAGCCCAGTCACAGCTCAGGACCCCCTGTGAGTTAGATGTTGTGCAGACAGAATAAAGTCAGCCCTGGCTCTGAGGACAGCCCATCCCACACTGCACCTCCCATGGCCACAGGAGACTCACGTTGTAAATGTTGATGCATTCAACACATCTGCCATACATGCAGATCATGGACACAGTGACATTGCCTGAGACACCAGGGGCTTAGCAGCAATGCCTATTGGTTGCTAAATACCTCATTCAAATGGAACCATTTTTTTAAAAAATCTTAAAGCTGGTGTTTGTTGTGTGAATTCAGCTTTGGAGGATCATGGGAGTGGAGCAGGGCTTGTTAGGTCAAAGATTTAGAAGACCCCTAGTCATTTGGAAGTCACAGCCTTAATTCCAGAAGTGAACTAGAATTTAATTTCAAAGAACAAAATATTTAGGGCATTTTTTCAAGGAGGGATAGGTTCCCATTTCACTTTTCAAAATATTACCCATTCTGTTTAAAAAACATGCTCCCACATATAGACCCATTCCTGACACTCCATAACAGACAGAAAACAGAAATAACTCCCTGCTGATTAGACCACCACAGTGCCTGCCCATTAACAATAGCCAGAGAAGAAAAATCCCTGTTATGATCCTGCAATGGAACCTTTTTTCCTTTGTCAGTAAGGGAATCACAACTAAATTTTACTGGAGCCAAATTTAACTAAAAAACTGAAATCCTGCCTGCCTCTGGTCCCTATCTCTAGCATTGTCACTTGTCTTTACAGCGAATCCATCAAATAAAACTTAAAAATGGCATAGGAACAGTGACCTACCATTTAGCATCAGCTTGCATTTTTTCCATGAAAGTAAATCTGTTTCTGCTAGAAATAGCTACAGGTATTTGACTGATTAAGTTTTTGTTTGAATGAGTATTTTTTTAAATCAAAATAAAATGTTGCTTCTAAGTTATCCTCCCAGAAAATCTATTAAAGCTCTTCCCAAAAGCAAAACAGATTTTCTATCTTTTAAAGTAGGGATCACAACTAAAGGCTGTTATTTCCTTTTTCTATGTAGTTATTTGGGCAATTAAATATATTTAGATTTTTTTGCTCCTAGAAAACTCATAATTGTGTCCCTCAAAATAATAATAACAGAGTGGAGCAATTCATTCGGGAAAGATAAATAAAATTGTTCTCTATCTCACAATTCTTTTGTTTTGACCTGTAGGTCAAGATAGGATAATGTTTCTTGTTAATAGAAATAGCTCTGTAAGGGGAAACGTGGACAGTGACTTCAAAACAGTTTCAAACAATGAACGATCCATCATCCTTGCTTAAAATCCCTCATACAAATCTTTAACTTCCAAGACTGTAACCTTCCAAGGTCTGTTCCCAAGGTTGGTCTCCATGCCGAGCTGATGTTGAATTTGCACTCACTGCTGGACTGTGTCACCTGTTCTGTAGGTGATGCTGTCCAGGGAGATTCCTGGCACCACTAAAATGCCCTCTGAGTTACTGCATATTACGTTTTTCCAAATTATCTGCTGGTTCTCTAAAACACAGTGAAAAATTATATACTTTCAAAAAGCCGGTGGGGGCAGCTGTAGCAACATGATTTCTCTTGGACAGAGTAAAACCATTGGGACCCTGACCCATACCTAGACTTTAAAACAGTAAAAAATTAGCAATATTTTGCTGATTTCTTGCAGCTGAAGGACTTTCTGTAGATTTTTGAAGGGCTTCAAACTATTCTTATTAAAAACTACTCTACCTGCCACACTGACAGACACAGGTTATGCTCTGCACAGTGGGATCAATAGGTCTTTTGCCACCAATTGGAATATTCCACGTATGATAAAAGTTGCAGCCACAGAGAATCCTGCTGCATGAGAAGTACGTTATGGTGGCCATAGCTGGGAGAAATTTGGCTTATCTCCCTTGATTGCATAAATGTAAAGTCCACTTACACCAGCTGTGTGTCTGGCCTCAGATGCTGATTTATCATTTGGTCCCTTAGCCTAGGTCAACAGTATCATTCATATATCTAATTGAATGTGCAGAACAGCTGACATGGAAGGAGAAAATATGTTTGAAAACAATAATTAAGAGTAGGTCAGAAAACTACAAGATCATTCCTACTTATTTTTAGAGTGCTCATGACAAATTTCTGATACGCTAACCACCTGTGAGGGCAGTGCTAGCTCCTTCCAGTGAGAAAGGCTCCCACTTGGTCTTCGTCTTTACAGCCAAAGTTTTCAAGGACATGGCTTGTTGCTTAATTCATTTGATCCTATTGGCTAGCTGTCAACAAAAGTGTCAATCCTGTATTTGTAACGTCATAAACTTCCAAGTATGATGTTGTAAACTGAGGACCATGACTTTGACTTAAGGGCAGCAGCAGATGGCCGAGGCACGCACTTACGAGCTTGTTTTCAGGAATTGAGACCTTGCGATCACAACACTAAAAAGTTACTTCACTGGAAAAGAAGGCAAGAAATCATGTTGTTGAAGTGCCCCTACTGTTTCTTCAAACCTTCCTGAAAAAAAACCCGTAATTGATTTCTAAGATCTGTGCAAGACTGCATATTTATTGCTCCGAATGAAATATGAATTGCATGAATTCTGCCGGTGTGACATTCAACCCACTCGAATATTATGAGTTTGACAGTTTGACTCTAACTCAGTTTATTTCCCACTTGAGAGACTGGAAAGGAACAGATGGGGATGTGAGAACGACCAAGGAGGGGAAGAGCGTGCAGCAGCTTGTGCTGCTGGGCCCTGGTGTGAGCGCACCTCCCCGCAGCCAGGCAGGGGTTGTGACCGCCACCGAGAAGTGGTTTTCCAGACATTATTAAAGCTGCAGAACCACTCACAGCTCCTAAAGCAGGCGTTAGGCAGCCCCAGAAAGGTAAGAGAAGGTCTGCTGAGTATGGCCTGTGCCAAATTTAGCACTGGAGGAGAAAAGGTGATAGAGGTCAGCCTGACAGGTCTTGTAGGACGTTGGCGTCTCAGCTGCTTGTCACTGCTGTCAGGCATACCCCTACATTAGTGCTGAGTTAATAAATAACTGGTAGCTGCATCATCACAATATTTACTCCACTGGTCTGAACACTTTTTCCCCCCTCCCCAGTTGATGGCATCTCTCTTTTTAAAATGTTTTGTGTGTTTTCAGGTCTTTTGTCTACTTACCACATTTTGTGTCCTTATTACATATACTGCTTAGTCATATATTTACTGAAAATTAATGAAGAAGAACACTTGGCACGTTCCAGAGTCAAAATACTTTGCAAACATTAACTAATTAATAATGTATCCCTTATTTTCAGACATGCTAGCATGCTTGAATGCCGAGTGAAATTCTGCTAAATCATTGTCTCCCTGCATGTCCCCTGCTCTTTTGCTAACCCCTAACATGGTTCAAGAATCTGATTATTGAGTTTGGCTATAGACAGCAAGTCTGATTCAAACTTTTGATAAGCTCATGATTTCCGAAATATCTCTATAATCCAGACCAGGCTTCTAAACAGAGCTCAATGTGACACACAGCAGTCTCTGAGTGCATGAGGTATGATCTTAAAATAAGCTTACAATGTCTTCTACTTGACAAAATATAACCACGGTTTTAAGAAGGTCTGGCCCCTGATGGCAGAGGCTTTGCCTGGGAATCAGAGAGGTTTTACTATTTTGTTGTATATTCCAGTGAAGACCCTGAACTGAGCGCACTCCGTGTGCCAACAGGGATACTGCAGCAGAGCCAGCACTGCCTTCTGCAGCAGCTCGGGCCAGGGCCGTACATTTAACTCCTTGCTAGCCAAGAAGACTCAAACAGTTGTTCTCCAGATAGAAAACCAAGACACAAATCCTATAATTAACACCAGCTATGCCCATTCTTTATGGAGCCTTGTAACTGGTCTGGTTCAAAGGTGTTTGTTTTCACGGCAGAGTTTACAGAGGCTGCACCTTTATTTATCCCTGGACACCCTTATAAATGTTTGAGTGAAAGGCTCAGTTACTGCAATTCCCTCATAGCAGGAGTTTGCCATAACTCAGCTGGTTCACAAGGCTTGCTCACAGATCTGACAGCTTGAGCGATATTGCTCCCACCTTGCTTCCCCTGATTTTTGCCAGCATTTGTATCGCATTCCCTTTTCTGTTTACCCTCTCCCTGCTGCCTTTGCATGATGCAAACTGTTGTCTTGAAAGAACCAGAAAGCATTTGGAAAATATTCCTCTGTGAAACTTCAGACATATAGAGTAGTGTTCAAGTCCAGATGCTTCTTCAAGAGTTTTCATATTTTGAAGATATGGTAGGGATTGTGGGGCTTAAGGTCTTGTTTTTGTTTTACAAAGATGGGGAAAGTGCTTTGAGCCTAGACAATGTATGGTGTTAGATCAAGAGGACTGAACACTGCTTTCATTCAGGTGCTACAGCCAGAAGAGATGACTTCCTAAGATTCACTTCCTAGAATGAGTGATGCCCTTCTAGGATGTACCATCCACTTTCCCAAAAAGAACAAAAGGCACAGTATGTACATATTCTTGGTAACACTGCTGAGGAAGGAACAACTAGTCTCTGTCTTCATGAGAGGCTTATCTGAATTCTGTACACCAGTTCTCCTGAGTCTGCGATGTTTGCAGTTCAGTCACAAATTTTTCTCTACATTTTCCACCTCACTTGAGTGTTCCAAAGCCTAATATGAGAGCAAGCAATGTGCTTTTTCTGGTCTGCAGAAACCAGTATGCCCTACTTTTCACTTTCCTTAGAAAAGAATTTTTTTCCTTCAGAGAGTGATCTGTAGAAATGCAATGAATCCTCCAGCCTGCTATTTTATAACATGCTGTATTCCCAAGGTCAATTGATTATTATTCTATATTAATCATTAACCTTCTGATTAACTCTTGCCATCCCTGGACCCTCACAGAACTTACACAGAACAGTGGCTGTACTGATATTTCTTGCTTTCTTTGTTTTTCAGGTTATATGGAGTGGTTAGGCATGAGCCTGACACTACTGGAATCTAGATAACAAACTAGAAGAGATTTTTAAGATAATTTAAGAGAACTGCAATGGCATCTAGGCACTGATACAGAAACAGCAGCTCTTCTGTCACTCAGAAATTAAATCGCTTGCCTAAGAACTTATTGCTTCTAGGACTCCCAGACTAGTCCTTATAAATAGCAAACTTGTAAATAGTTTGACAGCCTTCAGGGACTGCTGCCCTTGAATTCCCTTTCTATGAGTACATTCAAGATCGTGCAAGCAATCCATGTTAAGCAACATCTATATTTATAAAACTTATAGAAATGCATAATGTAGCAGACCTGGCTTGGAAACAGCTACTGTTTTGACTGGTTTACTGTTCCATGGTTGTAATACAGGGACAAAGAAAAATTCAGCCATTAGTTCATCCTTGCCCCTAAGGAACATCACTCCTATGATTAGCTTAATGCTTTTTGTTTGTAATCCATTCAACCTCCCAGGCCTCCTAATCCAGTTCTCACTCCCATGCTACACGTAAAAATAGTCAGAATAACCCATAGTGAAACAATTTTTCAGCATTATGCTCAGATCCAGCGTTTGGATCTCTTTGTCCTAGATCCTTGGAGCTGTTTGTCTACCCTAAATGTCAAAGAAGCAGACTCCCATGAACACTCCTGTCTTTGGGGATTCCCAGCTGCCTCTCAGACATCTGCAGGCAAGGAGGGAGGCATGATTCAGAAAAAAGGCTTGCAACTAAGGTGTGTTTCCTTGATTTAAAGTGAACATGGGTTTTCTTGACCAGGGCCAGGAACTGGATCGAGACCAGAAAAGTTGTGTTTCAGAGCTCACACCGACATCTGTGCCTCTTTCCAAACTCACACAGAGTATTTCTCACTATTGACTTGAAAAAAGCCACAAAAAAATACAACCCCACATTTCCACCCCAACTGTTAATTCAGATTGTTGACATACTTTAGGGGTTTCTCTTCACCTTAAATATTGTTATCAAGGCACTGGTGTAGACTGAAATGTTTCCATTCAATTAAACTGTTGATTCATAGTGGCAAAGAATTTAGTAATTTCTTTTATGGATGCTGTTATATGGGAAGTATTACATTTGTCTGTTTTGTCAACTGAGCACTGAATTGCTCTGGTGAGATACTTCATACTATTTCTTCAGGCTAACTTTGCAAATGTAGCTTAATGGGGAAATGTGTAACATTATTATTAATTTAAAACAGAAATTACATATGTTCTATTTGGACTTGCATTTAAATTTGCTTAGTATTCTCTGTATATAATTTAAGGCATTTTGGCCTACCAAAGTTGACTGATAAATGAATAATATCAGGGGGGTCATTTAAAGTAGAGGAGTTGAAATATGCTTGTTTGTAAAATTGAAAGAAGTGCACTGATTAGGTGGAAAATTGAAATTTGCAATATGTCTTGAGTTCTTTTGGCTTTAAGGATCCTGATTATGTAGCATGAATTCCTCCAGCTTAAGCTCAGCTTAAGCTCAGCTCCAGCTAAGCTTTAAACCAATGCAAGCAGGAATAGGGGAATATAGAACTGCAGTGCATTGCTCGGGCCTATTGAATTTAGGCCATTTTGGGGGATTTACACTGCAGAAATAGATTTGGGATGGAAGGCACCAGGTCACAGGGGCACTCTGATTTCTGTGCAGGACTCCATCCCCCAGCAGTGCAGCTCCCATGCAGCCCCTGAAGCTGGATTTCTTTTCCACAGAAATTAGGGAGTGGGTTCCCAAACCTAAGCTGAATGTGCAACTGGATGCACTGGGAATTGCTGCCAGGCTCCTCAGTTCAGCTGTTAACCATTCAGGATTGGTCCTCTACTCCAAATCACTGTGATTATGTTACAACAGCAAAACATAAGATGGGAAAAAGAATAACTCCTCACCAAAATAGCTTCACCTAGGACTGAACACTACTCCAAAGAGCAAAAAGGCCCCAGCTGACAGGGAAAAACTCGTTTGTCCAGGCATAGTACTGCTCTCCTGTAGTGCCAAAGGTAAATGAGGGGAAAAACAGGGCTTTAAAATGCCATATAAACACAGCAGTATTTCATATAGTAAGTCTGTAAAGACAAAATTTTTCTTGTGCCTTTATTTCAGCGACAGAGCCTTCAGTAGCACTTTGGTTCAGAGGCGCAAGGAGTATGGGGAAAAACAGAATTTACCAGCCTAGGTGCATTGACATATCTTTTGAAACCTTATAAATGCAAGAACAGATTTCTTAGTTATTCCAAGTTGAATTTCACTTGTTTGGTTTAGCAGAACTTCCCTTCAAGGTCCTCCGCCACTCAAGGATGTTTTATAGAGATGCAGCAAAAGGGCAATTGTTTTATTAACAATTTTGCTTTATCTCACCAAGTGATGCAAAACAGATTGGGACTCCCAGTTCCCATCAGATAGAGCAGGCATGGCTGAGGAGGCTATCACTGCCAGTTGCCTGCCCTGTCCCTGTCCCCGAGGCCAATGCCACCATCACAAGTCAGCACAGGAGAACAGGCGTCCTGTCTGTACCTCAGCCAGCAGAGTTCATAACCCAGAGTATTAACTTAAATTGCCACTTCTGTCATTTTAATTTGCCAGACTGCAATTTGCACAGCAGGAACCCTGGTGTGTCCAGCCCACCCCACAGCCTTGTCTGGGAGAAGGCGGCACACAGCAAAGACCCTGGCAAAATCCAATGGGGATTCCAACTCACAGTCTTACATTTCTGATTTTTCAGGGCCACATATGTTGTACTCCACCATTACACACGTCATTTATGGGATTCTCTCTAAATGCACCCACAAAGGTTTGTCACCAGCCTTGACTTTTAATTAGAGCTGGTAGCGAATTTCTGCCTGAAAATGTTTTTCACTGATAGATAGTGATGCCTCAAATTTGGGGAGTGCTCTGAAAAAGATATAAGCAGGAAAGGGCTAATTAGCCATATGAAGAGTAAGTGTATTTTGAGGTGGAGAAGGCTGGGAGAAAGGAGATGTGAATTTGTCAAATGGCATGGATTGGATGCACATATTTTTAATTGCTGTGATTCAGAAGGGATTTGATGTTTTATATCATGACAAGTCTTGCAGCAGAGGAGAGCTGCTGCCGGCCTAAATCCAGCACTAACCCAAAGCAGAGGAAAGCACACCCCTCACTGTCTCCTGCAGCACTTCCCTTTGGATCAGGCCGACCCTCCTGGGATGCAGCACATTGATGCTGTTTGCCCCACATCCTCCACCTGCAGAGAGCTCAGAGCCTCCACAGCAGAGGCACCCACAGCTCTCCAGGGCTCCCTGCATCCTGCCAGGCAGAGCTTCCATTCCTCCGGCATCAGCAGGCACGCTCTGCCATCCCGCCAGCGTCACTGCAGACGTTTCAATAATGCATGAGCAAGGCTCCTGCCCTCATTTTTCACAGTTCTTAATCAGATAAAAATTAGATGTTTCTTAGGTGCTGCCATGCACGGGGCCGCTGTGGCAGTCTGGTCTGTGGCGAGCTCCACGCACAGAAATTTCTCCGCGCGCTCGGGAGCCGGTGCCGTGACTCTGGAGAGCAGCCTCCCAATTAGGCACAACAAAGCACGTCATCTCCATTCCAAGACTACAGGTAAATCCTTTAATTAAAGGAGTCTTACGTGCTTCAGTGGTTCCTTCTGGAACCACAGGATCCTCCTGAGGACACAGATGTCCTGCTCCACTTCTCCTAGCCAGTCCTATTCCTGGACCTCCTCCTTTTCATTAACGTGAGCATGACAGGGTGGCTCTTGGCTCATTGGCATTCAAGGTCTGACCTGACAATTGGGGGTCGCTCAAGGACACAGCTGCAGTGACTTCTCTGTGCTCTCCCTGGTGACTCCATGGTGGCCAGGATGCAAAAGCTGCACAGATGCTGCAGAGCTCCCGCCCCTGAGGGGTCTGTGTGCCTGCTGTGATTTTTCTCACAGCACATCATTTCCACCCACCTCTCCCCTCCATCCCTGGCTTTTGCTGTGCCCAGAAGCAGGTGGAACACAGCAGATATTCCCTGTGGATTGTACCTTGTGTGCACCAGGTATTCCCACTTTCTCGTGTGGCCAAGCCGAAGGCACAAACAAACAGGGGCCGTAATGACATCCCAAGCAGGGATAATCCAGAGGATGTTTGCACAGCTGGTGCTTCATGGTGGTCCTGAAGTGAGGCTGAAGCCCCCTCTGGCTGCTCTGGGGTCCTGCCCCAACTGCCCAGGGAGCCCAGCACAGACCAAGGTCCTTCCCACAGGCTCTGTGGGGCGAACACAGGGCAAACTCAGCCAAGCTCCAAAAGAGAACTACCCTGTAGCTGCAAAGCTCTCCAGAATACCTGCTCATGAGCAAGGCAGCAAAGTTTATCCATTCAAGAAGGAGACTGTTTTTTAAGGCTTCATTCCCCCCACAAATTGCATATACCAGCCTGGTATTAGAATACCTGCAACTAACATTTATTTTCAATCAGTGGCATAAATAAGCCTGTGAAGTTATTTCAGCTACTATGAAATAATTACATTTTGGTACCACATGAGCTTATGCTTGCTTTTCTTTTCCTTTTTTTTTTTTTGTTTTCTCTTTAACACTATTTAGCAATTCTGCTCTTCTGCAGATGGCTATAAAAATTATTCAGGAAAAAACATTTAAGGACTTTTTAACCTTCAAAAAACATTCCAGAACTTTCTTTTGTTAAACTTTGCCACCTATTTAAATATATTGGCAGGTCCAGTTAGTATTCACATTCCTGCTTATAATAGTAAAAATATTTTGACATATTTCTGGGAGTAGTCAACCCTATTAGCTTGCACTTAAAGTGCAATTATTCAGGAATATTATAGATCATTATGTGGCTTTGGGGAAAAATCAGTATGATTCAAGTGCCCATTAGTGAAAGTGAAATGGTAGTAGGACACCTAGGAAAGCACATGTGATATTCCCATGAATATCAAATTAATTCATTATGATAGCATTGGTAAAGTGTTAAACTATTTCCTATTTAATGATACGAGATTTATTTGCCAAGGCTGGAATACAAACACTACCTGACAAAGTAATAAGAAAGGGTTTGTCTTGGACAGGTTTATGTAAGAGGTGGCCAAGGGTGTCCATCCAGTGGTGCTGGTGGTGGCTCATTTATTCTGTCCCCTTTTTCCCAATCTGAAGAGTTTACCTGTGGTGTTTGGATAACAATTTACATGACAAAGAGCTTTTCCCTTCCCAAATTCTGCCTGGATGCAAGCAATAGCAGCTCTCCATTTGAAGTAAGACATCCCCTGTTGGGAGGTCAGGGAGGGCACACATCCTGCAATACACAAAATAAAGACACATTCCCAGCAGGAGTAAGGGAAGCAGTGGCTCCCAGACTGCAAAGCACACACAGACACTCTGCCTCTGCCTTTCCTGGCCAGCTCCATGGCCTGAGGAGATAAAATGAGGAGCAGTGATCCCCTCTGCCCATTACAAAGCAGCCACTGCAGCCACCCCAAGCTACCTGCACACCAACCCCTGGAGCAGAACATCCTCTCCCCAATCCTGGGCTTTAAACAGGGCTCACACAGCTGCCTCCAGCCTCCTCTCAGTCAGGGGTATTTGATGAATTCTCATGGCATATCACCATAGTACCTTTATTGCTTCAGCTCCTCCTGAGCCAGGAGCTGTTCTTCAGATTTTTGGGGTTTCTGACCAGATCTGTTTATTAGCTGGAAATGGACAGAGGTTATGAAGTGACCAGAAAGGTGACATTCTGTGGCATCTCTGCTCTATTGTGGTAGATCTACCCATTATGGGCAGACAAACAAAATGTTTTCACATGAGTTTCTCGCTCAGTGCTGTTTCAGTTCAACATTCAGCATGGCAACAGGAAAAATCCACACCTCAGGCCAGGGTAGGGCCACAACGTGGGAAAGAAATAAAGGACTCTGGACATTGACAGGCTACTCTCAGGTGTCACAAATGGGAGAGAGCTGGAAAAGAAAGAACAAGGACCTCCTGCCTTGCCACAGATCCCAGGCTTGATCTTCTGCAATGCCTCCTGCTGCCTGATAGATGGGAAAAACACAGTGTGCACCTCCTCTCCTCAGAAAGTACCTTTGTAACCTTCTGGAGTTTCCCTCGAAGGCTTCAGGCACATGAACATTAAAACATACTTCCAGTCCCACATCACACAGGCAGGACATGCAGTGATGTTTGTCTCAAAGAATGATGGTTTTCTAGATCTAAGACTGGCATTTGCACTGTGACCATCATCATTATATGAAGGGAGTGGAATGATTTTGCAAAATACTTTGACCTCAGAGGGTTGTTTGCACAACAGAGCATTCAAAATTGACCCAGTTGCTAGTTTTTCATACTGTTTCAATGAATGCTTTTTTAACAACTGATCAAATTTTTTCATTTCTCCTCAAGTCTCCCAGTTCCTATTACCTAGCCTGGTTCTATTCAATTAAAAAAAAAAAAAAAGCACAATCCACAATCTTTGAATGTACAATGAGATTTAGATACATTTCAAAAAAAGACTGCAAAGAATAAAGTATTTAATATGAAAGACATGGGGGTGGCTTCCTCAGAAAATTCTTTGAAGACCATTTATTAAGAAATGTCTGCAGTCTCCAGTTAAAAGCAAACAAGTTATACAGGAAGCTTATTCAGGAAGTGAGCACCACATTTCAAGGCACCAGTGAAGTTGTCATGGGTCATCTCTCAGGAAAAGGTCTGCAGACCATCCCTTGCCCTCTGTTTCCCCTTCAGCCCACCACCCTTCCTTCAGTCACCCATTTAGCTCTCAATCTTCTCCTTCAGGGAATGTCTTCCAACTGCCAGGGCATTTTGCACTTATTCCCTGCTGTCACCTCATCTGACATGGATTTAGTCACCCAGAAGGTTCCCAAGGCATTAATCTGATTCATCTCCACTGTGTTGCAATTAAAAGTCTGCCAGCCTTGCAGAGGGTTTGGGAGTGTTTCTTTTTTGTGATGTAGGTGCAAGTCCCAGAGTCTTCCTTGTGACAGTGGTCTGCAAGCCTGATGTCCTTCCAGAGAAAGTGCCCCCCAGAATTATGATTACACCTAAGGGAGATTAAACCATCAGCCTTTTCTTCATGGAAATGCAGGAATCTATGTGCAATGGAATTAAACCGGAGTATTCTTAAGAAAACTCCATTACACCACAGTCAGTATATGCCAGGCTAATAAAACAAAAGAACGAGGAAATGGAGGAGAAAACAGCTACAGCCTGAACCAAGATGGTACACATTTTCTCTTTGCACACCAACACAAACCTCTCACGGTGATCACAACTCAGTAGAGACTGAGACACTACCTTAACACCACCGTTCTGAAAAAAACCCACACAATAAAGAAAAATCAGGCACAGAGAGCAAACCATCATTTAAGACTTCTTAAAAATAAATCTAAAGAGTTGTTGATGGTACTGAAGAAATAGGTGTATTACTGTTACCTCAATAATTTTAAGGGAGATTTTGTCAGGTAGTAAAGGGGCATAAGAATAAAAATACACATATATAAGGGAGAATACGATAGAATGTATGTATCTAGATTCTAACAAGGAATTCCATATGTTTCCACAGAAGCTAAAGAAAGCCCATGTTAGTAGCCATGTTGTAGATGTAGCTAAAGCCCTTTCTAAGGAGTGTCAAAATAGAAGCATGAGGATACAGGAGAATGGAGCAAGGAAAGGTCTTGAAACCTACCAATCATTCCCTAAGATTCTTGGCACACAGGTAGGAATGCACAAATGAAATTTGCTGATCACAATGTTAATGTTGAGGTACTTTTAATACAGGGAACTATTAGGATATCACATGGAAAGAAATAAATGACAAATGGAGCAATATAAATTGGATTAAATTCAATTATACTAACTGCAAGGTGACATGCTCAGGGACAAGTACCAGAAATCTCTCATAAATTGGGAACTTTCAAGTGGAAACCAGCTGAGTACTCTACAGACTCTGTTACAGCTCTTCTCTCTGCACAAATACAAAGCCCTTGCAAAACACAATCATGAAAGAGAGAAATGCAACCAATCCTAGATGGGACTCGGCAGCCTCCCTTAGAGTTCTGGGCATCTGACCATCCATGTCCAGGAAAGGTTTTTTCAGATGAGACAGATATGGGCAATGATTGAGGAAAGAGTCACAAGTAAATGGGAGTTCAAAAGAAAATGTAGAGCAGAGAATTTCCAGAAAAATCCAGGCAAAAATTGTACCTACCATTAAACTGGTGATCAATCAGCTTATGAAAAGGATTGGACAAAACAATTACAGTGATATAGGATTTGAACATTGGATGCTCACAGGAAAATCCCTAAATTTAATCAGCTGAGCAGGAGAAAAAGAGGTCAAAGAGGAGAAAGAACTCACAGAGGTTGCCAAGTAGTTTTTGTATGGGTCTTCACTCTGAGGAGAAAAGGGAAATACCTATCTTTGGTTTGTGAAGGTGAACTGCTGTCAGAGGAGCGTAAGAAAAAGTGCTGAAACAACTTGACAAATTAAATTGCAATAAATCACTGAGACTGGAGCCTATTCATCTCAAAGTTCTGAAGGAACCAAACAAAATAGCTGAGCTATTAAACATATGTAATTTATCATTAAAAACAGCTACTAGATCAGAGATTTGGAGGGGGGCCAGCAGTAGTCCAGATCTATAATTTAAATAGGTACTCTGGGTGAGCCTAAGTAACATTGCTGTGGTTCTGACACGACCGGCTGGGGGGAGCAACCACATCAGCAACAACAACAGGCCTTGTTGCAGGAAGCCCCTTTATGTGAGTCACAGCACTCAGGGAGGGTAAAGTATTTATCTAGCTTCATTTTGGGGGCTGCGTTGTTCCAAAATACACCAGATCAAAGCTACACAGGAAGAAATCTCCTTTGTGGAGGTGAACAAGCACCTGGAATCACCCCACAGCCTCCTACAGCTCCACACTATGCCAGGAGCTCTGTGGACACCCAACATGTGTTTCCCTTGTATATCGACTTCAACAGGCCTACACACCATTAAAGGAATGTAATTTTTTTTTGGTGGTGATGTTATTTGCTTTACTGCCGTTCCTTTTATGGATCAAGATCCCATTATGCAAAATGTTGTATACACAGGAAGGACAAGTGAGTGCTATCCAATTATCCAGCAGAGACATGAGAAGCCTGGGCTGGTTGAGGGGGGACTACAAGAAAAAAGAACACAGGTCAGGAGGGTGAGCAGACTCCCCTGTGTGCCCACTGCCAGCTTTCCCTGGAGCTGGACTGGAGGAGAGAGTGGCAGCTGCATCCTGGGGCACCAGGTCTGAGGGATCCCAGACCTAGTGCAAACCTGTACCTCATTTATTTGGAAGCTGAGCATCCTGTAAATGAAAGATGGTAGGACTGGCCAGCAGACAGCAATAATCTTGCTAAGATCAGTGTCCATCCCCTCATTTCTGGTTCAGCATTAGTACTATTCTGTCTGTTTTCAGTCCTTTCTCATGTTCGGTTTAAACATTTTCTGAGAGAAGGGCAAACAACATATAACAGATTTGAGCCTAATGACAATAGATTTGCTTTTTGAGTTCATTTTCACACACCATTTAAGAGCAGCTAATGAAGCACGTGTTAAAAACTACTGGCTTATACATTTCTGCATGTTAAGGAATGGATATAGCACCATGGAAAGTCCAGCTGAATTCTAATAACTTGTATATTATAAACATTTGAACATATGCATACCTAATATTATAGGCAGATTACAGCTCTTCTCCTTTTACTGGTGATCTCATCATAATAGTCTTATCTTAGTCCAATTTTTAAACATTTGTTCCAGGAAAAGATTTTTTTTTTTCTTTTTTTTAAAAGATATACATAGCCTCAGACAAATGCTATACAAGATAGGTATATTCCAATAATGTCAGAGAGGTATCTTAAGTGGCACATGCTTTACAGCTAATTCGACCTTTAGAATTTGAATATAGGACTGGAATTTGGGTAGACTTAGTCTGAAGGCTTATCCTGAATCTCTTCTGCAAGAGTTGTATTGAACTGAATGCAAAATAAGGACTGTCAACAAAAAGTCTGACTTTATCCTTCAAATGTTGGTAATTTCAGAGCTCTTGCCCAAAATTAAATATAGAAGATGGAGTTGACAAAAAATTTAACTGATGTAAATGCACCACACTTGTGCATTCATTATGATACTTAAATGCCTAGAAATCCAAACCAGACCCTAATGTTTTAAATAATTTCATGTATTGTCATCCTGGACTAACAGCTGGAGAACTGGGCTTGAAGTCAGAGATAGATCCTTGTAGCTGCCACCAGCCCCAATTTTTGGGAGGGCTTCCAGAAAAAGCCTTAGCAGACATAACCTATAGAAACCCTAAAAGAATGGAGCAAGGAACAAGTTTTCCTCCAACAGCAATTTCATTACCTTTGTAATACAACATTTCACATTGCCATCACGAAAAAAGGCATGAGGAGAAAATAAAGCCTAGGAATTACAACTGCATTTTGGGAGATGGGAGATTACATAAGCATCTTTTTAGCTCTATCAGGATTATGTGGTTAATTTGAAATATTTTAATTTTGCATATTAAGAAAAAAAAAGTAAAAATTAAGAATCTTTTATTACAGTTTGAAAGACCTCCAACAACCCACGAAGGAAACCCATCATTTTAAATGTAAATATAAATTAAATGTTTGCTGCTCAATGAACTTTTGCTTGAAAGAGAATTTCTCCCCTGACTGCAAGGTCTGCAGTGCTGATAATTCCTGATGCACAGCCATGTAAGATTCATTGACCTATTTAAATGCATTTCCCTGTTAAGAGGCCTGATTACCAAGGACTGACCAAACTAGTCCCGCTCTGTATCTCAATTTGACATCTTCACTCCAGCATGATTCATTACTATATGATAAGGATGCTAGGAAGTAGCAAACACACAAAGTGGGGAGGGAATGCAAACGGGAAATATCTGACATTCAGAGAGGGTGCTTGAGGCTGACAGTAAATGCAAATGAACAGCCAGTTTGGACCTTTTCCTGCTTATGCTAAAAAAAGGGCTGCTTTATCAGAAACAAGCCCGGTCCAAATCCAAGACGAGAGCAGTGCATTAACGTGGTTGAAGAATACACCTAAAATCCCATTTGCTTTAAAAAATATGGGGCTATTTTGGAAGCAGGTCAGGAGACAAGCCTGTTGTAACTGACTCAGTTATAATTATAGAACAGATCAGGCCCTGACTCCACTGTAATTGTATAGCATGACAGGCTCATGCATGAACGAAGACTAGGAGTCTTGGCTGGAGCAAGAAAAATACTAATATCATGAACATAACAGTGAAAATCATAATTACAGATATGTCACTGCGGATCAGGAATGCAGCAGGCAGGGACTGATTCCCAGTGACCTGGGAAAGACTGACTCAGCTCTGGGCTGCTGTGACCGCTGTGTTTTGCCAGGAGGGAAAATGACTGCTGGGGTGGGTATTCCCAGTGCGTCATTGCCAGATGATGGTGATGCCTCATCTCTTACTTTGCCACAGTGCAGTGACCCCTGAAGGTGGGCAAGTGCCTGTCCCACAGAGAAAAGTCAAGGCACCAGCAACAGGGTGCCTCCCTTGCTCCTGCAAATTGTGGAAGAGCCAAGTGGTTCCAGTGGAACGTGCTGTGGCTGAGCTGCACATCACCATCCTCCACCTGCTCTGCTCCCCCACCTATCTCTCACAGAAACATGTCCCTTCTCCTCAACTAGCCAGCACACACCTCCACAAGCCACCTCTGCTGTGCAAGAGGAGACCTACAGCTAAGGCAGGAGATGGACAGCCAGTGGTGATGCTTTTCTCCACCTGGGTTCATAGACTGCCACCCACAAAATCACTTTGGTGCCTTCAAAAGCAGTCAGGACACCCAGAAGACAGCAGATGTGGAGACACACCAAGAGAAGGTGTCCTCAGCATGTCATCTGGATGAGCTTGGCACCAAGCTCCAGGCTGCAGGGAGTTGGGGAATATCTTCCCCAGTGCACATTCTCCTGTTACGCTTTTCCTTTAGGATTTGGTGATGATATCAGTGCCTTTTATAGAACAGGGTTAAGCACTTCAATGGGCTTCAGGGTGCCCCTTTACTAGCTCAGGGGCCTTCTCAGGTTTATGGATTCACATCTGACCTTTTCTGCTTCCCAGAACAGCATCTTTTAATCAACAACCTCTAGGCTGCAGAGAACAAGTGGACAGATCCTTCCTTCCCACCCTTCCAGCGCTGTGTGGAAGATACAGTTTTTTTATCCCTCCAAAAATCAGTGAGAAAAGGAGACAGACATGATTATCCATTTAACATTAAACAGTTACTGGAGTTGACATTTGAGCATACAACAAAAAACCAACAGATGGATATTGGCAGATGGAGGAGCATGAAGAAACAATGAGACATCTTCAACCATCCTTCTCTGCTTCTGAAACATGTTATTGTTTCCCCTACCATCTCTCTTGACCCCAGCCCCATTTTCAAGTGCCACTCCATATGCTTCCTTTCTTTGCCTCCATATGTCTTAAACATGTTAAAAAAAAAAAAAAGAAAATAAAAAAAAAAAGAAAAGAAGTTACAATTTGTAAAGAGTAACAAGTTTCGCTTGTTGTGGCCCTACTCAGTCCATTCTCTCTTCCCCGGTAAAATCTGCTTTCTTTTCCCCCTTGTCCATAGCAATGGCTTACAGCACTGCCAGGAAAGTCACCAGCAAGCTCATCCTCCCTTCCGTTGCAGGGTGACTGCACACCCTCCCTTCCTGAAAACCACCTGTTCTGCAGCTTTCAGAAACGCCACACGCTTCTTGTTTTCCTCCATTCCCATGCCATGACACACTTCCACATCTTCAACTACCCGTTACAAACTCAGCGATTTAACTTCTTCATTTCCACTCTGCTTTGCTCACAGCTGGCCTTTCCCTCACCAGCTGAACTTCCTCAATATCCCTCTGCAGAAGGAAAACCACATGCCAACAAACTGTGAAACTCAAGCGCTTTAATTAAAGTTCTTTCTCTTCCTTGGTGCTCGTTAAGCTTGTAAGTATATCCTCTTTTTCTTGCTGTTTCTTATCCAATTTTTTCTACTACCATTCAGTCTTAAAATTCACACTATTGTATTTTCTCTACAAGCCCCAAAAAACAAATATACCAGCATTTCAAAAGTTATAAATAAGCAATACATTCTCTTTTGGCTGATGATATTTTTCCTAAGCTGATTTCTATCTTACCTTTCACTTGAATCAAATCCCATTCTTCTTCAAGTTCTTTTGCTGACCTTCCTATTAAAACTTGATTTTCTTGCCTCTTGCCTTCATGGACATGCACATCTTAATGTCTTTCTGTATCTCCTTCTAGTACACCTCATCTGCAGAAACCCTTCATTTGCCACTTCTAAACACTGTCCTGTCTTTTCTTTCTCTGTTCTTGGTACTGATCCACTGGCCCAATCCAACTAATTTCTGTTGGCTCTTCTTTGAAAAGAGCTATAAATCCTTCCTTCCCAGCTCTTAATATTAGAAATTATTAATGAAGATTAATGTAGGCATTAGCCAGATGCAAGCAAATTTCACTGCTTTTTTTAACTTATATTTCATTGTTTATTTGAGAATTTTATTTGTGGTTATAAACTGTGATAAGAACTTTGTATTTTTTGATGTACCTCTAAGTATCTGGCACGCTTTGAGATGTGTATGAATTACACAGAAAATGTCAGAAAATTGAACTAATGTTTAAAGCTTTGCAAAATTAATCTCTACCAAATTCTGATGTGTGAATTCAATGCTTCATTTGGAATCTGGCATGAAATATAATTACAGTGGAAGGTGAAATAAAGAAGAGTAGTATGAACATTTTGCATACCTGCTATTCACCATCTGTTCTCTGTGATACAATGATACTGTTTTCTTTACAGAGGATTTTCACTTGATGGAAAAGGGAAAATTGCACTTTTTATTATACTGCAGAAATATTTTTATTTTGTTTTCAAGTACCAAATAAAACAAACTTAATATCTCTTAGTGGGCTGTGATGATATATTAGATGATTTCTGACTTCAGAAGCCATAAATTAGGATGCTACTACCAGGAAATCATGGTACTGCCTAACAGGGCTGTGAGGCACCAACAATAATTCCTCCCCTCACCTTTTGGAATCTTTTTATGCTTAATCTTGACTATGGACTCTAAAAGGTGAAGCCACAAGCACTGGAAGTCATCCTAAAAATGTACTGAGGTTTTCACATAGAATCACAGAATGGTTTTGGGTTTGAAGGGACCTTACAGATCATCAAATTCCAATCCCCCCTGCCATGGGCAGGGACATCTTTCACTGGACCAGCTTGCTCAGAGCCCCATCCAACCTGGGCTTGGACACTGCCAGGGATGGGACAGCCACAACTTCTCTGGGAAACCTGTGCCAGGGCCTCACCATCCCTGGTGAGGCACTGGAAGGGGCTCTAAGCTCTCCTGCACACCTTCTCTTCTCCAGGCTGAACAAGTCAAACTCTCTCAGCTCCTGCACAGGATGGATCCTCCAGCTCTCTGATCAGCTTTGTGTCTCCTCAAGACTCACTCCCACAGGTCCACGTCCTGCTTATGTTGGGGGCCAGACCTGGACACAGGGCTCCAGCTGGGGTCTGGACAGTAAAGGTCTGAATTATTACAGAAAAAAAAGTGCCCTTACAAGATTTGCAATAATTTCATGAATACTGGCAAAACTGAGAGTGAAAACATGGGCACAGTCATTTTAATGGGCTGATACCTGGACATGGTGAGAAACGTGCTTTACCGCATCATGCACATCCCCACCTTATCCCTGATTACCTTAGCACAGGATTCAGAAATGAGGGATTAATTGATCAGGTGAAAACTGTCTCTCACAGAAAGGTGTCCCTTCTCCTCAACTAGCCAGCACACACCTTCACAAGCCACCTCTGCTGTGCAAGAGGTGACCTACAGCCACGGCAGATGGACAGCCAGCGGTGATGCTTTTCTCCACCTGGGTTCATAAACCACCACCCACAAAACCACTTTGGTGCCTTCAAAAGCAGGGCACCCAGAAGAGAGCAGATGTGGAGAGACACCAAGAGCAGGTGTCTGCAGGTGTCATTTCTCCTACATTTTTAGAGTGAATTCCCACTTCGGGAATAGCCTCTCTTTTCCCCCCTACCTGCACCGCTCCCTTTCTAAGCAGCAAAACTCCCCCAGTAGTTTTTTTAAAGACTTTTTCTTTGCTAACCGGGGCGGGTGAAGGGTTAACTTTTCCTCCCCAGCCATTGCCCTGCTGATCCTGTAATGAGTAAGCAATGCCGCTGCCCGTCAATAGCCGGGTGTGAACTCGGGTAACCCAGCTGAGCCCTGCTGGGGGGGCCGGGGTAAATCAGCCTGACCCCCCCGACCTTGCCCAGCCCCAGCCCGCCCGGGGTCCGGCCGGCCCTGGGCGTGTGACTGCTACGTGCTGCTCGCCCGGGTGCCAAAAGCCTTTTATAACAACTGGGACTGAGTCAGCTGGTGGAGGTAACATAATATACCTCAGTCAATAGCTCCGTGTTGCACAACATACGATGTGGCAGTTCCTTTCTAACTTGGGGAGCCACCCAGTCTTTTTAGGATTTCCAGGAAGAGCTGCGGCATCTGACCTTCAACTGTTATTAAAAGAAATCAAAGATTGTATAACAGTCTGTCAGAGCTTTGCATTTCTTAGTGGAGTTATGTTTCGGCGAATGCCTCCACATTTCTGAGCTTCACAGGTTCTTTATCCCTTTACTTGTTTATCCTCTGGTAAGCATTTATTAATAGAGAGACTTATTCCTTTACTGTACTTGTTTATCTTTCAGGGGGTTTGTTTTGTTTTTCAATTTAGAAGCAGAAGGGTCTCCCACGCATTTCACATTTCTGTCTGCGGGTGAAGTCACTGCATGGCTTTGATAGCAATCTTCCAGCTGTCCATTTTTACCCTGGAATCCCTCCCTTCAGCTGATTTTCTGCATTATCACCATAGTTTTTGACTAAGACTATTAATCCACATGTCCCTCTGTGAAAGCAGCTAGATTGGTTTGTGTAAAAGGGGAGTAAGATGGTATGAACTGTAAGTCTGCTATTAATCCTGTTAATAAAGGATTAAAGTGAAGCCTTGTGAGTAGGAAAGGCCGATTTGATTGTTTGGGACTATAACTTAGCTCTCCCTTATGAAAGCAGTGTTTGCTGTGCATCGCATTTTGTCATTTGCATGTTTGGTCTCTGAGGAAATCAAGGTTAAATATAGCAAGGAGATTCTGCTGGCTTAAACTGGTAGCACAACTGTGCTCCTTCAGCCTAACAGTGCCTTGGATAGCACGAGAAGGAACCCTGCCTGCACTTGCCTGGCAGTGACTGCATCCTATAATGCGACTTATATTGTCAGCTTATGCTTTGCCTCTGACCTTTATGTGCACTTTGCTTATGTACCAGCTAGGATGGATGCCTTATTTTAGAAGGAAAGAAGCAACAGAGGAATGGACTAAAATAAATATCTTGCCACTGCTATTTTCAGTAAAAGGCTTACAAAAGCAACAGCAGCAGAAAGCTGAAGAGCACCATATATTCCCTGGGCAAGGCAATCATATGAAGCAACATCAATCTCATTAAAAAAAAATAAAAATGGATACTGTCTCTGTCTTAGAGCTTAGCATTCTGCTTCCTCCTCAGCCTTAGGAGAAGGCCTATAAATTATTAATACTAACATCAGTGTGAGACAACAGATGGTAAAGATTACTTGGAAAAAGTCTTCACATTAACATATTACGGCCCTAGTTTCACAGCACGTTGGGAATGTTTCCTGATGCTGTCAGCCAACCTGGCCTGGGAGAAACCTCCCAGAGGAGGGGAATCCTTGGGCAGCAGCAGAAAGGTCCTGCCCTGGTTCAGCTGCAGAAAGAGCCACCCATCTGCCTCTGCAGAGAGGGCCAGGCGTGGGTCATGGCACCCCTCGGACACCACACTGGCCCCATGAGGCTCCTGGCATCTGCTACCAGGGGCCAGGCCAAGAAACAATGAGCTCAGAAGGAAAACTTTCAGGTGGCTGAAAAATGTATTCCTTGCTGAGCTGCTTTCATGTGGCATCAGTTGTGTTGTGTGCTCTGGAAAATAAGAAATACACATTTACAAGTTTTGAACTTTTTGAGCTGGGGGTGATATGAGATCCTAAGTGACATATAAGTGCATTATCCAAAAATCTTGTGTGCAATTTAAGTATTTTATTGTTCCCTACAATGGGTTACTTGAGCTTCTTCAGGTTTACAAATGTATTAAAACCAGTATCAAGCAAGTAAATGAGAAACTCCTTGTAAGAACACGTGTCTCTCAAGCCAGCAGTGGGTACAGCAGAACACATGTGTACTCTTGTTTTGGAGTAACCTCCTATGACCCCCCATTCTGCTTACACCACTTTTGAGGATAACTCAATGCCAGAATCTCTGAGACAGAAGGAATTTATCCAGCCTTTTAAGGGACTTGTACAGGAGACCTTTTCTCATGGCCCATTACTTCTGCAAATGCATATCCCATGTGAGTGTTTCACTGTGACTTAATCATGGCCTAAAAACATAATTCTCATATTCCTACATCCTCTTGGTGTCATGCAAAAATTTCCATAAAGCCTGGATAATGAAAACACAAGCAAGTGCTATCGTTCTCAGAGTGCTGGGCCCAAGTGTGGTTCTGTGAGCTGAGCAGGAACCAGCTCTTTGTTTATCAGCTTGTTGGAATCTTCTGCTCCCAAGAGATGGGCAATGTGTGGGTGAGGGCATGGAGTGATTGCGGGAAAATGCCTTCAACAGTGTTGCTGCTGTCCTATTTTCATAATGAATACCAAAGCCTTGGTGAGCAGCCTTTGAGTCCCACCTCACCACTTTCATAATCTGGTAATATCTGTTTTACTGAACAGATAAGATTGTCCCCTCCATGTGTGTGTTGTGTTGCCCTGCAGAGTCCCTCACTGCCTCTGCTCTTGCTAACCTTCTTTAAGGGAAAATGTCTGTGTTGCACAGCTGCCAATCCAAAACCTTTGTAGTGAAACTGTTGGTTAGATTCCAGTGGCATGGAATGCCACTCCAGTTGAGTGCTCTTGCAGGGGTTTGCTGTTGGTGTGTGACTCTGCAGTTTGTCTAATCCTGAGGTGACACCCTGGAATCAGTCAGCACTTGAAATGTGTTCATTTGGGAATGAGGTGGTGGAACAACTGTTTGAAGATGCCTTATGTGCCAGTTAGAAAATGTCGTTTGTGACTTTAATTATTATTTTTTTTAATCACTTAACAATATATTCAAGAGGTTCTTGGAACTAAGGACGGGTTAATCTAGTATACTTAATATGATTTCAGAAATAATTTTTCTCCTCTAAAATTCCACTTACTATTATAGTGCCTAATTTTGATTTATAAAAGAATTCCCCAAAGATGCAGCCTTAGGGCCACTGGAGGTGCAGGCAACATTTAGGTTAAGGTCAGCAGGGGAAGCATTGAGGGAACAGTATTAGTGGCACAGAAAAGGGTTCAGATGTTAGCATCTGGTATTTCGAGATCACTTCTGCCTAAAAACAGCTACACTGGCACAGATTTGCATTTGCCCGTGGACGACTAACAAGTGTTTACAGGCTCTGGATTACAATGATGACAATCTGTTATGTCACAAATAATCTTGTTTCCAAGTGCTGCAGGTGGGTAATTTGTAATCTGCTTTCTGTGACCAAATATACCCCTAATAACTTGTTTTTGCTGGCTGATTTTACAGGGACTGGGGAGTCAAGGTCTCATTTGTCAGCTGGGCACAACCCAGGGGAGGGCACAGAGCTGCTTCCCAAACCCCGCCCCCCCCGGCCCCACTCAGTGGTCATTTTGGGGCCTGGGGGAGAGCTGTTGCCGAGGTTTTGAGCAGAAGGTGTAGGTCAGAGGGAATTTAAGTTATTCATTTGCCTCCTGGATGAATTTCCAGGTTCTTCACCCCATTGCTGGTATCAGAAGGGAGATAACAGAGGGCTCCAGAGGCAGAGGTGGCAACTCTCTGCTCCCACTAGAGCAATTCCCAGGCAAGGTTGCTAAGGCACCCGGAGGTCAAAGGCAAAGCAACAAGACATGCATAAAAAACAAAGGGATGATAAGATATGTGTGAAAGCAAGTTTATATGCCTGTACAAGCTGTCCTGCACTTGTTCTGCTTGCTTGCTGAGCTGGCAAGCTCAAATTCAGGGCCATGGAACATGCTTAGTCTGTGTCCATCCATCCATCCTCCCTCAGGTCCCATCTGGACCTCGAAGAGTAAGAGGTTCCTCCTTTTTTAAACCATTATCTGCACTCCTAGTGGAGTGATCTTTTGAATCGATGTGAATCAGCTGGCTAAGATAGGATATCAAACTATGAAGACTTTTTGGGTCAGTCAGTGAAGTATTAGGTCTAGAAAGATGATAGGAAGGTTTGGCATCATGAATATGTATAGAGGAATGAAAGTTGTTGCTGGATTATTGTAAGTATGGAATCATCATGGTTTAAAAGAGCCAGTGCCATCTCTGTCCAAATTAGCAGTACAGGTGTAGTTCTGCATGTTACCCTGTGCAGACAAAAGGAGTCCTCAAATTGTGATGCATGCTATGTTTTGCATGAAGGTCAGCTTGTGACCTATGCAAACAAAAATGCAATTAAAGACAACTTTGAAAGCATTGAAACAAACCTGAGTGAAGCTATTGGTATGTCTGAAGGAGTGTGGGGGGAAACAGACACACAGGAAAAAAAGTGTGTTAATTAAGATTCCTGGGAAGGGAGGGAAACAGCTTGCTGCTCTGCAGAGGGACGAAATGCTGAAGGGAGGAGCAGACCTTACAAGGTAATGAGAGTGCTAAATGGCAAAGTTTGGGCTGGGAGAGGGGCAGAGCTTCAAAGGAGGAATGTGCACTACTGGGATTGTAAGCTGCCTTTACATCTGTCCTTAGCAAACTCCAAGATGAAAGAATCTTGCACTCAAAGGACCTGCTCCTCTGTTGCCTTTCACCTTCTGAGCTTATTTGTATCTATGCAAAGCGTATGTAAATTACCAGGGCTCCAGTTCAGGGGTTTGTTGTTTGGCTGTGTGGAGTGAACCAGCCTAAATGCTGGGCTGTGAATGCAGGGGGGCTTTCCTGACCCACCAGGTGCTGCTTATGGTGCCCTGTGTGTGCTGTTCAGGTAAGGGGGGGGTTGTGTGGTGTACCTTTAACAGCACAACTACAAACACATGTGAGATGAGACACTGGAACATTGGCAGATTTTTGGTGTGGCTTGTTGGCTCCTGTGCCTAGGCCCGTGGCGCAAGGGACTGTGGCTCTGCCATGCTGCTCCCCCTGACGCTGTGACAGCAGGGCTGAGGGCAGCTGAACAGAAGAGCTGCTGTGCATGAGGTCTCCACCATGGCAGCAACCTTTGGGCCAGTGAAAGAGTCTGGGAATGTGCGGGAGTTGAGATGGGGTAGGAGATGGGAAGGGTGTGTTGAGGGTTGCCAGACCTGAGGGCTGGGAAGGAGAAGAAAAAGGCCGCTCCACGCCAAAGTGAGTGCCATCAATGTAGTTACAAACAGAGAATGGAAATTGTGTGGGGAAAACACTGAAGGATCAGGAACTGACAGAGGACTCTATGGCAGAATGCGTATTGCACTTTTTTTGTCTGATTTTTCTTGTGGGAGTGTTAGTTATGAGCCTGTAGAAATGGTTGGGAATGCCTGTATTTAGTGTGCTGCAGGACTCACTGCAGTTAAGCCCCAGTTATTCCAACGGTATTAAGGAGTCCTGTGTGGGTTTTGCAACATTCATTTACATCTACTTTAAGGGCCCTTTGCACAGACTGATCAAAAGATAACACAACTTAAGTGGAAAAAAAAAAAAATGGAAAGGAGGAAAGATTGATTTCAAAAAAGAAATGAGCTTCACATTTGTGGTCCATTATAGCCAAAGGCACAATCACCTAATCTGACTCCTAAGGTTAGCCCTAAATATCAGTGTAGGCAAGTCCCTGGCCAGCTGCCAGTGTCTCAGGGCAGATAACATCAGCACAAGTCGAGAAGAGGTCTCCAGTCTAGCCTGCATTTTAATATACTGTTAAAATAAAATGAGACAGCAATTAGTTTCTCTTCAGCTATTCCACAGCACAACTTCTTCGGTCAATTAGTATGAATAAATAAATATAGGTCTTGAATTATTAATCTGCAAATAGAAGAAGCAACTGCATTTAATATTTCACTGTTCCTTCTCCTTGCTGTTTTACTTTGCTTGGAGTTTTGACTCAGCTGGTAGTATAGGAGTGCTATTGTCTATTCTTAACTCTTCCCAAACTTTTAATTTTTTCATAGGATAATTTTCTTACTCATATAACACTTTTAATCTTGGCTCAAGACATATAAAGGTTGGATTATCAGAGGGTATTCATTCAGAGCTACAGGGAGATCAGTGGTTTAAAAAAAGAAAAAAAAAATGAGCTCGTTTAAGTGCCTCAGTATGGGCTTACTAACTTTAGGTTCCCACTTACTAAAGCCTTCACAGAATCATGGAATGGGACCTTGAAGTTCATCTAGTTCCAACCCCCCTGCCATGGGGGTTTGGCCTTAATCTTTTCTCCATGGCTTCAGGAGGGTAAACAATGTCTGATTATCCCACCAGTTAATCCCTTTTCCTAGTAAGAGAGGCAGAAAGAGGGGTTGATCGGGGTTAGGATATCTTCTGCTTGTGTCCAAAGACCTGTAGCTACTTTGGGCAGGGAGTGCCAGTCTGACAGATTTGCTGAGGAAACTGGAGTGTCACAGGCTGTAGAAACCACCCTGGGACCTTTGGCACCTCAGGTTTCATATGCTGTGTCTTTCCCAAATTTTATAAGAATGTGTGATCAACAGAGATCAATCTCTTTATCTCCTGCATGGGGAAAAGGTCAGTCCCACCAAAAAAAGTAAAGCCTCATTATAATTTTAGACTTTGGTCATTTTCAGGAAACCTTCAAGAAGGCATTTCTGACTTATTTGTTCATGAAGGGTGGTGTTTACCTCTTTGGTCACAGGTGCTGGTTTTTACAGAAATGGGTCACTACAGTTCTGTACTCAACAGTGTCTGGATGTCAGATCATGTGTCCCCCATTGGAAATTGCCAAAGAAAATATTAAGTATCAGTAACATGTTTAACTTTCTGTCGATGAAATGTCAATGCATATAAAAGGAGGAAGAAATGTAACTTAAGTCAATAGGCTGGAGGGAGGCTGAAAACCCTCAGGGTATTTGTCTCCCTCATGAGAGCATCTACCTTCTGACCTGTGGTTTTGATTTTGGACCAAATTCACACTCTTCAGTTTTCTGTGCTGATGACAAACCTGAGCTGCTTCTGTATACACTTTAAATGTGTTATTTTTTCCCCTTTGAAGTCGCTTGAGGCACGGTGTGAGCTGAATGCATTTTTCTTAACTTGGCTCACTGCAATGTATTTTACAATGTTAATTTTAATGAGATTTGTTTTCTATTTCAGCTTGCATATTGTTTCTCCTTTTTCTGGCCTGCTTTATGTTCTGGCTTCCTGTCTTGCTAGTGTAAGGCCTTTGAAGAGCGTAGTTTGGGTATGTTAATAAAACTTTTCCATAGAGCGCAGCTTTCAGGTAGAAATCATAAATGGGTCAGCATTCATGGCAGCAGCCAGGGGAGGATGTGACATGCAGTCTTGTGGTTATGTCTTACAAGTGCTGCTGCCTGATCTGCTCCAGTCTGCAGCATTTTCCCCTCTGTGCTTAGCTGCCATGTGATGGGTGACTTGGACATGCCACAAATAGACAAACTACCAGGGCTTTCGTTGAGGTTGAGCATGAGGACAGTCCTCTGGCTTCGTGCTCTCCAGCCTCTGCTCATCTGTGTGGAAACTGCCACTGCAGGCTCTTGCCTACAAAGCCAATGTGGCAAACACCTGCAAGAGCAGGTGTAAGAGCTTTTACTGGGAGGCCTGGAGACAAGGAACAGCATACTGGATTCTGGTCAGCCTGAAGCTGAAGGGTTTACCTCCTCAGCCCAGTTCCAGGCAACATTTTGCAAAACTGGCACATCTCCACAAGGATTCAGCTCAGTAGGGAAGTGCCACTGTTGGTGTCTCTGTATCCCTTCAAAGCAAAGACAGCCTCTTTGAGCTGGGGGTGTTTGTGGTCTCGGAGCTGAGGTGGGCTCAACCACCCAGTCCCTCTTTCTGAGCGTGCCCCACAAGTTTCTGAAATCCTCCTCCTGTATGAAATGTGTGCCAGACTATGGGGCAGACAAGTCCCTGTCCAAGAGGCCAGGGAAGGATGCTCCCTGTGCTCCTGTAGGTCATGTAATAACAGAGGGCTTGCAGCTTAAAGCTGCTGCTGAAGCTTGTGCCTTTTGGTGAGACAATACATGAGGTGCAGATTAAGAAGGGCAATTTTAATGTGTGGAGGCATGCAAAATTAGCTCAGCAAGAGGGAAAAGAAGCACAGATCCAAAGAGTCAAGCAAGTGGAAAGATTGTGGAATAAAGAGGAAAAACTGGGTAGAAGGACTAAAAGCATTAATAATGATGGTTGGAATTTTTAATCTATTACATGGGTTGTAAATATGATTTTTCAATAAAGTTAGCAATTTTTTTTTTAATGTATTAGATGAGGTCTTAAATATAATTTATTCTGCTCTTTCACATATAAATCTAATTTTTAAAAGTAATTTCTAAGGGACTCGATATGAAATTTTCCAATCAAATTGAGTTGGATTTGAGTGCTATATATATGTCAAAATATTTGAAATTATAGCTTTTGCAGTTGTATGGGCCCTTTACAAAGCATAAACCCTTCAGGAATGTGACAGGTGTCAGAGAAAGAAAGAAAGAAAGACCATTCAGAAATTCAAGTGCTTACAAAATAAGAATTTGTAAATGGTGTCTTCAAAATGGAGTTGAAAATACAGATTGTGTGTTTGTATGTTCTTATATTTAAGAGACATGTTTGCATAAAGTGTGTACATAATGCAATTAAAGATGTTTTAACTAGTGAGATGATGGTATATCAACCAAACCTGTCTCTTAAAAGAAGACAAAACAAGGAGAGCAGAAAGAAGTATCACCATTATTCATATGTAGTACTTTGTTGTGCTGGAGAGAAGGCATTGGATAGAGCTCAGTGACTAATTTGTTGGCTATTAGTTCTTCATTAGTTTTGCTTCCACTTCAGTTTGATTTATGTGCTACATAGTAGGATTTGCTAAACAATTTCTTCAAACAAGTATTTGTTGGAGGAATGTAATATTCAAAACTAAAGCTACAACTTAAATTACACAGATTAGTTACAGGCTCTGGTTTTGATCCCTAACTGGATTAATAGAAATTGGATTCTGGTTCAAGTACACAAAGCCAAGACTAGGTTTGAGTTTTAAAAACAAACAAACAATCCCCAAACTCCAACTTGATTCCTTCTCCTGGCAGTTCCTGTTGCTGCAGGAGACCTGTCTGTGTTGATGAGGAGAGCACACACAAGCTCAGAGGTGTTCCCACAGCAGCTGTGTATTAAAACATCGAGTGGTTCTGTGTGTGCACACTCTGTGCCTGAATTTGGGAAATCACTTCCACTTCCTTGCTTTCTGATGTGCTGGTCCTTGCAGCAGGATTGAAGTAGATCCTTATGCTCTCTGACATGACATGACACCTACATACCTGCTAGGTTTGTTGTTGCTAGGACTTTTTGTTTCTTTCTAAATATGTCAAAATATTAACAAGAGGCTTTGCAGCCAAAGAGTTTGGGTTTTCTAGGGATCAACTGATTTAGCCTCATGTCCTTCAAATACTTTAAGCTGTTGTGCAATCTCATTTAAATTCATGAAACTGACTCATGTTCCTAACTTCTGTATCTGTGTGGCCAGGTCTTCAATCCTGCTCTCAACATATTGAATGAGAAGGCTCTGGTAGGTATAACCTCTTCAGAATATGTTTTTCACAAGGTGGTCTTCTTTTCTTGGTAAAAACCTACATGTAATATTGTTGAATGATAAAACTGTCATTGCATTTTGCAATGAAAATGTTTCCCTTGTATGATAGATCTTCATTCAAAGTGTGCTAAACTAAATGTAAATCCAAGTCACCTGATTCTTCTTGTATCAGTTTTGTTGTAATGAGTCCCCAGTAACTCCTGCTGTTTGGAAAATTTCTTTAATTCTTATTTTAATTTAAAATGGCCAGTGCTTATTTTTTTTCCCTCCCCTAAAATTCAGTGAGAAATCTCCTTTAAGTGGTTGAGTATCCAGGTCATTTTTCTGTGACCTATTTTTCTGCTGGTATTGAGTCAAAACATAGATCTGAAATGAAAATGAGAATAGCTTGTCAAGATCCACAACAGCGTGCAAATGCCTGGCAGTGGGTAAAAGTGAGTCAGAAAGAGAGGTTCACATGAACCTACATGATTTTTCTTTTCCATTGTGTGTGATAGAAAGGTGCCACACGATAAGGTATTTTTGTGAGACACGTGAACTCTGCACCATCTATCAAAGCCTTCAGCAGAAGATGGGAGATCCTCTTAGCAAAGAGGAGACAGATTTCAACGAGCAGTGGGTCAATTCTGTAAGCTTCTTGCTTTGACTCTGTGTCCAAGGAGTCATCTGGGGCACTCTTGCTAAGCCAGGAGTGAACAGGCACTTCCAGTTGGGTTAGTCCTTGTCTGCTGTGGAGCCAGCAGAGGAGGCAATGCAGGGATATGTGGCACAGCATCACGGGCAGCTGTGAGCAGCACAGTAAATCACCAAGCCAAATGGAAGAACTAGCTGTTGCCCATTCTCCTGTGGGCAAGGTGAAGTTCTTTGAAAAATCCAGTAATTCTGGTGCCATGCAGATGAGTGCTGTAGCAGCTGTCTGCCCAGGAGTGAGGAGGTCTGTGTGCCCTCACCTTACACAGACAAATTGTTTGTGAGGCTGTCATCTGCAGTCAAAGCTGAGTTTTCATTTGGTTGCTGTTTGAGTGCTGTCTTAAGGCTTCTCTTGAATGTGCTGTCTCTGAGGTGTTTTTTTCATTATTTTTTATAGACACTCTAATTTTTCAATACCAAACCAAAAGCACTCATAAAGCATCTCCAGTGCATGTGTTCTTCCTTCTGTATGTGTAACCTCACAGCCTTTACTGTATCTGCCACAACAGTCTTTCACTTTTTCACATGGTTTTCTAGCCCAGGTCTGTGTGATATGGTACTGCTGAAATCACCTTTCCCAATAATCCTGTGACATCTGTTTTTCAAAACCCAGAACATATTCTCGGGTGCTTTGAGTATTAAATTCTTTCAGAAAAAGTTGTCCTATGTCTTAAAGAGCCTGTTTGACTCAGTTTATTGCTATGTGCCAGATTTTTATTTCCTTTTTTGAAGATTTTTTCCCCAGTCAATGACTAAAGCCCTTATCTCCATCAATTTTTTTCCCATCTCTGCTGCTTTTAACAGTTATATTGTATTAAGCTATTAATTGTACCACTACCTTACAAGTTCAAGTCACAAGTAATTAGAAAAGCTGTTTCAACTACCCTCCAGACTCCAGTCCAGCAAAGGACTTCTATACAAGAGTAGCTGGGAGTGCACAGATTTCCCCACTGGATTTAATGGCCCAGAGTTTTTGGCAATTGTGAGCAGTGGTACCACTACTGTTCTGGAAAAAACAAGCCCCAACAGAGCTGGATGTGCTCTTCCCTACATTATTTGTTTAGCTTCTATATGTTTAAGCATTCAAAATTTGCTTGATTGCTTGATCTGGGAGTAGGTTTGAAACTGGGAAAATCCAGCAAAAGGAAGACAAGGAGATACAGGTTGAGAGTGCAAAAAGTAGTGGTAGCATCCATATACTTATGGTGAACTTAAATGATGATGCCTTGCTAAATGAGGTCATCATCTAACACACCCTCCCCTCCATGCCCAGGAACAAATGTGTGGCTGAATTCTGATAGAATATTTGTCAGTCAGTGGGTGTTTCTTATGTTTACTCCTACAAGTATGGAGGCTAAATCACTTGTGTCAGGATGATATGAGTAAAATGAAGGTCACTTTCAGAATACTTTATCATGCCTTGGAGGCACTGCTGATAAGGAAAAAGACAAAAGGACAAAAAAACAAAATTAACTTTTAATTTCCCACCAAAACTATGGCTGTCAGAAATAGGAGGATGAGTGAAATCTCTTGTAACATGCAGCACAGGACTGTATATTTAGCAGCTTATCTGATTCAGCCTAACACAGAGACAGAACATGTAATTGTGTGTGCTTGTGTCTGTATAAAATAAATGGATCTGTACACATAGCTCAGAAAAATTTTGGTGACACACTTCCATATCTAGTTTCAGTTTAAAAATCTTTCTACCCTAAATTAGGTGAATCCACAAACAAATCAGATACATTAATTTTCTGTTGAGAATGCTTTGGTGATTGCTTTGAGAGAAAAGTTATTTACGTGCTGATGTAAGGCATTACTTAGCATAATGAGTGGTAATTTTCTCAGCCTCAAAGGTATTAGGCTCCCTTACGTCTTATACCCAGCTCTGTTACGTGGTTGTGCTTCTCTGTGTGATCCCCACATGTTGTGCATGCTTGGGGTTTGTCTGGTGGAGTTTATGGAGCTGGCACAGAGTCCCACAGCCAGCTCAGTGTGGGTACCAGACAGGCAGTGCCCTCCAGCCCTCACACCCTACAGCCAGGGAGGCAGAACCAGCTGTTGGAACCCTGGAGGCTGAGAATTTCAGGCTTTCCGTGCTGAGGGGCATTGACCCTCAGGCAGGCACTGCATTTGACTTGAGGCCATGGGACAGGCTTCCAAAATTGAGCAATGGCACTGGGGTTGTGGGTGTGTAGTTTGAATAGTATTGTGTGATCTCACAGGGTGAAAAACTTGAATGTGGGATTTTAGTGTATAGTAATATGTGGCGCAAGATGGAGGACTTTGGATATTGTCTGAGTCATTCTTCTTTGCCTTCTTCTTCCTCCTTCTGCATGGGTTTGGGTGATTTTCTGTAATTGGTTGATAGAGTCCACAGTGAGGACTTCAAGTAGTTAGTTATTGGGTTTAAAGTAAAAAAAAATTAGGTGGCATTTCATAATTGGACAGATTGTCCTTGAACAGACCTTGTAGAGATAGAGAAGGACTCCATTTTACCTCATTTCTCTAACTTGCTAGTTAGAGCTCACGGCTCGTGGGTCTGTAAATAGGTAAGAAATAATAGACATCCAAGTCCAAACACGAACTGCAGCTCCCGTATATTAATCCCAACCTTGGCGGAGACAAAGAATCCAGAACCATCACACCCCAGAACCTCCCTCACGCCAGGGAGGGTTGGGAGGGAGGTGCTTTGAGCAGGCCCTGGGTATGTGTTGGTGGGCAGCTCACCTGCCTGCAGGGGTCCCTAATGGATGGGTGCACTGTGGAGCTTGGTTTGGGGTTTGAAACATGACTCATACCTCCCCTGAAGATAGCTGGTGATCATGTTATGTGCTTGTGAGGGATAGCTTGCCCCTCACCCTTTCAGAGTACATTGTCTTTGTAGAATCACAGGATATCCTGAGTTGGATGGGACCCATCAGGATCATCGAGTCTGACTCTGGCTCTGGGCCCTGCTCAGGACCATCCCCAGGAATCCCACCCTGTGCCTGAGAGCATTGTCCAAAGGCTTCTTGAACTCTGTTGGGCTTGGTGCTGTGAGCATTTCCCTGGGCAGCCTTTTCCAGTGCCCAACCACCCTCTGAGTGAAAAACAGTTTCCTGATATCCAGCCTAAACCTCCTCTGACACAGCTTTGCGCCATTCCCTCCTGTTATCAATTACAGAGAGAAGAAATCAGTGCCTGCCCCTCCTCTTTCCCTCCTGACCCTTCACCATCATTGTGTCCCTCCTTTGGACACTCTCTAAGAATTAATGTCTTTTATTTATGTTTTGGTGACCAAAACTGAACACAGTACTCAAGTAGACAAAATATATTTAAAAATGAAGAGTCACAAATGCTAATAGTTGTATTGTCTGCTAATGACATTGATCTGGGGCTTTAAAAGAAGACTGTTTCTAAAGAGAGATTTCAAAATCTTATATATATAAAATTTTGTTTTTTCTGGCCTGAATTGTGGAAAGCCCCTTCACTTATTTTGAAGTTTACTAAAGCATTTGTTTGTGTTCAGAGTCTGTCTCAGGAGCATGAGGACCTGTGTTCATGCACCAAATAAATGAAGTGGACAGAAAACTAATTCAAATCTCCCTCACACTGTTCTGGTTTTGCTTTGGCCTTGATGTGGTCCTGAAACCACTTTGCCTTTTAGAGCCTCTGGCTTTTTGGTTTCTGGGTTTTTCTGAGCAACTTGGTCTATTTGAAGGCATTCCTGCTTGCAACTGAGGGGATGGAACTAGATGATCTTCAAGGTCCCCTTCCAACCCAAACCATCCTATGATTCTGTGGAGAAACATGCCAAGGAGATTAGGTGCAGTGGTGGGATCCATAAGGTAGGTGAGAAATAGCATGAGACTTGCTGAATTGAGACAACCAACTTTGTTAACAGTTACTTGAATTCAAGCCAGTGACAGGTTGTGAGCCCTACAGTCACTCTCTTTTTTTTTTGATCTTAAATTATGGGATGTTCAAAAATATATTGTATTTTCTGCTTAAATAGTTTTATGTCTGTTTACATTTTAATTGACATGGTGTGTAGGTATCAGCAAGTACTTTTAGTGGGAGGCCATTTTTAAATATTGTATATCAGAGGTGCCTTAAAAATGCATTTTTATTGTGCTACAAGGTAAGCATTTGCTGAGAATCTTGCCATTAAACAATTAAGGCTCTAAATTTTTTGCCTATAGCAAGTCTAGATTCTGTTTTGTCAGCAACAAATGGCATGACTGCTCGCAATGCCAAGAAAATCTTGCATTGAGCTACAATGTGCATGTGACAGCAGCCAGAGCTTGCCCATGTTTCAAAATGGCATGACCTGGTCTTCTGAAAGCTCCACATCTGCTCCCACACAAGGGTCCAGGGCACCCACGCCTTCACCTTTACAAAGCAGGACTGGGAGTACTTTGAAGAAGAAAATATCTTCTTTGTCCTGAAATCACATCTCTGATGCACCACAGAGAAGGCAGGTAAACCAAAGCCTTGAATTTACTTCCTTCAAAAGGGCCATACAGGCATTTAGGTTGGGATGGATATCAAGAGGTCTGCTGTCCAAGCTCCAGCACAAAGCAGGGTCACCTGTGACACCAGACCATGTCACTCAAGCCTTTGTCTTGGCAGCTCTTGAAAGCCTACAGCAAGAGAGCCTACACAGCCTGTCTGATGATTTCACCCACTGCCTGCCTGGCCTCATGGACAACAAATTGCTCTTTATACCCAGTCTGACTCTCGTTTCAGTTTTCAGCTGTAGTGTCTCATGCTGCCAGACACTGATGAGAGAGTATATCTCCATCTCCTTCATCCTCCCCTGTCAATACTGGGAGCTGGACATTGGATTTTTCCCCAGGCTGTGCCCCTCAGGGCTAAAAAAGACCTCTTTTGCTTTTCCTGCCTCAGTGCCTGTTCAGTGAGGGTCACTCACAGCTGTATGGCCATGGATGTTGGGAGGAGAGTTGGTGGGAAGGGTAGCACTGACAGGGCCTCTGAAATGGGACACCCCCTGTTGTGGCTTCTGCAGCTCAATGGTGCAGAGAACTGGGTGTCCTGGCTTGGGAGCAGAAAGAGGCCTGGGCTGGCTCTCAAGCTTTAAGCCAGAAGTCATTGTTCAAAGTGAGCAAGAGCTGTGTGCACACAGCAGAGGAACACGAGTGCAGGATGTTCAGCACCCTCTGCATCCTTGTGATCCAGCAGCACAGGGAGGTGCTTCCAGCCTGTGTCTGGGAAAGGCAGAGCGAGTCTCAGCACTGCTTGTTCAAGCCTTCAGCTCTACCAGAGCACTCTTGAGGCAGGACAGTAAGTGCACAGCACAGTCACTTTAGTTCTAGTATGAATACAAAATTTTCTCAATGAATCATTGGCAGGTGCAGTTAACACAAAATCTCGAAAATCAGAAAGCTCAGCTTTAGCACAGGAGTACCTGGTTTCTCAGTTTTTTCCAATATTACAGGTTCTCAGCATGTTTTGATTCAGTTTCACTTTTATTTCTGTCATCATTTTTGTTCACTGAAGTAAAGGCCCTTTTCCTTCCCTCTCCACTCTCTTTGTTTCTCTGTTGAGTACTGGATATGCTGTTACCCTCTCACCTAAGCCATTGTAATGTCATTAACTGCTGGCAAACCATGGAACACAAAAGAGATCTGTGATTTCCAAGGTGCTTTATTTATTTTTTTTTTTTTTCCTTTTTAAGTGGGTAGGGTTTCAATGAGTTCATTGGGGGAGGAAGCTTCTACAGGAAGTTTCTTAAAAGGGTTCAGGAGAAATCTACTCAGTATTCAGGTTCTGAAAACACTGGAAAAAACCCCACATGAAAATGAATTGAACTTTAGTGTCTCCTGGCCTTAAACTCAAGAGGAGTTTGTTTTACACTTTTATCTTTCAACTGTGGACAGATGAGAGCAGACAGCCAATTAGCAATGGTGCATATCTGCTGACTAAACCTCATGGCACAGGGCTGCAGCTGGTTTAAAATGGAATAATTCCACTGCCTGCCCTGAGTTTTCCTCTGCTCTGGACCGAGACCCTGCCTAGTTAGTGCAAGCAATGGAATCATGGGCATAATTACACATAGGTCTCCTGTAGAAAAACAAGGCAACCTCAGGAACAGAAACCTCACTGTCTGCAGGCAACAATTCTGTAACAGTTGGGACCCTTTGCCAGAGCTGTTGTGAAATAACATTGGGGATGATGTATAGCTGAATGTTATTTCTTTCACGTTGTGTGAGAGGCATTCCAGCTGAGGCTTCTCTTCCCTATATACTCTGCAAGGCAACTGTCTCAAAAGAGCAGCTTATAAATTTGGAAAGAAGGTGAATCTGTGAAGTAACTCCCATTGGATGTTTCAGCTGCTCCTATTTGTTTATTTATTAACTCTTTATGCACACAGGTGAGGACCATAAAACTATTTATCTAATTTTTGCCACAATGAGCTCCATCCCCATTTCAATGCAAGCATCAGATGCTTTTAGCTATAAATTTCCCCTGAAATCAGGTTTTTCTAAACAAAACTATGGAATTAGAGCAATAACATAATGATTAGCAGATGTTTAAAGGATTCTGCTTTCCAGCATTTCTCTGTTGATCAGTAAGTCAAAATAACAATGGGAATTGCTTGAGTGGAAGACTAACTACAATCATGCATTTAGTTTACATCTTAATGCATTGTTGTTGTTTTTCCTGTTCAAGTAAACTACTTCTTAGAATGCACCTGTATAATGAATTTCCATGGGAATAAGCTTATATGAATTTTTCCTTGCTGTGTTTAGGGGGTCTTCCAGAGATCAGGTTAAGATTAAAACAAATGTTGTCTTGAACACCAGGAATGAAGTGAAATTTTAACTAAGAATTAGGAGTTTAGGGGTCAGGCCTCCCCTTTTGTAGGTATATCTGTCACCCTCCTGCTTCTACCTGTAACTGGGGGCTGCAGCAGCAGCACACAGGGTTTGCCATAGTCTTAGGACTGGGCCAAATACTGCCTGTAGCTCTTGATCCATCAGTAAAACACATGCCACCCACAGCATATCATACCTAAAATCTTCTACCTGACTGGTCTCTGCTAAGTTTGTGAAGTCCTTGGAGAAAACAGGTGAATTTATTTTAAGTATATGAGCAGTGATGACCTTTTTGACTAACACTGGCTACGGGTCTAATTGACCTTGGCAGCACGAAAGGATCATTTCTTGACATGGCTGAACTGTTCTAGAACAATTTATCCAGTGTGCTGGGTACAAACAGTCCTTTCTTCAGTATCAGGCATGCATGTCTTATCTTTCTACCTATTCTTTTTTTTAAAGAATCTTAGCTATTGTGAAGCAGGCAAGGAAAAATGTGTTCTCTATTTATATTGTTTGTTCTCCTCAGCCTCTACTATTCTATCTTGGACAATAACATTTCATGAATACCTATTTTTGCACCTTTTTTTCCTGCTTGGATGATTTTAAAGGAGTTTAAATCTTTTTCTTCTCCAACACTGCAGAACAGGGTCTCAGGGCCTATTGTTGGGATGTTGATGTTGATAGACCCTTTCCAGTTGAATGAACTGGTTTTAATCAATATCTAATATTGTCTTGTGAAAATAAGGAAAGAAAAAAATCCCAACTTGGTTGTCTTAAAACAACAGTTCTTGAAATACAGTGCAAACACGTGATAATGCTTAGCAAGAACATCCCTTCTGCTTTGTTTTTCAAGGAAAAATTCACCTTAATACTGGGAAGAGAACAGATTTTTTGGTGTCCAGAATGAAGAATCTAGTTCAGCACTGCTTTCTCTCTGTGTGGGGGTCTGCAATTACCATGGTGGGTTGTTTGATTTGGGGTCTGAAGAGGGTTGTGGTGGGGTTTCTTCCAATAGAAGGGACAAAGGTCATGTAAGGTTTTGGTTCAAGATGAAAATCAGTGTTTTCTTCTCTGTGGATTATCAGTGATAGCCTCTAGAACAGATTTACTGAATTAGCCGTGTCCTGGTGTAGACAGTGACAAATGCAGGTGTGTTTACATGCAAGGTTTTCTTTTTCCAAAGGAAATGTTGTGAAGCCACTGTGCATGAAGATTATGTCTGGGGAAGGAAAACTTGGTTATGAATTTGAAGGGAGAGAATTAAATTCATGTCCTCTCCCAGCCATTCTACATTGCCCTCACCCCGTTGATTTCTTTGGGGCTTTTTTCCCCTTCCATTTTACTGTTTCATGGTTTGGGGTAATTCAGAAGCATATTTTTATTTTATTTATTTTATTTTGCTTAGCAGCAATCAAACATTACAGTAAAAGAGCTTTTAGATCTGTGTTGCTTCTTGTTTTCCTGAGAAATATTTTCGTCCTTGTCATTAGTTTAAAATTTTGCATTATTCTCTGTGTTTCTCTTAGATAAACAGAAGATGTAAGTGTTGTAGACAACATTTTAACCATGACATTTTAGGCCCCAATCTAAGGATGTGTAGTGCTAATTTTAATAACAATTTTGGTGGAAGATGTCTAATTCCAGTGTAGATCATGAATTTTAGAAGGAATATACCTGTACAGTCCTATTAGGATGTCCTTGTTTGAAAATCTGGAAAGTGAAGCATAATGCAATTGAAATCAGTTATGTTATGAATAATGTAGGCTCTCCATTATCCTCTGTAAAAAGTTGCATGTGCTTCTCAAACCTACCTGGATACATCTCTGTTATGTGACCCCCATAGCAATGAGAGCCAGGGAATACCAAGGAGACCACAGAGGATTATGTTTTCCTGGAGTGTTAAGCCAAAACTGCACCTAAATTAAACCAGTGTGCCTCTGTGTCGTCACAGTGAGGAGCTTCTCCACGGACTGTAACTCTTCTCTCTGCAGGTGGAGGGGCACAGGGCTCATCCCTGTCTCTGCCTCACTTCCCAGGGCTGGGTGTCTGGACCCTATACCCCCAAAGAGTAATCAACATGCTTCTGAGGATGGGGTTTGGCTCACAGAGTTACCACAAGCCTGCATCCCTTTATTGTTTCCCCATAAAACTGCATCTTTGGCTGAGGTCCTGCAAAGATTTATGCACAGGCTTGATTCTCTGCTCTGAGACTGATCTCACTGGTTTCAGAGGGACCACAGGCAGTGTGTACATGTAAATCATCGTGGCACTCATTTCTGAAAATCAGTGTGTATAGAAAATAGATTTAAATGTGTATCTGGTTATTCATCCTTTTTATTTAAGAAGAGAAGGGATAAGAAACATTTTCTCTTGATGACAGAGCTTGAGAATCCTGCAGTCAGGCATTATTGCAAAACTGGTATTGGAAGCTAGTTTTAAACAAATTTTGCTGCAAAATAAATTTAATCATAAAAGTTTGTAGGTCTTACCTTCTCAGTGACTAGTTGTAGACACTCAACAAGACATTAATTTTGGTTTACTTTCTCACTGAACCTGTTCTAATTTTACTGTGCCCTTGTATCTTGTCATGTAAGATCAGATCTTCAGATTCTTGTCAGACGGTAATCTTTCCAGTAATCAAAGATCCAAGAGGGTAATGTGGGATTAGGGCAAATATGGCATGGCACTTCTTTCTGCAATATGTGCTTTCCTGACTGGGAGACTTTCTCATGATGTTCTCTGCAGTTTGGGATGCTGTCTGAACACTTCAGCCACTTAATAAGGTACATTGATTTTTTTTAAAATTTTGTGTTAATATTTACATTTTTTGGATAAGAAAAAAATTTCCCTCCCTTAACTAAGGTTCTGTATCTTGCAAAGAGTGAGAGACTGGATTTTATCAAAGAGCAGACACATCAGGCTTCAGCAAGTCAGCCAATCTTGGTGAGAGCCCCCTTTTAGGGAAGGATCTCAGGAGAGGAAACACAAACTGATCCAAGCTGCATGTGTCTGGGAGGCTACACAGGGATTTGGAGGATGCTGGGGTTAGGCTTCAGTGGGGACATAAATGTTGTTGTTTTCCAATTATTTGGGGAGAGGAGGAGAATAGGGATCTTCACGGTGCAAGTGGGGCAGGAAGTAAAACGGAGATAAAGAGAGCTAAAAACCAAATTCCCCATGTTCCTTTGGACTGCATCCCTGCTCTTCTCAGCATCACTTCACAGTTTGTCTTTAAATCTTCTTATTCAGGACTAGTAGAGAAGAAGATAAAGGGAGGGAGTTAACAAGTAGAAGGAAAGAGGGGCATTGACCTCAGTGTTGGCCACTGAACGGCTTCTGGTGTTGTGTTTAATCCCGTGCTGAAATGAGCCAAACTCTGTTACTTAATTGGGCAAAGCTCCTGTTGACTTGTGCTTGATTAACAACCCTGGGATCTGGCTCTGTGCAGTTGTGATGAGAGATGCCTCAGCATTTCAACTCATCCCTCCAGTGCTGATCCCCCCAGCTGCTGCTTTCCAGAACTCCCCAGCTACTGTTGGTGTGCACTGAGGGGGGAAGCTTCTCTTGGAGCAGATGCAAAATGTTGTAGTATGCATGCTGAAAGGCAAAGCCATCAGCTGGCAAGAGAGAATGAGGGTTAGGCAAATGGCAGAGCAGAGATCTTTCACCTTTTTTTTTCCTTTCCAGCCCATCTGCAGTGCCCTTACCAAGAAAGTTTTGGAGTTGGCTTCTTTCTTTCCTTTTTTTTTTCTTTTTTTCTCTTTTTTTTTTTTTTTTTTTTTTTTCAGCTTTAGTGTGATTGGGTTGCTTTTGTGGTTGCCTTTGGGGATTTGTGCAGTGCAAAGGCCATTGGTATTTGGTGTTAGTTAAGATCCATGGGTCTGTCTTGAGAGTACCACAAGATATGGACTGTTAGGGGTTTGTTTGTTTGTTTGAATGAATGAATGAATGGAGCCAGCAGACCTGCTTGCAAGCAGCTTTTAGCAGCTTGGGAAGTTGGAGACCACCCATGGTGCCTCTAACAGGTTTGTGGTAAAGTACTGTCTCCTCTAAGCAACAGCAGGATTAGAAAAAGCACTGGGCTGAGCACACACATGGGGCTGCCTAAAATTTTCTTCTTCAGACACATTGTGAGGTTTCACCTGGTGCTCGTTGTACGTGGCTTTCTAATGGGTGCACTCAATTTGAAAATCTGCATGTCAGGCATGTGCAGCCACACTGTACTGCTGCAGTGCTGCTACCATGTGCTCCTACCACATGTAGACGTCACTTCATGTAGAGGATAGTCTGGTCAGGACTGTCTTTTAAAACCAAATATTTGGCTGTACTTGTCTCATGAGCACTGGCCATGTTTCATTGCACATAAACTCAAAGAACACCACTCATTCCCTCAAAAAAAAAAAAAAAAACAGTCAAAGTGTATAGACTGGAAAAATTAGATTGTGCATAGGGCTGTTATTGAAGCACCTCAGATGCCCCATCAGCCTCTGAATAAAGAATAAACAAACAAATAGAAGGCCTGCAGGCTGCCTGGTGTTAACAAAAGAGGGGCAATTAATGAATTAGGTGTGAAGCTGCATTGTGATTTTATGAAAGATTTGGGAAAGGGTGTTAAATGAAAGAAATCCATAACACTTGGCACAGGGTTTACTGGTTTTAGTTTCACATTCTTTGTACATTCTTAACTGTCTCGTGGACATCCAATGAACAGAAGAAACTTTCTGTCTAGCCTTTTCACAATATCTTCACTTTGTTGTATAAATAGGAAATGGTTAAGCATGGAAATGTTAACTATGTATAATTTGGTTTCTATTACAGAATTATTAATGATATGGCAGATGTAGTGTTTGCATATTCTACTTTGTCATTAAAACCTTGCTGTGTATCTCCTTGATGGTAGCTCCTTTTAAGCTGAGCAGTAACGTGGCTTGAATGATGACTTTAGGGTTTAGGAAATGAGGAATACACAGGCTTGGGATTCAGAGGGGCTGATGCTCTGTCAGCTCTTCTGTGCTGATGGTGACGTGCTCCTGTCATGTTCACTCTCTGTGCTTGAGAATTGCCTTTTGAGAAGCAACAGCATCACGCTGGCTGAAATTGCTCTGGGGTCAATATCTTTATCCTTCTTTGGGGAAGGAACATGGATCCTTCCATCCTCTCTACAGACCACAATGTATTTCCATTCCTTCTGTTTTAAGACTGTAATTCCTACTGTTTGCTCAGGTCCTTTCCAGTCCAGAAAGTGGTAATGATAGGGCATGAAATGAGCCATATAAAAGGCTGGACACTAATTCATGGGGCAGAAGTAGATATAAACAATTGGATTTCTAAGTGCATTTATCTGTTTGGTTTTCTAGGGAGAGGGGGGAATATCTCGAGGGAAATAATGCTGATTTGTTTTGTTGTGAAAAAAATAACTGACATTGTGCCCTAATTATCTGAATTGCTGGAGTTGTATACCATCTGAAGAGTGATTTATGAGAAAAGAAAGGAAAATTTCTCCTTTGTTTTAAATTGGTGTCCCCACATAGGCAGCTGTTGTACACACAGAGCCAAGAAAAACAGATGTGGCTAGAAGAAACTGGAGAACATAAGAGCATACAATAAAATAGATTATATCATGCCCAGAAACCCACATTTCTCCCATATATGATGGATACATAGCTTGCACCAATATATAAAGACAGCATAAAGAGAAAGGGAGGGACAAGTGAATTACAGCAGTGCAGTCCCTGGTACTCTGTAGCTTTTATGGAGCTGCTATGCCTGGCTGCAGAGGGAGTTTTACAGCATCCACCTCGTCTTCCACTTTCCTGCTGAATTTTCAGGAGGGTTACTTTGTTATTGATGTTGTTGGTGAGTTGTGGTTTTAATTGATCGAGACCATACGTGAGGAAAAGAGCTTCTGGTGCATCTTGGTGTCATTGTCACAGCTCTTTCCAGTACCTTTCTGCAGTAAATCTACCCTCACACTTCTGACAGTGCAGCTGTAGCAACCCAGCTGATTGATTACATGTAGGTTCACACCAGTCTTTCAGAAAGCAAATCCATTTACGTTTCTCAGGGAATGTGTTTTGTTTGTTTGTTTTAACTTTTACCAGTCGCTGAAATAACTCTAAACTTTGATGATATTAATACTATTTTACATATTGTATCTAGTCTCCAATACACAGGACACCCCTAACAGCTAATGGGTTCAAGGTCTGTCCCTATGTAATTAATTCCTCTCTTTATTTTTTAGGCTGGTGGAATAATGGAAAAGCATTTAATTAAAGGTATATTTGTGAATCTTCCCTGAGGCTGATTCATGCATAAAACTTAGAAATTATGTGCTGCTCAGCTGGTAACTTTTCAACAGGATCCCTTCCTTTCACCAAAGAGTCCTCTTGTTTTGAGGCAGTAATTGTCTCTTCCAGATATTTGGCCAAATCAATACTGATTCACATCAGCACTGCTTCATTGCCTGTAGCAGATTAATGCCCATTCCCAAAGCCTAAGGCTTTAATTGACTGTTTGCATAAAGGCAACCTTGTCACAAATTACCAGAAAAGTTATTCTTGATTTTGTGTGACTGGGACTGTTTGGTTGGTTGGTTGGTTGTTTCCCAGAATTTAAACCACTTGACAAAATCTTAAAATGTGTGTGGCATTGGTTTTTGTTGGGTGTGGGGTTTTCTTATATTAAATTCTATTAAATCTTCTTGATATCTGTGTTGAGAGACTTATTACAGTGGTTTGCTGGGGGAGAGGTAGACACAAAACTCTATGTCATTTCCAAAACTAAAAATAAAAGAATGGCTTTACCTGATTTACCCTGTTGGTACATATGGCTTTGCTTTAGAGAAAAAAAACAAACCCAAACAAGAAAAACATACAAACAAACAACAAGCCCCCAAAGTAGAGTACAGGGAAAATATTACAACTCTGTGGGAGGCATAATACAGATTTGCTTCATGTAGTAATGCCTTTGATTTCTTTCTCTTTCATGTGTGGTGCTATCATTTATAATGCTGGATTTTGTTTGCACGTCTCTAACTATGGTGTTTACTCCCAGGAATTGTTTTGTGATGGCTGATTGCCCCAAATAATGGATGGTTAGATAACCTCGTCTTTAGCTAAAAGAGCTCGGGTTTTTTTCAATAGAAAAAATACAATTATTGTTAGAATTCAAACATCAAATACAGTTCTTCACCCAGTAACCTGCAGATGGAATAAAAAAGAAATGTGACTTTCTGTAATAATTTGTAGCCCAATATTCACAATTTTGTTGAGAAATGTGATTCTTTTATTGAACTGCAAAATAAAAATGCATATATTTCTGCTTGTGTTCTTCCTACTTAAAATATATTCAGAGACCTAGTAAAACAGTGTTACTTAGAGGCTAAAGACCTAATAAAAGACATGGTTTCCATTTTACACACCAAAATCTTCATTCAGAATAAAGATTTGGACAGGTTTAAGGAAACATGGTGGTAAGTGAAAAGTGACACCTGCCAGAGATGTGACTACTGTCCTCATTTTAATGTATATTCCACAATCATTCCCTCTGATATTCTATATGTACAGCAAATATTGTTCTGAGCCAAATCTATGTTAAAAACATACATAGAGACAGTTGGAGGCAAAAACCAAGTAGAGATTTTGTTGTTGGACCCTTCTCTAATTTCATCAGGTATATATGTTTTCATTGCAGATTTGTTAAATTACTGTGTCACCCCCATTATTTTTATATTCCAAAGTTAGTATTTTATATTAAAAAATCACTGCTGATACAGTGCAAAATGCATCTTTCTGTTTGCCTGAGATTCTGTAATCTTTCGAGATCTCACAACAGTGGGAAAAAGAGTAGTGCCATAATGGGTAGAAGTTATGAAATCTGATTTCCTGTAGCTTTGTGCTAAGTGTGTGACTCTTCTTGTGTCCAGTATATTAACATAGAAAATTTCCCTCTGCAGGAACATTACCTTTCCTCTGCCCTGCCATCCATGCATGTACAGAACTTGACCAGACAGTATTTTTATAGCTGCTGCCATTCTGTCAAAACCTCATCGAAACTGCCCTGGAAAACTGTAAGTTATTTTGCAAAGTAGAAAAATGGATAGAATCACCTGTGCAGGCAGTTGTATAAAGTGACTTCCTCAGGAAGGTGGACTGATAATAAAAACTGACTTGCTTAATTCCAGCTGCTCTGACTATGCTGGAGCAGATAACCTGTGCCTCCGTTTGTCACGGAGGGAGGAAGCGAGAGCAGCCCCTTTATCACCAGATTTGATTTGCTGCAGCTCAGAAGTGTTGTTCTGCTTCCAGGAGATCTCTGAATGGATTTCATTCTGCAGTGGTATCAGCTGGAGGGTGATTGATTTGGTTGTGCTCTTTTTCTTCCCTATTGTGTAAGAGTTGTGGAGATTTCAAAAAATGTTTCTTTTACAGCATTAGCTGAAAGGCCAGTAGAAAAAAATAAAAAAATCAACAGCATGTCCCCTCTCAATCCTTTTCATCCACCCACCAGTAAAATCCAGGGGAGCTGATTTGCTGTGCTTCAATTTTGACAATGTATTTTTTTTCAAATTGTTAAGCTTTCATTGTTGTTGATATTTCTTTAGAAATGGGAAACGTAGTGTTACATTTTGAAACCTCAAAATATACATACAGTAGAAAATTTGTGAATTTAAAAATATTCCACAGCTTCAAGGGTGGTCAAAATGCTGCCTTCCAGGGTGGCTGTGTTGTTCCCTTGGATCCATATTTTCTGATGCCTGGTGAGGTTCTATAGTTCATATGGTCAGAGCCTGGTGCTAATAATGCCATGGTCGTGGGTTTGATCCCTGTATGGGCCATTCACTTAAGAGTTGGGTTTGATGATCCTTTTGGGTCCCTTCCAGTCAGAATATTCTGTAATCCTAATTATAACTAAATACATATATATAAATTATTGGCTGTTCCAGTATTCAGGCTTGGCCAGCCCCTCTCTGAGGAGTATCAGTTGGGAAGTCTAAAGAGAAGTGCGTATCAGGATGGTTTTCCTTTCCTCTCCTTTTCCCTCTTTGTTTTCTTATTTCTCTTCCTGTAAGGGAAGATCTGATGCTCACAGGACTGGGGATATTTGAATAAATGAGAGAGGCTGACATCACTATCTTTTATATTGACTACCTACATAAACCTAAACTTCTAGAGTACTTAACGGTCAGCTAACCTAAACAGATTACCCAGAGTAGCTGTAGGTTGTTTGAAATAGCTTTTTATCCGTCATTTGTACATTTGAGCAAATAGTTTAAGTGGAGTTGGCACTGCAAAAGACAGTTTAAATTAAAAACAAACAACAAAACAACAGCAGCTTCACAGTAAAGAATTTCATCCCCCCTATGTGCATATCTTTACAATGTGTATTTCTTCTCCCTGGGTACAAATAGAAGTGCCAGGAGGGTAAAGTTTCAAAACCTTGGCACTTGATGACATTGTCCAAGTGGGATCTTCTGAGATGAAAAACATTTGTGTGTGAGATCTGATCTATTTTGTCTGGCTGGTTATTCAGCAGCTAGACTTGGGGAAGGTGTGCCCAGTCTAAAAGAAGTTGTTGACAAAGAAAAAGAAAAGAGAGATTTATACTTGGTCTTTCCTCTGGGGCCAGAGATCTGCATGTTCCTACAGAACTCCTAAAGCTGAGATTTCCATGGCAATACACGGGTGCTGATGGGGCCCTTCAGAGCCATCCTGGATATTCCCACTACCACCACCCCTTTTGCCCCTCCACTGCTGTGCAGGAGGGAGATACCCACCCAGCTGTGTTTCTTCATCTCTCTTTAATGCTACCCTGCTTGTTTGGTCAGCTGACTTGTCCCGCTGCTTGAATTAATTTCTGCTATAAAACTGAAAACTGGCCATGGAATCTTTCAGGGTTTAACTTTTGCTTTTCCTCTTTAGAGCAGCCTCTCAGGTAGCTCTTTCTCCCAGTGATTCTGACTCATGGCACCTCTGGATCCTGCTCCAGTCTCTGCTCCACTGGGCTGGGGAACAGCCAACAATAATCCTTCAGAGACAGACAGGGACTCTCTGAGTCTTCTCATGATGAATAATCTGTGTCTGATGCCTGTGATGGCCTCAGGCAACTCTGGTTACTTCTGGGTCTTAGAGCTGCTTAAAGATCTTTGCTGGAGCCTCTGGGCTCTGCATTAGGCAGCAGCTGATTCCCTACAAAGTTGCCATTTATCCAGACCTGTGGAGCTATGATGGACTTAGGCAGGCCTGTCTTGCTCTTGGCTAAGGAGATTGGTGTTGTCTGATCAGCAAGGATGCAGTTGAAACTTTTTACTGGAGCAACTTTTTGGGACTGGTTCACTGACAGTGACAACTGCTTCTGTCTTGTTGCTCCACTGAGTGAAAAATCCTGGTGTGGTAGAACATTCTTGTGTCAGTGAGGGACTCTCCCAGAACTGTTTCAGACTCAGTAGATGGCTTGCTGGAAGGAGTTGGCCGAGGAACAGTTGTCCCAAGCTGACTGTGACAGCCAGAGCTGTCCTGATGGATACTTTGTACAGTCCTGCATCTGTGGGGCTGGGCCTGGTCACCTCCCCTACCTGCCATGTGCCAGGCCAGGAGGACACCACCACACGACTGGTGATTTTAGAGATTTAAGCAGCAGAAGTTAGCTCTGGAGGATGAAGTACCACCAAGGTTCTCATCTGTCTGTTTTTGTTTACTTCTAATGACTAGCGAATCACCAGAAAATACCCTAAGCATCTCCTATAATAACTTTTTTACTGGATCTAAGCCTTGGAAATATTTTCCACTCCATTCCTGTCTTGTCCTCAGTCCTGTAAGAGCTTTACGCTTTACCCAATTAAAATCTTTCCGGGTCTCATGTGTGGTAAGAGTCCTTAACCAAAAACATTCTTTAGACTCACAGGCTATAAGTATGTGTGTTTCAACTTCAGCTACACGTGTCCCTTTCCCTTTAGGTCATCCCAGGCAGCTGGGAAAGGTTCCCTAAAATGGGATCTCGATGATAAAAGTATTTTAAAAAACCAACCAAACAAAAACAAGGAAAAAACCCAGAAAATTTGCATGAAGAGTACAGTACTCGAGCTGTCCTAGTTAATGACCTCTGTGAGAGGCTTATCAAGCAAACACTGAAGAGTCTTTGAACTTGCCCTTAACACAGGCATTGATATTGGGCTCATCAGTGTTGCAAAATTACAGTATACTTTAGGGAATTGTTTATCAGTGCAATCCTCAAAAACAGGATGACTGGAATGGTTAGAGGCAAACACCAGCCATTTTGTCCTGGCATGGGCTGGGCTTTCAGGCACTTCAGATGATGAAAGCTGTATTCTGTCTTGCTTTATGGATGTTATCCTGCCTGCTATCATCTCTAAGCATCTGGGAAATAGCATTGCCTTTAGATGGACTTATTCAGGATTTCTAAATAAAATAAAAATAATTTCCTGCATTTTTATTCTAAAATTTTTAATTTTTATTTCCTCTCAGAATTTGTGGTTAGGCATGTGAGGTATATTCAAACTGATGCACCTTGTATCTTGGTTTCTACTGCCTTGGGGCCTCTTTGGCTCTAGGCTTTTGTGACCCCTTTACTGAAGTAATCATTTCAATAGACAAAGCACTGAACTTTGAGTTGGGTTTATTAGAACTTAACAACGTCACTGTACTCTTCTCTGTAACTGAAGAGTAATAGGAAGAATGCTTATAAACTGCTCTTATAAATTGCTTTTGTTTTCAGAACTTTCTGAAATTAGTTCATTGATCACTGATCCTTCCACATCCGAAGTGCAGCACTGCTGACAATTTTTTGAAGGCAAAACACTGGCATGCTTCATGTTCACACTTGGGTGCATGAGATGTTATTGCTGTAAACATTGTGGCTGGGCTATTACAACATGGACCTGGAAAGACAAAGAGAAACTCATTACAAGAGGTGACATCAGGAGAAGCAGTACCGTCCACTGTGAAAATGGAGAATTTTATGATCTCCCTCCTCCTGTGTGATTAGTCATTGGGAGAGCAGCTGTTCACCACGTACTGGGCAGTTTTCCAGCAGTGTGACATTATTGACATGCCCCAATCATCACCCATTTCTGCCTACACTTCTGGCTTACATGCTTGAAATGTTCCTTTCGTCAGCTTTTGGGTGGACAGGAGGCTGGAGCCTGTGTGAAAGTGAGATGAGGGTACCTCTACAACAAACAAGGCTCCTCGTTTCACGCGTCCTTACTGCAGTTCTCCTCTTTCACTGGGATTACACTTGAGTTAGTAAAGCCAACAAGGGGCTCCCTCAGCCTGGGGATCAAATTGCCATGCAAAAGTTTTTCAGTTCAGCAATTCTGGGTTAAATAATCTTCAACAACTAAAATAAAACTTTTTTTTTTTTCCAAGAAGGTGTGTTTCTAAGTGCCTGGATGGTGCTAAGTGACTGAAGGAGGGATTCCACAGATAACCTTTGTGAATGGTCTCCTGAAATTATATCTATCATCCCTTCCCCCTCCAAGGGGGACATAATTTCATCTTAGTGGAAGGGTTTTTGGAAGGGTTACAAAAATATCTCTTACATTCACTGAAATGTGACTGACTCACTTGGAAATAAAACCTATGCTAGGGAGCCATAAGAAACAGATGAACTATGGCTGTCCCAGATTTTGGATATGCTCTTTGGTCTCTCTTTGCACTTCAAAAGCATTATGTAATTTTCAGAATTAATCAATGAGTTACGCTTATATGGAGAAAACTAAAACAGAAAGGTTAGTTGCTTGAGTGCAAAACCAAAAATAAAAAAGCAATAATCCTTTCCTTCTTAGTCCCACAGTAGTGATAGTGTTGTGGCTTGCACTCTTCCTTCTTATTCCAAAGGAGGGGGATGTCTCTTTATCCCTGGTGCTGCACTCCCACAGACACGAGTGGGGCTGGCTCCCTTTGAGCAGGGCTGCTGTGGTCAGAGCCTGAATGACCCCCAGCGGCCTTGAACCACTGGCAGGGGAGGAGCAGCTTATGGCTTTGTGGGGGAAAAATGGTGATAAACATTATACTCCAGCCGCTGCTTGTTCTTCCATTGCTGCCTTGAAAAATAAGGATTAATAAAACAGCAGCAGAGTGGCATATTTAGGGTTTGGGTTACCTTGTTTTTCAGCATCTCGGCAGCTCAGTAGCTGCTCCCGGGAGCTCCAGTATCGACTGGACAATCAGTGCTCAGGGAAAGGAGCTTTATGTTTCCTTCAGTGTTAAAGGACAAGAACTACCTGCCTCGCTGGTGAATGTGATTAATTGTCACTTGTCTGGAGGAGAGGAGTTATGGCCTGCTGGCTCCTCAGACTGCTTTGTCTGCCTTGCCTCTCCTACAAGGCCATGGAAAGGAGTGGAGGGGAGGATACTGTCGAATTTGTCGGTATGATGCTGATATACAGTGAAGTGCACGAGTATAAATATACTTCTCTGTTTTGAACTGATCTGCATCCACAAATAAGCAGATTACAAGAAAGCATGGGGTAAATCTTTTTTTTTTTTTTTTTTTTTCACAGAGAAGAGCAGTTATGAAAAGAAGATCAGCTTCCAAAACTGCTCCTTTGCCAAATGCAACATTTCTATATATACACCAGTGTGGTCCAGCACTGACATCCTAATAGCAATGGAATAAAATTGTCTTTTAATGTCTGTGCTTATTCCTTGTTCCCTCAATACCTGCTCAAGACATGACTCTGCTGACAAGGATTCATAAGGTTTTGTCTGGAAGAACGGTTTTCTATGTTGTTCCTTCAAGAGAGCCTGGGGAAAGAGGTTCTTGAAAAGTAGGGCTTCCATTTTACTGAAAATCTCAACTTTTTTCTTTTTTTTTTTTAATTTACATTTTGTTTAAAACTCCAGTAAAATTATTGTGTTTAACAAAAGAAAAGAAAGAGTGAGTTTTTGTTACTTATTTGAAAAATGGAAAGAAGACCCGCTGAAAGATTCTCATCCTCCTCAACATTTGAAATTCTTATTTTTGCTGCTTATTTAAAAGTCACAATTTTTATAAAAAGCAGGTATCTGGATAATGCCCCAAGAAGTCAAAACTATAGTCCTAACTGTGTTATAAGCCTATGTCTGGATAATGGTGATGATCATAGTCATGTTTTTGTTTGGGGGGTTGTGGAAGACAGGACTGTAGTGAGGCATTGTAGAATCAGAGCTGGGCTTCCCTTTGGGTCTTCCCCACCCCAAACTTTTCTCCTGCTCTTCATTTTTACATTGTGATTGTTTTCTTTTTCTGTGTGTCCTTCTTAGCCTGCTCTCCTGACAGCCCAGCTGGTAATGTTCATAATTGGCAGGCCATTCAGTGCTTAGACAAAAATAGCTGTAAATTAAAACACGATTGACTGACCACTCTCTCCCCTGCCTTGCACCTTCTGTAGATACTTCTATGTGTGGAAAATGAGTGGGAAATTATATCACTTTGTTCTAGTAAGATTTTATGCATGCTTTGCAGGGATGTAAAGGAGTACAGACTGGTATTGTATAGACACAGTGCCAATAATTTACATTAAGGCTTGTGTGCTAGTTCTTCCTTTGATTCACACTTTCCACTTTTCATGCATTTCATTAATTTTAATTATTTATAATATTAATAATAAATCAGTCTTCCTTCTACTCTGTCCCAGGGGAACCCTATCATGAAAGTTAAAAATTAGGTATGTTATTACTGTATCTGCTAAGCATTAGGAGCCAGATAATTCTAGATAGTGATATCTGGAGAGTATGCTGATAATTTTAGATAGTCATTCACCTAGATAGTGAATTGGAATTGGAAGAGGGGTGGAGGGTGTCAAGCTATTACGAAGTCTGTAACAGCACCTCTGGAAACCTCAGTGGTGATTTAATAATGAAAAGAAAGATTCTAAAAGCATTTAAAAAAATACAAATCCAAAGCTTACAATGGTCCATACCTGTGACAAGACATATTAATAAAATACTTTTGAAATGCTGATTATTAAGATGAAAGGCTAATAATTAGTCCGTGTAATTATTAACCAGCTTTCAGAACTGACCTGGCAGCTGTTTCCTGTGTTTTGGAAAGGATGATGGGCAGAGGGAGAAGGCCTCCACAGTGATCCACCCATCCTTACTGACAGACACAGACTGGGAGGTGCAGAGCCCACAACTGGTCCTGCAGCTCAGCTAGAAGGGAAGGCAGGCAGGTGAGTGGGATCATGGAGAGTGAATGGGAGACATGCTTAGGTTTGGCTTAATCTAAATCACCTCCTCCTCCGAAAAAACCAGAAAGTTCTGGTAAGTTTTTGGCATGGTTTTGGCGTCTGTTCCATTGGCTGTGTGGGGTTTAGAGACTGTACCTTGCTAAAGGGGCAATTCTTCTTGTAGCAGGTTTACAAAGGAGTCTGTGCCCAATGTTCTGGTCTAGCATCTGTAAATGGGGTCACAGCTCTTCTAAGTCTACAGGTGGGTAGAACTTTTGCAGTAATGGCTTTCCTTAGAGCAGGCATCCAATTTCTTTTAAATCCTTTTAGGTCCAGTTGACCCAGGAGAAGAAATCCTTAGCAGTTTTCTGTTCCTGCCCCATCCAGTCATTGTACAAACAAGAACTCAGCCTCTATGAGTAAATTACTGTGTTTGATTTAAATGTCTTCAGATTTCAGCAAGTTCACGATGTGCAGCCAGACTTATTTTAATTCTCCCTTCCCCTCTCCCAGAAACTTTTGCTCAGAAAAGAGTTTCTGGGATGAGTTTTAACTAGCTTCTGATTTTGCATATACTTTTTTTCCTACGTGCTTTCTGGCTTATTTGTTATGTTCATGGGGTAATTGCTGTTCTGTACCACATGGAGACCTTGATCTGCCACTGAAGCAAATATAGTTCCTGTGTTGAAGGCAGAAGCTTCCTTTTGAAAGTTGTCACAAAGCTCCGACTCTTGCAGAAGATAATAGATTTCAAAGCCATCAGGAAAGCTGTCAGAGGGATCAGGCTGAGTATCGCCCTAAGGCACATGGATATCTGTTTAATTTTTTTCCTTTCTTAATTAATTAATACAGACTAAAGCTTCTCAGGACTTGAAACATTAGGAGTATCTTCGAAGTGGATTTGTTGGCAGAGGCTGGAATGCAGGATCAAAGATGCATAATAGATTCTTTACTGCATGGCCCAGCCTCAAAGAACTGGGTCTCATCTCAGTGCAGAAGTCGATGGTGATTTTTTGATTTTTTTGTGTAATCTATTGTGAACACCTGCCAGAGCTCTGCTGTGACTGGTTTCATTGAGCAGTGCCTAATGCCTACTTGACTGACTTATCCTAACATTGAAAGTATACATGCTATGTTTGAGTTATTTTGAACCAAAAGCCCATTTTAGGATGTAGTTAGCTTCACACTCTTTCGTTGTTGCAGAAGAGGATAGAATTTGAAAATGTGTGCATTTTAAATGAAAAAAAAGAGGTTTTACGTGTTGGACAGTAATCATTTTCACATTGAGGAGTTCATGAGAGTGCAGAATATGAGAGTGCTGTGAGACTGAAACAAAGGGTGGAGAAGGAATTAGTGTTTTGCAGGGTGTTGTTGTAAAGCTGATGGCTGACTTACTTTACAGCTTTTCTTCCTTTCACAGTTTCTGATCCTGGAGGACCTGACCTAGGCTCTCCACAGGGTAAACTAGAACAGAACCTGAAGAGCCGTCCCAGAGGGGGAATGGGGAATGGGGGGAGGGATGTGTGAAAATGGATGGGCAGAGGAACTGGAGGGAAATGACCCCTATGGGTTCCTCATTACCGCTCTTCTGACTTTTATACATATTTTAATGGGTTGCTCTTAGTCCTGGTGAGCCTGATGTGTTGACTCTTGTGGTTTTGCCTTTCCCTGCATGGTAGGGTGCTTGCTGAAACAACGATGAGAAATGGGGAAAATATGTTCCTGTTGTTTGGTAGTGGGTGAATACCTGAAGTGATTCCAGGTGAACCATCTTCTAGACTGCTGCCACACCTGAACTAATTATCTTCACAGAGATACTTTTATTTACTGTGAGGAAGTCCCCAGAAGTTGTGCTGGTTTTGTAGGAAGAAGAGTTTAAATCATACCTGTAACCCCTTTCTCACACTCATTTTCTCTTAAAATTGTTGTTGTCTGTATTTTCCAGGTAGTATTGAGAATAAACTGATAATTGTAGCTTTGGTAAGCTGTTGGTATGATCACTTTTTTCTAGGTTAAATGATTTATGATGTCTTACCACAGCCTTGTAAACAGGAAAAGCCACCCTAAAGACAGAAGAGAGATACTAATTAGAGAATGATAGAAATACAGATTTAAAGCAGCCACAGTAAGGCAGAGAATTTAAACAAAAGAGCGTCCCTTGTATTACAACCTAAGCCTTAATTACATATCCTAAGTCCTCTATTATATCCTAAGTTTAATTGCAGAAAACAGGGGATGGGAAAACTAAGCCTTCACAGCCATATTTGACAGGAGCTCCGGAATAAGATTTGCTATTAGAGGTGAAAGTAGGAAGTGAGCCCTCATGAGGGGCACCTTAGAGACATCAAGATGCTCTAACTTGGCCAAGAGGAGATGAGGAGAACCTGGAGCTCCTGCCACCACAGAATGGTACAGAAGTAAGTTGGTGAGTGCAGGCTGGATGCCCCCTGAAGTAGTTAAGGGAGAAGGTGATGGTCAAATATGACCTGGTGATGTACTTTACTGTTCTGTTATTTAAAAAAAAAAATGTTTAACTCTACATTGGTGGTGTGAATTTGTCACAGAATGGCTTAACAGGCTCACAAATTGTTTATCAGCCACCATGAATTGTATTTTCTCGAGCAAATGTTCAAGGAATTGTTGTTTTGAGGGACTAGTAGCATCAGATGTTTATCTGCAGAAAGAACATATTTAGTAAATCATGGAAGTATACAGAATGCAGCTCCTTTACCTCTCAGAATTTAATGACAGCAAGGTTTCTCTACTCTGTGTGTGGACCCTCTCCTGCAGACTTGCTTTGTTTCATTTCTTCCCGTCCTCCCCAAAGTGGTCACTGAGGGGGGATGTGTCCTGCTGCAGTTGGTGTACAGGGCTTTGATCAGCCCTGCAAGCTGGTTTCTCTTCCAGGGAATCCAGGACTTCATATGTTTTCCTAGTTTAGTTTTCTTTGTTTCCAAATACACTGAATGGTCTAGATAGTCTAAATTGAGTGTGTTCATTAAGTCTGAATAATGAAATCATCCCTTTTTCCTCTCGGCTTACTACAGACAATACAGAGAAAGCCATAACCTAGATAATCATGGAGGCTTAAACTCCCCCAGTTCATTTACTAAAAGTAGATTCCTCAAAGTTTCAAGAGTTAGGATGGGGTTTTTTTGGTTTGGGTTCTTGTTTGCTTGTGTGGCTTCTGAGACAGAGTTGCCTTTTAGTTAAAAATAGGTAAATATTTTTTCCTAACAAAGAAAAATGCACTTATTTAGCCACCCTTGGTTTATATTTTGAATTTCTGCTTCAAATAATGGGAGCCCTGCAGAATTTCTGAATAAAATCATTAAGTATTTTGCATAAGAGTATCTTCTAGTTACATTCTGTACCCGGAAGTTAAACACCCAGAGAGATGATAGATATTAGTGGACAGTCTATATTAAAGACTTACTATGTGTCCAGAATATCTTAATATTTCAGGGCTTGATGTTATCTACCTATATTATGTCTACAGGCAGAAAATTGTAACCTGTTTTCCCTTTTCCACAGATGAAGTGACACACAGAGACAATTAGATATATCTCTTCCCACTTGTTTTTAAAAGCATCGTGGCCCAAGTTCATGCAAAAAAAATATGGCAGTGTCAGGAGCTAAACTTCACTTTTAGTCTTAGATCACATTCCTCTTTCCTCAGCTGAAGTGCCTCTAAAGGGGATTTTGGAAGCTTGATACCATGAGCAAAGCTTCCTGTGGATGTTTTCCTTCTATTGCTTCCAATGTAATTTTGCTTGGTGTTGTTTATGGTCTCCTTTAGTAGCAGCTAATGTGAAGCATGGAATTCCTCAGGGAGTGTGGAGTCAGTGAGAGACTCACAAAAAAGGTGTGTGTGGAAATGGAAGAAGGTCTCTACCTCCATTTTAAATTCTGTGGGTTGTCATGGGCTCCATTCTCAGCTGACAGAGGCACTAGATAAGTCTCCATGCAACTCCATTCCCAACTTAGTCTGTGAACTTTCTTCCCAGCATCTGACCAGGAGAACAGTTTGTCTCAATTGCTACTGTCTATTAATGGACATTCAGAGGGTACAACTGGATTTTTTACCCACACAGAACTAGTTAGGACTTGGGGTTATTGTAGACAAAGAAAATGTGTTCTTCTGTGCTTATAAAATTTTCACATCTGCAGTGTAAAATACATTGGCAGCTGTGACACTGCAAAACCTGGGCTATTTTCTTCTTCTGCAGTTTTTGTTTTGTTTTGTTTTTAATGAATAATTTTGCCCTCAGTATGGTATTTCTTTGTCAAAAACACTGGGGTGAAGAGCCATGCAGCCCTCACCTTGTAAAAAAGCTTTAGAGTAAGCTGCTGCCATGTTCTCCTGGACTGGGGGACACAAAGCAGTCTGGCTGACACCACTGAAAAACGAGAGTGGGTCTCCACATCTCTATCTCCTTTGCATAATCTGTGATATCTGAATTAAGTTTCATGACATATTAACACTGAAGCTGAGTTAATATACTGTGTTGTATATAATACATTATGTATGACTTGGGCATGAATTGTGCTGGAGCACCAGCAGCCACAGACTTGAAAATGTCTCTTTCTGTGACAGAAATCTGAAATAATACTGAAACTAAGTTCTGTTGGCACAATTTTATTTTGTATTCCTTGTCCTATTACAGGGTCTCTTACTTGCAAAACCACTCATGTTCAAGCCATCCAGCTTCCTCTTCTCTCCTCCATGTCACTTGTCACAAAGTCCCCATTCCACATCTTTCATATTACAAATATTCCCATGGTGTTGCACGGTTAATTTTAATTTGTAACATCAGAAGTGCTAGGATTATGTTAGCTTTGCTGAGCCTGGGCACTATGATGTGAAGAAGAACAATGATGAGCATTAACATTTATAATAACTATGTGCTGCAAAGAAGAGTAAGAAACAAAAAGATGACAAACCCCACTGTGTTTTTCTCTTCTTGCATATTCACATATCGTGCTCCCAAACTGAGCTAAGACAGAGCTTGTTTTGTAGAAGCTGTCCTGTGAACTATACATTGGTCTGACATTGGATACAGTGTGTATATATATCTATATATGTAGGCAAATATGCAGTCACAGGTTTATTGCTCTTAATATAACTCATCTTAAGCCTGATTACTTTTGTTTCAAAATTAGACTCTTAGAACATATTAATTATGGACATATTCCTAGACAACATGGCTGTCCTTGGGGAATTTCTGCCCTTAACTCTGATTAGTGTTAGTAGGAGCTACCATGTAAACTCCTAGAGGACCAGAAGAGAAATATTGTTCTGCTAGCTGTGATTTTTTGTTTAGGGTATAGAACAATGCTAAAATGTTCCAGGAGGGAATTGGTAGAGTGCCTGATAGTGCCAGTCTGAAACCTTCCCTCTTTTTACATTGATACTGTAAATATTCCTCTATACAAGAACATGTAGGGACAGAACCAGGGGGAATGGGTTCAAATTTAAAGAGAGCAGGTTTTGAATGGATTAGATATTGGGAAAAAAGTCTTTACTGTGAAGGTGCTGAGGCACTGGAACAGATTTCCCAGAAAAGGTTGGGATTCCCCATCGCTGGAAGTGTTCAAGGCCAGGTTGGATGTGACCCTGAGCAACCTGGTCCAGTGGGAAGTGTCTCTGTCCATGGCAGGGGGGCTAGAATGAAATAATCTTTAAGGTCCCTTCCAATTTAGGTCATTCTATGATTCTCTGTGGTGAATTCTGGGACTGATAAAAGCACATCACAGTACTATACATAATATTGTGTATTTTAAAGTTTCTATATGACGTGATAGTCCTTTTTTTGTTTGGTGGGGGTTTTGTTTTTGTTGTTTCGGTTTTCTAACCTGAATTAGACATCAGGGAATACCTTTAATTTTTTTCCCTGGAAGCACTGGACTGAGGAATGTTACTCTTATATAAATAATGTCTACGTGACCTGACATTGTATGCCCTAATTATCCACTTGTCATAATTCTCCCACCTGGAATTTCTTGGGGAAAAAATAATCTCATTGGAATTAGCAACAGGAACAATTTTCAGACAGAGGGGGTGGCTTGTGCTAGATGTTAGATAAACTTAGAGATTGTTGGGCCTTTTTTGTCTGAGACTTCTGGGCTCTAGTGGAAACTAAGCATATAATAATTAAAATAGCTTCTTAATGGTGGAGAATTTACTGCATCTTTTGACAATTCATCTCAGTATCTAATTATACTTAAAACGTGCTTTTTATCTTCAGATTGAACTTGCAAATATTGGTTTCTGTTGTGTGTCTGCCCACTAATTTAGAGTCTTATGAAGTATCTTCTTCTTGTCTAGTCCCTTAAAGATTATAATCTTCTCTTTGAAGCAAAATACATTTAGTTCAGTGTCTCACTGGAAGAAGTCTTCATTTTTTTTTTCTTCCAGAACAAAATAATTTTTGTTGCTCTTCTCTTTCCAAGCTTCTTTATTTTATTTATTTATTTAAATTAAAGGTATCATAGTTTCCCAGAGGCTTTCCAGCTTTGTTCCCAGAGACATTATGGTTTTCTGTGCACATCTGCAGCTGTCCCTAACTAAGCAAATGGCACAGACCTTTGTGCCTGCTTGCCTGTCCTCATGGAGGGAGCTCTGACACCCCTGAGCTGATGGAAAGAGCAGGCAGGTGCCATCCAGAATCCAGCCTAAACGGTTTTATTGTCTAACAGCATTCAGGAGCTGCACCCAGGAATAAAGCAGGATCTCTTCCAAATGATGATGCCTATTCTTAGCAGCAGCTAAATCTCCTGATCACGATGGCTGGCCCGTGTGACTGGAGGGCCGTGTTCCAGGGCAGAGGTGATGAGGAATGCATAATGCTTGCCTTGTCGTGGGGGGGCTCCTCAAGGAGGAGAAAGTCACTGCCTCTGGATGTACAGAGGGAAATGATCAGGTGTAACACAGTTGTGGCTGTGCCAGCTGCTCTGCAGGTCGTGGCAGGGCAGAAGAACTCTTACCCAAAATGTAGTAACAGAGGAAAAGTGATTGTGTCGTTTTGTGTCAGTCTGCTCTATGCAAAGAGTGCAAGTCAAACTCTGGGATTAGATGAATGATGGTGCTGACAAAGGAGTGCCCTGAAGGTATGTGTGGGGGTAAAAAAAACACATCCGGATGAGAAAAGTCATGGGCTTCTCTTAGGGAGCAGCAGGAGCTGACCGTCCTCATCTGTTCACTTGAGCCCAGCTAGCCCAGCCTCATGCAAGGGAGTGCTTTGATATTGCTTCACTTGGTTTATTCTTTACCCACCTGACCTGCTAGACTAGTTGGAAATTTCCTTTTTTGTCTCATACTGTTAATGAACATGAAGGAAAACTAGGTCAGGTATGTGTGAGGGTGTCTCCCCCACCACATGGAAGAGGAACAAAAAAGGGAGAGAAAAAAGTTCACCAGAGAAGCATGGAAGGAAATTCATGTTGAAAAGGTGGTAGTGATGAAAAATAGGAAAAGTGTGACTGTGATCCCTCTGTCTGTGGATAATTTATTTCTAACAGACTGTAACAAATATTATACTGCCAAGTATTTGTTTTATTCTAGTTGCAGATGAAGAATTGTTCAGTATATCTCTGCTTTCTTAAGCTTTTTTTGCTGCTCCATATTTTTATGACAACACAGATATAATGGAGCATTACCACGATCTTCCAGTACTTTTCTGTCACTTGGTTTTGTTCCAGTAAATGCACACAGGCATCTTGAGCTTTTACTGTTGATACAGAAATTATTAAAGCATCTTAGTGGCCTCTTTCTTGAGATTTTTATTTGATGTTTAGGTAGGTTTCTGTTCCTGATCAAAGATTTATTTTAGTGAAGGACAGGGCATAAATGTCTTCTCTTCCAATTTGCTGGGCTGTGCATGTTAGCATATTTTATGATGAAATACACAGAAGCCAAGCACTGACACTGCTCCAAAGTAAAACTGGTAGCAAAAAGCTGTGCAACTATAAAACTCATGACACTGTCATAAAGTATGGCTTTTTAGTGTGGGTGGGCTGACACTTTTCTACTATTTCATCTTTTTAGCTGATTTATTAAGTAAGGTTGAATGTCGCTGTGGGCTGATTTGCTCTAGGTACCATCTCAAAAAGTGATCTCTGCAAGACAGGCCTCAGAACATTGCCTGATTTCTGTATTTAGCTCTGGTTATTAGAACTGATCACTCAGAAGAGAGCACACAGCAAATATCCACAGAGCAAGTATTCAGAAGGTGCATAAAGTCTTAAATTGATTTTTTTTTTCTTTTCGTACTCTTTAACATTTAATGCAATCCTATCAAGTTGGGTAGTGGGTTTAATTTTCTGGGCATAGGATGGTGGGGGAAAAAACCCTCTCACCATGCTTTAAAGCCTCATTAACAAAGAACTTTACTCAAGGAGGAGATGTTAATAAGTAATGAAACAAAGGCTCTTTTATGGAGATTAAATGTCCATGTGTCGAAGTACAAAGTTCGTGTTGCAAAGTGCAGCTGTTCCCCTGCTCACAGCCCCAAAGCCTGGGTTCAGAGTCTGCCAGTTTTCCTGTCATGGAGCTGACCGGGGCAAGGTCCTGCCAAGGTTCAGAGGTCAGTGGCTGAAGCCTTGCTGGCCCCGTGGCCCTGCTGTCTGACATGCTCGGGATAAGCAACTTAAGATTATAAGTGCAACCAACAAAAACTTCCCATTCCCTTTTCTGATGTGTCAGGTTTCATTAAAGAGGGGAACGTTTTGGAAGGAGTCACTGAAGTGTTTAAAAATAATGTGCTGCATAATGGAGTGACCTCACCAAACCCCTCTGAGGGAGCAGACTAGGAAAATGATGCATGTGGGAAGTAGTGCCTGTGTGCGTTCTACTTCCTCCTGAGATGTATTTAAATGAGGAAAAATTAACAGCTAATTCTATATATCCAAAGAGATGAAACAACTCCTTTAAAAAAAGAAACAAGAAAGAAAAAAAGCTATTCCCTGTGTTCTCTTTGTGTCACAGTAACCGTGTTCCACACCATGGGGGTGAATAGAACTTAATAAGTCTGGATATCCTGCTTTCAAATCCTCCTTTTTCACCTCCTTCAGAGGCTTTTTTCGAAGCTAACCCCAACTTTCTTATTCATAAGGGCTGAAAACCCCACCTGTGCAGCTTTTTTGATTAGCTGTGGTCATATCAAAGGCTGCTGTACCCAAGCACAGACCCTGAGTGAGAATGGAGACTGACAGCTGAGAGCAAAGGCTGGTACAAAAACCCTTGAAGGAATTTATATTTCAGGCAATGCTGTAGATGTATTACAGACAGAGAAAAGTTTCCTATCTGTTGCCACATCCTTTATCATGGAAAGGATGATAAACCATGGGTGGTAAACCAAGTCATCAGTGCTCAGTGCCCACAGCATGCTGCAGGTCTGAGCAGACTGCTGTCATCTCACCTCACTGAAATGAACATGCATGTTCAGAAAACTTTCTCAGACAGCAGAAGTCTGCCCCCATTGTATCATGGCTGCTATATGTCTGGGTTCAATACATTTAATTATAGAGAGCCACAATTAAAACCAGGATTCACGGAAAGGGTGGAGTAGCCAAAAACGTGAGTTCTGGACCAAAAGGTTTTTGTGTTTAGAAATTATGATTTTTTCTTTCCTGCAAACATTTGTGACTCCACCAAACACCAGAGGAGCTTTCCTCTGATGAGTTAGTCCTGTGCTTTTGTTATTACTTCAGGTCTGACCTTCCCCTTCTAAACAATATATTTAAGAAACTAACCAAGACCCTACAGCAAACACTGCATATCACAGCTTGTGAGGACTTGGAAGAGAGCATGAGCTACTCAGTGCTTAAAAAGAAATGGGAAAAAAAAACCAGTCTGCCAAGGTCCGCAGATCCAAAATAATGTGTTATAATGGCTGAGCCCTTCCTGCGGGAATGCTGAGAAACAGAAATAACAGGAGCTGCACCTGTGATGTTCCATTCCTGTCCTGGATGGTGGAAACTCAGGAATATTAGGGAGGTTTTTTCCTGCTACTCTGTGCAGCATGCAACTGCTGCAGTGAACAGACCAAGTCATTGAGACATTGTTGGAAATAGTGGCTGTGGCAGAGCACATCTGTAATCAGTTCATTTGGTCTGCACTGATGCAAATCCCTGACATAGCAGCAGTGGTGAGTAACATTTTCTGTCGCTCCCACTGCTGAAGTTCCACCCAAGTCTCTGGCCTCTCTTTGCTAGGCTGATTATATCTGGCCTTGGAATCTTTGTTTCCTAAGAAATTCTGACTGTCACTACCCTCCCCAGCACTTCTGGCAACTGAAAATACACAAAAGGTGGGGAGAAGATGATAAAGTTAACAGCTATAAAATGTGTACGTTGCTTACTGAACTGATAAAAGTCCTTCAGGTGATAGAGCTCTTCTGGGTGGTGACTACAGACTTGAGCCATGGCTAGCCTCATCTGAAAAGATGAACCCTGTCAGGCCATTGCTACTGTACGGAGTGGGATTCCTTCATTCTTTTCTGTTTTCATATTAATAACAATATGTTTACAGGGGAAGGTATAATGGAAGGAAGGAGGAGAGTGCCTATAGCCCCCTGATTAGTGAGGTTTCATGGGCCAGGGTAGTAGGCTGAAGTTCAGGTACATAGTCCAAATCAAGCAAAACAGGAACTGGGACTGGGTTTGCAAGGTAGCAACTATGCTGGTTATTGGCTCCACTGAAGTAGATAGGTGAATGTTTGCATCTCCCTCTTCCCTTCCCCTCACCCCATTTTCATCCTAGCTTTGTGTGCCTGTGTCACCTGGCTTTAGTTAGAAATACAAGGATAAACAGGAAAATTACCTGCAGGTCAATTTTTGTTTTCAGTTTTCTGCCTCTTTATTTTCTCTCTCTCTCTTTTTTTTTTCCTTCCCTCTCCCCTTTTTGTTTTAATTTTTTGCCTGGGTGTACCTGCTTTTGTTTAATGCTGTCTATTTTCTTTCTCAGCAGATAGTTTGAGAACCATCCCACCTGTTGCATGCCTAAACCAAGAACCAGATCCTAGAAAAAGATTGTGCCATACTAGTTGGTTGCAGATCTACTGGGATCCTAATATTGAGAGAGATCTAACAGGTAAGTAAAAGTTGGAATTTATTCAAGGTGCTGAGACTCTTAAAAAAGAAGGCTGTTATTGCCCCCTCTGAAAAAAAAGTGGCCAGAAAACGGTGTATGCATTCAAATAAGACTTGCAAGATATTTTTTATTCTGGGCACTAGTATCTTTCTACCAAGAATCTGTGCCTGTGAGATGTTTTCTTCTCAGCTTACACACTCCCCAGTCCTTTTCAAACCCTTCCAGGTAGGGCTATCAGAAAAGCCCTCCCATCTAGCTTCGTCCTTCTCATGCAAATATAGGTGTCATAAGAAAATGCAGGGGGATTTCCTGTGGCAGGAATACTGAAAAAAGAATAACCCAAAAGGAATTTTTATCTGTTTCTCATTATTGTTTTGGTTTTGTTCTCCTCTTCAGAACTTTCTTTTTTGCATGTCTTCTTCATTCAATCTTGACCACAGTGGCTGGGTAGAGTAAGAGGCCTCTCTGCAGCTACAGTTTTACTGCTTTATTCTCCTGGGGTAGTTAAGGCAAACTTTTCACCACCCATTGCTTCTTCCTAATGTAGGTTGTGTTATATCAGCAAGAAGGTGCTCGTAGAGATACTTAGAGTGCTCTCCAAAGCAAATTGACATTGATCATTTGGTGTCATATTCAGTAAAACTATTTGCACACTAAGACCTTGCCAATTTTTTAAAAAAATTCATATTTCAAATAAAATGCAAATTACCCTGGGTAAATGTTAAAATTAGAAGAGAATTCTGAGTAGATCACTACTTTATATGTTAGTAGTAATGAAACAAGTACACTCATGTTAGATGAGTTGCACACATTGTTACCAAATAAGAAGGAAAGAGTGGACTAAAATGAAGTTATTTTTATAGATCTACATATATTTTCTATGTAAGGACCTTGACAAACTGCTTCAAAAGAGTTGTTCGAACAATAATGCTTGTTTCCTCATATTCTGGTTTAAGTCTTTCCCTAGCATGAAGCTCAGGTTTTTGCACTTCAGTCACAGAGCATGGCCTGCACTGTGTAAAATATTGATTGAAAATAAACTTTTCTAAGAAAAGAAAAAAAGAGTAAAATAACAAATTTATTTATAACATGTGAATTATGATATACGTCATATAAGATATGTGATATGAGAAAGGTTTGAGTCTTTACTATGGAAGGACATGGTTTTGGTCTTCCTGTCTGATGTGAGATTTTATATGAAACCCCAGATTTGTTTTGCTTCTGTGTTAAGTGGAGGGTTCTGCATGATCTCTCTGTTTTGTGTCTGGCTGCTGGTTTGCCACAGTTAAGGGTGGAGATCAGTGGTTTATTGTGAAGATGCTGGTTTTAAAATTCAGAGTTGAGATTGTGGTAGAAGCTTTTGGTTTACTGAACTCTCAGTTCTCAAAAACAAATCTCAATAAACTGCCACCTATGGTGGGAATGATTTAAATATTTAATGATGTTTTGACTGGAAAATGAATGAATGTAGAAGGATCTTCTAGAGTTAGCATTGAATTAATTTCTCGCCGGTGTTACTTTTAGCTTGTTCTCCCTTTCTCTAAGTCATTCTCACACTCTGGGAGTGATCCTTTGTTCTTGCTCTTGTTCCCCAAAGTGCTTCCTGCCTGACTATCAGCACGGATACGTAGTTTTCATCTGTGGAGAATCTTCTAACTTTTTAGTCATAACTGAAAATTTATGTGCTCAGTTCAGCTCGATGAATTGCATGACAAATCTGCAGCGAGGCAGACGCCACTGGGGAGACAGAGAGGCTGCCCGTCTGTCTTGCCAAGTATCTCAGCAATCCTGGGACAGCAGCAGCTCCCTAATGCGACAATGAGCCGTGTTGACTTTTTGATATATTCGGGTACAAAGTTCCCACTGAAGATTTTGCTTCCCCCAGCGATCGTCTGACGCAGCCGGGTATCTCCACCATGCTCCCGTATCTGCCGGGGAGGGAGAGGGAGGGGAGAACATCAGGGCATTTCAGTGCCTTATCAGCCTTCAGTGCTGGTGGGTGCTGTGAGGACCAAAGAGGAGCAAGTGTGCTCCTCACAGACTTCAAGGTGTGTGCCTATTTTCCAGAATGCAGCAAAAATGTTCACTAATTAGCTTTTGCTTGTTTATGTTAATTGAACTTATACACATAGGCTGTTTTGAGATTTTTAGTTTTATTTCAAAACTCTGTGCTATTTTTTATGCTGGATATGTAGCATCACCATGCATTTATTTTCTGTGCTGACAAGCAGACTTGTTTCCCTGTGAGCAGATGAATTGTTTACTTTTCAGACAAAATATGAACATATTCTTTGGAATTATATTATAGCATGAACTGTTCTGTCTGAGAGACTGGTAGGTGCACACTACACAAACAACTATTCAAATTTATTGCTACAGCTAAAATAGCATTTGCTGAAATATACAATAAAAATCCTGAGAATGCAAGAAGGACTTGAAGATGTGTCCACCTTTTTTATTCACATCCAATTTCGATAGCTCACATAGTTAGATTTTTAAGTAACAATGAAATTTTTGGACTTATTTGGTTTCAGAAGAAGTGGAGACAAGATAAAATAATTGGTTATCTTCAGTTAGGTGTTAAGATGTACTTTTTTCTTTTTCCAGGAAAGATCCTTGAATTAAAAACAAGCAAGTTGATTTTCTATGGATTTCATCTGAGCTTTAGGTCAATGAGACTTTGATTTCTTTTTCAAAATACCAAATCAATTTATTTGAGGGATAGAATTTAAGTTTTCATTTCAGTCTCAAGTTTTCTACTTTTAGTGTTTTCAGAAGGGACTCCTGTAGTCTGGAATATTGGTGGTGCAGGGCTTGCTTACCTTGACTGGGACCAGTAGTCAGTCACTGCTTGTGCACGTAGTGAAATGAAGCCATGGAAGAGAGGAAAAGGGTTGGAACAGCAGCTTATGAAATTGGCCACTCAGCTTCCTTGTAATATAATGGTGATGGCAGAGAGACTCTCGAATCTTACAACGCTTCACATTGCTGTGAAATTCAGCAGGTGCCTCTGGATACAGTCATTAGACCCACCCTCTTTAAAGTGGTGTTGCTGTTTTCATAAAACTAAGCAGATATCAGCCCCTGAAACACTAACTGTGGAAAAGAGATAGATGGATTTAGTTGCATTCCTTCCCTTTGAATGTCCTAACATAGATTTCACACGGATAAAACAGTATTGCAGTTTAAGCAGCTTCTCTCTAATTGTTGGGTTTTACTTTTCTGCCTTCGTTTTTTTCCCTTCTTTGCCATTGACTTTTATGGCAAGGAGCTAATGTAAAGATGGTTTTGATAAACACATCCTGTATATCTTAAGCATCAGCTCAGTGAATCTTCCTTTGAGCAGCAAATCCATTCCAATACTCAGGATTTTAGCCAGGGCTACAGGGCAAAACTCTTATGTTGCACAAAAAAAAGATTAAAAAAAGCCAAGGGACTTTTAATGATCCAGCAGAGATGATAGGACCTTGGCATATGAAAAACCCTGATGTAGTAAATCAAAGCAGGCTGTCTTGAGTGTAGTAATATTTCTATGTTAATAAATTAGTGTCATAAGTGATTTGTCAATAAGATGTAGAATATGCTATGAGGGAAGTCAGACAATATTTTTCTTTCCCATGGAAAAATAGGGTGAGGTCATAGCAAAATCCTCAACATGATTTTTTCCTGAGAATTATGTGGGTGCTCTGACCCGCTGCACAATATTTGCATATTTAAATTCTTATGTGCCTAAGATATCCTTATACATCTAAGCAAGGTAGATGAAGATGGGTTGAGAGAATTGTGGCCTCTGGAGAAGAGAGGACTCTGGGGAAACCTTAGAGTGGCCTTTTGGCACTAAAAGATGACATATGAGGAAGATGGGGACAGACTTTTTAGCAGGGCTTGTTGCAATAGGACAAGGTGTAGTAGTTTTAAACTGAAAGAGGGTAGATTGAAACTAGAGATAAGAGAGAGATTCTGTATCATGAGGGTGGTGAAACACTGTTACAGATTGCCCAGGGAGGTGGTAGATGCCCCATCCCTGGAAGTGGATCAAGGATGGAGCTTCAATGGAGTTCTGAGCAACCTGGTCAAGTTGAAGATGTCCCTACTCGCTGCAGCGGGTTGGACTAGATGACCTCCAACCCAAACCATTCTACTCACCTTTTGATCTGATTTCTCATGCCTGTCCCTGCTGCATACAGCCTTCCTCCACTGCTGTTACCTACACAATTATAGGTAGAAGTCCAGTCTCACCATTTGGCACCCCTCTCTCCAATGATACTACAGAAAACCCTTAGGAAGGTCACAGGATTATCAAAACTCTAAGGAGCCGTACTCTGATATCTCTGTTTTAATTCATTCCTGCTTTTAACAGATTTGGAAGTTGCATCTTAGTACAAAATTTAGAAGTGTTAAGTTGATGTAATTCCTCTGAAACTCGCTGGGTTGTCTGCAGCAGAGCTGTAAGCCTTCTATGATCTACCAAAACAAGTGTGATACTGAGAAGAGTTTCCATCTTTCTCAACATCCAGAGAGTTTTGGAGGTTAGAAGGCTGGTTTATTTGCCATGTCTTTCAGGTAAAATTTGCTAATCTGTGATAAGACCTTCTTCTTTAGTAGTAAATCAGGGTCTCTGCAGTTTGGACCAGAGCACATCAGCCATGGCTCAGGAGAGGGTCTCAGAGGTGGAACCCCACCACATCCTCTCACACATCACAGTTTATATTTTCAGAACCACCTCTACACAGTGCCCTGTGGTTGCAGTTTCTTCTTGTGGGTTTCTGATTTCAGGTTGTGATTCCTGGGCAGATGCTTATTCCTATCTCTGGCTGCTGACCCTTGGTTTGACTTTCTGGTTCCTGGTTTTTGGCCATGAGCATTCGGCTGATTTCCCAGTTCTGGACACAGGCCCTAACCTTTGGGCTGGATAGCCCATGCTCCAGTTTGTAATCCTAGACAGCTACCAGGTCATCTGTAGAAGAGAGTATTCTAATTTACTCAATAACAAATGAAATCTAGCAGATAAATTTGGGTGGTGTTTTGGGCTGTTGTTTTGTTTTGTTTTTTTTTAAATTTATGACAAATGCAGCTTATTTGTAAACTGATCTTCTCTTGTATTTTGCTGGATTGCAAAATGTGAGCTTCTACTTTCCATTAGTTATCATATTGTGCCCAATGGCCATCCTTTCTTAGAGAGAATATTGCCATCTCTGAGCCAGTGGAGTGGGGGAACAGAACTGTTAGCATGTATAAACATTTCAAATTGGTGGCCACAAATTCAATAAATTAGACTGGAAAAGGCAATAGTGTCATAACTTCCATTTCATTTCTATGTAACGTGTTATAAACATTATTGATATACTGTATGTGTGGTCTGCTTTTTTTTATGGGAGTTCATAATGTCAGTCCAGCACACATGACATAAGAGTGTAAACACACTCAAAATGCGGTCACTCAGACCCATAAGAGTGTCATGACTGAAACTTGATGAAAATATGAGTTACAAAGTTCACAAAGTATGAAGATAAATTTCCAGAAAGAGGAAGAATTGAAACTTATAATGTGTGTTAATATTTGGGTGGAAGAAGGGTCAGGTTGCTTTGACAGGAGAATAAATGGATAAGGAGTACAAAGCTGAGCTGTAAAATGAACTGAAGTTGATACTTAACTAGTGGCAAGTCATATGGTACAGACAATAATGTGAATCTGAGTGAAAATTGCTTTTATATATACTATATATGTCACATTGTTTATACACAAACTGGTGTAGCATAGGAATTTATATATATTAAATATATGTGTGTGTGTTCAACAGAAAATAAAAGTCACAAGATCTGGGCAAATTTTATTTAATTTTGCCAATCAAAAAATCAGGGATAAAAAGTTCCATGCTGATGAAACATTTTTGCTTTGTAATATTTTGATGGAATTAGGTATCTAAAATCAAAGTAATAAGTAATCCATCTGTCCTGTTTCTGTGTAAAAATGTATGACTGCTGCCAATCTAGGAAAAAATGTGTTATTTTACTTTAGGTTAAAGGTAAGTTATATTCTGCTGTTCATGGCTGTTTCGTAGAAATGTGAACCTTCCTTAATTTTAGAGCTTAAATCAAGCTTTCCATCAATATGGAAACACTTAGATTAATTTTTTATTAAATTATACAAATTTCCTAGCTAAACCCATCTCCTTCTGCCCTTTGTCTAGAGGAACTATTCTTTACTAGAGTAGTTTTCCTGTAGATGGGGTTTTTTACCCTGAAGCAGGCTAGCTCAAATAAGGGATAGCAAGATGTTCATGGGATTTAGCTAACAGTAAACTGAGACTCTTTTGCTTAGAAGTGAAGAGGATTGTGGAAGCAGCAAGTTTAGTGCATTCCTTTGGTGTGTTTCTTCCAAATTGGCCCCATGCATTAATATGATATTACATACTTTTGTTATGCTATCAGCTCAGAGAATGAAATAAAACAAGTACCTCCTTCAATCTGTTGTTCGGTTAAAATTTGTTAGTATAAAAAGCTACAGCAGAATAGCAGCACACAGTTTTTATCCAAACTAACTATACTTTTTACTTGGTCTAAAGCTCTTTAATGGAACTGCCTGTGAACTTGTATGATATTCACCACGTATAATGAATTTTTTTTTCTTCCAAATGAATTAAAAATGGAAAGTACTTCCAGTACTTCTTGGTAAGTACAAAGAAGTCAGATCCCTTGGTAGCACAGAGGTCCTTTCTTCATTAGAGGCAGGTAGTTTCCACTATTCATAATCAGTACCATTTAATTTAAAGTCCCACCATTACTTAAAAAGCAAGATATTAGTGAGAGATGTTACTGGGGTGCTGTCTTTTAATTTGATATTGTTCGATCTATCTGTTTTAAAATTTCTAAGAATAAAGCTTCCATTACCTTATATCAGAGAAGATTTTTATAGGCAAGAACATCTAATTCTTATCTGGTTTCCCTTGATAGCCAATTGCCTTTCTTAAATCTTTACCATTTACTTCTAGGGTAAGCCTTTTGCTTGCTTTAAATAATTTCTCTGATTCCTTGATATCCATGCATTGCAATTAGTTATTTATAGATATTTTTCATACCACCCCCATCCACTTAGCTGGTGAGTAGACAAGTAATACATCCTTAGCAGTTTTAATTTTACCTCATAAATCAGTCATCGTAGCTCCAAAATCAGTTACATTTTTTCTTAAACCATCATTCAACACAAAGAGTCCATTATGTGTGTCTGTGAATAATAGAGTAATTGTAAGGTTTAAATTCATAAACAGTGTTACACAATTAACTTCATAAAATTGCTCACTTTCAAAATTGTGTTGCTATGATTTCTATAATAGTAGCTGAAAGACAACATCACTAAACCAGGTATTGTCACTTTGAATTGCCACTGGTAAAGCAGAGGCCTCTTAAATATGCAATTACGACACAGAGAAAGTGTGCATTCCTTGTTACAAATTCATTCCTTCAAGTTCTTTCTCAAAAGTTTTCATCTTGTTTTGTATTGCTGTGCACTAATGCTGCAAGACATGATTACTTGAGGCAATGACTATTAATATAAAGAAATACTACTGAAAGGGGTTTTTTTTAACTGGATTTTTAAAAGAAATATCTTTGTCATGTTTTATTCTCTATCAGGTCGTTAAAAAAAGATTTTGCTCTTTTGCCTTTGGAGAGCACTTTTTTCTTGGGATGGCATGAATAGCAGGATCTACAAGAAAAAGAGTAGACAATCCAAAACCAAAAGGAAGCATATTTATATGTTGATAATTGTTTGTTCCAAGTTTGAAGACTAGAATGAGATCCAGATTCCATAGACAGCAGTATTTCTGTTGTATTACAGCATTTAGATAAAATAGAGAAAGAGTTGAAATAGCTATTTCACATCTGGGAAACTGAGGTGTGGAAAGTGATGAAGGAATCTGCCTAGTATTACAGAATTCGGCTGGAGAATCAGGACTGTGAGCTCCTGCTTTCCTTTTGAACTGATCTACAGGAGTGTATTTATTCTATGATCTGCTTTTATGCTCTTACCTATTTAATCTTCCCCTCGCACCAATTTTTAGTAGCATGCCTCCACAGAGAGCCCCGGCGTAAGGAATGTTTCTGCAGATGAACCCTGAGGTTTTATAGCAACACTGCATAATCATTACACGGGAGGTACCCGGCGTTAAAACGGTGCAAATTACCATTGGAAGTGAGTGATTCCAGCTCGGGGAAGGAGGGTTTGCTGTCTCCTGTCGCCGCCCTGCCATGGCTCGGGGTCGGCGGCAGCCGCTCCTTACATAATGTCACATATGTCACATATGTCCCGCCAGATTGCCCGATCCTGCCGGGGGCAGGGGAGGCTCCGCGCACGGTCCCCCTGCCGCTCTCACGGGGAGGAGAATCCTGCCGACTCCCGCTTGGGATTTTCCCGTCGGGCTTTCGGGAATGGGAGCCTCGGGCCCTCTGTGCATCCCTGCCAAGAGCAGGGAGGGGGAGATGCTGGCAGCCATCGCCCACCTCCCTCCCCACGCCTGGCTCCCGGAGCCGGGCACTGCTGGGCAGCTGCTGGCTCTGCTCCCCTTTTCCACAGCCTCTCCTGCCCGTTTCTCCCCGTCATTCCTCTCTGACTGATGGGTGAGTTAGCACGGCCCTTCCGTCACCTGGATATTGGCACAAAAGGGCTGTGTGGTCAAAGTTAGTGTCTCAGCCGTTCTTAACCTCTGCTGCATAAAAATAAACTGTGGGTAGAGTTATCCCATTGCCTATAGCTGTGGTAGGGAAATACACTCAAATAAAAGCCCAGGCATGGAATGAAAAGAGTTGGTACCCTATTACTCAAAACACAGCCAGTAGCTCTTTAGCATGGGATACCAGTTACTGCACATGCTATTTGTTTAAATTGAAGATTCCACCACTGCTGAACTGCCCCATGTGTGAAACTCCAAATCTACCACAGTTCCAGATTTATAAAGCAGCATTATAGGGAATATAGGCCTATTAATTTTACAGTCTAATTTCTGATTAGATTTTACAGCACCTCTGACGAACTGCATAGATTTTACCCATTAAAAATTATCACAATCCAGTTCTGTCATTTTAAGTAGAATTAAAGCCAGTATTGCCAAGTACGATAATATCTTATGAAAAAAAAAAGCTAATTGTCTCTCTCACATACACACACATATATATAAAAATTAAAATAACCCAGCACCATGTTATTTCGCTATAGGAAAAGGGCCCTTGCCAAGAGAGTGGGACTGTTACCTGTTAGTGCAGTCAAGAATCTGTGGATCTGACAGCTGACATCAACAGAAATTCTCCATCCAAGCTGAGCAGGTTAAGTAATGTTTCCTAGCACAGCTGTGTAATGTGTCTGTTGGTAATTAAAAGAGTCTGCTAGAGCTGGTTAAGGAAAAGCATGAAGTAAGGCATTTTCTATCAGAAAATAGTTTCGTAAAGAATTAAAATCTGTACAATGCATATGCCTTGTATTAGAAGAAACTTACTGTTTTTTTAAAGAGGAAAAAGAAATCCAGCACTGAAACAGTCTGTTCTTGGCTTATTTTAGATGCAGACTTAAATAAACACCCCCAACACCAAAAATGGAAGTGTTGCAATATGAAAATAAAGCTTCCCTTTTCTATAACATAAATTTCAAATTTGGGGAAGGGACTTATTCTGATTTGACACATCGCCAGATTCTGAAACCAGACATAAAATTACATTCTCACTTGGGACATAACTTTCCATTTGCATTTGTAGATGCAAGGTAGGTTTTCTAGCCCTGATTTGTTACACTAATCCTGTTGACTTCGCTTGAAAAGAATGGCACGTTTCCCACTAACTTTATTAGTGGCAGGATTGGGCCTTGATGCAATACCTCATGTCACAGCAGCAAAACTTGTTGCCAATAGTCTGTCTCAAGGGAGGAGATTTCCAGTAACTGCTCCCTGAGAACTATTCTAAAAATGCAGCTTTTTTTTCTGTTCAGCCATCGGGATAATGATGTACTCCATCCCTGAAGAGAGGGGCATTGAAGGAGCTGCATTGATGGCACCAGAGGTCCCTGCTGGCTTGTTCACTAAACAGAACTGGCAACTGACTCTGAAGATAAAAGTTCTTGACGTTTTTCCAAGCTGGTGGAAGGGAGCTGAGTGACACTTAGAAATAAACAGAGGAGGGAATAGCATGATCTTGAATGACAGAGGAACTTTCATGAAAGATTTTCATGAGGGAAATGTGCAATGTACTGTTCCAGGCTTGAGTTTAGGGGATTTGTTGACAGTTGGATAATGTACATATTTGCTACCACTTGTATGGAATGCAAAGGGAAACAAGAGGAAAAGTTCCAAATTAATCTTTTATTCCCACTTAAACAGTTAAACCCAAATACAGTATTATATCTCTTCCTTGCCAATAATTGACTCTGCAAATTGCCAATCTCTTTGGAAATCTCTTAGAAGAACATTCTCTCTCCCGACAAGGAAAAGTACTTCATGCAAAACATTTGTCACTTGTCTGTTATCATAATTCATGATCTTATCCTTCATTCTCTTGCTTGTTTAAGCACACAGAAATAGTACTTTTAACCTGAGACTTCAAAGGTAAAAATATTGTGAAGAGGTCTCCATTCTTTTTCTTCTCATCTCTGATCTCAGCCTTTGAACATCAAAGTGGCTCAAAGTTTGGGGTAAATTCTTAAGGATCCAGTTACTAGAAAGAAATAAATTGTTTTTCCATGTTCATATTCATGATAGACCAGAACAATTATTAATGTTCAAGAAGAGTTAATTTAATAATTTGCAACAATTAAAACAAGTTGCTGCCTAATCTTTTGCTCAACACAATGAAGCTCACTCATTCCATTGTGCTGATATGGAAAATCCTTGACTTCTGTCAGTCAGAAATTGCAGGAAAAAAATCCTAACCTAGGAATTACAAAACAATTAAGAACATAAAATAAATTCCTCAAACAAAGAATGCTGCCATTTTAATTACTGCATCATGCTGTCATGTAAAAGGTTAACACTTAAAAAATGAGTCTTGTACCCTCAATCTATTACCCCTAAGCAATTCTCATTTTCACATTAATTTTGGTAGGCTTCTATTTAAATTAAATACTTTTCAGCTCTGTCAGTTTATATGTATTCTCATTACAGCAGACACTAGAGTCAAAATATTTTAATCTTCAGTGTAATCCCTGTAGGTCCATATTCTTGGCTACAAGTTTAGGGGTTCTACAACTGATCTTTTCCTTTTGATTGGTGGCACTCCTTTGTGCGGAAATTCTTGCTCTTGTGAGGACTTCCTTTAAACAAGTAAGTTCTGCAGTTTGTTGTGAAATTACCTTTGTTGTCAGTGCTAGAGAGTTTTAAATCCTCTCACTCCCCACCACTCACTCTTGAAGTTCTGTGTTCTCAGGAAAGGTTCTAATGACACTGTTCTGGTAGGTTTAATTTCTGGTCACTTAAAAGCCAAGTCCTGGGAACAAAACTCTTAACATTTTCTTTTTCACAGGAAAAACCAAAATAAAATTAAACAGCTTAGACATTAAACACTTATTAAGAATTTCATGGCAGCTGACAGGCATAGCTGAAGCCAGAACCCCTCAGAAAGCAATGCAAATCATGAGCATACCCAGACCATTACCAGGGAGAGCAGCCCAGACTGCCTCTGTCAGTCCTAGCGCTCTGATCAGCCTGGCAGGAGGGTGATGACACATGAGAAGTCTTCCTTTAGAAGAAAATCAGACTTTGCAAAGAAACAGTGCCTATACGTAGTTTTATTTCAATATTCAGGGTACAGCCACAGTGCAGCAGCACCGTGATTCAGGAGCTGAAAAGTGCTACTGAGTCTGCCAGCTGGGATACACCAACACTTTCTGAAATGTATATGGGATACAAGCAGAAATCCACCTCCCAGTGCCCATGCCATAGCTTTATGATCACAAGTAGATTATGTGTGGGTTTATATCTCTTTCCTTTTTTTTTGTCTGTGTTAAAGAACCATTATCACTGTGAAGTCAGTGATAAAGGTTCTGTTACCTTAACCTGGTAGAATCAGCCCCCTGACAAATATCTCTTATAATAAGTCAAAGTTCATGAGAAAATTTGGTAGTGCAAGAGTGGTAATTGCTTAAATAGATTTTGTGGTGTATTAGTAGCCACCACGAGAGAAGAGCAGCTATGAAACATGCATTAGTCTGTACAAAACTTGCTCTGGAAACAGCACTTGCTACACAAGATGAAATTTGATAATCGACTTCCTCGGCAGATCAACAAGGTGGGCATTAAAATAATCTAGCCTGGGGAACATAAAAGCATGAGTGAACAAGAAGCAAAGTACATTTAGTTCAACTAATAATAATAAGCCTTAATTTTTTGACTGCAACACTGAAAGAAGAGCATGTAATCATAAAACATATAGCATTTTTAGCCAATGAACCCACGTTGAATTTTAAAGCTGGGTTAGGAGTTCAAGTGGATGTGGGCTGATGGCAAGAGCCAGCCATGAACAGCTCAGGGCTTTTCTCTGATTTTAACTGAAGAAAATTGATGCTTGTAGAGGCTTTTATGCTCACCAGCATGTCAATATGGCAATAGCATCGTCTGAAATTGCTGGTTTGGTTGACAATATCTGTGTCTTGTCGGCACAGAAATGAAATCCAGGAGCATGCCAATGACCAGCACTGCTCACAGGCAGCGTCAGATTGCTGAGTAAGAACAGGGCCAGAGTGGAACCCTACAGAGCACAAAAAATAAATGCTCTGGGAGAAGGACACAAATTACCCTTGAAATATAATGCAGGTAAATGTTGGATAAATATGATTTGAGCCAATTTAGAACCATGCCAAGCAGGAAGATAAAGCTCCTCAGGCATTCAAAAAGAACATTAAGATGTAGCAAAATGAGAGTAGCTGGTGTATCTCTTTGCTGTCCTGCTGAAAATTTTAAGTAGTGGAAACCCCACCCAAAATATAGAATCTCTTTCCATACTCACTGAAGACAAAAGAAAATCCTTGATGTCGTTTGGTGATGCTGATTTCTGGGAATGTAAAATAACACAGAAATTCTTGGAGGGATTTTATGCTTTGTGTTGTGTATCAACCTAAAACAAACAGAATTATTGCGTGGTGTGGCACTTCTTGCTTTGTTCTGATTTAAGCAGCTGAATAATGCTTATTGCTACTCTTTTTTCATTTAAGCCCAGAAGGGACAATAAAAAGACAATTAAACCTAATAATTGGATGACAGGTTCTGCAAATCATGATTTTTCTATCAATTTTTGAGAATTTAGGAAAAAAATCGGTAGATTACTTTTTATTTTCTGGTTTATAGATTTTCTTTCTACCAGAAGCATTCCAGCAGGATCAGAAAATGTCAATGAAAATGTTCAGTGATATTTCAAATCTCAGAGAAGAGACAGGGGAAAGAAAGAATGAAAAGTCAGAAGAGAACAGCTGTGCAATCAGAGGAAAAGTATTCTCGTTTGGAGTGTCTGGGCCATACAATTTATTCCAAAAAAAAAAACAAACCAAAAGGTGGGATTTTTGGATATGAAGGTGGGAACTGGAAAAAAGCTGATGAGTCATAGGAAACAAAATTACATGTCTTCATGTCATGATTTACACTGCATTTTGCTCGTAAATCCAAGTACAGCTTATTACTGGAATTGCAGCACATCTCTGATATTGGGAAGGAGAATTTCAGTAGAGAATAGTCAGAATCATAACACAGTAAATTGTTTATACCTTTTCTTTTTTTATATAGAAAGGACATGAACAAAATCTATTTACAATTGAAGTAATAACTCTGGGAAGCACATGAAACTCTTTGTTTCAAAAATCCAAGAATGTATCTGGTTTGTTGTGTCATTTATTAGCTTTCTTTAAGCATCCATATGAGCATCATTAATCAGACAGCATGAGTGGAAAATTACAAATAACTGGTACATAAAGTGGCTTGGGAGAGGTGTAAAAATGTTTATGGTTTTTAATTATTTTTTGTTGTCTCAACCTGGCCAATTTAACTGCTTAATAATTATTCGTTAAATAATTGTGACCAGTGATCATCTTTTCAAGAGTTTCAATCTGCTCTAGGCAAGCCATACAGAAAATTTTATTTTTTTTAAAACACATTTTTTTTCAAGCAAGTCTTTTTGTGGGTTTCTGCTGGTAGACAATGGGCCAGGCCATTGAAGTATTTAAGAGTTATTAGGGATGTAGAACATAACATATTTTAGGAGCTGCCTGTAAGGAGCAATGTGAGTCCTTGCCCTTACATTAAGAAAGTTAACAATAGTATGATGTAACAAGGGTTTCAGTTTACATTAAAGAAGAGATTTTAGGTGAATGGAAAAATTTTGAAAGGAGCTTTTCAGAAAAACATGGATTCATTTGCATTTTACATAAGATGACAGTACTCTGCTTAAATAAAATAACAAAGCAAAGCAAAAAGCAGGCTCAGCAGGTGTAGTGGTTTCTTGTTAAACAATTTCTCTTTCCCAACATTAGTGCAGTGGTCTGAGTGCCCATTGGAATTGTTCACTCTTTTTCTGCTGTGAGATAGGATTAGAAGAAAAGCAAAGTAGGCTCAAAACTCAAAAGGTAAAAAAATAGTTTTATTAACAAAACTACAAGAAAGAAAAAAATTAATAAAAATCAGAATGAAACCTTCAAAACACTTTCCCTCCCCCTTACAACTGTTCACTTTCCCACTAGAAACATAAAGAGAAAAAATTCAGCAGGTTAAACTTAAAATGTTATTTCCAAACCTAATAAACATGAAACAAAACTTTCAAATTATTAACAAAATGCAATTATTTTCTCTACTCAGGCTTTTACTTTAAAGTAGTTGTTTTGGCCACTGTAATGCAGCAAAATGGATGTTGTTCAAATTAAGAATGTAACCCAGATATTCTCTGTGCTAAGTCATCAAAACCCAGAATGAATTTTCTTCTCCACAGAAAATACTTCCACCCTTTTTTTTTTTTTTTAATCATATATCAAACAAGAAAAAAGAGATGCAATTATTCCAAAATTAGAATTACATATATAGAAACAAGGCATGGTATCTGCTGTTTAGATATGGCAGTATCCTCACGTTCCCACTCCTTTTAAAGCAAGGGCAGTCTTGGCTAGTCAGCTCTCTAAAATATATGCAAAAAGTGGCAAAGGAAATTTCCCAGCTCTGTGAGGGGATGTAACTTATGTGAACAGAGCTGTTGCTTTGTGGTTTATGGTGACTTGAGTCACTCCTATGCCTTTGACAGTTTTATGTCAGGTGTAAAATGCTGGTGTGATGATCAACAGCATCAAAGTTGGATTTGTTCTATACCTAACATTTAGTGGAGCTAATGTCTCCTAATAAAACCTCAATATTTGTATGCTAATAAAAATATGCAAAGATATATAGTTGGATCAGTTATAAAAGCACAGCTAATATGATTCTGATAAACTCTTCATGTAAAATACAATCAAGCAGAAACTTATCTAACTTTACATGGCTCAGTTATTTGAGTTCTTTTTCGATACATGATTTAAATGGATTTTTTCATTAGGCATCTCTATGTAAACAGAAACACTAATTAATCACTTGTGACTAAATTTGTGATGTTAGGTAGGTAAGTAACAATTTTTTTGAGAACATTTCATCCTCAGAACAGGAACCATGTTTTCAAAACAGTCTCCTTTTAGATACCGAGACAAAGGAGCCAGATTTTCTTCAGAATCTCTTAGTTGTACATAAGCTAATATGTGGGGAGGGAAATAGATTTAATAAAAATACATGAGATGCACAGTTTAGCTTAACACAGCAGTTTCCTGTACTTGAGTCAGAGCACTTAGTATCATTTGTACTAAAGAATATTATTGCAATTTTAATACGTAATTAAAGCGTTCATGTATTTTAAAATATTTGTCCAGCACCTGTGTTATTTTGAAGGGCAAACACAGGACACTTAAGCTCTGCTTTTTTAGGTGCTTCCTAATGGTCCTCTCCAGAACTTTATTCATTTGCAGTGTGGTATTGGCTGCCAGGTCGTGTGTGTATAATTTGTACATACTGTTCATTTCATTTTAGAACATACTGTTTCAACAACATGGCTTGTGTCATCCTGAGAACCACGACAAAGGGTTACCCAGAGCTCATGTTAGCCAGCCAGAAAAACGGGGCTGTGAAACAAAATTGTTACTGAGAGTAACTTCTGAAAGCAGAGTGTGAGAGAGGGCATGATTCTTCAGTCCTCTTTCAATCTGGTACTGCTGACACGGGGAACTCCTTTGTCAGAGAAAAGAGGCAAATGCAAATTCTGGAAGGAAAATGAACATTCTGAACAGTTTCAGCTACATGCCTATAACCTTCTCAAACGTTATCTTTGCATGGCCATCGACCCACAGGTAGGAGCAGTGCTTATGTAGGGTAACACCTGCTCTACTGGTACTTTCTCATGCCAGTTTATGAACAGGGATTCCAGCATAGTTATTTTCTGGATGTGCTTTCACACTACCAGGAACGTGACTCACCAGAACAATGTTCTCAGAAATATATTTTTCATGTTTGTGCAAGTGGGATGAAATTGCAGAAAATTCACAGGCACAGGATGCTCTCTTCTGGATAAAAACCCTGGTATTTTATTATGGTAAAATAAGTAATGTGAGGCAGTCATATCAATTCAGCACCAGCCCCTTTGACTCTTCTATTAAAGGGGTTACAGGGGCTGAAAATAGTGTTTATTTCCTGCCACTAAATGTAAAGCTTGAAGTGTTGGTCCTCATTTAGGGTCAAAAAACTGCACACCCCTACCTCAAAAACACACATGGTGAAGTAAGCCTCACCCTAGCTCATGCCTCAGAACAGATAGGGTGTGCTGGAGGCATGGCCAAAACTCACCAGATGCTGCAAGCATATGATTCCTCCATGAGAGTTTATATGGTACAGCTGTCTTTAAATGTTTCTGTAATTGAAAAGACTCTAGCATCTGGTCCTTTGCTTATTACTTCCTCTTAGAACAAATAGTCACGATCTGAAGTCTACTTTTAAATAATGCAGGGAAAAAAAATTAATTTGAGCTGCTAAGGGTACATTCCTCTCAGATGACCTGCTTGGAAGTGCTCTTGTAAAAATGGAAGTAGACTCCGTAATTTAAAAAACAAAACAAAACAAAAACAAAAACAAGGAAAAGGAAATAGGAAAGAGATGCAGTAGGGAATGATATATATATGCATACAAATAAATTTATAATTTTAAACATAGGTAGATGAAAAAGCAGTGCTGTTAAGTTTTTATAACTTTCAGCTATTGAGTGTATTACTCTTCCTTTCACATGTTATTGTGTAATTCAACTCCACCACCAACAGTTGCAGACTTGCTGCTGTCATGAGGAAAAGAGGATGTGCCCTACAGTAGCACCAGCAGGAACCCTTCCCTGGACCAGCTCTTCCTCTGATAACACTTGTAGGGTTCCCACTGATTTCAGGTACTCCCAGGTAGTACTCCTGAAGAACAGCAGTCATTTGTACCTTACTACTTCATATTTATGGATGAACACCATTATATGATGATCATTAATTTAAGCAAATCTCCTTTGAAGTCCTTTATTGAATAAACAAGATTCATAATAATTTATTTTTATTTTCTATTTTTTGGTGTGTGTATGTCTCCCAAAATTCTGGAACAACTAGGTGATTTAATCCTCCATGAAGGCACCTTTGAAATGGTGGCTAATCTGACATATTACGTGAATTGAACTAGGCTGCTGAGTCAAGGACAGGATTTAATTATTTGTCTATGTAAGGCTGACAAACTCTTTTAGAGGAAGATTTAGTCTGGAAATGCATTTCTGTAAAGCTAGCTACTAGCTTCTCGACCACATCCTGAGCCTCTCATATCATGATTGGATGCCATAAAGCAAGGCCTTAATTATTCTGATTGAAAAAGGTAGTTTCAGAGTGGTAAGCTTTTTGAGAGGCTGAGATAACCTTAAAGAAAAATCAAAATAAAAGCAGCTGTAGTTCTCCCAAGCTCTTCAAAGCACCTTATGTGATTTAAAAATAAGCTAGCATTAGCGTAAAAAAGTTTGGGAATAATAAAATAGCATTTGCATTTACTTTTTGATAATAAGATGTCTTTTTACCATATGGCATCGACCAATGTGTTTTGCTTCAGCAAGTTAAAGACAAAGTTTGTTACTGAAGATGCAGCTTTGCTTATAATTTTTAAATGCAGCGTTGTAATCATCAAAATTATCAAAGAAAAGTTGTAGGTACATCAACTATTTATTTAACCATTTTTTAAATGGTCACACAGATTCATTTCGTTCTTCAAGAATGTCAGATTCATAGTTATATTTTGGTTTTTATAGAGGTTTTTCTAGGTCAAAAATATATCTCTTTGTCTTGTAAAGGAGGGGTGCATTATTATATACTTTTTTAACTATAAAAAAGAAGTGGCTTGCTGATATTAGTAGTTCACTGGTAATATAAAGTAGGACACCAATAGCTCTCCATTAAGTGTTTGCAATTCTGGGAGTGAGTTCTAACATAAGCACTACAAACATGCTTTTCCCTTCCAAGACTGATGTAAAGGTATTTTATGTTCCCCTGTCACAATTGGCCTTCCATTTAACAGCATCTTATAGTGATGAATTCCCTTAAAAAATATAACAAGTGTCCTGTTTTGTGATGTCTATAAGAAAGTGAAGGTATAGACACCACCCACAGATGGTAGATGCTCACCTTTTGTGTTTGGGGAGTGAGTGTGTGTTTAGGTTTGGTTGAAGAATGCTCAGGAAGGACCAACAAATACACATCAGTACTTTAATACTTCCTGAGAGATGGATTTCACTGTGTGATGGAATTTTTCCTTTACTTGTACAGGGTACTTATTTGGTATATTGTTTGAATTTTCATAGTTTAGTAAACATGAACTAGTGGCACAACTCACTGTGATACAACTATTAAGTGGTGGAAATAACCTACTAAATCTATGTGTTTCATTATTTAATACAGTCTCAATTGATTGTATCTTCCTGAAACTTGTGTTCTCAAGCAACTATACATTACCTGACAATAATCATTTCAACAAATATTCCACATACACTTTTTTTTCTGTTGCTTGTCCAAGATTCCTCATTTTGTAGGTCTCTCATCTACGCAATACGTTCCCTAAGGTTAAGAATGAAAGACGTCTCTACTACAGACACTCTTGATTGAAATAGCAGATAAATTGCTGCAGTAATGAGAAAATTTCCTTTTCCCTAGATAACTCAGCTGCTTAGCATTGAAAAAAAATTTGAGATGAAGATTCTTTGTGAAATAAAAAAATTAAGGATAATTTCTTTACCATCAAAATTTGCTAATGACCCTATAATGGAAATGAAGAGCAAACCCATTCTTTTAATAGAAGTATGATCAGGCTATATTATGAGACTCATGCTCTCAAAAAAAGAGACTTGTATAAACACTGTGACATGCAATAGCTTTAGAAAATGCTGCTGCATGTCTGGAAGAAAGTGGTTAAAAACACATGATGAAGTTAACCTAAATCTTTCATTGGCTTAAAAAAATAGGTCAAGTAATACATTACGAGCTCCACTCTAAGCCTGTACACAATCTGTACATTCCAAAATGAAAGACGTTTTGCTGAACATTCCTACATCTACTTTCATTCATGGTATCTCTTGGTTAAAAGAGTTAGCTTTTCATAAATGTGACTCCCTTTTGCTTTCTTTAAAGTGGAATTTCCTGTGCTCTTTAACCATGTTAGTCTCTTACTAAAAAGACCCTTGAATAGATCATTTATTTTACCTGAGTTTGAAAACTAAAACGTTGGCATGTGTTAATGCAGTAATTACCATGCAGTTTATATGTGACTTGCAAACAAATTTGTTTCTTTCATCAGTCTTTGACTTGTAGAAGTAAAGTATCATGAAGTATTCTGTAAAGCGTCAGGCAGACAGCGTGGGACACATCGAGACGTTTGTTAAACACAGGCACACAGGAGGTGTGATGAAGGTCGCATGCACTTTGTGGCTTCGTTTATACAGCCAAGTTCAGCCTGTATCGCTGCGTACTCTCATCTTTGGTGGCAGCAAAGTCTGAAGAACAACTTGACATTTAGTGCAATTTCTGACAGCAGAGGTTTGGGGGATGTCGCCTACCAAAATGGAGGGCTGACTTCTTGGGAAGCACAGCCCAATTCCCGGTTGTTTTGTTGGGTTTTTTTATATTTTTTCCTCCCAAACTGTATTTATTAGCCCCGTGGGCAGACAGCATGGCTTTAATCGGGTCTGCCCCCGATCCTGGAGGAGCGCTTCCCCCCGCCTGCCCTCCTTCCCCCGCGGCACAGGGAGCGCCGGGCGCCCTAGCAGAGCCGGCAGGGATGCTCCCCGCTCCTGGCGGCCTGGGAAGCCGGGGCCGAGGATGATGAGACGTGCCGGGAGCCGGCATGGCCGCGGCCGTGGGGCTGGTGATCGACGATGTCATGGTGATGGTCGAGCACCT
>JBBMKD010000001.1:10577738-10692937 GCA_037834095.1 Argya squamiceps | reverse complement strand
CTTCCACCCTCCGTTTCTCCCTACGGATCACGTTGTTTGGAGACCCTTCTTTCTGAGTGTCAGCGAGTGATTAAGTTGGAAGGTAGTGAAACCTAAGGAAATACAGTGTGGGCAAAACGGGGGGCAGCGTTGTAGCGAGCAGACAGCCTTGTGTCTGTGCTGCACCCTTCTTCTGTCTTGTGCATCTTGGTGATTTACTGGGCTTTTAATTTAAAGAAGGATTCAGCTAAAATGCTTGACACGTGTTGAAGGTGTTGGAAAAAAACCAGTGGGATTTCTGGCTTTGGGATTATGTTGTTATTAAGAAGGCTGAAGTGGAAGTTGTCCTCTTTTGCCTCATCTCTCTGGAATCTGGAGACTATATTATTCCTTGTTTTATTTTGAGGGGACCTGCTGCAGTGTCAGACAGCTCACAGGCTGATTAGAATTTAACTGAGTCATGGCACTATAAATGTTCAGAGATACCGTAAAGCTTTATTTAACAAAGAGTGGGAATCCAATCTGCAAAGAGCTGTGGGGAGGAAGCAGTCACTTGTGGAAAGGGGGTGGTGTATTCCTGAGCGGGTAGGAAACATTTTCTTTAATACACAAATGCAATTTACTGCTTCTAGTGCTGACTGAACACATGAGAGAGTGACACATTAAGATGCCAGATGACAAAAGCTCTTTGAGCTGAGGATATCTTGTGGTTGGGATCAGATTTAATGGCATCTGAGTAATTCTACTCTATGGGCATTAGTAGCAAACATCTTGGAAGGCAAAAGTTCTCATCGAGAATAGTGTTCAGGCAGCTTTGGGGTTTTTGCTGTGTGAGGCAGCAGCTGTCTTCCCAAACTCGTGGTCGAGAAGTTTGACTTGTTGTTCTGTCAGTGGTCTCCTGAGATAGAGTTGACATGGACTTCAGAGGAAGACAGCAAGTTAGTCACGAGTGAAATGTGTATATGAGGGTGTTTGTGTTCTGTGAGTGCGATGGGAGAGGTAAGGAGCAGTGACTGCACGTTTTGGGCAGGGGTGAAATCTGACCTGCTGCTAGACTGGCCTGTGGTTCTGGGTTATCTAATGAGTGAGAGCTATCAATGGCTTTCAGGTTTTTGCAGGCCGTACGTGCACAGAATACAACATGTAGTCAAATGCCAAATGATCCTGGATTGAGGTTTTTTGGGTTTTTTTACCTTTCAGTCTTTTGGCAGAAGATTGCAGATGAAAGCATGCGCTTCTTCTCTGCTCCCCATATTTGTTTCTTTTTCTCAAGTGAAAGATGTGCTAATCTAAATTTATTATAGTAATAAAAACTATGTTGATAAAGAAGTAGAAGTAGATAATATTTTTATATTGTAAACTTTAAAGGGTGATCTAGTCACTGGCTGTATCACCTGCAGTGTTTGATAGTTGCATTTGGGGTAAATTTGTTCTATAAAAGGCAACAAGAAAATCTTTAAGTGATTCAGTAAATATTGTAGAACTCAAACATGTATTAACTTTATGGTGCTCATATTTGCCTGTAGTTTTGCTTATTGTGAGATTTGCTTAAAAGAATTGACAAAGTCTTGCTTGCTTAAAGCTTATTTTTTCTCTTCAGAGCTAACTTTATTTTTCAGGCTTTGAACATTGGCAAAAAGTTTATATAATGCCGGCTTTATTATCATTAGCAGTGAGAGCACTGTTAATTTTGCCAGTGGCAGTGCAGGACATGACTATAATAAAGGATAAACCCTGTTTTGCCTTGTGCCCAGCACATGTGTAAACTTGCCCAGGGCAAAGACAGAGAGTTGCATTTCCCCCAGTCAGCTGTCCTGCTCTAGGGCTGTGCTGGACACCTCCTTGCAAGAGCTATCAGAGAAGACATGAAGACCGTAAGATTTTTGGGAATTACCATTTTAGAATAGCTCATCAACGCTTGCCTGTGCCTCAAACTCCAAAAGTCTTGTGGTTGTGTTTCTTTTTCCTGTATGTGAATGTGTAGGGAGTGGAGGGGATCCAGAAGAGAGCCTGGGGAGAGTGTGAGGTTCCCAACTGGGTGTCTGGTTTGGGGGTGCAGTCCCCGTTTCCAGGGGGGCTTTGGTGGCTCCCTCCCACGTGTGGGGCCTCCCACGTGCTGCGCAATGGGTTTGGTGATGAGCAGGAGGCAGGGTTAATAGGATAGCTGTCCTATGAATTAAAAAGGATAAATACCCTTTTGGGACAAGAAGTGCAAATTTTGAAGTATAAATCATTGCTGCTCAGGAGGGCAGGCAGCGACAAACAAGCAGAAAGGTACGTAGGTAGGAAATGAAGCCGGAACAAGGGGAGAAGGTGTGAAAAAATATGCATAAAAAAGATAGAAAGCATAAATTTGACAGTCTGTCTAAACAGTCTTGAACTAAAGACAGAAAGGTTAATGGTAACAGCATTTGTGGTTTGCTCTTTCTTCCTGCCACCAGGCCAAAACAATAAGAACGGTAACTGTGAGCTGTGCTGGCCTGCCTGCAGCAAACAGGGGGAGAGCTGGGGGGAAAGTGTTTAACAGGGTTGTGGCATTGCTTTTGGACGTTTTGGTGTTAGGGATTCACTAGTTTCATTGGAAAACACTGAATTAGGAAACAGCATACAAGGGTTGGCAGCCAGTACGTCTGGGTGAGCATCTGGGGTCACAGGAAAACTCACGTGTTTCCCAGTGGGAAGATATTCCTTGGGAAAAGTGGGCAGAGGGACTCTTTTGGTAAAGATGAATGCCTGCTCTTTAGGGTTTCTGGATTATTTATTTCAAATACTTGGAAGTGCTAGCAGACCTATTTAGCACTTGAAAGAATTAATTTGGTAATTTATTTGGCTGTCTGTTGCAGGTCACTTGGCTTGATGGTTGAAGAAGGAGAATAGAAACTAAAACTCATGTAAATAAATATTCATGTGTAGAAAGGGGAAGAAGCAGTTGCTAGACATCTTAGCTTGGGTCACACCCCTCCTGGCATAGTCTTCTCATACTTAAATTGTTATTGGAGCTCATTGCTCTTGTTTAATTGCCTGTCTTGAGTGAGATTTTATTTTCATACCACTTGTTTCTAAATACCATTGCCTTCAGCAGAGGAAAACCAATTTTGTTTGTAGACAAAAGCAGATTAAAAGCAGAAGCTACAGATCTTCTGTTTTAGTCACTGATTTCTAAGACCCAGGAAAGAAACCTGGTGTTGGGAAAGACTTCTGAGGAGATGATCTTCCTCCTCCATAAGAAAGGAAGTCATGAGGGTATCCTAGTGAAGAGATTGGGTGCTAGATGTAAAATATATTCCAGTCTTGGATGAAACTATTATTTGAAAAAAAATAAGGGAGTATTTAATTTGCCCCCAAAAAAGTCCACAAAGTTCTGTGTTGAAGTGTATCCAAGCAGTAAGCCTTGCTCACAGTTGAACAGTATTTTTGTTCTCAATGGTCCTAGAGTTGGTATTGTTCTGATGTTTTTTTCCATAGCAAACTTCAAGATTCATGGCTACCTGCTTTCTTCTTCTCTGTGCCCCATCCCACTGTGAAAAGAGAGGGAAAGTGAACTGAAAAGGCCTTTTCAGTAACGTCAAAAGCAGGGCTTGTCTCAGATGTAGAGAGAAATTATGGTTCTTGCCCCAGGAGATGGCCTGGGTGGTGATGTTTGTGTTATCACCTATCCTGCATTTGGTAGTCCATAAAACAACCCAAATCAGCATTCCAGAAAACTATAAGGTGTGTAAAGCAAGTGGTTCCAATGTGAAGTGTTGGGGAATAAAATATTATTTGAGAAAAGTTACTATTTTTTCACCTCAGTTTTTAAAAGATATTGAAGGAATATGGAATTTTTCCCCGAAATAACAAATTATGTTCTCTTTTCAGTGAACTCTCATAAACCTTTTGTAGTCACTTGGAACAACGCAAAAAAGACTGTTGAATGCTGACCTAAAGGAAATCTCATCTATACATTGAACCTTGATGGCAATACTGTATGGAGTGGGTTTTTGTATCTTGGTTTGTGTTTTTCTCTACTACATAGCAATCTCTCTACTCTTGGAAGTAGGAATGATTGAATTCACCCACTTGTCAGTGGTGAAAAACATTTTGTCTATATCTATAGTATAGAGCAGTAATAGTGGAATTGTTTTTCTCAAATTGAGATGGCTTAAAAAGATGAATATGTTATATTAATAGCTCTGCCATCTTCTGCTCTTTGGGACCTCTTGTCCCCATTGTCCACAAAAGATTCCACATTCAGCTTATTTACTTTTTCAGTAAAAGGGAGTTGAGAAGGCTTTGAACTATGTTTATTAGCACCTTTGTCACTGTACCTGTCATTTCTCTGTTAATTTTTACTGTGATGGTAGATCTTTTTTTTTTCCCCCCAATTGAACACAAATTTTGAGGATTGCGCCCCTTCTGTGGTACAATTTAGCTTTTCATTTTGTGATGTATATGGAAGAAGGATTTAAAATAGCTTCTGCATGTAGTATTCCAGGGTATTTACTTATTTTTCAGTTTAATTGGCTCTATTGTTGGGCATCTTTTGTTGGGTCTTGGTGCTGGCGGTAGTCCAGCGTGCTGCTGTTATTTCATGTACCTGAAAGCTTTGAATAGGTTTTTTTTTGGATGATGACCCATTGATCAACACCTGTATCTTTTTGTCCCAGTTAGCAAGCACATTGCAGTGGTCAGAGTTGATGTTTTCTCTAATCTGGCTTGGACCCAAGTGGTTTTGTGGAGGGAGAAATGCTCAGATGTGCCCCCAGCACACACACGTCCCACTCTTCCCTCTCTATCCTCTACCCACCTGTGGAGTCCTCAGTGCTAGATGAATTCTGTGTTTAAAAAGTTTTTGTATGCATTTTTTTGTGGGAACAGAGGCCAAAGGTGTTGAAATGAGGAGAGGAACTCTCCCATGGCCAAGCAGAAGGAGGGAGGGGAAAGTTCAGCTAAGTGGTGGAGCAAGTATATTCCTTTTAATTTCTTAAAGTGTATTTTATTGTATTTAAAGTTGACTATGAATCTTGCTGCTTGGGTGGTAGGTAACTCAAAGACCTTAAATAATGAGGCTTGTCACATCAACAAGGCTGAAATAGTAGAAATAAAAATGATCTGGGCTAGCAAAATTTCACTTAAGAATAATAGACAAATGCTGAGAAGTTTTAAGGTTGTGATTGTAATGGATAACATTTTCTAACTAAAATAAAATAGTGTTATATATTTTTCTTAAATCTCTCAAAAGCAAATATTACAATTTCTGCTTGTTTATTTTTTACTGAACTAATTTTGTTGCGTTTAGCATTACACTCACTTATACCCTACTCTTGTCTTTTCCTTATGTATATGTAAATTAACAGAGGCTCTTTAAAAACTGATTTTGATGTTCATGGGTGGAAGTTTGAATTGTTAAGTAGTAACCACTACATAGGAAGGAGGGCTTTCATGTCACAGCTGTTTTTTGAATGAAAGGAAGGAAAAGAGGACTCTAGCTTAGAGTTGAATGTGGATTTTGTTCTTGCAGAATAATGTCCCTTAGTACAAGTCTAGACAACATGAGTTGTTTCTACTCGTTCTGCTCATGGTTCTGTCTGGAAGGTTTTTGATTTCTGAAGTTTGGAACTACATTTTTCTTCTGATATAAAAACGTTACTTGCAGTTTGTACTAACCAAAATAAAGCATTGCTTTCTGTTACACCAACAGTAAGAAAGTAGATCAAGGCGTATTAGGTAGCAAAGAATGATTTGCAGAATTTCATAGGAGGATTTCTGCTGTTCTTTTCAGATCAAGCATGAAATTTTTGAGGAAGAAAATTAATGCATCCTTGGACTCCTGAAGGAAGAGCTTTCCTAATGGAACCACATTCAAGGTAAATAATTTGTTTGGGTTGTACCTTGTCTCTTTGGTTTGGGGTTTGTTCTTTGTCTTGCTGAAGCTGTCAGACAACTGTGTGCCATGTATAAGCCTTTTAGGATTATAATATGTTTTGAAGTGATAGATATTCAAGTTAATGCTCTTTTTTTACTGTTAGAGTTGGGTTTTTTTTTACTATGTGTGCTGATTAAAGAAAAATAAGTATTTCTGTAACGTCTGAACTTTGTGTGTAATTTGCTGTTAAGTTCTGAAGATTTAGCCCACTTGTTTGGGAGGTAGCTTAATAATGAAGAACTTGATTTACATGTAATTTCAGAGTGAAAGAGAAGATTAAATAACACTTACTGTGTTACCATCTCACTTATTTTTTAAATAAAACAGATCCAAATTGAGCTTGTGTGGCAAGGGACCGTCACAGTAAAATCATTATTAGATATTACGTTGCAATGGCTTGTAGACATTTAGCATCACTGTCATTTTGTTCAGATCTGCTCCCTTGGTTCCCATTTCCTAAATCCTGTTTTTCTCTGATACCAGGGAATAATTCCCCAAGTGTTGTCCAGTGATTGCTTGTGTATATGCACTTTGGTTTGTGAGTCATTTTATTCACTTGAGTAGCCCCACTGTCCTCGGTGGGCCTACATGCGTGCCTAAGAACTTGAGAATGCTGATGAGCATAAAGAATACAATTTGGGCATGTAATGGTCGACAAGCAGTTGTTGTTTTGTTTCTGGTCTCTCTTAGGACTCATTTGCATTGCCTCCAGTGGCAACTTTTGTGAGCATTAGTAGGGAAGGTCTGGAAGCTGGAGGCAGTCATACCAAATCCCAGCCTGCAGAGCTTCTCATATCCATTGTAATGACACAGACTGCAGATGCAAGGATACATTTTTCTCTTTTTTTTAATTTTAAATGAATCCATGCGTTGCTTGACTTTACTCCATCTGTGTAGTGCTGTTTGAGCATCTCCAACACAATAGAACATAGCCAAGTGAAATTATTAGAAAATACATGCACTTTCTAAATTGTAGGGGTTTGGATTTAACCAGAATTCAGTGCTTTGGAAATAACCAGAAATTGATATTAGAGATCCATTTTTTTTCCTACAATGTTTTTTCTATTTGACTTCTCAAAAAAAGAAGTTGAATGTTGCTGTAGTATATCTTATAGTTGGCTGAGCAATTGTATTTACAGAAAAGTTAATGGTATTACTTGCTGGTCTTGGAATTAGTAAGACAGGCACTTTGGAATTAAAACAGAATTAATGAATTAGGAATTTAAAACTGGAGAATTGTTGTGATCAGCAGCAGATGGTCTCTTATACAGCATTAATAGAACTTAGTAGACAGTGGCTTTTGTGGCAACAAGCCTTTTGAAATCTTTCACATCTTCAAAAACAGTTAAAGTAATTCAAAGCTTTGGTTCAAGATTGTTTCTTCTTTTTAAAAGGAGGTCGATTTAGTCAGAGTTGCAGAAGCATAAGCTGTAAAGAAGGATGTTCCACCGAGTTCAACTTGTCAGGTGGTTAAGCTAAAGATATGAGAACATGTTTATTGGTGTATACATGGTTGGTAATCCCCACACAGTTTACATTCTGTTTTTTGTTTCTAACCTGTATTATAAAGCAGTTATGGGCAGTCATCCCTGTTTTTTTAGAGTGGGGAATAGGTTTGTTTACTAGTTATGAGCACTAATTGTGGAATACCTCTGTTGGTATACCAAGCCTGCTTGCATACATAAATAGCTTTATTGTGGAGAGCAGTAGTGTCTTGATCAGAGGTTTGTTATTGTCACTGGAATTAGAGTTCTTGTTTAAGTCAGAGTTCTGGACCCTTAGGGTAGACTTTCTCCAACAGAGTACTGCTTTAGAAACATATCTGCTGGTCTTGCTGGTGCTGTGTAACCTTTGTGAATTAAGGGATGGAGGAGCAGAAGGTAGCCATGCTTTAGTTGAGCTTGCATAAAAGGAAGAGTGCGTAGCTCGAATGAATAAGTTATGTCTTTGTTTAAGTCTGTGCGAGTCTGAGAAACTTCAAAGGGTGCAACTCATCTGGAGATGCACATGAGAATTACAGAGTAATAGTAAGTGTAGCTATCTTTTCAAAGGAACAAGATGGTGACTCAGTGTGAGGAGAGTTGGCAGAGGCAGCCTTTAATTGAGGAGAAATTGGTCACTGTAAACCAATTATGTCTTATTTTTAATGATGGGTTTCAGGGAACAGCAAATGAATGCAGTATGATCTTGGCTGATAGCATGTGCTTTTCTTGTTGGATAAAAACCCAAAAGCCTGAGGATATGAAGTTGCTAGCAGAAGTCTCACATCTTTTTTTTTCCTCACCCTTCTCTCTCCTCTGAAGAGGAAAAAGTAGGCTATGCCAGTGGAAGAAACTCCACTTTTTTTGTTATTAAACTGGTTAGTGTTTGGACATATTTTTGTCTTTGGGGACTAACACAGGGGTTGGTAACTTGCAGGGTAGAGAAGCATCTCTCGCTCTTTCTGTAGCTTGGCATTTAATATTAAAAGCAAACTTTTAGGTTTAACATATTTGAACTTGTACTAGATAGGGTTAATAGGCTAGAACAAAAGGTCAAAGCATAAGGCATTAGGCTTAATTAAGGGAGAGCAAGAGTGGCGGGAGTATGTGACAGTTAAATGGGTTTCCCACAGACTAATGTCTGTTACAGTGCAACCATGCCTCAACTTAAGTGGGTTATTTTGTGCAAAGGGCAGACGTGATTAGCAGTTTGACATGCCAAACGTTTCTGGCCAATCCCATCTGTTTTGGAGGTTAAAAAGCATACCTTTATGAGCTGATAGATTGATTTGTGTGCCTGTCTGGTAAAGATTAGGAGTCCAAGGCCGATGCTGTAAATGCCAGTTATAGAATATTGTGCTTTCTTAGCCGCTCTTTGTTTAAACTGTGGTGCAATGGGGCCAGCAGCTCCAGAAGTGACCGCACGGCAGGGCTGCCACGGGGAGTGCTGGGAACCAGCAGCACTCTGGGAGGAACATTTCCTCCTTCCTCAGGTTTGTTTTGAGTGTGAGCCTGGAGGCTTTGGGGGTTCTGCAGCGCTTTGCTTGGAAGGGGGATCTGGCCTAGTGTGTTCCCACGTAAGGCTCACGCCTCTTCCTCACTGCAGCCACTGCTCGTGTGCTGTCCAGAGGTTACCTGTCCCAGCACGAGCACTTCTCCACTTCCAGGCACAGTTGGCTGCAGCACAGTTTTGGGACTTGAAAGGTTTCAGCATTTGTCTGAACTCATTATGCTGTCTGTATCCTTCCTGCTCTGCTGTTGAACTGGGACGATGCATGCGTATTCTGTTGTTTTTCCTTTGTAGCTCTTACTTTCAGGGTAGTTTTTCTGATTGTGTCATGAGGTTGCCTTAGAAGCCTAAAATAAAATAGGTAGCACAATAAGTCTTGACTGTGTTTCTCGTCATCTTTATGACTTTGTAAAGTCAAAGTTACATTACTATTAATATAAGACTATTAATAAATCGTTGATGCAATAAAACTGTTTTTGATAATGTTCAAGGTTCATACACAGTTGAAGGTGATTATCCTATTTTAAAATCAAGTAGAGGTCAGACTGTATTGTAAGATAACTGACTGTGGCCCAAATGGTATGTGATGGCTTCAAGTCAAATGACAGTCTCCCTCACTTTAAATATGTATGTGATTTAGAAATAAATTGTTAACTTAAATTGCATTTTGTGTAACATGCTGATTGACTTCCGGTGCATTTTGTGAAAAGCAGGGAGATACATGCATTTGTCAAAAGTCATGCTTAAAGCTCTCATTTTTAAGGCACTGTTTAAGTTTTTGCTGTTCTGTCTCGTTTCCATTCAAGCAGTGACACTTGTAGCTAAATATAACTGAGACATATTAGAGACAAATTAGCATTTGGCACCTTGCATTTAGCGTTTCTGCATTAACTTTTAGAATTAGTCACCTGTCTAAAGTTTCGTGGTTTTCTCCTTGCAAACTTGATTATCTTTCCCTTCTCCATTTAAAAGAAAATGAAATGGGATGATAGCAATGATTTGCTATTCATACTGTAAAGATTCCATGTACCTGAGCTCTGTTTTTTCTGTGGCAGCTGTGACCTGCTCCTAAAGAGATTTCCTAATTTGCCAGTAACTTGTCTTCACTTTAGGAAGCTCTGTAATAGCCACCCTAGTTTTCCTTTCTTCTTGTGAAAATCTCTTCCTTTTACTTCTGTTTGAAATGCCTAGAAACATTTTCAATGTCCTTTAGGATGAGCAAGGCAACATCATTATCTTGCAGTTTATTTAGTAACATGCAGCTGAAATGGGCATATGCAGCATCATGTTCTCTATGGAATAATATCTATTTAAATGATTTGGATCTAATACATATTTACATGAAAAAACCTCTTGCCCTTCTCTGTGGGGAGAGAAGGTGAACAAGCATAAATTTTATAATACTCATTGCTTCTCTTGCACTAAATCATACTTAAATTGCAGAAGGTTGTTGGCTTGAGAGTTGTATAAAAAGTGCTTGGCTAGTAAAGTAGGGTTCAGGGAGATTTATCTAATTTAATACTAAGAAAATGTTGTCAGCTGCCGTGTATTGGTATGGGACTGCCTAAATCCAAAAGCTGTACTTCAGATTTTTGTATTTGTATATTTGTAATAATTTCATGGTTATAATACACAAAATGTAATCCTGAAATGATCCATCAGTGCAGCGTGCACGTGTGCTCTGTTTTGGCTAATCTGATTGCTATTGATCACATCTGAACCATTATCTAATGTCTTAGGAATGGATGGACTGTGTCTACTTTTCTGCTGTTTCAGGGCATGTCATACTTTATGAAATCTCTTGCAACAGTCATTGCTAAAAGTTTTTTGTAATTGCTGTTGGAACATTATTAGCATTTCCTGCTCAACGTGTAGCATGCCTTGAACAGTGAAGGTTTTCATGTAGCATTCTAAAAGCTGTAAACTCATCAGTTTAGCAGTCCCAAGTATAAAGGCACTATACTGAATATTTGCTAGTTCTCAGTGGTATGGACATTTTTTAAAAGTATATTTTATGTTGTGGCTGTCATTTAGAATATTATAAAACATTTGCATAAGGTATTCATGCAGCTTGGTTGGCCATTAGGCATTAAAAACAATACTGAAGTATCCATTGCCTTCAACTTTGAATAGTTTTTAAAAAAACAACAAAAGCAAGGGATGGACTTGGTCTTTGGTGTTTTAGAGGATTTGCTTTTTTTAATCTAATTGATGAAAAGCAAGTACTTGGTTGGGATCTGTGACCCTTTGCAAACTGGCTTAGAAAGGATGCTGCACAATCCTTGTGAACTGGCCGACTATGGATTTCTCCTTATTTTAGATTTCCATACTCTTTGACCTTGTAGTTGTTGACTTTGGTCTGGAACAGTTTCAAAGTCATGTAAATGAATGTAATTAAGGTATTGCTTATCATCTCAGAGAGTTCACAATGATGCTTATTGGCTAGAAAGGTTTGTTTACTTAATATGGAAGGTTAATAGAAGGTTAAATTTTACTGTGTAAAATGGCTTCATAATGTTTTTATTTAGCAGCTGAAGAAAATAGTGTTTGAAAAGGCAAATAATAGTTTTATTTGACCTCCATGTGTTTCCTGTAGCTTGCATTATTGGGAAAATTTATCTTCATTGCATAGTCTTATTGCAGTTTTCCTTTCTCCTCGTTTTACAAAGGGAACCTCTCAGAACTATTTGGAGGCCTTTGTGTACAAAAGGAGCTACATTAAGGAAGGAAGTGCAAAAATGTTTGACAATAATTGCTATAAGTACTCCATCCACTTCCACTCTGTCCTTTGTTCCCCCTCCCTGTTTTTGCCAGAATGAGATTCAGGCTTTGTTCTTTGGTGCTTCTTTTGTCTTTATTCCCACTGCTGCAGAAATACAGTAAGAAAGCAGCATGAAACAGCAGGGGAGAACATTAAGATACTGGTTTCTGCCTTCATTTCTCAGGCAATAGAAAGAGCTGGGCCTAGGCCTCTGTTTTCTTGCCAGTAGCCTTCAACTTTGTTTGACTATAGTTGTTTTGCTTATCATTTATGGAAAAAATTGCTTGCCTGAGTGGGTTGTTTTTTTTCCCTCCACTCAGGAGTTTTTTTGTAGTTGGCAAAGAGATGAGTACGTGACAAGTGTCATGCTTAACAGAACAAAAAGACCCCCCCACCCAAAGAACTTTTTCCTCTACCTTTTTCATCTCATGGTGTTTTTCTAGGATTGCAGTTTCCAGATGGAGAAGCAGACATCCCTGCTGGGCTGGGGGATCCCAACAGGGGTGCTCTGCCAGTCCTATACTGGACTGGGTTTGGTGGGGAAGGACAAAGCTTTGTGAAACGTGGCCACAACTTTCTGCACAGATTTCTGGATCTATTTGGGCAACACGGGCTGCTGGCTGTGTTTACCTTATTTTGCAGAGTACTTGGGTTTTGTAATTTCTCTCTTCTAACATGAGAAGCATGTGGACTCCTCACTGTTGAGGTAGCTAACTTTCTTCTGGTCGCTTGAATTTTATGTGCTGAAGTAATTACACAACAATGAGAATATCCTTCAAACGCTCATTAATTCGACACATAGTCTTATTTGACTGTTTCTAGATTGTGGAGTTACTCTGTAACTCAAACCTAAGAGTTCCCCTTGCCCTCCCAGTTTTGCAAGAGCTGAAGGTTTCAGGTTCTAGTCTCTTCTTTCTAAGTGTGAAGATAGGACAATAGCTCATTTTTTCTTGAATTTGTAATAACAGCCATAAATTGAAATGATCTAAAGGTGCTTCCTGAAGGTGGATAGCAAAATCTCTTTGGAATGGATGTGAGAAGGATAAGAAGCTAAAGTTCAAAACCAGAATATAATGATCCAAAAGGATTGGAGGGGTTGAGGAGGTGGAACACCACAGATAATTGTGAAATCCTTCAGTTTCAAATTCAGGAGTCGTGCCGTTGAGTTCTAAGTCCGAAATTTCACCTGAATTCCAAGATCATATGTTAAAGTCCTAGATCTCCCAGAGTAATGGATTTCTAGAGGTGTTATGGCTATGGGGAGGAAAGGCAAAACCCAGCAGAAAAATCCCCATAATCTATTACTTTGGGTCCTATTTGTGGAAAATAAAGCAAGAATAAGAATCTATGCACGTTTGGCATTCACTTTTGCTTAGCTAACATACTAAAATTTTGCAGAACTGCTCCATCTGGTCAGCAGTGTCCACATAAGAGTGCAGAATTTCTTCAAGAAAAATTTCCTTTTGTCTCTGAAAGTCCAAAGGATTTTTCCAGAATCCATCCTAGTCCTCTGACTGACGGTGTTTAAGTCTCTGCCACCTTAAATTTTATCCTGCTACAAAATAAATGCAAAAAGACCATTTAATAAACTGTGCTGATAGTATTTTGTAACCTCTTTGCACTCCCTCACATAGGTTTAACTGTTGAGATGAAAAGATAACAAGGTTGTGCAGAATCACATTTACTGTTTACTGAACTCTGGCTCATCTTTAGATTACAATATCAAACATGAAAGTTTGAGCAGGTCTGGTGGATGCAGCTCTTGAGCACAGCTCTCTGGAGTGCTTGCTCACAAACTTTTTTTTTCAGCTTGTTTGTCATATGCACACGGCTATCTGAGCATGTGTATGACCCAACTGGTTTTTGATCTGAAATGCATTAAAGGTCACTTTGCTGAACTTTATCTTCTGGACCTCAAGTTTTACCATTAGTGATATTCTACTGTGAATTTCCTAAGTGGAAAAAAGGATCTGTTCAGTGTGTCCTTCAGGCTTTTCAAGCAATTTCACTTTTGCCTTACCCTGGTCTGGTTTTGTTTTCAGAGTATTCTAACACTTGATAGAGGAAGTGAACAGTATTTGGACACTATTTTTGGGGTAATGCTGAGTATTTTGGGTTGCAATGCTGTATGGTTCCTTTAGCTCTGATGCCTTGTCCAGGCAAATGTCAGCTGTATTCTGTCTCTGCAAAACTGAACTTGAGCATTAAAGCAGGTCTTAAAAAATCCTCTTTGTGCTGATGATCACACTGCTTCTGTGTCTTCTACCTTATGACTTTGTTCTTACTTTTAGAGAAAATTTGTGCATGCTTCACAAGAAACCAGGAGCACAAAAACAATCAAATTTCCTCTGTTCTGGCCTTCTGGGGCTATCATAGGCCACTGCTGTTCTGCTTCTTAAGTAGATTTGGAGCCTCTGATACCAGTTACTCTTTTGGATAATGGATTGTATGAATTTAACATATAAGCATGCTCGCCTCCTTTTCCTGCCCTCTGTAAAGGTCACTGTACAGGAGGGAAAGTTGAGTCATGGGCTATAAACACTTGGAGGTCTGCTATCTGATCTAATTTTTGTTAGCTTATTGCTGGGTGCTGTGGCAGGTGGACTTTGTCAGGTTTATCCGTGGCGGTGCTGCTGACCCTGGTGACCTGCTCCGTTCCTGTGCAGAAGGTCCCTTCCCTGCAGGGAGATGGCACAAGTCAGGGCGTGTTGTCTCTTCACTCGTTCCTGTACCTTGCTGTTTCTCACTGTTTCTTGGAGGTGCAGGTGTCCTATGTGTGGTTTTCCTCAATTTGTTTTTTTTTAAACCTAAAAACTTGCCCCTGTCCTGTGGAGATCATCTTCAGGATTCAGAAAACTCTGGCAGGATGTCTTGCATTGTAGAAATAGCAGCAGTTGTTTAAATAATTCAGGAAAGTAACTTAAGATACTGCAATATTTTTGACTATTGCAGATATCACATGGACAGGAGAAAGACTATGTGAAAGGGCATGTAACAACAGGTATAGTAGAGCTGGTGGTACTGGGAACAGCAAATACTTCTGAGAGTGAGAGGGAAGTAATGGAAGGGAACCATTTTTACAGTTCCTGAACCCCTTCCATCTGTCTGGGATGAAGCACCTGCTGTGATCAGCCTTTTTAGGTGTTGTCAGTTTTGGGTTTGTGTTTTGTTGGTTGGTTTTCAATCCCAGTTTAGATTCTGTAGTAAAGATATCAGTCAAATGACTTCATACATTCTTCTTTGAAAGAATTAGGGCAAAAAGCCACTTTATGGCATAATTGAATGTGTAGGGGTGAGATTTACTTGTAGAAATTTTAGGGGGAAAAATTTTGATAGAAGTTTGGGAAGGGACTTGTGTTTATTTTACATGCTTTTGAATCTTTCTGAAAAGTGAGATCCTTATTCTTTCTGGGTTAAATAGGTCTTGCTTGGATGGATCAAATGTGAAATTTTAAAATATTTCTACAAAAATTGTTTGGAGGCTTCTTATGGTTTCAAGAGCACAAATAATGCAATGCTCTTCATTTGTAATACATAAAAATGAGATGGAGAAACAAACACATGCTTACCTTTTAGCATGCATAAACAGCCTTGCTAATTAAGATAAAGGCGAATATCCTTACTATTTTCCTTTTTGATTTAATGATTAGACTATATTAAAAATGTGTAAACACAATTCGTAAACTCTTTCTTGAGTTCTGACTCCCTGTATGCTGTGCTGGTGTGTTCTAGCACTGTGTTCCTGTATTTGTTATTTACAAGTGAGTCTCTTAAGATATGTGTAAATAGCTGGTAATTATTCAAATGTGATCACAGAAGAGAAGAAAAAGATGTAATATCTGTGCTTTTATTAGCTCTCCTTGGTTACCTCGTGTGTGCTCTTTAGTCTTTGCAGATTGCTCATGTGTAATGTGGAGGACATGTTTTTGTCTGGAGATGCAAAAGTGGTTTATTTGAGGAGTTCAGTGGCCATGGTATGGCTGAGAGACTTGTCTCCCTCTGGGTTTGATCAGCAGTGGATATTTTGATACGCTGTGGTCTGTGGGCACAGCTTCCTCTCAGTTTACAAGTGCTGTTTACCACTCCTTGGGACTACACACATAAATAACACAAGTCTGAACTAATGTCAGATTAAATTTTAGTCCACAGAAATTGCTCATTGAGCATCTTATATAAAGTAGCTGGTTAAATCCCTCTCCCCCTACCTACTCCTTTTAATCACCATTATATTGGTTTTTCCAGCTGTTTGTAAGCAGAATGGGAAGAACTGGCTTAGTCTAAAGCAACTTACTACTCCTTAAATAGTTCACACTGACATCAGTGGTTGTCTGAAATCTGTTTCCTTTCAGAAGATTTGTGATGTATACAGACTTTCAGGTACAAGACCTTTCTAAATAAAAGCATATCAGCAGGCTTGGGTTAAAATTGTCACATTTGTGACCTAACATAGCTAAAGCTGTAGAATTATACCTGGTAAAGAGAACAGCCAGAAGGTTTAGTTATGTATTTCTCCTGTAAAGTCTATAGTGGGTTTATTTTCTTAGAGAGATACTGTTAAGCCTTAGTCTGGGCTGGTTACTTTATGGATGAAGGCAGGTATGCTTATTTATACTTTTTTCTTTGAAAGTTGGGGAACAGCTGGTTTTTTTCCTTCTTTTTAAGCCTTGCAGCATTTAATGAAATGGCTTTAAGTGATCATCTACTGTGACAGAAAGTACATGTAATAGCATGCCTGCTGTAGGAAGTTATGGCTCTTGCCCTGTAAGTGCTGTGCCCTGTTCCTCTCTACAGGCTCTCTGTCCCTGGCTTGTTTTTTTCTGCTTTTAGTGGGATGCAAACCTGTGGCAGGCTGACTTCCATGTCCTTGCAGCCTTCAGCAGTGGAACAGACTCAACAGGGATATCTGGGCAGAGAGAGGGTGAAAAGTGTCCAGGCTCAAGTTTAAAAATTAATCTAGGAAGGACATTCTAAAAATAGATTAGTGCATGGGAACATATAGCTGTGAGAAAGGGAACGTAAAATACTTTGGTCCTAAAAGAGGCTTTTTAAAGGGATAGCTCTTTGCACCTCTTTCAACATGCCAAATTGCATGTTTCTGATGCTTAAAATATTTCCATTTTTAAGGGAAGCCTGTCCTGGTTTGCTTTCAGTGCTTCCTGCTCTCAGAATTTTTTGACACTGAGTGTGAGAGAACATCAGGCTTAAATGGAACACACCTAAATTTAGGGGAAATAGCCCTACTGTCTGCACAAAGTGAACTCTTTTTTAGTGATAAAGGTTGAGTTTGTGATCAGTTAACGCTGTTTCTAATACGTTAACATTTGTTTTAATTGTTCCTTTTAATAGCTACATTGCAGTAAATGTGTCTTTTCGAGGAGTCAGTTACTTAACCCCATACCAGGTACTGATTTCAGGGGAAACTTAGTATGAAAATTTGTGCAACTGTAGGGTCTTTTGTGAATTGGTTTTGGTATTGTTGTTTTCTTTTGCAGAAAGAACCTAGGGAACAAGTGATTTCACCCCCCAAGTATGACTGTGGTTTTCATTTCCTATGCTAATGATTGTTTTGTAACACAGGAGCACAGAAATGGTGGCTGGAAATAGCACTCCACTGTGTTTTGGAGCAGAAAACCACATGCATACACTAAAACAGGGTAAGAATGGGACTGTTAAAATTTGACAGGCTAAAATGTGTGGGGTATTAAGTAGGCCAGAGCATCCAGAAAGGAAGTCTGTAGCAAGAGAGCCATCCCAGAGTCCCAGAGGTTTGTGCCAGCATTACTTTAGTTTAGCACTGACAAACACCTGGCTGTAGTTGCATGGAGGCATTATTTAACAATAGAATACTGGGAAAAGATGCTTGCATAGAACTAACAGGAAGGTCAACATCTTCCTGGCAATGCATTGCATGAGATTAACCTGTGGAGGAGACAGGGACAAAACTAAGGCCAGATATGACAACAGGTAACCCTCCTACCAGACAGTCTATATTCAGAAACAAATAGAGCAAATACCCCTTATTTTGGTTTTTATAGCCTCTTCTTGCTAGATTGGGAGATTAGAAGGCACTTGTGCTTTAGTCTGAGAAATTGAAGTACTTCCCTTACTTCAGCTCATCATATGGAGGCAGAAGCTGTGCTACCTGTGTGAGTGAATGATGCAGCCAGGATTCAGTGTTACCTGTGGCAGTTGTCTAGACCCCAGTAAAGAATTTTTGTTTTAAACTGCTGTCAAATAACGAGAGATTTTGCTTGCAAAGGCTGGCATTGCACATGTGAGGGAAAGCTTGGGCATATTCGCTTAATTAGATATGGAATACAAGGGAATAGCAAGAGTGACTCCTTACACGTAAAGACAAAGTACACAGATTGATATTACAGCTCAGTTTCCGTCCTGCCACTTCACTGGTACAGGCATGGCCTGTGGTATTGCCCTCTCGGGAGAAGTTTTAAAGAGATGCAGTTATTTGTCATATTAAAAGCATAAATGTTTGTGCCATCTTCATTTCCTGAGCCTGCTGCAGGATGAGAGAAAATAGAGTGGTGTTACTGATCAGAGTTGGGAGAGCTGGAGGATGTCTGAGGGAAGCTTTGCATGCGAGCACAAGTGGAAGTAAAGGAAAGTAAGAGACTGGAAGTGGTGATTTTTCTATGTTTTATTGCTGCCTCCCTCCTCAGTCTGCTCAGCTGAGCCTCCTTGCAGGTATCAGGAACAGCAGCAAGAGTTGGGTTAAATGAAAGTTATTAAATAAAATGAGTAACATATGTTAGGTGATTCTCTGAACAAAAAGGTGACTTTCGTTCTGAGAGACTGTGTCAGTGTTGGAAGCTTTCTGGAGGTTCCCCTTGCCCTTTATTTTGTCTTCCTTTTCCAGTTTTATTTATTTTTAGCACTTCTGAGTGCTAAAAGTAAAGAAAACACACAATCAGGTATTTAAGTAGAGGATGTTTCTGAATCAGGTTTATGAGATACTCTGCTTGTTTTGCTGGAGGAAATTTTATTGAAACACAAGCCCTGACTCATCTGTTTTACATTCTTTCATTGTAAAATACAACTCTGCCACGGTTAATAAGTGACTATTCTAGCCTAGTATTGGATGAAAAGGCAAATATTGCTACAGCAACTTCTGAATGCATTTGGTAATCAAAACTAATTTAAACAAACAAAACCAACTCACAAAACCAAACAAAAAAGAATTTGTGAAGACTGCTCATTTCAGTCTTTAATCTGATGATCAGCTGTCTGCATTAGGAATTTCTATAGGTCACCCCTGTTCAATAAATGGTGTTCAAGAGCTTTGCTCTGAAGACTGCAGGACACCTATCATGAAGTATTGACATCCTTCTGTGAATGGAGGAGTAGAAAAAGCATGACTGGATATTTCCAAATCAAAAAGGCCTTTTGAAAAGTCTTAATAGGTTATCAACATTTTGATGACTAAAAATATGCGTGTAAATTGTAGAATATCTTGATTTGGAAGGGGTCCATAAAGCTCACTGAGTCCAAGTCTCTGCTACTCACAGGACTAACACTAAACCACATGACTGGGAGTGTCATCCAGAGGCTCTTTGGACTCTGCCAGGCTTGGTGCCATGACCATTTCCCTGGGGAGCCTGTTCCACTGACTGGCTGTCCTCTCAGTGAACAACCTTTTCCTAATGTCCAAATGGGCATGGGAGGGACCTGCTCTGGTCCATAATTGCTGGGAGAGTCACCAGACTTTCTCCAAGCAGACTGTGGTGCTTCCTGTTGGTATACATGGAGAAATGCTATGCATTTCTTCCTATAAGTACTTTTAGGGTTAATTTTGATTGTCATAATTTGAACATTTTATGCCCTACCTGGATCTGATCTGTAAGGTAGAAAAACCACCCACCTTCTTAGGTAAATACATTTTAGATTGTTTTATGTTGGGTTTGTGATGTTGTTATTGTTTATTTGATTTCAATAATTTATTTTTAAATGGCACTGGCTAGGTTTTTAGAAAATTATCCTTGACGCAGCTTTGTACTTGGCCTCAGACTGTTATTTGTAAAATTTGGACAAAGTGCTAGTTATCTTTACTGGCTAAAGAGTTTGTACGTGGGGGAAAGAAAGCATTTTTATGTCATTGGAGTAAGTGATCTGTCAATGCTCCATAGTACTGCACGTGCTGTAATTGTGGAATAGTTCAATTGACTGATAAGTTACTTGTTCCAAATATTGTTCCTGCTTTGAGGGGTTATTTTGACACCTGTATTTTTAACCTTTTGAATAAAATATTACAAATATTGTTGAACTTGCTGTAGACTTTAGGTTTTCCATCTGTGTTTGGGTCTATATGAGGTTATCAGGTTGTATGCTAAGTATTAGCTCAGAGTCTGCTGCTTGAGTGTTGTATTACACTGCTGTAAAGAAGTTTTATAACAATACAAATGAGCACTTAACCCATATTGGCTTTGCAGAGAACTTCAAAAACTACAGTTAGACTCTAATCACATATAGTTATCTATAATAAAATTATTATTTCTGGCACTTGGACATCTAAAAAGCATTAAGATTCAGCAGTTCTTAAATGCAAAAGAAAATATTGATTAAAATTTGGAAACTTGCGATGAGTTATGGAGTACAGCTATATATTTTCATCTTTTGCTCTTTAAAAATTAATTTGTTCTTTTTATGCCTGTTGTATAAAAAGCTGCCTTGTTCAAGGTGTGTGGATAAGTAAGATGAGCCCATAGTTGTTTTCTGTTTCAGCTGTAGCTATATTAATTGAAAGGGCTCATAGAGTTGTTTCTTCTTGTCATGAAGTCGTTATGTACCTGAAAATTGTCTTCATCTACTGTAATACATTTTTGGAAATAATTGGAAGAATATGTGGAAGGACATACCCTTCACATGGTAGCAATTGTTCCAGAATCTGACCTCTTTGTCATTGGATTTTCTGGGTAACTGTGAGTCACCTGGTCTTGTGCTCTGGTCAATCAGAAGATGACTTGCTTTTCGAGGTAATCTTTCCTTTCCAGTTGGACATGGCACATGCTTTACCTTCAGAGTATGCAGAGATAAAAGAAGCAGCAAACAGAGATAAAGCAGTAAAGGCAGGTGCTACTATAGTTTACCGGCCTTTGGGGCATTTCGCCTGTCCTTTTATCTGGGTGTTTTGTAATTTGCTGGTTTTCTGAGATAGGTGCAGCCAGCAGGCCCCCAACCTTCTGCATGAGCACACAGAGAAATGCCCTCAGGAGGTGGTGGCGTGTCCCAGGGGCTGTCTGTGACTCTGTGACCTCGTGTGAGGCCAGGGAATGGCCGGCCCTGGGTCAGTGCTCCCAGCCTCGGTCGGCAGCCATGCACAGGGAGGGCAGGAGTGGCAAGAACATGCTCGGGCAGTTCTTCAACAGCTGCTTGGCTTCCTTCTGGCTTCTGGGTACAATTCAAGGCTTTGGCCTCGGTTACTTTTAAGCCTAATGTGACTTGAGCTGTGGCTGAGAGGCTGCCTGTCCTTTTTTTTTTTTTTTTTTTTTTGATCCAACATAGCAATTAATGTCAACTGGGATACTTGACCTAGATCATCCTAGTTTTTAATGTCAAGTAGCCATTGGCAGGAAGTTCTTCGAGAAGTACTTCTGCCTGTGGAATGTGCTCCCAACCTGGTCTGGTGGAGTCGGCTCTCTGGGCGGGCTCTGCGCCAGGCCTATCTTATTTCTTTGCCTATGGAGATGAGGAATGGCTCAGTGCTTCTCCTGTTCTCCTTTGCCCCTGAAGAAAGGCAGGTTCATGTGAGTTTATAATCACTGCACCAAGATTTTTCCACTTGAGCCATGTGGGAAGATAAGTGAAATATATGTGAAAGGAAAAATAGCATACATGCCTTAGTATTGAAGGGCTTTTTTCCTGAGAGAATTTAATTGAATGTTTTGCATGAAATGAAAGCAAAAGACGTTTCCTCACACAGACCAGTTTAAAAGTATGGTAAGTTAAATTTAGATAAGTGCTGTTTTCTGTCAGCTTTGTGAAAGACTCTACAGCCAGGCATGGAAAGTTTCCTTCCTGCTGGGTGAGATTTGTCAAACTATTAAAACCATCACCAAGTGCTTTAAGCTTAAAGCACCATCTCCAGGTTTCACAGCAGAACAGGCTGTAATAGGGCCCACTTTACCCCAGGGGAAGGTGTTTGGTGCTTTTTTCTTAGCTGTGCCATTCATTGATCAGTTGTTGAAGCAAAATGTTCGGGATCAAAAGTAGTGTTGAGGAGGAGGGATTTTGTCTGGAGTGCTACATGGCAGCTGCACGCCAAAGCTGGAGCAGTGAACTGTTGGAATATAAATACAGCCGTAACTTGGGCCTGGAAAAGCTCTGTTCTGCAACTGCTGTGAGATGTCTGAAGGTTTGTTGGCAAATGCCCAACAGCCAACCAAGATGACTCTGGTTATAGAAGGATACGAGGAAGGAAGAGGGGAGATAAATTTCACCTTAAGCAACTAAGACTTGTTAGTTCAGTGTGGAACCAATTTCTAACAGTACATCATTATCATGTCTCTTTTTGCTCAGGTCAGACACTGCCTGGCCCTACAGGATGAGGGAGTTCAGCTTGCCATGTCTGTTTTGGACAGGATAGAAAAAGAGTTACCTACCTCCCTTTCCTGAACACATTTTAACCCTTTTCCTGTCAGTCTGGATTCTGGAGAGCTTTGGAAATATAGTTTAGGAGAAGAAAGAAGTGGAATTAGAGTTTAGAATAAGGGGAAAAAAAAGTTACTTGTTACTGGGAAAGACAAGGAAATAAATCAGAAGTAGAATTAGGGAACTTGAGAATATTCATTACTTTAGTTCTTGTCTATCTAATAAAAATGAGGACTCTACAAGCAAAAATAAGAGATAATGGAGGTGATAAACCTGAGCAGGTGGCTTGTTTCAAAGTTGAAGATTCACAAGTTTCAGCAGATACTGGATAATATTTTTAAGTGTAGAACAAAAGAAGAAAGGTTTAGGAAATTGAGAACTTAAGGAAATGAGATAGAAGAAAATATATATGTCACACCTAAAGAGAGAGATCTTTTGGTAAGTGTTTTTTGAAGACTGGCAACAAAAAGAGGAAGTTTCTGTGCTAATGAGAAGAGTTAGTTGTCACAAGAGGCAATTCTTGTGACATCTGAGAGGAAAAGTACTGAAGGAGTAAGTGCAAGCTGACAAATAGTGTCGAGATAAACACACTAATTGGAGTCATGTAACTAAAAGCGGTTATGTGAAGGACTGGTATTACCTGGGAGCAAGCACCCACTGTATTGAGTGGGAAATGCTGGGGACTTGCACAATCAGTGCTTTGTTACTCATTTTTAAACTGGGAGGATTAAGCTGATGTTAGGATGGGTTTTGTTAGGGTGGGTTTTGTCTCACCTGTGTTATTAAGGTCTAAGTCTAAGGTCTTGAGTAGAAGTGAAGGGCAAACCGTAAATGTATCCAGCAAAGAGAAACAGGAATCCTGGAGCAATTTTGTCAGGCAGGGAGCAGAAGCAGGCACTTGCAGGATGTGATTCATTTGACCTCCTTTTGACACGTTCTGTAGGAGGAGTTCAGTCAAAGAGCCTAGTTCTTCCCATGGGCTGTAAAGGTAGACCAACATGACCTGTTCAGATACAGACACCTACACTGTAAACACCTTCATTTGGTCAAGTGAATCCTGGCTTGGCATCCACATCTAAGAGTGGGAAGAGAAGGTTGCTCTGTTATTATGGCTTGTGGTTAAGTGTCAGATGCCCTCCATCCTACTTGAGTAAAGACTTTAACACCTTTCCAAAATGGAAGCTGGCATTCCAGGGCCTTCAGAGGTCTGCCCAGGTAGGGCTGGCGATTCATGCTGAGGCATTGTGAGGGCATTGCCCTTGTGCCATCTCTGCACGGGCAGCAGGAGCAAACCTGTGGTGACTCCTTGCTCCTCTGGTGTGGGTGCCCGTGGACACCAGGGGTAGATCCCAGCCATGAGGCACAGTCCTGGCAAGACGTGAGTGCAGATGGGCAGTTCCTCCAGCTCTGGAGCAGGGGAACTTTCCAAGAGCTGGAAGCAGTGGCTTATTGACTGTCCCCCTGCAGCAGTGACTGATTTACAGGTGAGCTTGTGTGGATGTGACATGGTGAGCTCTGTGGGGACACTGTTACTGAGAGCAGGGGGTCTGTGTGTGTGACAGCCCTGGTGCTCACCTGTAAATCACCTGGTGCGTGCTTGGTGGGCCATGAGCAGCAAATGATTTATTGAACCTGGTTCCTGGGTGAAATTGGAGTGTTGCCCTGTGTTGTTAAATAGGGTCACATAAAGCACAAGAACTCAGGTTTTGTTGTTACTAAGTCAGTAGTTTTAGACTGTAATAATATGCAGATGTTACCATTGTGTTGTTTCTGTTACATCCACACAAATACGTTTTTGTTGCTTCATGGCTTTGAGATTTTTGATTATGCTGCAAAACTCCCAAATAAATACACACATGCATTTCATTTGAAAACTCTATTTTTTTTTCTTGAATTTTTTGGTGGTTTATTTGGGATACCAGCTTATTAAATGATGTCTGCAGTATTCTTTCCCTGGATATGCAGTATACTTGATGTCTCTGGAACAGATCTTTTTTATTACTATTTTTTAAGAACAAAACAGAACAGCTTTAATATTCCATCATTGTGAAATGTGTTCAAGTTAAATTTTTGTGGAGGTTTTTGACAGTGAAGTTAATAAAACTCTTATTTTAATTTGATTTTAAGTTGTATTAAAATTTAAGGCACTGGACTAATACTTTTTTAAGGAAAGGAGGAGTATCACGTTTAGTGTTATGAATTATTTTATTTCAGTATATCTTATATTCTTGTTGAGAATGTCTTCATTTTTATTGCAGAAAAATGTAAACATATCATTCTCATTATTACACCTATTTTCTTAAAGTGCTCATTGTCTCTGCAGGCTCATTTTATAATGTATGCATCTGGTAATGAAAATAATAATTAAATTCTTTCACAATGAAACAGTGATTGGGGGGAGGGCAGAGGCGGAGAAAGCTCAGGCAATAGTAGCAGCTGAATTCATACCCAGCAAAGCTATAGCTAATTGACTAGTAAGGCTGATTCTTCACCTTTAATGCATTTTAAGGCCTAAAGTTACATTTTTAAAGAGATGGTTCTCTTTTTTTTTTTTTTTCTTCCCCTAATTGGCACTTCATATTTGGAAATACCACTTACTTTTTTTCCCTCCTTTTATTCTTTGGGTATTTTTCCCCCTGTTTCCTGCTCCCCAGCCCTCCACAAGTCTTCTCCCTGTCTTCATGTGTGTTTTCTGACCTTCAGCCATTGAGGAATGGCATTTGTACGGGGGCTGTGAGCGACCCAGGCACTGACTTTGAAGGGTTTGAAGAAGATGCTGCTGGGGAGGTTGGAGAGGTCTGAGAGAAGGTGCCTCTGTTGATCTAAAAAGTGCACAGGGTCATGAGCCAGGCTGTATAACCAAACCCTAACAGTCTCTCAGTTCTGGGAAGGACAAGGATGTCATCTGGAGTTGAGTAGCAAATCCAAGCTGATGTGGATTAAGATGCAGCTGTTTGGGTGAGTGCGTGCGTGCTGATTGAAGTGTGGGAAATAATGTAACATGGCTGACAAAGTATCTGGCTTAAATCTGATATACTTTTTTAGTTCTTAATCTCTTTGCTTTTCATTTTATTACTGCTTATTTTGTTTGTTTGGGATGATGTGCTCTCTTAACGTTTTTTGTCAGGGTTGGTTTTTTTATTTTTTATGTGGGTATTTTTTTCTGAATCCTTGCCTTTTTTCCTTTTAAATCTGGGTTGGGTGCTTTCTGTTGGGTTTTTTGTTTATTTTTAAATTTTTTTTCTTTATTTATGCCTTATCCCTAAGCAGTGTTTACTTTGCTGTATATCCTCTATGTCTCTTTTGTGGCATATTCAAAGAGATTTACTATTCAGTCAGGTCTTGGAAATGATAGAAGCAACATCAAATGTTTTGAGAGTTTAGGACAAACTTCTGACAGTGCCCAAGCTCAGCATAGCCCTGGATGTCTGTGTTCATGTTGTCTTGCAGACACAGATTAATGCTGAAATAGTCTTACAGCCTTGAACTGTGTAATGATTCCTCATGTGTAACAGAGGGAGGGAAAATGAGGTGGGAAAGATGTCAGACTTGGCTGGTATGTGGGATTCAGCCTGGGGGGAGCTGTAGTACCAGGGCTCATCCTTTTCAGAGCTCCTTTTGCTCATATCTGAGGTCTGGGGTGGCCTGAATCCATATAAAACACGATTTTTGGGAAGGCAGGTCTGATCCATGTATGAGTACTGCATGTTTGGTATGGTGTCAGTGTTTCCTACTTGAGATTAATCACTGTTACATCTTGATGAAATGGATGTACAACCTACTTTATTAAAAAAAGGCAAATGGTGTACAATATTACAGACCTAGAAAGTGCACTAAAATGATGGCATGTAATAATAAGATTTACCTTGTGTGAACAAAAAGCAAAGTGACTGTATTTCAAGCTGCTGCTCCGTCATTAACATGGAAACTAATTTTGTTTTTTCTTGAACTTGTATAAATGTTCTGTTTCAGTCACCACCTGCAGTAATTCATTCTGCCACCCTTAGCATTTGGTAGTTCTGCAGGGCTGATCTATTTAATGTGTTTTCAGTCAGTGCTTTGAAAATCTGTTATTTTAGAATGTCTTCTTTCTTGATGAGAAATCAATCTGGATCCTTTAGCCTCTTCATTACAAACGTCTGAGGTCACTATCACCTTTTTTTGTGGTTTTTTTAATATTTCGTACTTCTTTAGAATGTAAAGGAGAACCAATAATTTTTCCTGTTTGCCCTCAACAACTGTAGCCATCTGTTTTTTGTTCTTTTTTTTTTTTAAATTTAGTGTGGATTATTTAAAATATACTCCCCCTAGTACCTTCTCCTAGACTAAGTTTTTTTCCATAAACTTGTGGGGGAAAAAACTAAGAAGAAACATTTGGAGATGAAAAGTCAAGCTTGGCATGGCAGAAGTCTTCAGTTTCTTTGGAGGTTTTGCAACTACATATGCCTATTGCAAAAGTTTTGTTATGTGAGACAGAACTTGATGGAGAGCTGTAACTGCACTTTGGTTTCTGCTGTTCTCTTTGCCTGTTAGGAGAGAAAGGAGTAGCCCAGGTTCTCAGCTGTGCTAGAGGCTGCTCTGGAGGAGGGACCAGCAGATCCCAGGGCTCACCGGTTACCTGCCAGCCTCCATGGGAAGCAGCTTCTTCATCTGGCATAGTTTCCCTCTCAAGGGAACAAGTGCCAAGAACATTTTCAATCTTAAATGAATCCTATTTTCAGAGTAGAAGACTGTATACTCAGTGTTTTTGTTTACATCTACAAAACTAGAGTTAAGATGTCTTACATCTGACTGAAGGGGCAAAATCGTTTACAGGGAGGTTATTGAGTTCAGCAAGTTGTAATCATTGCTTGTTAAAGCTCTAAATTTTTTTGTAAGAGATTGTGGGGATGTTTTGTGCTGTATGTTTTTTGGCAACAAATTTGGCACGGGGAGAGAAGAAACAGAGAAGGTTCTTTATCATTATGAAAAGCTAGCAAATCCTGTTTTCATGTGGGTTGGTAAATTTTTATGAATAATTGGTCAAGTTAATTGAATTATGCATTTCAACTCTGGTGATTTTGTTTGTTTTCTTCTTTTTCCACACCACTAATTCTCAGGTTTCTAGGACAGGGCATGTTTTTGCAAGACATTTCATGCAATTCATCTTCAAAATAAAACCATACTGTCAAAGGTTTTCACTGCTTTAAAATAATATATTCTAGTCCAGTACCTTTTTCTAAAAAGCACATATCTATGAGCCTGTATTGCTGTTGAAATGATGCTGTTCCTCAGTTGCAATCCTTGATCTCACTGTGTATCTAAGAAATGGGAAGAGCTTCATATTTCTGAGGATGGTTGGTTGGTGTCTCTGAGATCTACTTATTTTTCTGTCAGTCATGGTCATTGATCTGCCTTTGAATTTGTGGACTCAATTTTGCAAGTTTTGTGTTTGTCCATCATCCATCTGTCATCCCCTCTGCCCATGACTGACTAGTATTGAGGCTGGTAGGTTGATTCATGTGATTAACCTGCTCTTTCTGTATTTTTATTGTTTAAACTTCCTGCTGATAAATAAAAAAACTGGCTAGAGGCTTACCTGATCATTATTTAAGAATTCCAGCCCTTACTATCCAGAAAAGTTTATTAATAAGGCAAAAATAACTTGTTGCTTGTACTTGTATGTGGTGACAAAGAAACATCTGCTTGAAGAACTTTCAGTGACCCAGTTTACATTGTCTGAACGGTACTAAAACCAGTTCTACAGTATGAAGACTTTTTTTTTCTTTCTCATTTTGAAAGAATCAAAGATAAATGTCTTGCACATTAAGGAGATGAGCTGTAATAAAGCATATATGGATGATATGGCAGCAGTCCAAGAGCATTAGTATGCATGCCCTGATGGAGTTGTGGTAGCAGCTAGCAGTCACTCTCAACTTTGAGCTGAATGTTACTCAGGGAGCACAGATAGCCTTCCTCCATGAGCTGGGCCTGTTTTGGAAGAAACTCACCCCAGTTCAAGACATTTCTTGCCTGGATAGGTGTAAAACCTGTTGGCTTGGAGAACTAGTGTCCAGCTTTTCCAGGGAGCTACATTGGTGGCAGAGGGCCTGGACAGTAGTAGTGTAGTGCTGTGGATAACTGGGGTAGGGTGCGTACAACATGTGTTGTAACAGAAATGTGTGGGCAACACACAATTGTGCTGACATGGAATAAAATTCATATTTATTAACAGGCATATGGAGTTACAGGAGCACCATCACTACACGTGGCAATTTCCGCCCTGTTTTTTGGTAGAGCAGAGGCTGCAGGCCTTTATGAAACATAGCGGTGGGAAATCAGATGTGAGGGTAATTCCCTGAGCCCTTGCCTGCTTCCTTCCTATATCTAATTAGCCATTGGGGAGGACAGCAAGGAGTGAGTGGGCAGCTGGCCAGATGAATTGTTGCAGTGGATTGGGTCTGGCCAGCAGGCTGCAGCTCGGGTATTCTGGTTTGGATTGAAAAAAAAAAAGGTTTATATGGCTTTATATGACTCGAGCTCTCCTTGAAAGACGTATGTTAGATGTTGATGCTTATGTTGAAAGACCAGGCTCTTTCTGTGTTCTTAAGTAGCAGGCTTTTGGAAGATCTTAGTAGTTTCTTTTCCATGATTATCTGTTTATTCCCTTTGCTTAGGGCAGGAGTAATCTTTACTGCTTCTCTGCATTATTACATGCTTCTTGCGAGTGTTCAGGCTTTTACTTTATTATCCTTTGGAGACTCTTTCACAGAGAAATGAACCTTGATGTCAGGTGGTAGTGAGCATGAATATTGCACAGCCAAATTGTTCCTGTTGTGGACTTCATACATAAGAGAATTAAGGGAAGGAAATTTTCCGTGAGGTTCTTGCCATATACATTTCTTTTCTGTTCCTTAGATGCCAATTGTCAGTGTGACAGATGAGAGGAGGAGGCTGCCTCATGAGCATGGGAGATCCTTTGGGTGATGTGGAGATACACAACATAGAGCCTGTGTAGGTGAACTCTATGTACAGTTGTTTTTGTTGGTCATCTTATGCTTTTGGAGAGTACTATAATGTTTATTTTGCTCTTGTGAGCAAATAAGCCATGTCTTTTTATTTTTTCTGTGGACAGTACTTCGTTGTTGATGCTTTGTTTGATGTTTGTTAGTACCAACACATAAACATAGCAAGGAGGAAAGGTTTAGAGTTTTGTCAATTCACTCCCTATTAAGGCTGATCCATTAACCACAGAAAGTTAAGACAACCTGTAGGAAGACACCTGATATTTATCTATACAACTATTTTATAAATTATGTAAGTAATGTTTAGTGTGGTAATGTTTCATCTTCATCTTTTTCAAATTAGTACTGTTTGCCTTCTCTCAATGCTGCGTTTCTGCTTATCCATGGCTTTTCAACAGTGGTTCATTTGTACAGTAGAAAAGATGAAACTATGGAATAATGCTGGTTTTAATGGTTATGTACATTTCTAATAACTCAAACAATTTTTGTGATGATCACGAAAGTTTGGAAAGGTGACAAATTAAGTTGCTTTTTGTTTTTGTTTGAGGTAAATAGTTGTTCTCCCAGTATTCTAATTTGGCAAATCTGTGTTTTTATGTAGATTCATGCCTCTTGAAGAATGTGTTTTATGTCTGTGTTTGGTACAGACATACTGTTAGTCATCCATAAATGAGAATAATTGAAAAGTGACAGGGATTTTGTAAATGTTTTGAAGTCTTCGGGTGCATTGAAAAAAGTTGTGAAAGCTTCATATTTCTGATTCTTTAAATCAGCCAGCCTGGGGCTGGTGGTGGTAACAATTCTACTATTGGCAAAATACTAAGAATTAGACAAACTTGGATGAGCCATTGCACACCTTGAGAAACTGGACTTACATTTTGTGGTATGCACTAAATAGAAACCTAACGTGTATTCCGAAAAAGCAGAACAATGTTAGCGTGCTCTCTATTTTCCTAAGCCAGTAGTTTGGCAAGACCTGCTTTAGTTAGAGAAATTGCTGAGTGTATGGAGCTGTTGTTTCATAGAGCTGATTGTTTCATAGAGACAGTGTGTTTGGTCTGAGGGGTTGTGTTTGCTACAAGACAGATCAGAGGCCTTGTTTCTAAAAGGATCCTTCTAGTGTTTCTGAGAAAGGGAGGAGAGCAGTTCAGGATAATTGCCTTGAAACTTTCTTTCCATTACTTTTTGTTATTTCTATCGTTACTTACTTTAAAACTCTTGGTTCTTAAGTAAATGAAGAATTGGTCCTTACTTAAGCTTATGGCTTGACTAGGAGCAGGATAAATCTCACTTTCGGCTACTTAAGTTTCTGTTAAATTTAATGTGAGGTTGGTACCACTTTTGAGTTCTATGCTAAGAAGTAGTCAAGAGGTCTGAAACTTATCAAGGTATTAGAGGTTCATAACCACTTGGATTTCTAAGGCTAAAAAAAAGGAGAGCTTAATACATTGCAAATTTAGATGTGTGCAGTAAAGTGGCCATCTCTGGCTTGAGTATAATACAAAACACCTGTTATTCTACATTGAGACTGTTGTAAAGTGAAATAACAAAATAACAAGAGAACACTTGCGGTGGGTGGGTTTCTGACACCCTTGCTAGCTGGAGAGCCAGGGAGTCTGAGCCACTGCACACCTAGGAATTAATGAAGCCTGTTTTGGAGGAGGAAGTGCTGTTGGCAACTGAGTAGGCAAATACACTTAACCAGGAATCACTGCTGACTGCTCTTGGCTTCAGCTATTTTGTTGGACACACCGAAACAGTATTACAGTTTGATCCTTGCTGGAACCCTACAAGTGTAATTCACTCTCCTGTTGGGCTTATCTGGTTGTCAGCTTCTTACTCTTTTCTTAGTGGCCTGGGGTACCAGGGTGAAGTGTGCAGGTCTAAGGTAGATGCACACATGTGGATGTACAGTGTATACAAAACATGCCTGCCTGCCAGACATTTCCATCTTTTCAATTTTCATGGCTAGCTCTATTTTCTGTAATCAGTATGCTGCTTCTTGCTTTGTACTGAGATTTGCACAGACAAAACAAAGAGTGTTTAAACAAGTGTATTTGAAGGTGAACATTGGCAATGTAGCATTTCAGTGGTGATGCAGAGACTGATATATTTGTTTATATTAAAAAAAAAAACAAAACCCCCCAAAACTTATTGTCCTCTTCATTTCCTAGGCTTGTGATGTTTCTTTATCAGTCAGGTGCTGATAAAAATACTAATAATATTTAATACAACACAATCAGAAGTGTAAATAAAATAAGTGCTTCCTTATATTATCCCCTTCAATCCCACATCCTTAATTATAAGAAGGAGGAAGTGATACAGAAGCTTAAGGAGGTTATTTGGGGTGATGAAAGAATATGACTGAGGAATAGGGAATTGTCTTTAACTTTATAAAACATAATATAAACAAACTTCGGGATTTTTTTTTTTGAATATTGCAAATTATTGTTGAATGTAGGTAGCTCTTCACCCTACCCCCGGCCTTTTAAGTGCAAATTTGGAAAATGTTGTGTCTGGCGGAGCAGGGGAAGGAGCTCAAGGACCTGATTGTGTACTGGATGCCTTCAAAGGCTAAGAGTGGGAGGTGTAGCTTTGACGTTGAGATTGCAGGAGTTGAAACTGATTTTATATCATGTTTATACCTTCCAGATATGGGTGGGTGCAGAGATGGTGAGGAAATTAGATCCTATGGTATTAAAGGTAGCCAAGTAGAATTACTAACAGACAACTGATTAAGGAAACTTCAAAGGGTATTTTTCACTATTTAAAGATGTTTCCAGACATCACTTTGCTCTGAAATCCAGTTTTAAAAAAATTCAGTGCTCTGCAGACAGCCAAAAAGCTGTGCTTGTGAATGTTAAAAATGACCTTGAGCAGAAGAACTCAGAGGTTGTTGGTGGCTTTGTACTGAATAAAATAAACTGGCACAGCAATGAGAAAAACCTGCATTAAGGTTCAGGGTCCTGATTCAGCAAAATGCGGTCTTAAACACTGATACAATCCTTATTCTTTGCAAAAGCTCATGTAATTCACAATCAGGACACAAGTTAAATATTAGAATAAAATGTATTTGTGAGTGTATGTTGTAAGAAGTGTGGCTAATGTCCTTAATTAGTATCTGAGGTGATTGAAGCAGGAAATGAACCCCCCCAAAAATGAATGGTGGTGTCTGGGTGGGTCATCAGCCTTGTTTTTTTGAGATGCACTTTTTGAAAAGGTGTGGCAGGTTTGGGAGTTACTGTTTTTGACAAAACATCTGCAGAAGATTGCTGTGGTGAGGATTTGAGAGTCAGTGGGAGACCTAAATTAAACACTGAGCTTTACTAGCAAGTTGTGGAAGATGCCTGAGTGTTAGTTGAGATCTCAGCAGAATAAGGTTATTTCATTTGTACCATAGGATCATAGAATGGCCTGGGCTGGAAGGGACCCCGAATATCATCTCATTCTAACCCCTTGCCATGAACCTGGGACACCTTCCACTGCACCAGGTTGCTCAGAGCCCCATCCAACCTGGCCTTGAAAAATCTAGGGATCCACAGCTTCTCAGGGAAATCTGTTCCAGTGCCTCACCACCCTCAACAGTAAAGAATTTCTTCCTAATACTCTGTCTAAATGTATTTTCTGTCAGTTTGAAGCCATTCCCCCATGTCTTATCACTCCATGTGCTTGTAAATAGTGTCTCCATCTTTCTGGTTAGGCTCCCTTTAGGTACTGAAATGCCACAATTAGGTCACCCTAAAGCCTTCTCTGTTCCAGGCTGAACAATCCCAATTCTCTCAGCCTTTCCTCACAGCAGAGCTGCTCCACCCCTCTGATCACCTTGGTGGCCTCTTCTGGACTGGCTCCAGCATATCCCTGTCCTTGCTGTGCTGGGAGCCCAGAGCTGGATGCAGCTCTCTATGTGGCTGAGAGTGTTTTCCAAAAGCTTCTTGAGCTCTGTCAGGTTTGGTGCTGTGGCCATTCCCTGGGGAGCCTTTTCCAGTGCCCAGCCACTCTCTGGGTAAAGAACATTTTCCTGATACCCAAGCTAAACCTCCCCTGGCACAGTCACAATTTCATGCCATCCCCTCAGGTCCTGTCACTGGGCACCAGAGAGAAGAGATCAGTGTCTGCCTCTCCACTTCCCTTCGTGGGGATGTGGAAGACCAAAATGAGGTCTCCCCTCAGTCTCTTCTCCAGGCTGCACAGACCAAGTGACATCAGCCAGTCCCCATATGGCTTCCCCTCAGGGCCCTTCACCATCCTTCTCCATATGGAGAATACGGAAAGGATCACAGTATTTGATCACTTTAATATACATTATTCAGTACTTCTTGCCCTTACCTGTTACTGTCAGGTAGTAATTACAATATTAATTTATTTTATACTAGTATTAGTCAGTTATTGCATACTAGTATAAAAAGGCCAGCTATATCGAGTAGACTTAAAGCTAATACACTACTGATAAAGCTTCTTACAAAGTAGATATACCTAATGTTTGGTAGTAGTATTGCTTTTCATTTTTCTGGTAGACCAAGGGCTTCATTGGGTGCTGCTGGGAAGTTAAGCCAGAAATGTTGGGAGACATGGTCAGTCACAACATGATTTTTCAACTGCTTCTGCAAATGCCAACAGGATATATGGTTCCAAGAGAACAGTTTTGTCAGTAGCAGCCTTAAAAGATATTTTTTATTTAATAATGGCTTCCAAGTGGAAAGAGAATATATTAACTGCTGCCATCTTTATCCCTTCTTTTTTTCTGCTGAACTGAGGTACACTGTGTACAAAATAAGTCTTATGTTTAAAGAATATGAATGTTGCATATTGAGAATCAACAGTTCGAAAACGGCAGAATTAAGATTGAGCAGGCAACCTGTATTTGAGTGGTCTGTAAAATGCTGTCCTGTCCTTTATAGATAGAGCTTGTGTGTACTGCTGTGAGTATCCCTGTGGTAGGAGCAGGCAGGGAACAGCCTTACTCTTTGCAGCTTGCCATCCATGAGAAATTGTAGCCACAAAGACCGCTTTCATCAGATGGGTGGAAATGAGTGACTGTCCAGCTCCACAGATGTAACAATGTCACGATGGCTGTGGTGTGGGTGTGCTGGGAGTGGTGCTGTGTAACTGCACTCACTGCTTCTGTCTGAACCTCCTAGGGAAGCCCTGATTTGGAAAGTTTTTACTGACCTGTTGTGGCCCTGGAAGAAAGCTGCTAATTTGTATTTTTGGCTTTTGGCTTCTAGTTTTGGCAGGGCCACACAACGTGTCCCATACTTGGCAGCAGCGACTGTGTGGCTTGAAAGCTTTTGTTGCATCTTTGAGTCACCCTGCTCAGCTGGGACATTGCAATAGGAGTTCTTTGTTTTTGTTTTGGTGGTTTTCACAACACTTGGTGTTTGGAAAAACCATAATATATTTTTGTCTTGTTACACTTTGGAGAAACTTAAGAAATCATGGATGTTGCATGGCCATACCATGAAGATTTGTTTTAGTGCTTTCTGCTAGGCTAACATGTAACATGGGAGCTACTTCTGCTGGTCTCTTCTAATCCCTCTTCCTGGTAATTGGGGTGAACTGGGAAGTCTTCTAGGAAGCACAGAATAGGATGCAGTACTGCAATAATTGTGTAATAGACTAAGTGGCTGAACTTTATTTTCTTCTTGTTTAAACCCCTCACAGTTGGCATCCTGTCACTGAAAGGCTGCAAAAAGAGCACCTTTGTGCAGGAAGATCAGTGAATCCGCATGTGTGGGTCTGGTCAGTCTCCATTTGCCAGGGTCTGTGATGTGTTGCAGAAGGCACATGAGGTGTGTGCCACCCCCAGCCTCCTGCTTCCCTGGGGCTGCAGAGCAGAGATCTGGGGCCTCTGGGGCAGAACAGTCCCTGGGACTGCACTGAGTAATCACAGCGGTTCTTCTGACACCCAGGTGCTGTGGGGACACTGTGGCCTTCTGTCCAGGTGTAACAGATGCCTTGGAAACCTTAGCCCTGTGGAAAAGCATCTGTATGATGCAAGTTCCTCCTCTGCTGATGCCAAAGGCAGCGTCACTGATGTTACTGAAAATTGATGCTTTAAATTGTTTAAGCCTTCTAACAAGGAGGGTGTTTTGTGAGAAGAGCTGTGGTTCTTGGGAGTGAGGGAGTGAATCTATTTTAGTGGTAGGTGAAGGGTAGTGTTATAGCAGTTGTGACATAACTGCCAAAGCTGTGCCCTCCTTCAGTAAACTTAAATGTGTTTTGTTACCATGTAACAGACTATAGTGCCTAGAAAATGACTGTACAAAACCAGACTAAACGAAACCTTCCGTGCTCAGGCAGAGAAGAATCACAACACCCTCTGCTGGTACGAGTGACTCCTTCCTTTTCTCCTCAAGGACTTGCCTGGTGGATATCCTAGAAAGAGTTAAAGATAGTTCTGAAGTGTGATGGTGGCTCCTTTTGATTCAGCTGAGGTTATTTTAGCCCATTTGTGTTTATTTGTTTTTTTCCCCTTATAGAAATCGACAGTTTTGTCTGACCAATAACACACCACCACTCAAACAGATGGGGAGAATGAAGCCTTTTTCTCCACATTCAGATGTGGGGATAGATGTTGCTTTCTAACTAAGCATTCTCCTACTTGGCAAAATTTTACTGGAGGTGGATTTGGCGATTCTGTGTGCAAATACACTTCTGAAGGAAGCACCCATCCCTTTGATATGCCCGGAGTTGTGTTTGAATAAGGCTGCTAAATCCACTGGGTAAATTTGTGGTTTCATAGAGTAACCATGTGTTCTTAGGGCCTTTCCTAGAGGTTATCTCTGCCTCTGTGTCACTCGTGGGGTGATGAGCAGTCACAGGCAGGCCGGGCAGATGGTTTTTTTGTTTTTGTTTCCCCTGTGTGTACAGTCATGCTCTCCAACTCTTGGTAGGCCCATCGCATGCTAATACCCTCTGCTCTGCTTCCTGCTTGGCTCAGGATGACTGAGAAAGAAATCACAGGTTTGGATGCAAAGTGGTCACTTTTTGATTTGTTCTCATAAAACATGTCTGATGATGCCTGCCACAGCAACCCTCTGCGTGTTCCTGACCCCCCTGCTCCTTGCCTGCCTGGCCCTAACATGTACAGCATGCTGTGATGGGTGCTACCACTTCCACCTGGAAAAAGCATCTTCACCCGGGATATTTGTGGGGGGAGCAGAGGCACCGAGCCTGCCCCCGGCGAGCTGGGTCAGTCTGTCCCCGCAGAGTGCTGGAAAAATGGCATTTCCAGCCGCGGGGGAGGCGAGGGACGGGCTGGCGGTGCGGGAGAGCCGCCTGGGTGCTCGGCGGGAGCAAGAGCCCCGCTCCGAGTAAATGGTGCCTTACATAATTTGGTTATGAAAGAATTGCTGCGGGTTGAGCCTCCCTCGGTACGTCCCTCCAGCACGGCCGCGATGCCGCCGCCTGCACGGGAAGGGTTAAGAGGAGACAACATCCTGTCAAAGACCTTGTTTTTAATTTTGCCTCTCACACTGGCACAGATCCGGCTAAGAGCAGCCCAGATTAGTTCGGGAAAACCTTTGAAGAGATTTAAGATGTCCTTCAGCCAGTTTGAAGGTTTTTGTCTTGCAAATCCAGTACAAGGGCGCCTGCAGGCATCTCGACCCTTGCTGTGCTGCTGATGCAGCTCAAGGTCACACTAACCCGCCCTGTGACATTCAACAACACACACACACAGAAATTATGCGGTGAAACTGTTTCAGCATTCAGCCAACCAACAACTTCCTCAGTTCCTCACTAAAGGAGGAAGTATATTTTTTTTCTCTTTTTGTCTTTTTTTTTTTTTTTTTTTTTGGCTTCGTAGATTTTTGCTGCAGGAAATAATCCAGGATTTCTGGTGTGTGTGATGACAAGGTCATTTCTTAATTAGAACACATGTAAAGAACAAAGCTAAATGGCTTCAAAACAGCTTTGTAGTTGATGGAGAGGATTTAAATTATTTAAAGAGATAGTCACCCAAGTATGATGGAAACTGAATTCTAAACACATTAACTCTTTCAGTACTCTACGATTTCCATATGGTACTCAAAAGGAAATGTCAAACTTGATGAGCATTATTGCAACTGCTGTTAAATGAGCATTTTTTACATCTATTTATAGTTAGTGTTTTATTATCCTGTCTCTTATCAGAGTTACAACAGCAAGATTTTTTTTATTAAACAGTGGAATACTCACTGGCTAGAGATCAAGAGATAGCTATAGGAAACTGCATGTTGGAGATCAGTGGCTTAATTTCTGCTCTGTCTTATATTTTGATGAATGTATTAGCATAAATATATGTGTGCATGTGTGAGTACATGTATGAAATATAGCACAAGTATACAGGTATTATTCAGAGCTGCCTCGGAGGAATCTGGACTCCTGTCTTCAGTGCTCAGCATGGTTGCAAGGCATAAGAACATGCTAAAGGTGGATTTGGGATTAGGGAATGAGAAATGAAAGGAGAGAATTGACAAGAAATGGCAATTTCACTTAGTTTGAAATGACTGTGAGCTGGCTGGGAAGAGGAGATGGCATCTTGCAATTCGAATTTTGTTCTTCAAATTTGCTTGTCACTTTGAGTCAAAGCACCTAAATACAAAGGTGTTGTTACCACTGTCTCAGCCATGGTTTGATGTGGCTGTATGTTAATTATTCATACTTTTAATCCTATCCTTCTATTTTTCTTTTCCTTATTTTGTTTTCTAAGCTTCTTACTCTGTAAATGCCAGGGGCTGGTAAGGTGACCACCCTTCTGTGGTTTCCTTGGGCATGCAGAGCCCCAGGTATCCACGGATAGCACTCTCTTGTTAAAAGGATTGACCTGATGCACCAGAGGAGAAGCTGGATTTACCGTGGTCTGTAGGACCTGCCTTTTGGTGCCAGCACACCGTAACTTTCCAGCTTGTCTGCTTAATAAAACAGTGAGGGCAGAAAAACACTTGTGAGTTGTTCACTAAGGGGAAAAGCAAAAAAAAATCATGGAGTAGAAGCTTTGCCTGCAAAGTTTGGGCTCTGTATATGCTCAGAGATGCCACTGCATGATTTGTCTGAGAACTGAAATGTGGAGAAATTAGTCTTCCAATGTCATCAAAAGTCCAAAAGTCTAGCACTTAACTCAGATTTAACTGTTTCAAGAGTAACTGGCATAACATTTACTGGAGGATCTATTTTTTGTGGATCTTTTTATTCTGGGGGGATGTGTGTGTGTTTGTTTTGGTTTTGGTTGGTTTTTTTTTGTTTTTTTTCTGGGGTAAATCTTGTTCAGCTGGAACTTGCAGTGCAGTAAGTGTCAGATGGATTGTGCTTACTAGAAAGGGATTGTGCTGGCTCTGAGGACCTCCTGAGAAAGGAGGAAACTGCATTTGCCAGGATAAAGAGGGAAGATCGGGCTCCACAACTTCTTTCTTCTTTGGGTTGTTTTTTTTTTTTTTTTTCCCTGCACCATCTGGCTCAGGCGAGGCTTGTGAGAAGAAAACGATAGAGGGAAACAGGCTCCACACAAGGAAGGCAGGGATAAGACAAAACTGATGTGCTCTGTGAAATCTGTATATTCCTGCCCTTGCCTGGGGTGTGCTGTGCCCTTAATATTATGGGAGACCTAAGCTCACCTGCTAGTAATTTCTAATTTACTGTCCTAATTCATCGATTTGTTATCACTAATTGTACTTCATTTACTTCTGTGTAGTTTCCAGTACCTAAAGGGTTGAAAGGTTGCTGTAATTGGCACCCGCAGCTGCTCTTTCTTTTGACAGGGGATAATTTTGCAGCCTATGCTTTGTGTGACAGCTGCCTAATTGGGCATTCTCCCCTTGTAGCAAGCCTGCCTCCTCCAGCCTCCCTGCTGACAAATGGTGGTGGATTATAGATGAGGACACGCTGACCCGTTCGACCTTGCTGAGGCAGCGGGGAGGGGCCTCCTGCTACTTGAGGGAAGCTTTGGGTCATTTAAAGGACAAGGTCATGAGCCAGGTGGGGAAATGACATGATATCACATGACAATAGCCCGATGACACGGTCAGTATGTCAAGGACAAACTCATCAGTATTGATTAACGCTGCTTTTTTTGCTGGTGTCTCTGCAAAGCCACTGATATTTCAAAAATATTTTGCTAATTTGTCCTAGGTAAAGTGCCAGGCATTATTTTGGGGGTTGTTTTGGGGAGCATTTGTGCACTGTTTTCTTCTCAGTTCAGATAATGTACAAAAGCAGTGTTGTTAAAACCCCACCAGTGATAATTTGTGGGGTTCATCTTGATGTTTTTGGTAAAATGTACATCTGCTTGTACTGAGAGGAAAATGCCAGGAAGGATGCATGACAGGGCAGAACTTAGGGAGGGGAAAAAAAAATCCTTGCCTTGAAATTTCAGTGTTTCACTTTTAACTCCTTGAAAGGCTCATATATGAACCTCTATGAATATTCACATGTGTACAGCCAACTGGAATGTGGGAAAAGTCTTTATTTAAAGAGAACCAAAGAGAAAAGTTAAATATAAATTGGATGGTTAAAGAAAAAGTCTTATTTATATCCTCTCAAGGGCGATACAGTTAAGATAATGCCTTGCCTATTTTAAGCACTAAAACAGTATCCAACTATGCCAGGCAATAAAAAACTGCTAAGTGTGTTTTCGAAAATGTTGTGAATACAAGTGACAATGTTTTGAGAGCATCTTCATGTTGCATTTCTATGCTAATAAACTTCAAGGTAAATGAACAACTTGTTTGACATTTGCTATGTTAGACAATAATAAAATGCTTTCTTCTGGAGTAATTAGACTTGATAGATTGATTATGTTAAGAGGTAAAGATAAATATAATCAGAAAGAGAACTCTCTCAAAGGGAGTTAGTGCCTGTTTTTGAACTTTGCCACTGTGGTTCTGGTTTAGCCAGTGCCTGGCGGTGTGTGTCACACATGTGTGCAGTCACTTGCACAGACACACGGACACATGCACAGACACACAGACAGCGTGGCGCGCACGGAGTTTCTGAGAAGCCAGGAGAGGAACATTCACCTCTGAGCACGGTTCCCTTCTCCCAGAGATGTGATTTGTTGTGGGAAACTGTTGTGTCTGAACCTCGTCAGTTCACCAGGATGTAATTTTACTCCCCTGAGGTAAAAAGCCGTCAGTGGTAAAGTGTGATAAATTAGTTCACTCAAGTAGATGCGCGTGCGTGTGAGTGTGTGTTTAATTCTGACCTTGCTGTGCATGTGTTGAGCTGCTCTCCGTGCCCGAGTCAAGCCCGGTGGAGGTTTAATCCTGTGCCCTTGTACACGTATACTTGATTAGTAGTTGTGGTTATCTCAGCAGAAGACATTCTGCCCTCCTCCTTGTATTGGTCGGGACCCGGGCATTGGGGAGTCAAGTCGAAGGAGAAAGAAAAGAGATTTTGCATTAGTATTCTATGAAAGCCTTACTGTCTGCAGAACAAATTGATTGCTACAGTGTACCTGTGCTTGGCACCACTGCTGTGAAAGAAAGGTATGGTTGTAATCTGTTTTATTGTATTACATATTGTGACACTCCAGGAATGTTTAACATTCGGCTCTTCTATGGCACATGCTAGAAGTCTAAGGAGGGAAAAAATATGTGAATGAATGAAAAGTGCGCGAGCTGTCGTGTGTCAGCAGCTTTGTTTACTACAGCGAACTAAGTAGCCCCTGCTAATGAGACAAATTTATGTGCCAATGGCAACGTAAGGAGATGATTAACTGAATTCTCTGTATTCTATTCAGTTACTCACATCAGTGTCAGAAGTTGCTGCGTACCTACACAGATAAAATTCTAATTAATGTTTTAAGGAGGTTTGGGTGTAGCTTTTTGCAAGATGATTAATGTGGAATATACTTGAACATGGATGTGTTTGCCTCTTTAAATGAAAATGAGTTGTTTTTTTCCTAGTTATTAATCTACTGTGATGGTCCTATGTGTGTGTGTGTGAGGAGGGGTATGCGAGGGGGTTAGAGGAGGTACAAAAACCTGCAAATCTTATATGTGCTGCTGTGATAAACAGCACAAGAACAAAGCTGAGGAAATGTCTTACAGGATTTGGGTCTTCATATCTCACACACCCACCACTCCCCCTTTAGTAATGTGTAAATATGCACCCCTATTTTAATGGGAAATCTAGGGCTCTTCGTTTCCTTAACCCAGTTGTAGACTTTATATAGTTGATTCTCTGGTTTTACAGATGCTCAGCTGATGTCAGTTGTGTGGGAAGTATGAAGCACTCCATTAATAAAATTCAAGCTGTTTCTCTGAGGACTGTGCTTAGTGCTTCGTTCTTGGCGTCACTGAAATTGTGTCGCTGTTATTTGGATGTTTCCTTGTGTCGCTGATTATTTGGATGTTTGCTTGTGGTCACTCCAAAATATCTGAAGTATCTGCTCTTGTCATGCAGACATTCCTGACTAATTAAGTTTAGGACAGGTGGCAGACTCCTCTTGGGCATTTAAATCGGCGTGTAAACCTAATCTAATAACTTGATGAGAAAATGAAAATCCATCTTTCCCCGTGTGTTATCACCACACACAAGCCACAGAGGTATTTGTGGAATCCTCTCTACTCTTTGTCCTGGCAGGTGACAAGTAAATGAGTTGCTTTAAGGAGATGAGGGACTTGGAAAACGCTGTGTGCTGAGCAGCAGTCATGCACTGTAACAGTTACTTCTGTCATATGGCCTTGCTGACTTAAGATTAACACTTTATGGATGTGGGGTATATTTATATGAGTGTACCCTTGAGCTTCCATTTTACACCTCGCAAAGAGTGTCAATATAGCCTTACACATGCAAGTTGTTGATCTTTGAGATCCCTTGACAGCTAAGAAAATTTTTGAAGAACCCCAGTTTGGGAGACTATGTGATGTGACTGTTTGGACACAAATATGATGACTTTAGTTGCAAGTGATTAGTCAAAACTTATATATTCAAACCAAATATTTTTGTGAATAAGCTAGTCTTCCCCCAAGTTACATTTTTTAGCACAAAGACATGTTGTAACAAAAACAGAACTTGGTAAAAACAGTTGCACAATTTACACAGCAGATGGGAGGCTCCAGTGACTTCACCGTATTTAATCAGGTTTTGGAAGAGAATTTCAGTAGTGCTATAGAAATGGTTAATTCTTATCTCAAATTCTCTGTTCATTTTTTGTAGATTTTAACCAGTTAGTGACAGGAGGTTGAGTTCTGAAGAAGGTGTTAGATAAATACAGGGCAATACTGCATTTCAATGCAATTAACTTTTGTTCATAAATAATTCAACCTATGACTTTAAATAAATGATCAGAGGAAAAGAAAATGACATGTGATTAAATCCAAGTCCTTGAAAACATTTTACCAGTCAAGATTGCTGTGACTGCTTTGGTACTTCTTATAATTCCTCTGTTGAGAAGAGCCAGTTCTGAGAGTTGTGGGGGTTTTGTTTAGTTTTGTTTTTTGTCAATTCTCAGTGTATCATTAGGGATATGAGATAGACTCTTCAGGTCATAGTTAAAAGAGAACTGATGATGTGCTGTTTTTCATTTTGTCTTGCTTTTCTTAGTGCCATGGAATGCATCAGCTTGGGTAGCCTGTGAGTTTCTGAAGTGTTTTTTTGGTTTGGGTTTTTGTTTTGTTAGCCTTTTTTTTTTTTTTTTTAATGGAAAGTAGAAAGATGTTTGCTGAATTAAAACTTTTATTGCCAACTTTACTGATTGAGTATGACTGACATTAGAATCTTGATGAGAATTTTGGAATACAGTTTGGCCTGGTGTAGACTGCTGTACTGTGGGCAAAGATGATGGAGAAGACACCAAATGAGGAAGAAAGCCCAAAACCAAGCACAACCCCAACCAAATAAATCAGATTTTAAAAACAATTCTTGCTTATACTGGAAGTATGCAGTTGATTCCAGCATTGGCTACCTCTATTACACAGCTTTTCCTCTGGAAATACTTAATCTAATTTTTAAGTAAGAGTTGGTGCTTGAGTGTTATTACTGATTTGGGCAGATTTTAGAAGTGAATTCCAGATTAAATCTGTTTTTGAAAGGTAGCTGTGCCCAGCTTGAGATTGTGAAATGCTTGTTCCCCATCTCCACCCCTTTTCTTTCTGTTACCGTGCTCTACCATAATAAAGAAGAGAGGAAGTGAAGGTGTTGCATAACTTCAAGTAAATAGATTTTCAGTGCAGATACTGAAGGCAGACTTAGCTCAACCAGTGCTGTCACTACCAGAATCCTGCTAATGCTAAAGGCAGTTGTGTAATTAATGGCCTTGTGTACTGAACTGAGACTGCTGCAAAACCTCTGGAGGGAATTATTGTGTCTATTGTGTTGGTTAACTTTCCCTGAAAATATAGTCTGTTCCTGATAGTTTGTTGGGGTGATGGGGGAGGATTTTGTAAGGCCTGATGAAATACTCTCTGGCATCTTTTTCCTGACCACTGGCAAAGTATCTGCAGCAACAGAGCCAGGCTGAATGGTTGAAGTGGAGCTGTTAATAAAAACGAGATGAATTTTACTTGAGGAAACAAGTGTGGTAAGATAAGAAAATAGAGAGCTGCACTTCAAACTTTTAGTGGTTTTTTAGAATATTTTTGTTGTAAAACGTGGTAAAATCATATAAAGTATTTGGACCTAGTTTTGATACTAGCACTTTACCCAGTGCAACAGTGGTAAATGATCTAGAATAGATGAAAAATATTAATCATTTTTTGTCTAATCTGTTCTCTGGGAGCCGTTTATAAAACCTTGTTAAAAGTTCCAAACACCTTTTCTTTTTCTTTGTTTGGATCTTTGTTTCTGCAACATTAACCATAGGTGGCACTGACTATTAGCAATTAGAAGGTTTGGGATGCCTCCCCTCCTCCCAGACTTAGATGTTTAAGCCACTGGCAACTGCTTGACCATTTTCTCTCACTCTGGCAAAAGAACAGAGTGTGGCAGGTATCTGTGAGTTGTACAAATGGATAGGTATGGGAGCCAAGTTATTGACTGAGTTTGGTAAGTTTGGAAACTTCCAGCTTTTGAAGCTAGAATTTGGGTTTGTACAGACTCATTGGGAAAAATGCTAATATTGATTACTGAGGGGGAACAAACTCGTTTCTGCAGGTTTAGTTCTAGTTACTCAGGAGACTTGCAGAGAAGGCTTAATGGGGCTTGGAATAATTCAGGATTCCGGGGGCTGAGCACCACTGAGCAGTTCAGCACATGCCAAAAAGCTGTCTGGATTCACTTGCTGCTGCAGCATCAGTTCTTTCACTGCCCTGCTGCTGGCATGGGCTGCTGCAGTTCTGCTGTTTCAGTGGTGGAACCAGAGATGAATACACACCCTGTGCTCTGGTTTGTCTGAGCTGTGAGTGTATTGCAGCTGAATTAGGCTGATAAAAGCCAGGTTTTAACAGCTTTCTGAAGTAAGGAGTTAAGAACGGACCTGTTTGGGCAGGAAGTGCTTGGCTATGAGAGACCCTTGCTCTGGGATAGAAAGGACTTCGTTGTACTTGGTTAGGAAAGCAACTGAAAGTGGTTAGTGGATCAGAAGAGCTGCTGCTGTGCACTGGTCTTTGCAGCTCTAGTCCATGTAATGATTCTTGCCCAGCTCATTAGGACTGCTTCATCATGCTAGATCCCTGAGAAATAGGGAAAGTTGGTGGAATTGTATTTTTTGATCATAATGCCATCGTTGGTGTTTAGATCAGTACTGGTGTGGTGTTTTGTTGGAGAAGAACACTGTTTCAGCAGGTATAATGGAACATGCATATTTACTGCATTTGACTGACACCCATCCCCACCTGAGGGTGATGGGAGTGCCAGTAATTTGTCTGATTTTGGAAGACAAAGGCATTTACTGTAATGTGCAATTCCTACTCCTTTAGTAGTAAGCACTGTTGTTTCCTCAAGTTTAAGGTATGCAATTGTTGTTTGGTTTCACTAGTAAGGGAAAAACCTAAACACCCAAAACACCCACAAACTGTAAAGAGAATATCTTGTAATTCAGATGAAATTCAGAAAATCTTTCTTTATTTGCTATGAATATGTAGTTAATGTGTTACTAAGCAAGCTGCTTAATCTTCTCCTGTCCTTTCTGTTCCTCATTCATAGAGTAGCAATATTCCAAAGCAGTGCTGTGATGCGTTCATGGTTGTTCTTAAGATGTTCTGTTTTGTTCCAAGGTGGAATCTCTTTTTTCTTGCAATTTTGACAGTACCCAGTAGCCTCCAACCTGGTTTAGACCCACATAGCGTGTGTAATGAGAGGTCCTGGTGAACAATAGAGGGCTGAAATTACTATGATCAGTCTGTAAATAGCAGCAGCAGTCTAACATCAGATATTTAGATGTCAGATTAAAACAGGTCTTTGGTAACTGAAATGCCTCTTACTTGTTTGCTTGTGAGTGGGGTTTTTTAATGACCTCAGTTTATGTGTAAGCAATATATAATTTAATTCTGTAGTTCACGCAAATCCAAAATAGTTTGGGATTTTATTTCCAGATTCATGAAGTGAATGGATAAGTCTATGAAAGTCCTTTCTGTACTTAGGATGTTGCTTATACTCTGTAGCTTGGTGGTGCAGTACATCAAGATTATTTTTTTTTGTTGGTGTTATTATTAAGTTTTTAAATTATGGTTGTATGTTTCATCAGAAAAGCCCCTGATACTTAGTCAACTTCAAACATTTTCTTCTTCTCAGCTTTTCTACCTGTGGCTGTCATTTTACAGAGAAGATAATTTCATGGAAGGGTAGTTCAGATGCATGTTTTGTGTAATTTGCAAGTGTGGACATTGTTACAGCTGACAGAGTACAGTCAGTGGTGGAAGAAGTATCTTACCAACAGTTCCCTGCTCCTGTGAGAATTTCTTCTGTTCTCCAAGATTTATGAGGTCACAATGTCAAAGGTTTTTGTAGCATTCAGCTAGTCATGATGGAGTGCAAGTCAGTTGGAAATTAAAAATTCTGGCTGGATGAGCTTTACTATGCAAAAATTAAGTTCATAATCAAATTTGCCAATTATACAAAAAGAAATGTTAAACAAGAGAGGATTTAGTACCTGAAGTGGCAAAGATTGTGCATACATATCCCTATCAAGTAGTCTGGGTTTTCTGGATGTGCATTAGAGAGACTTCATCAATACTGTTAGCTTTCTTGTGATTATTATTTGTGAGGAACAAGGATTATGCTTGATCTTGAAAAATATGCACTTGCTTTAAGTAACTGAAGTGAAATACAAGAATTTGTGGAAAACACAAGAAAGATGTTTCCAGATATATTAGTGGAAAGGAGCTTGTTGTTACTCTGTGTTCTTGAATCATTCATGTCTTACCAAGCAGCGGCAAAAATAAGTTGCATTCAGTGCATGCTTTATATCTTACATGTGGAAGTGAATTGCAAGAATGGTTTAAAGCCTGTTAATTTTTCATTTTGGAATCTTAGCCCCCATGCCGCCATGTAAGTGAAGCTTTTGGTCTTTAGTGGTGATGGATACACAGTAATTTACTGGGTTTTCTCCTTCTTTCCCTCCTGCCTGGTTTTCAGCAACAGATTAGAATCAAGATGCTTTAGAGCTTCCAATCCTTCCTCCTGTTCCTCTGGTCAGAATCACAGTAAAAATAGTGTAAACCCCTGAAAATTTTAGACTTTCCATCCATCTGTATTGTGACAAAATGTATTGAAGTTCAGTGCAAATGCTTCCTACGATGTGGTAGATAAATACAGCTGGTGTTTTAGGGACCATGCTACCTAGAATTTCACCTCTGGCTTTATATTTTAGTGAAGCAAATTGATTATAATGTTTTACATTGTGCAGTATCCAACATTATCCTGTTTCTGCACGTCATTTTTTACAGTTCAGGACTGCATGCTGGTCAGGCAGCTTGAACAGTCTCACAATCTTTCCTGGCACTGATGCTTACTTCCTCTTTATACCTACTTTTTCCCTCACATCTTTCCTTTCTGTTTTGTTATCTCGGCATCTCTTCTCAGTTTGTAAGCACTTTGGGGTCGTAGTCTGAATTTACAGGGATATAAAACATTTTACAATAGTAATTATGCCAAATGTCAAGCACAGACAGACTTGCTCTCATAAACCTGGCAGCATATAAAGAAGGCAATGATAGGTTATTCTTGGTCAACCAAACTGTTCACCTTCTAAAGTGCTTTCCAAAACCAGTGCAAGCTCTGGTTTACATGATTTAATAGAGAGATACCGAGGTGACTTTGGAAGCAAGGGTTACATTTTATTTGCAGTGAAACAGAATTCAGATGTAAACCTAGTAAATCAAACCACTCTGGTTTGAGGTGGAGAAACTATGTTCAAAAAAATGGAAACCTGCACTATTAAGTCTGCTGTTTGGGCTCAGGAGGTTATTTCATTAAGGCAGTTGGGACACAAAACTTTCTTTGTTTCACTGGAGGAGGTCTGGGTTTCTTCTTAGCCAGACCCTGGGACAGGTGCTCCCTCAGCCTTCACCTTGCTTCTCAAAAGTTTCCTCATCCATGTCATTGTTTGTTGTTGTGATTAAAAGTAAGTAAATAGTTATGGTCTCTCTGAAAAGAACTCTCCTTTCTTTCCCAGGAGCAGTGTTTTCACTCTCTGGTCTTTCTTGCCTCTGTGCCCTGTGAAGTGAAAGCTGATTGCATCAGGGTAGGGATATTGTCGTTGTACCAGCTGGAGAAGTGAAAGAGCTTTCACTAGACTTTTAAAAGTAGCAGCTCAAGAGAAGAGGAGCCCTTTGGTGCTATATTTTAGCCCTTCTACATTATATTTTAGGTCTTTTGTACCCTTTTCTTCCTATCATTAGTCTTTGTGTTCTGTTGATCTTTTAGGGTATATCATTCTTTTTTTCCTTTCCAATCATATGTAGTAAAAGAAAGGTATTGGGTGAAAACTGTTATTACAGCAGCACATATTGTTGTACTGCAAAACCAATAATGCATTTTTTCTTCTGTAAGAGGAAGAGAAAACATACTTATTTTGGAGGCCAGTGTTGCTCTAGGGCTTCATTTAATTGCTGTCCAGCTGAACTTGTCAGCATCTCACAGGTGCAGATGTATTTATTTTAAACTTCATATAGACTGTGAGGGAAAGGGAACAAACAAGTCTGTGAGGAAAGGCAAGCAACATAGCAACGTATATCATTTGTGTTTTGGCTTGTGGTCTTGCAGGAGGTATTTTGGTGGATGTGGATTAATTTTTGCTCTGGTAATTTACTGCTGGAGGAAAGGAATAAAGAGCCTCCAGAGTGTAGATGATCTTCGCCTGGGGAACAGTGCAGAAGCGTAATGGAATTTCCTGTGTGAGAGGTGGCTGAGTATTACAGCAAAAACGAGTGTTTGTGGAAGCAAAAGGGTAAGGAAAAAGGACACAATAAGTGGTTAAGTTATGTGGATAGAAATGAAAGTTATTAATGTCCATAGAACTCAGATGAGAAATTCTAAACTTAATCTAGAGCAAGAGAAAAACAATTGAAAAGCTGAAGTAAAGGGTTGTATGAACAGAGTGTCTTCAGGGGAAGGATTACAATGACATCTGTGTTTTGTGTGGTGTGGAATGGTCTTTGTATTTTATTAATGCTACGTGAGTGTGGGTTGTGGAAGTGGGGAGCTGAGGGAAGATTGAATGAGAGTAATGATGATAATAGCAGGGGAAAATGAGTGAGATTTTAGAGAAGCAGAATGCAGTGCCATGGATGTGTTGTGTGTTCTTGGCTTTTTTAGTCATGGTGGGTAAATGGATAGTGTGAGTGTTAGAATAAAGATAATCTCCTGATGACAGCTTTTTTTCACAAAGTGTAGTACTAACCAGGCAAGGAGAGCTGTCCCCTCTCTCCTGGCAGGTTACTTTTACCAGCTTGCTCAGCTGAGTTTCATCTGTCAAGTTCTGATTCTCTCACAAATAAACCACAAGTATAACCAGCACTGGGGGAAAACTTTATATTAATCTGTTGATACCTTGTTAAGGAGTACAACAGGTCTCCCTTTTGTGAGCTGATACTGAATTAACAGAATAACTTACCTGTTACTGTTATTTCTCACCATAAGTTTCTGCACCCTAATTATAATGTATTTATTTTTGACAGGGAGGAGTGAAAACCAGATTGACAAAGATCCTGCACTGACATTTGAAAGGTATGAGTTTCTGCCCTGAACTTGAAAAGTTTATGAACCTGTATTTTTTCCCACCCCAGTCATGGAGTGGTAACTGTCTCATTCACACCAGCTTTGGTCCTTACTCCTCTTAGGAATTTCCAGTCAGAAGATGGTTCCTTTCACATCCCTTTGTAGTCCTGGTGTCATTCTCCTGAGATTTTTAACTAGGGTGCCGAGGTAACAATCTGCTCAATTTCCTGAGAAGCTGAAGACATGCTCATCTGCCCACCAGAACTTCTGACTTTTTCTCATCAAATGGATTTTAAATTATATGCTTTTAAGATCATGAAGTTCCTTTGAGAAGATGTTTTGGGTTGTGGGTTTTTTATGGGCTTTTTTCCCTCTAGTAATCCTTTGTTGCCCTCTTGGGCTTATATATCTCCCTTTCCAATATGAATTGCTTCAGCATTTATTTGGTATTTGGGAGTTGTTTGTGATTCTGTAAGATTCTGCAGGTACTCACAAGTCTTCACTGCTGTTGAATGAAATCACAGTAATGTGTTCATTTGAGTTCTTCAGGTCTCACTCACTGATGAAATTGAGCAACAGAATTTGAACAAAAACATCCTTTAGCAAGATTATGCATAGACTGAAAAAGATGAGGAACACCAAAAAAGGTGGTTTGGCAGTAATGCAGGCAGTGAAACTTACATTCAGGTTATTGACAAAGCCTTACTATATATTGATTTAGAAAACACTGGAGTTACTTATTGATGTTACATTGAGCTGGGAAATGACTCTTCCAGTTACATCAAGGAAAGATGGCTTTATATAACACAAAGAACATGGGTTGTGACCTGTCAGCCATGTCCAAATCTCTGTTATGGCAGAGTACACCGGAAATAATGCATAGCCTGATCAGCTGAATCAGTAGATCTGAGGTTATAGATAGTAACTATCAGATAATGACTTTATACTACATCATACATGGCTTGAGCTACTTTGGTGCAGTTTTACCTGTTTATTTGCTAGATTCTTGACTTTTAGGTCTTTTATTATGATCATTTCCCCCACTCTTACCACATTCTTTCAGTAGTCATTAAGTGAATAGATTAAAACTGTAATTCTGGGATATTTCCCGCAAAGCTGAGACAAGATTTGCAGAGAGAAATTCACTGTCTACCTCTCACTGCCTTTCAGTGTTACCAATTCTATTTGATGATGAATTGATATCAGACTTCCAGCATGTAGGAAACCAAATCACCTGCAATGGTTACTGTGTGTTGAACTTAAGGAACGGGAGCACTGGAGTAACTGATGTGGCACATCTTGGAAATCCTATGCTGTGTCCTGAAGGATAGAAAAATATTGAAACTTTAAATATTAGCTAGTTTGCTTTTAGTATTCATGGTGCTTAAGCTGGTGATATGTTGCTGGGTTTTAACATGGTAGATACCCCTCTGTCCTGTGCATATGTCTGTAACTTTAATATGTGTTGCATCATTTAGATTCCTCTCTCATGCATAGATCTGCATGTGTGCATAACCTTGCCATTATTTTATTGTCCTATTAAAATTCATAGGTGTGCTTACGTCAGGGAAAACAAGTAAGTAGAAAGGGAGTAAAGGTCAAGAACTTACTACTACACTGTTCATCAATACGGTATTTTAAGATTTTAAGAAACTTATTTTGACATTTCACACGTGTAAATATAACCATGGACAATATTTTTTCTAAAAAAATAAGTAAAAATTGTATACCTTTGCAGAATTGGGCATTGATAGCCATCCTGTCCTTCAACATACCCCATTGTTGTGGACTGTTGTTGACTACTAAATTGACCAGAAGTACTTTGTGCTAGCTGTCATATTTACTGTCATTGCTGTATTGGCTGGTTGTTTACTTCTGTTTGTCATTATCCCCTTTGAAAGACAGCACCCTTGAAGTGTTTTACATTTGGATCACTGTGTGGAAAGGTGCCTGTTCCAGCTCTCTAAGGAGGAGTGGATAAGAACTGGATTTCAGATATTTTTCTACATGGTGTCCCAGCCAAACCCCCCTGGCTGCTGATAGCAGCCTGCACGTCCCTGCTGCTCGAAAAGTGGGGGATTTGATCCAAAGTTCAAAACCAGCAGAAACATCTTGCTTCTGCAGGTTAGGTGTATAAAGAGTGTGAGCTTGTATTTAACAGGAAAAAGCCCCAAACCCGTGACTGCTGCTGGCTTGTTTTATCAAAGGTTTGGTTGTGAAGATTAAAGAGAGTTTTTATAGTGTAAGCTTGAGAGAAGACTTGCCATGACACTGAATGAACAGTTACTGTAATGAAGCTCAGTTAAAGCAAAAGCTTTTTCACGCATTTGAGTTTTCATGCTTTTGTAAACTTAGAAAAGCTCGGTGACTCCAAATATACTTGCTTTAGGGTTTCACATGTTGGATAGCTGTATTGCTAATAAGCTGATATGTTTTTTAGAATGTTTTTAGTTGTGAAATGTCCTATATACACATTTTCACATGTGCTTGGTTCTCAGAGTAAGCTGCTCATTTGTGGGTGTGGAAGGAGCTTCTGGTGATTTGTTGTAATCATTGCCTGATTTACTTTTTTGTTTGTTTGTTTTTTCCTTTCTAACTCTTCAATGCAGTGGGAAGCTTTATCAACTTTTCACAAAGTAGGAAGGATAGAAATTCCACTTGGAAAAAAAAAATTAACCAACCTCCCCTTTTCTCCCATTTTGCTGAAAGGACTTACAAAAGGGGGGTTGAGGAAGAGCAGAATTGTACTGCCCTGAGGTCTACAACTTAAATCAATTTGATCTTAAACCAGTGACTGTTTTAAGATCTGATGAATCACTATCAGAGTTTAAAGCACCAATACCACAGTGCTGAGAAGCTGGCATCCCAGGCTTCAGGAGTTTTTTGTATCTGGCCCTAGTAGCTCAGGCCACACTATAGCTTAAAAGGGTGACAACCTAATTCTTGTGAAGGATATTTTCAAAAAGGAGACAAGTTTTTAAACCTTTTTTTTCCCATCTTTTTTTTTTTTTTTTCATTTGAGGCCTTTTCATTAGTAGGTGAGACTACCCAGTCATACAGGTAAAGAGCTGCAAATACACTACCTCTACAAAAATGGAGGGAAATCAGTAAACAAATGTAAAATAGCTGAAACAAGGTGCAGGAGCATATGTGATGGCATGAAGGTTTTACTGGCAATGTCTAAGATGCCCACAAACTAGTGAGCTGTGCAGGTCACCCCAAATGGGTTCCAGTAAAAGCTTTAGTACCAACACAAGCAGTCCTATTTATAGACATATCTCTCTGTTTAAATATAAATTGCTCCCAGTCATGTCTAGACTAACATCAGAGCAGTGCTGCTGTTGAAAGTGGGGGTTAAGAATTAAGAGTAGAAACCACACTGCTCTTTAGATTACTACCTGTTACCATGAGCATCTAAACTTTGTGGCAGCAGTGCAGCTTTGCATGCCCTTGTGTCACCCAGGACACCTTTTCCTGATGTTTAGGCAGCAGAAGGGTACGTGTGGCAGATGTGACCTGTGAGCCAAATACTCTCCTGCATGTGTTGAAAGCTTTGAGAATGTATCGGTGCGTGGATGGATGGATGGATCAGTAAATGACTTTCATTGCTGACTATTTTCAGCAGCTGGCTTTTAATGAGTCTTTCAACTGTTGCTACTGTGTTTAATCTGCTCACTTACTCAGCATTCAGCATTAGAGAAGCTTTCTAGGAGGTAAATGTTGTCCTGATTACAGAAGAGGTTAGTTTGATTGTGTTCTGCACAGACCTTGAGAATTTTTTTTTTTTGTTAATTGAGAAATATATGCTGTGCACACAGATAATTAGGATAAATCAGCAAGTGTTGTGCTTGGAAGTGCACATCCAAATATACAATTGTTATATTAAGATAAGTGTCTCGGACTGATCCAAGTTAAAACCTGACTCTTTAGCACTGGTCTTGCTATGTGTTTGAGTGGGTTTTCCTTTTAGATTTGTAATTTAATGTATATTAGCAATGGCTGAATAGAGTGAAAAGGATGGCAAAAAGTGTCTTTCACTTCCTTTTCATTTAACATAAGAGCTTCTCCTTAGTTTATTTGCTGTGCTGCCTAATAGCTCTTACCAAAATAAATAAGGACAGAGTAGCTACTCTTAAATATAGGGATTACTTAAAACATGTAATGTACCAATGTGAAGAAAATGAAGTGCAGTGGTATTTCTGGTAAGTGTACTAAAAAAAAAGATAGATCCAGGAGCTTTGATCAAATGCCAGCTCTTACATCAGTCCTCTTTGTAATCTTTCTTGGGATCTGTGACCTTGACCTTGTGTTTGTGTTTGTATGTCAAATCTATTTTAGGGGTGGACAAAATAAGTTCAGTTTAATAAGATTTATACTCCAGCTTCACAGGATACCTTAGTAAAATATAAAAATTAAAATATTTGGGTCAGTTAAGTTTTCAGTCAGCTTTTAAGATTTCAGTGGGTTTGAAGACATTGACTTTGTTGTTGTTGTTCTAGTTCTGTTTAGGAGATGGTTCTTACAAAGACATCTTTAGCTCACCAGTAAACTCCTAAATTGAGCATGGGTCTTCTGCCTGGAGGTTTGGTTTTCTCTTCAAGCATCTCACCAGTGGCTGTGCTTTTTTCTGGCATTGAGTGAGGTACAGCAGTGAAAGTAGTCCCTGCTCTTTGTCCTTCCTCATGCCTCTCTTCATACCCTGTTCCCACAGGGAGAACTGCAAAACAGATGCTTGGCAGGATCTTTGGAGTTTCTTTGGACTGTGATGAGGTCCTTAGTCCAGCTTGCCTTGTAGGAGCTTTGTGCCACGTGCACTCAGCAGGTTCTTGAGCACAACCCTTATTTTAAACAAGTGCAAACAGGGCAGCAGAGTTGGTTGGTGCAACACTTTGAGCATATGGGTTCATAAAGCCTTAGTGAGGTTGTTGGTTTCACAGGCATTGTGAAATAGGGTCCCAAATTGGCTAACACTTATGTGCAAGTATGGAGTAATAGATTTATTTTTAACAGGTCTTGTAATTCTGGGGTAATGTTGTTTTATGCAGAAAATCACATGCGTTCTTCAAAAATCAGTCACACATCTATGTTGCTTTGTTTCATACTTCTTAATTTGGAATAAGCACCAGTTTCAACTCTCTTGACAGTAATGGAACAAGCAATAATAACTAGCTTTATTTTTTTGCTATCGCAATTGTTTTCTCCATGAAGAACTCATTAAAAACAGATATAAAATGTTTCTACAAATTTGTGATGGCATATTATCTTCTTAAAATGCATGGCACCATTATCAGCATAAATTTTGAGAAATTATTTCAAAGTTTATATCCTTACCATGAGGGATACTTAAAAACTTCCTTTTACCAACTATCCATTGTTTTTGCTATGCCTTTGGCAGTAAATACTATTTTCACTGGATTTGAGTTAAGTTGGTATTCTAATTGCTCTGATTTGACTCATGGCTAGGGGTGAGGTGCAGTCCTGTTCTTTGTGTGAGGGTCAGATAATCATCTCTGTATCCATCTATATGACTTCAAGTCCTTTCAGTATTTTACTTAGGGATTTATGTTGTGAATGTTTTTTTATTAACTCTGGTATCGTGGTTAGGACTTCTTGCCCTTCTGTCTTTACAGGATGTTATGAGTCTCTTCTCTCAAGGTTTCACAAAAACTGGTTCTTACATTTTATCTTGAATTTCATTTGGCTTTATTGCTGTTTTGGAGAGAAAAAAAAATCATAATTTTTTAATTTGAATTGAGCTAGTAGAGACCATCTTGCTGTTGCGGATTTTTCCTTTGCCAGTTAAATGGTGTATGAGCCTTTTCTATGTCCACAGCAACCTTTGTAAGCATTACACAATGAAATCTCCTATTACAACAGAAGCTGTAGTGTCCCCTCCACTCACTTAAAAGAAAAACAAAACCAACAAACCCAAACCACAAATCATCTGGGTCTCTAACGTGGATTTATGGGAGTTTTACATATAGTTGAATGGTACGTGACTGTGATCCTGTATTTCACCTTGCGTGGAGTTCCTGTGTATTTGTGTTCAGTTAGCTGAAATCTGTTCTATTGAGAAGTCTACAAAGTGGCTTTCATTCATAACCATGAGATGCTTGGTCCCAAGTGGAACACAGCTATTACTGTCAATAAAATACTGTGCATTACTTTTTCATCCTTTGTTGCACTTTGACATCTGAAACCAATTCTTGGTTAAAATAACTTAAAGTGACTTAACATATGCCAAACCATCTAACACAGTTATTCCAAGAAATACACCATTTTAGTGCACTGCTGTCAATAAATGCCTGTATCTTGAGATCCCTCCAACAAGCAGAAGGTCAGAGTTGTGTGGAAATGCATTATCTGCATTCATTGATCATAACTCAAAAGCATGATTGCCAAGGAGAGGACATTGATTTCTTCACTGTATATTAATCACATTTCATTCTTGGGGAGTTGATGTAGAGTTAAATGCATAATGAGTGATTTGGTTTTGTAGGTGTCAGAGGGAATGGAAATCTGGTTGAGTTTCCTTTTAGTTGCTTATTTATAGGCAAGTGGTTTACCAAAATTGGAAAGGTGTATCCTCTGTCTGTTCTGTTGTATATTGTCCTCCTCTGTTCTGAAAACAAGTGTTTGTATAGATTTTTGTATTTTTTTTGCTCTTAATATCTTGAATAAGAAGACTCAATTGACCAAAAGCCTTTCTGCTCGCGGTATTTCTGAGCTTGGATCACCCTTTCCCACATTAGTTGAGATTTGGTGATACAGGCTATTTCTAGATCCTTGTCTTAAATGGATGTGCAGTGGGGGGTGTAGTTTCTCTGCATTATCTTTTCGTTTCTGCCTTTTTTGTCTTCAGGAGCAGAAGACCATTGAGCAGTGACTGATGGGACAGGCTTAGGTGTCAAATACTTGCTTCCTTCACAGGTGGTGTTCGTAAGCTGAATGTCTTCCTCATTCCTTACTATTAGCAAAGACTTGGCAGAGAATGTGTTTCTAAGTTCATGCCTTGAGTGCTAGCAGACCATAATCACCAAGTGAACTCGAAGATGTCCTTTACAGTACCATTAGAGAACAAAATATAAATATTCCTCCAGCAGTATTTGTAAGAACAAATATATGTGCCTGAGTCTGGGTGAGGAATTGACTGAAATGTCTGTGAAACACCAGGTGAGTTGTAAGTGATACAAACTGCATCTAGGAGTGGTTATTTCTGTGATGCTCTGTTCTTGTACTTGTTAGAATAAGAAATACTTACTTAAGGTAGGCTGAGCTATTGTTTACAGAGTGTCACAACATGAAAAATGGCCACACGTGTTTCATCTCTGAACTTTGCAGAACTTTCCAGCAAGAGGTTTTGACATGGAGGCCAGATTTGGATTAAGCTTGTGTATGGTGCTTAAGTGTACTTGTAAACCTTGGAGAGCTGCTATTAAGGCTTTCACAAACTCAGCTTTAATGGCAATTGTTTGCTCCCCATTTCCTCCTTCCCATGTACTTCATCTCTTTTGGAGGCTTCATTGGGTTTGGGGTGATGTTGGATAAGGGATTTTTTTTATTTCTCAGGTAGGGTTTTGGTTGGTTGGTTTGGCTTTTTGTTAGGGCCTTTTTTTCTTTTTTTTCTTTCTTTCTTACTTTCAATTTCTTTCCCACTCCTTAGTGGTAGCTTTATGAAGTAAGATACAAAAATACAAGCTACATGTAACTTAAGGAGAAATGTCTGCCTGTGGCCTTTTGCAAGCTATGCACCACAATCTGGAAGATGTGGCTGGGATGGGTTGAGCGCCAGCTCTGGATGAGTCTCAGTGTAGCCAACACTGAGTAGCGCCCTCGACACTTCTGTAGTGCTCAGAATTTGGGTTTTCCACGTGGCAATGCTTTGCCACAGAGTTTGAGGCTGGCAGGGTGCCTGGCCTGGCCTCGCCGCCTCCCCAAGCAGCCCTCTGCGTGGGTATGGAAATCTCCCTGACATTTCTGCACCTCATTTCAGCACACGCTGGACATGGTGTGTGTGTTCCCCCTTGATATAAATTACGTTCCATCCCAAAGCTCCTCGTTGTTGTCATGGGGTGGGATTCCGTGGTCTGAGTGAGTCACAGATTCCCGGACTGGAGAACCCCATGTGAAATCTGAGGAGTGGAGGACACTTGAGATGGGGTGACTGAATCCCCCTTTCCACACTCCAAATGGAATGTGTAGGAATAGCCTCCCTTTCCTTATGTGCCCCTGGCGCCACTATTAACAACAGTAATCAGCATTTACATTTTAGTGCTCTCTTAAAAGCTGAAGTAAATCTAAATAGTCTCTACCACGAGAACAGCAGGGGCTTTTTCTTCCCCACTCAGTTGTTGGTTCACTAACATTTCAGTCCAGTGGTCTGTCAGGTCTTATTCTCAGAGGAGGAGCTGTGTCTTGTGCCTGCTGTGCTCTTGGTTCTGTGTTTCTGTCGATTTTGTGTGACTTAAAGACTTCTCAGTTACTCAGGGTTTGCGTGCTTTCGTAAAGTGGTAGATTTTGCATCATTTTGAGCTGTTTCATCATCTATTATGGAATTGCTTTGCTCTAGTATTTTTCAAAATCCTGTTACTGAAACTGCTAAAATAATCAGGTTTTGATCAGGCTGGTTTGGGTCTGATCCCTTTGACACACCCCCTCCCACTGCTACTCCATCCCCACAGTGAAGTGAACACCTCTTTCTGTTGTCTAAATCCCAAAGTCACGTCGGGTCTGGGTTTGGCAGCACACAGCTTAACAAAACACAGGGGAAAAGGCTTTTCCATTCCTGTGCTCATGCAGAATTTGGCCGTGGAGCCGTGGCTATTGCTAATCCTGCATTATCCAAGGGGGTGTTTCACAGAGGGAGCGATGCTGCCGTGTGCTCCGTGCCAGCCGGGAGGGAACAGCCCCGACTCAGGATGGGGAATGCCAGCTCTGGTGGGGTCGGAGTCTCGGGAGCCTCTTCAGAATTCCTGGCAGCAGCAGGAGCTCCTACTGCTGCTGCAACACGATTCCTCATGTGCCCTCTCCTGACTGAGCTGTCTGAGAGGGATAGGCTATCCTTCCCGTGTTTAAAATGTCTTTTGGAGTCACTCAGCAGGCCTAGGAGGAGTGAATAATGTGCCAAGCTCCTGGGAAGAAGCTTATTTTTGCTTTCTCAAACTGATACCCTACAGTTGTAGGAGAGGAGCCTGATTTATTTTATTTAAATGAATTAGTTGTAAAGAAAGACTTCTGGATTCCCAAGTTTTTTCGAGTGCAGCTGTGGGAGAATTCACCCACTTATTGCTGAGTTTTGCTCCCCCATCTGATAATTTTTTTTTTTCCCTTCTTTTTCTAAATTACATTTGCAAAGGGAACCTTCAAAATGTCTTGGATGCGTGAATCAAAACTGTGAAGAGGTCTCAGCTGCTCCATTCATCTGAACAGATTTCTGACACAAATACAGTGTGGATTTCGGAAAGCAAAGCACTTAAATACTTGATTCTCTTAAAGCACGTGCTTAAGCACCATTGAAGTACCTGCTCGTTTATGCAGCTCTGTGCATTTGGTGAGGGGTTGTTGTTCGGGCTGCTTCCCTGCTCAGAACCTTTGCAAAAAGAGCCAACTAAAGACTGAAGTGCTTTTATCAGCACTCTGAAAAACATCCTTCATGCTGAAATCGAAGGTGTGCAAGTTGAGCTTAGTAACAAAATATTTCTGGGACTGCAAGTCTCATTTTCCCTACTCATTCTTAGTTCACTGCAAAATTCTGCTGCAATTCCCAGTGCATCTAGGAATTTTTTTTGGAGATCGTAATTTCATTGTGCGCTTCAACATTTCACTGCAGGCAGCCATAAGGACGGGGAATCACTTAAAATGCTGTAGTTTGGGTACTCAGTGCTGAGTAACACACAGCCTTTAATATATTTATCCACAATTATCTTTCTGAGGTTTCTATTATTACTCCATCTGGGAAAACAGGGTACAGAGAAGTAAAACCAGAAGTCAGACAACCTGTCTGCAGCACAGTGAGGAATTGGACCCCTGGTTCCCAAGCTGCCACTGCAATCACTGTACTGCATTCCTCAAATCTGTAATAATTAAAATGACAGTCTGAGCCATTGGCTGATGTGGTGGGCTGGAGCCTTTACACTTGGGAATATGAGAATGGGAAATCAGTGAAGCTAGCAAGAGACTTTTTCTGGCTCTTCCAGTAGTAGCTAAGCAGTAGAACACCAAATTTATTAAATAACTGAAGATTTTTATTTCACAGACCGGTTTTATTTTAGCTTTACAAAAGCATGTTTTGATTCATCTCAACTTAAAAATGGAACATAAAATTGGTACAGGAGTTTAATCGTCATGAGAGAACTCTGAAATGTAGTTAATAAAAATGTTTTATCTGTGTGAACATATACTAGTCTCAACCTCTATTAATCATTCTAACAATGTGCATGAGTTTAGGTAATGTGTCTTCTAATAAATGTTCCTGTGGGCAATCTGCTAGCCATTGCCAGTTTCTTAAATGAGTACCTTAATGATTTCTGTAAGATTTTTTTTCCTGTGATCTTGAATTGAAACTGCAGAAGAAGACACTTTGATAATACCAAGTTTTTTTGAATTATCCAATAGGTTATGTAACGCTCATACTCAAATAATGCTAGTCTAGTGTTGTTAATTTACTGTGTTTCTCTGTTCCATTTAGTAAAAGGATTCAACTGGAAATGCTAGTCTGGGCTGTTGGAAAAATGTCTTACGAATGTGATTTTGCTAGTTCAGTTGTGGTCTGTAATTTTTTAAATAGCAGTAACTGCATGTTGAAATGATACTGGGTGAACTAAAAGTCTGCTGTTTGTTTAGAGTCTCCACTTAGGTTTGTAGTTGAGGTTTTCATTCATTCAAAGAATTCCTTAAAATTCAAAACCAAGTATTCAGTAGCCAAAAACAATTGGTTCTGTTGTGCTTTAGTATATTAGAAGCTGTGTTCTCAGATGTCATTATCTTTTGCAGCAGTAATATTTTATGATAAAGTTTGTTGTTATTATTCCTTTAAAATCTTTGTGGTGGATAAATATATTTGTAGTTTTCAAACAAAGAAAAACTTTGACAACTGCAAAAGTGGAATTAATATTTTGGACATATGCAATTCAGTGAATATTTTAATATTCCTGTATTTTCCCTATACTGCCTACAGTTTCTCCTTAGGCACAATTTAAAAGGCTGTAGAACTGATTTCTCCTGGGGAGTGTCTCACCAGGTTACAGCGTTTGTGCTGTGGATTCTGCTGTGTTTTAGTTTTGTCTAGGTAAATATGGCTTAATGAGCTGTAATCAGTGGGTGCTCCTGGAGGTTCTGCACAACAGTTGGGTTGTTTATTTCTCATGGTACAGAAGTCTGGGAGAAGATAATAGAAGTGACAAAAAAAGAGTTCATTTAGAGTAGTTGTGGTCAGGAAAGCACATTAACTTATCAATTTATTTTGTCATAGTAATTAAATATGATATTTAGATCTAGAGATTCGTAGATTTTGCAGTTGCTTCAACCCTTACTGGGAAATCAGAAATCTGTTGCTGTATGACTTCTCCTTTCTCTTTCTTCTGCCTTTTAACTTTCTTTTTTTTTCCTTACCACTGCTCTGGTAATTTCCTAAATATTGAATTTCAATAAAAAATATTAACATTTGAGTGGGTCTTAGGAAGCTCTTTTATACAGACTGTATGTATTTAGAAGGTAGCTGAATGGTTGCCTTAATGTCCTGCTGAACATTAATTTCCAAAGCTGGTTTGGATTTGGCATGACTACAGCTCAGATGGGCACTGTCATGTGAGATGTTAACACTGTAATACATGTTACAGCACTAGATCAAGAGAGGCTTTTTAAAAGGATTGCTGAGTTCTGTTCTAATGTGTTAAGTGCTTTCCAGATTTCATTCTCTTTAAGGAAGCTTCTTTGCAGCAATCCAATTTCATTAAATTTATCAGTATTTTCCTAGCACTGGGTAATTAAAATAAAACAAAAAATGGGAAAGGTGGCAAAACACTTCTTAGAATAGTTGTTGTATATAAACTGAATTGGCTACAGGTGTCATCTCCTGCAAGAGGCTTTTGGGAGTACCTGAGGAATTTGCATAAATGCATTGTCTTTTTTGAATTACCTAAAGGTGTAGTGAGTAAAGTTGTACTGAATACTGGCTTGATGGTGCATTTGTTTGAGACTCTACCTTAAAGGCGACCTGCAAGCCTTACTTTTACCAGATAGTCAGAAAGCCTGACAGAATTTCAGTTTTATTGCCTTAAATACAGTGCAGACCATATCAGTGCTAGTTGTTCCATTTTAATAACAGCACACTGTCAACTTCATTACTGTTTGAAATGTGAAAATTTGGTTGCAGATAAACAGTTTACTTTCGGAAGCTGGAGAAATACAGTCTTTAGATAAAATGTGTTCCCAAATGTTTGAGGAAATTAGTCTGATTGTATTGCTGTTACTTTTGCTGGATATTTGATGTTTTTATTGGAAATCTTGTTTTGTTTTGGTTTTTTTAAGGGATTTTTTATTTGTGATTTTTATTCTATTTTTGGGTTGAGACTGCAAAAGCCCACCCAGAGGTACAGAGGTTTTTGAAGGAACAGTAAGATGATCAGTAATTTTCAGTTAGCTGAATCCACATTTAAGATGTTTCATGTTGGAAGGAACAGGTGAATGCTGGTTATGGAATGTGAATGCTGGTTATTGTGAACATGTATTTCTGAGAGAAGTACTGAGACCTCAATAATAGCTAACAGCTTTGCATTTGATGTTTAAGTGCATGGATATACACATTTACACTACAATGCATTGCTGGTTAGATTTTTTGTTTGGGTTTGTTTTGTGTTTTTTTTTAAAAAAAGATAGGTCCATTCTTAGAGATTTTCTAGATGGCTTAAAACCAAATAAGGGAATATTTGCCCTGGGAGATTAAGAACAGTTAACATTACAGCTACTTTAGTAGTTCTTATTCTTTACATTTTTAATATCTGATTATTTTCTGACTTCTAGTTGCCTGTAGGTTTTGAATTAAAAACTTGCCTCTGGGAAATCAATCATAAAATATTCATTCACTTTAAGGAGGCAAGGATTTCATCTGTGTACATCCCTTTTAAGCTTGTAAATACAAGTTTTCAGTGGATTTCTAGCCCATGAAAGCAAATTGCAGAGTTCAGTATGCAGAAGGACACTTTTGCTCATATTGAATATTTATGCCAGTTCAGTTAATGAGTGAAGGAGGATGCATGTGTGGTGTAAGGATCTCATTATTGAGCTGTGGTAACTGAAATGTTTGTGCTGCCATTGACCAGCCCTGCAAGTGGAACTGAAGAGATGCATCCAGCACAAGTGCCATTGCTGGGCATTTTAAAACGGCTTTTTATTCCACACTGCCCTATCCAAGGAAGTATTTAGTAGAGATATTACGCACTCTTGAAGAAAAACAAGATTTCAGGGAAGAACTGGTTTGGTTTTGTCATCATTTGTTTCATGTACAGAAAGAGTGTAAAGGTGAAAATCTTCCAGGGAAGGAGGATTTTGATGCCAGGATTTATGTTGCATCAGGAGCATAAGCAACCTTTTCCCCACTCTTATCACATGATTTTTCTAATAACTTGTGGTGTTTGGGTGTTGTAAGAACAGGTTTCACTCCTGTTGTGTTACCATACTGGATTTTGCAGTGGTGCATAGTCCTGGGCAGCACTAACAACTTTGTTTCTACTTTCAGCGATATCATCCACCTGCCAAGCAAAAATGTACTCATATATATGATGCTGTCTATTTTGTTACTTGAAAACATACGCAACATGAAACTAAACATTGGCTTTAGGCTTGCCTTTTCCTATTAGTTCAGTTTAAGAGTGGTAGGCTGCATGTCCTGTGTATTTACATATACAGAAGAAAAGTTTGTGCAACAGTAAAATAAAATTCAATGGATTTTTTTTAAAAAACTGTGTTCAGAGTGATTCAAGATTTTCCTTTCAGGTTTGCTGTTCCTTACTTTTAGCTGCAGAATAGTGAAATTTAGTGAAGGCCTGTAGTAGCTATGCCAATGATAAGTAATCTTAATTTTTAATAAAACTGTCTCAGAAATGTTTTCATGAAGTTCTTTAAATTGGATACCATGTATTTTTTGCTTTATTTGATTTTTAGTTTCTTTTAGAATGTTGTTTATGTATCCTGAATTTCTGCCTAAGACAATGCATGGGGGTTGGGTTTGGATTTTTTTTTAAAGGAAAAAATGTCTTATGCAATTATATCTTAATCCTAAATATTTTCTTTCTGTTTTTTGTTTTGTGTTTCTGACTTAGGAGTTTTATGTGCTTGGTGGAAATGGAAAAGGAGGAAAAGCAAGCTGGCCTCTTGAAGAAAGAAGGCAGCAAATACGTTGTGGAACTTTTTTCCTGTGAAACCATGTTTTGAGCAATCCTCCTAGACGTCATCCATAGATATCCTCGATATCAGCTGATTGCTATGATTGGAAACCTGGCTCATCAAACAGTGTACACTGGGAGAAGCCTGCCTAGGATAATACATTTTCTATTGTTTCTGAAAGTCTCTAAGAAAACACTGTAGTCATCTGCCTGTTATTAACTCTGCATCTTTATTGAGCAAAACTAGTCTTTGAAGTGAACAGAAACAGAGCCTTTTTGGAAACTTTTATTGAACATGACTCATGGAGAAGAGCTTGGCTCTGAGATGCACCAGGATTCTGTTGTTCTAACTTACCTAGAGGGATTACTAATGCATCAAGCAGCAGGAGGCTCAGGTACTGCAGTTGACAAAAAGTCCACTGGGCATAGTGGGGAGGATCAAAACTTTAAGATTTCAGGAAATATATTTCCCAGCTGTCAGAGTAATGGTCCGGCTCTTAACACAAGTACATATCGGGGATCTGGCATGCTGCACCTCAAAAAAGCAAGACTGTTGCAGTCTTCAGAAGACTGGAACGCAGCAAAGAGAAGGCGGTTGTCTGATTCCATTGTGGATTTAGATGGAAAAAAGGAAGCTTTGTTGGCTGGCATGGTTGAAAATGTGCCTAAAGGCAAACAGGATAGCACATTACTTGCCTCTTTGCTTCAGTCATTCAGCTCTAGGCTGCAGAGTGTTGCTCTGTCACAGCAGATTAGACAGAGTCTTAAGGAGCAGGGATATTCTCTTAGCCATGATTCTTTACAAGTGGAGAAAGATTTAAGGTGCTATGGCGTTGCATCCAGCCACCTGAAGACTCTGCTGAAGAAGAGCAAAGCAAAAGATCAGAAGCTGGACAACAGCCTGCCTGACATCACTAAGAACCTGCCCAAGGAGAGGTTTATAGAATCCCCTCATGCAGTGCAGAGCAGCCCTAAGGTGATGAACGAGCCCCTGTCGTGTGCTGCAAGGTTACAAGCTGTTGCAAGCATGGTAGAGAAACGATCCAGCCCCGCTGCTTCACCCAAGCCCAGCGTAGCATGCAGCCAGCTGGCTTTGCTCCTGTCCAGTGAAGCCCACTTGCAGCAGTACTCCAGGGAACATGCTTTAAAAGCACAAAATGCCAATCAGATTGCAAGCGAGAGACTTGCAGCCATGGCCAGGTTACAAGAAAGTGCCCAGAAGGACATAGGCCAGTTTGGACTGGCCAAAGGAATGACAAGCCATCTCAATGGTCAGGCAGGATCATCCCCCAAAACAGCCGCTAGCAAAGGCAATATGGCACCATTTCAGAGTTCAGTGGGAATCATGCACTCACCTCCCAAAACTGTGGGGTACAAAAGTAGTGTGGAAAGGAGTAACCTGAAAACCTCTCCCAGCAACAGTTTGCTGTTACATCTGCTGAAGAGCCAGAATACCACCAAGCACGTGAAAGGGCGTGAGCAGAGTGAGAGAGCCAGCATTTTTGAAGACAGCAGCACACCAACAACTGTTGATGAGTATTCAGACAACAATCCCAGTTTTACAGAAGACAGCAGTGATGATGAAAGCTCCCATTCTAACTGTCTTCCTATAGACCTGTCCTTTAAACAGAGAACAGATAAACCAGATGCAGGTCCACCTGCATCACTGGATAACCTGACTCAGTCCTTGCTTCGTAACTGGGATCCAAAAGTTTCCTGTCCAGACATCAAGGAAGAGAAAGACACTCCAAAAGCTTCTAAGCTGAATCCCCACCAGAAAGTAACACTACTTCAACTGTTACTTGGGCATAAGAGTGAAGAGCAGGTAGACAAGAGTAATGATCCTCAGGGACCACACAGTACAGCTGATGTGGCAAAATTCTCTGTACAGACTGGGAAAAGGACTCCTGTTGCTGACAGTCCCAGTGCCAACCGAATGACTCCATTAAGCACTCCACCCTTGCTGGCTTCTGCAAAAGCAGACTCTCCTATAAATCTCTCCCACCAGTCCCTGGCTGTCAAGCGGAGCTCACCACCCTACCCCTGCAGCATCCAGCCGGACAGACTGATGAATTCTGCATCTAAACACTTGATAGACCTGTCCAAAAGCAAAGAAATTCAAGGAGCTAAGCTGAGCAGGACCGACAGTCCCCAGAACTCCTCGGCATTCAGTGCCAGCAAGCTGCTGCAGAACCTGGCTCAGTGCGGCATGCAGAGTTCCATGTCGAGTGAGGAACAAAGAGCTGGCAAACAGCTGCTGGCAGGGAACATGGATAAACCTGTGGGCTTGATTGATAGATTGAACAGCCCTCTGCTTACGAATAAATTGAGTATGCATGAAGAAAATAACAAAATATTCAGTTGTCAGCCCACACCCGCTGAACAAGGACTTCCAGGCTCGGAAATAGAAAATCTCCTTGAAAGGCGCACTGTCCTTCAGCTGCTTCTGGGAACTCCCAATAAAGGTAAAAGTGAAAAGAAAGAGAGGATGCTTTTAAGAGATGAAAGTTCTCAAGAACAGACAGACAAGGCTTTGAATGAGCAAATATTGACGGTGAAAATAAAAACTGAACCATCTGACGAATCAAATGCTCCTTATAATTCAAATGCACAACAAGTAAGAGAATGCAAGGGTAACAAATTCCAAGGGTTTGTTCATTCACTGCAGAGAAACACAGCTGCTTCTCCAGCATCCGAGGAGGTGAAATCTGAGCCTCTTTCACCTCAAGATTTCTCTTTTTCCAAAAATGGGCTGCTAAGTAGGTTGCTGAGACAGAATCAAGACAATTACCCTGCAGATGAGCTGGACAGGAGTCACCGAAACAACGAGCTGACACACCTTGAATCTAAGAGTCTTTGCACAGTACCGAAGAAGAGGAAGCTTCATGCAGAGCCTTTGGAAAGCCCATTAAAAAAGATGAAAAGTAATGTGTCTGATGCTGGAAACAATCACGCTTCTCCTACCGAGGCGCTGTACGGGCCTTTGCTTAACCAGCAAGAACTGAAATTCAGCAGGAGTGATGCTGAATTTAAATATGGTGTAAGTCATGGTTCAAATAGTGAAACTGAAAATAGGAGTTGGTCTAGAGATAGTAAAGGCTTTAATGTGTTGAAACAGCTGCTTCTCTCAGAAAACTGTGAGAGAGATCTGTCACAACATAGGAATAACATACTAACAGAGGGCAAGAAAAAAGGAAACAAAACCAGTGCAGCAGTCAATAAACCTGAATTCACCATTTCTTCAGTAAGATCGTTGGTGGGAAGCCCTGTGCAACAGAACAATTGTGTAGATCACAGAACATTTCAGTATCCTGTAGGAGTAAAAAGTCCGGCCAGCTCCCCCTTCCCTGAACATTTGGGGAGCACAGTGTCCAGACTGGAGTCCGACCAGTTTAGCATGTGTTCCATGCCCAGTGAGAAGGGGCCCATCAGATGGGTGATCACGGGCATGGACAAGAATGATTATGAGAAGGACTCTCCGAGACTGACCAAAACCAATCCAATATTGTACTACATGTTACAGAAAGGTGGCAGCTCTGCCAGCAGCCAAGAAGCACATGACAAAGAAATTTGGAATGAACCTTCGTTTTCTGAGAGTTCAACCCGCGTTACAATCAAAGAGGAGTTGACATCTGACACAGAGCTTAAAACTCCTTTTAGTAACTTAAGAAGCCCTTACAACAGCCATATGGGGAGTAACACCTCCCATCAGCATGGTGGTGTGAATGGAGAAGTGCACGGACTTCTGGAAAAAGTGCGAACAATCAAAAAAGAGCCAGAATAAACTGCAGCCTCCTCAGTGAGTTTACAATCAGCGGTTTTGAATCTTTGTTTTAAAAGAAAAAATTAAAAAAAAAAAAAAAGAAAAGAAAAAAGAAAAATGAGTATGAACTTGACTACTGTATAAATTGAGCATGATTTAAAAAAAAAAGCATGGTCTAATTGAAACATGTTTTCATTTGACAAACTTTTTATTTTTCTGGTGATGTTATTTAAAAATACATGTAGATAAAATTTGCTTTACAGTAGATTGTCACAAGGAAACTAGAAAGGGTTGTAATTTGTACAAGACATTTCTGTATGTATCAGATTAAGTTATGAGTACTCTTTGATCAGAGTCTTATTTGGATCTGTAAGCTTTTGGTATAACATAAAGTGTAAGCGTACAGCCTAGGTGGTGGTAATGCTGCGTTTCTTCCCTCCCTGTAAAATAATCCTTATTTTTTTGAAGCCTGAGCATAGAGACGGTGTACTTTTTTTTTTTTTTTTGGAATGTTTTAATATGTTTTGTGAAATTTTAAGAATAACTTTTAAGAAATGGAGCAGTCCGTCCAAGGTATTAGCTCATCATATTGGAAAACCTGTGTCAGTGTTAATAATTGAAGTGCACTGAAATGTATTTTTTAGTGCTTCCAAAATTTGTATTGTTATTTTTAAATCTTGTTTGTGGTCCTGCCAGAATAGTGGTGTAAAATCTATTTTTTCTTCCTTGCCCTGCTCTCAACTAATGCCTTCCTCAGAATTCTTAGCCATAGCTATGAGTTACTAGTTAGAATTAAGGGGTTTTTCTAGGTTTTTATAAAAAAGGCAGATTTTGATAGGCCGTGCAAGTACTGCATGAGTCCTTTTGTCAGCACATTCCTGTCACTTCCCTGCCTAAAAGGGGAAAGCCAAAATGCCTCTTGGAGCAGTGTGATTGAGAAGGCTTAGTACATATATTCAGTGAGGAAAATGCTGGAAAGCTTGTGAAGGGGATGAGTGGAATTGTCTGTTGAGCACCCTCCTGCTTCCCTGTGGAAGAATACCAACTGCACTAAAGCACCACATCAGACTTTCACTTAAAGATGGAATATGATTTTAATGAAAAATGTGTTGGCCTCTTCCTACAACTGGGGAAAAGAATCTATGATCTGCCAATATTTATTACTCTCTGAACAGCTGATCCATGGTTTAATGCACTACCCTTTCACTGCAGAAAATCTGACTTTAGAATAATTTTCCAGGTAGCGCTGAGGATAAAACTGTGGTTTTGTCATGTTCTGTAATGGATAGTAGGATATATCTGAGAAATCCTTCCCTGCCCTTTTTCTCAATCCCCACCTGTGCTGTGATTTGTAACATCTGGCAGTATCAGCCTGAGATGGGAGGAGCTGAAAATTGCAGTCAGAGCTGAGACACCTTAAAAGAATTGCTGGCTGGGGAAGAGTCGTGTGGCTCTGCTTTCCCCTTAGTACTGTCAGTGTTCACTCCATTTGCAGCCTTATTTCTCTGGGGGTAGGAAGGGGACAAAATCCAGTTCATCTAAATTATATGAATTATTGGCAAGCAGAAGTTTTGCTGAACTCTTTACTCTCCTAAAAAAAATTGAAAATCCTCTGTGGCTTCTTGATTTCACTGATAATCCTCCTTGCCATCAGCAAGCAGCTAAGCAGTTGGCTTGCACGGTTAATGAAAGCTACACTCTAGTTTAATTTTGGGTTTTTTCACCATTGTGAGCTGATGACATGACAAAACTGCTGTTTCTGTCCATCTTGTGTCTGCATAGCAGACATGAGTGACGGGGCATTTTGCCCTTTTCTGCTGGTTTGGTTTCAGAGATCCTTTTCCCAGAGCAAGCTGTTGTCCCCCTCTTGTCCCTGTCCCCAGCCCAAGATCAGTTCTCTTTCCAGTGCAGGTCCTAGTGAAAGGGACTTCTCCTGTCTGACAGCTGGAAAATGCACCACTATTCTGTTTTGCCCCCCTTGGGGGGATACCTTCTTTTAGGGAACACAAATATTTGACAGTATCTGGTACAAAACATTCCCCCTGGTTTTTATGAGAAATAACAGAGCAGTTTAAAGATATATTTTTATGTTATTTCGGTGAAGCATAATATATTAATGGGCTGTACAAAGAAGATTTATATTTTAAAACCTTCACACAAATCTAATATCATTTTAAATGTCATTGTCTGAAGTATAATATAAAAATAAAATTTTGTTTGTCTTTAATATTGCATTTATAAGTGGCCCAATGACAATTCAGATGTCTCATAGAATAATCATTAATGAGATAAAGTATATTTTGGATTGACAGTGGAACTGAATTCTTTTTATATGAGTCAACCCAGCAGAAATATTAAAAAGATGGTATTTGTTCCATCCATTAAATGTCTTTTAAAGTCTTAACTGATTATTTTTATTGAAACAATGTGTATATAGGTAGGAAATGTATACAATATAGAATAATAGATGGTCCCCAGACTAAATACAGGGCTATAATTTGCTTGAAGAGCTCCACAGAAAAATGCAGTGCGAGAGGATGTGAAATTACCTGGTTGGAAAAATTTCACCAAAATTAGGTTGAGATGAAGAGTGGGGAAGAGATTCTGACCCTAACAAAAAATAATATTGGAATCAAGCAATGTGCTGATCTTTGTATTTATTCTAGGGTAGTCTTTTGTTATAATATATACTTTTGAACATTTAGTTTTGAAAGTTTTATAAAACAGTTAAGTTAAAATGTTAACAGTTTGACCAGTTAAGGATCTAGCTTTCTTTTTAGTTGATGTCAATGAAAGGGTATTGCCATTCTCACAGATGTCAGTAAACTCTAATATGCAAGAATTTAAGTTTGGGACATGATGTTCATGAAAGAATCTTATCTTCCTGTAGACATTGCAGTCTCAAACAGCAGGTAACAAGGCTGAGGCCCTTGAGAGAGGGCAGGACATGCCAAGGGAATGCTCAGTCTGCTGCTGAGAGGGCAGCTGTCTCCTCCTGTATGGAATTCTCCAGTATCACTGGTGTTACCCCCTCCCTAGGGAAGAGAGGTCTTTGAATCTACCCCATCCACATTTACAGCATTGACACCCTAGGACCAAAGGCTCTTTAATTAGTTTTTATCTTGTAGCATGCATGAGTAGAAAGGAGTTGCTATTTTTTTTTTTCCTTGGGGACTTTACCATCAGAAAAGAGGGGTATGGGAGCTGGGTTTGTTGCCCCAGGAGAGACTGGTAGGGCTGGCCACGTTTTCCCAAGCAGCTCTGAGATCCCTGATTTCCACCAGTCCCTGTAGATGGATTGCAAGCCAAGGTCACCTATTGAGTAGCACTTGGTACTCCCAGCAGCTCCTGCCTCCTGTAGGCCTTCTGACCATGGATTGGCAGCAGAATGGGGTCCTGGCAGATCTCAGCAGCAGCAGCTGTACAGAGTGGTGCAGGATCAGCGGGTGCTGGTGTGTGATCTCACCCTCAAAGGAGCAGGGAGGGAGGGGAGAGCACATCCCAGTTACAGCCAGCTGAGACTGCTGGAGGAAAGCTGCCTCCAGCTCTCAGAGCAGTGAGGAGGTGAGTCAGGGAATTGTCTCTATGCCACGCTTAGAGCTGCGATTGCAGCCCCTTGGAACTTTAACCTGAACTAACTTTGGCCCCACTTAGCTGGGAAGGGCTGGGGCTGCAGCTGGTGGGTTGTGGAGTGCCCAAACCCCCTGGATTTGGGGATTGCCATGCAGATATGCCTTTTCTTTCCAGAGGGAAATGTCTGGGCCTCAAATATCCAGGTTTCTAGTGTCTCCTCTGCCAGAGCTTGAGAAAATGTTGGTGGGTAATGCATGACTGCAGAATCAAAGGTGGAGAGCTGGAGGGCTTCTCTGCTGCTGCCACACAGCTGGGCAGCTCAGTTTGAGAAAAAGGGAATTCAGCCATAACTCTTACTTTTCGTAGCCATTTACTCTTAGTGATGTTTCTAAATTTTTAATTTACAAATGTTTTTAAAAGAAAGAAATGAGTGGTTTAAATTTTCCCTGTTAAATGTTGGTGAAAGTATTACAGCTCTCATTGACGTCAGTGACATGATATTACCAGTTTGTTCTCTGCCACATCTTACAGAGGAGAAAACTGGTAAGTATATATTATATATATATTTATATATAATGTAAATATGTTGACTTGTTACGCCTATAATATGTTGAAATTGGTTTTTAAAAGGTGATGTAAATAGTGGTTTCCTTAATGAAAAATACATATTTTGTATTGTTCTAATGCAAAGGAAAAAAACCTTTTAATCTTTTTTGTTATGTATATTCCATGTATAAGTGTAAATATGATCACATAGGTTTAAAAACTTTTGCATGTATGTATACAGTTGCAAGTCTGGAAGAATGTATAGAAAAATTCTTTTATTTAAAGTTGTGATTACCTGCTGCATGAAAAGTGCATGGGGGACCCTGTGCATCTGTGCGTTGGCAAAAAAAAAATAAAAATGTCTTAAGTCAGGTCAGTTCAAAACACAACAGTATTCCACTTCTGGACATGACTTCTGCTGTGGTATTTTAGCTTTGTGAAAGAATGTGCTTCAATTCAAAAGGGTCTGGAAAAAAAATGCAAACCTACTTTTAAAACATCAAGTTCTCATGCAACTATAATAAGTCATGTAAGTTCAGGACTCCATGAAATATTGTACCAGGACTATTCCATCCCTGTAAAACAAAGGAGTACTGATTTTCATTGCCATACATAAGAATTCGGGATTTTACCACAACCAGTTTTATTGTGATGTGTCTTCAGTAATTTAACTGGTCTCATTTTTTTTATTAGAAATTAATTTCCTCATGTGATGTCACAAAACTGTACATACTGCAGTGTGAAGTTTTTTTAAATCTTTCAGTGTTTACTTCCTGCAGAAGATTTGAATAAATGAGAAAAATGCATTGTCTTGATGGTTTTTAAATCTGCTTTATTTCATGTGTATTTGCATTTGTTGGAGTGTTAGTGGGCTCTTTGCATCAGTGCTGTTGATACAAATTTCTGACAACAAAAGTACCTCAAGGAACTTGGGCACACACAGCCTTCAGCAAGGCTCCTGAGTGGAAGCTGGGAGTTGTAGAGCTGGAAATAAAACAGTCTAAATCAGATTAGCAGCTTTACTTCACCAAGCTCTGAGTTATGTTTTATTTAAATACCCTTCTGCTTATTAACTTGAAATCAGTGACCATAAACTGGAAACCTCTAAATGGGAATTCTCATGTGAAAATAATTTTGAATGTTAAAACATTGTTCAAGTCCCTTGTGCAGGGCATAAAGATCCGTTTTCCCATAAAATCTACTTTGGTTCATATGACAAAGAAAACTTCTCAGTTTATTCTATTTATGTTCTTAAGCAAATTTATAGAATAAGTGAGCACAGTTTGCCCATGAAGCCCACACAAAGGTTTAACCGTGCACTTCCATCATATTTTGGAGTTTTTAAGTCAGCTTATGACATAAGTGCAAATGATGGATTGCAGCATTAGTGCAAGTGCTGTTTCTCCAGAAAATATTTGGTCCAGGGTGTCCAGACAGTGTCTGGAGCAGTACAGTTGCAGGCAAGCACATAGGATAGGTCATGACTGTCTTGGGTAACACTAACCGCTATTTTCATGAATCGTCCTACACTTCCTGGTCTCAGCAATTAATCATCTGCCTGAAGTTCTTTGGAAGCATTCTGGAAAGCAGAAAATAGAACAGATAAATTAAAATTTATGTAATTTTAAAAGAGTAATTCCAAGTCTGTAGATCTCAGCTAGGGCTTCCTGAACTGTATAACAGCATTTGTATTATTTGGTATCCAAAATGGAGCAGGATGGGGATGCTGTCTCACTTGAGTTACATCACCTTGCAGTATGGATGTAATGCCACCAGTGATGCTCAACTGTGCTTCAGAGGGAAAGGACCCTGACCCAGCTTCTGCACAGACTCCTCTCTGAAAGTAGGCTTGATGTGAGGTATCAATGGCTGAGCCAAAATGCAGCCACCTGGAAAAGCAATATCCCTAAGGGGCCAATCTAATCTTCTAATGGCAGTGCAGGTTGGAAATAATTTCTTGAAACACATGGTCTCATCAGTGTTGTGTTTCTTTTGGTTTTGAGTCTGCCCACCAGGCAAAGCCGACACTCTGCCTCTTTCTTCAGTGGTGATGCCCTAGGAGGGTTCCATGGAGCACCTGAATATCTCTGACTTTTCTGTTATTATTTGGCAGGGGTTTCAGGCTCTTGTAAATTCACTGTATTTACTGAGTTGTGCTGTTACACCAAGTACACTTGCACAGTGTCTGCCAGAGCAAGCAGGGCTGTGGAGCTGAGTGTGTGGTGTGCTGAACAGCCTGTGGGGTGACGAGGATGTGGAACGGGTGTGATATCCCAGGAAACATTCTCCTCTGAGTGAATGTTCACAGCATTTGCTTGGTGATTCTGAATGAACTCACTCAAAAGTGCTTCACACTGCCAGTGAACTCTCCACAGGTAGACCTATGGTCACATGGAATCTTCTTGGTCCCCAGCTTGTTCCTCACAGAATGAAAATTGCATGTGGTGTCAATGTTTTTGGTTTTTATTCACGAAACAGCTGCTGGATGAAGGAACTATTATTTTTGCTTCAGAGATTTCCAAAGGGAGGGTGATAGCAACTGTGCTCATGGGACTTGGCACCCCAGTCCTCTCTGCTCCTGAGTGAAATGAGCTGTAGCATTGTGGGTGTCAGGGACAGGTGTGGACTCTGATAGATCATTTGCAGGGATGTGCATTGTGAAGGCCTTTATAAGAGTGAAGAAACCTACTGCAGTAGTACAAGCATGTCTTTAAATAAGGAAAGTAAAGCAAATTATTCTTCACTGACTAAACTTGCCATGCAAAACGTGGGTTTGAAACTAAAGAATACAATGACAATGTTTTGCTGTAGGGCACAGCTTGGCACATTAGGGCTGTGGAATACACCCAGGGGAATGTCTGTAGGGATTTGATATGAGCCTAGAGAAGAGGCTTTTGCAGAGGAGAAGAGGATATGCAGGCAATAATTGCTGATAATATTTTTTATTTCCTTTTGCTTGTCAGAGTGACTCAAAGAGAGCATGGCACAAACTTGGGGCATAAAAATCCTCTCTGCTGGTAGCTATCAATGCTGCTAATGAAGGAGCATATGCTGATCCAAGCTCACAGCAGCCCACTTTGATTTGGCTTTCTAAGGAATGCTTTCTCTTAATGAATAGAGATTTGTCTCTATTTCCAGATTACTTTTCTGGTTAAATTACTCAGAACTTAGCTGAATGCAAACCAAACATAATTGACTTGTGAATATGTTGGTTAGATAAACCTGATGCCTGCTTCCACAATTAAAGTCAGCATGTGCCTTCAGTGGTGTGTTGGGCAGAGATGGAGAAATAACTGTCCTTATCCACGGTCCAGATGATCTGGATTCTCTCATCCAGTCTAGTTTGGGAAGGTGGTGAAAATTTCTCACTAAACAGAACACAGAGTGGGCGACTCTCTAAGTTAAGTCTCTGGCCCCAGTCTTTACTGAAGCTGCTGATGACTTTCAGAGTAGTCACACCCTTTTGTGTGCTCAAATTCCTTTCAAAGTTTCAGTCCAGGGCTCACAGGTTACTTCTGCAGATGAGTTGTGCATGGCCACTGAGACACGTACTTTGAGTCTATTGTTACCCCTCTACATTTGCCTATTTGCACCTCTGTAATTCAAGCAAAATGTTGCAGTTTTTCAAGTTCTGCCTGACTTAGATTCCATGCCCAAATCTCATCACAGGTACTGAGAGAGAGTGATAAAATTCAAGGATGAAATTTGGAGTTGGATGCCCTGGTGCTCAGTCTCTTGTATGCTGTGACTTGGGAAATGCTTTGCTAGAATTTCTGTGGAAGATGGAAGTTCCTCCAGTAGCTGATATAAATGCACATTCCTTTTTTTTTTTGCCCTGCAGTCATATTTTACTCTGAAAGAATCCTTTGGTTTGGTGTTGGTTTTTTTTTTCAAGAAGCCTCCTTGACTCTCCCATGCCTCACAAATGGCTCAGTGGTTCACCTTTGGGCAGACAGGGAGCCTGTGTCCCTTCAGGTGATCCGTGCTGTCCCCACATGAGTGTGTCTGTGTGCCTGTCCTCTGTGTGTGCAGTAGTGATCCAGTGACTTGGGGGTCTTAGGTTTTGAGCCACAGTTATTTTAAGTGGAGAAGGAAGAAAGAGAGCTAAGGGGAATCTTAAGATAGCAAGTTACAAGATGTTATTCTCAAGTGCCTTTTACGTCCTAATCCCACTTCATTTTCTGCTATTTCACGTGGTCATAGTGAAAAAATCCTCACTAGCATTTGCAGCAAGAATTAGATAAATAAAAATCTTGTGTAGCTATTCATGTCATAGGTAGTAGACTGACAGGATGGCTTGGCTTGGGAAGGAGCTTAAAGATAATTTTACTCCAACCCCCCTGCCATGGGCAGGGACACCTTTCACTCAGTCAGGTTGTTCAGAGCCCCATCCAACCTGGCCTTGAACACTTCCAGGGATGGGACAGCCACAACTTCCCTGGGCAACCTGTGCCTATGCCTCAGTACCCTCACAGCAAAAAATTTCTCCCAAATTTCAAATATAAATCTACCTTCATTCAGCTTAAAGCCATTCCCTCTGTCCTGTCTGTATGACCTTGTAAGAAGTCCCTCTCCACCTCTCTTGTAGCCCCTTTAGGCACTGGAAGGTCCTCTAAAGTCTTCCCGTAGCCTTCTCTGGACTGAACAACCCCAGCTTCCTCCCAGCAGAGCTGCTCCATCCCTCTGATCCCCTTGGTGCCTCCTCTGGCCTGGCTCCAGCAGGTCCCTGTCCTTGCTGTGCTGGGAGCCCAGAGCTGGATGCAGCCCTGCAGGTGGGGTCTCAGCAGAGCAGGGCAGAGGGGCAGAATCCCCTCCCTGCCCTGCTGCCCACGGGGCTTTGGGTGCAGCCCAGCACACATTTGGCTGAGTGTAGAGAGATCAGTAACACCACTTAAATCATGGAGCTTTACTGATGCAGGTTTCCTCACTTCCTTGTCCAAAATCTGAGGAAGCTTTACATTTCGTTATGAACAAGAACTGGTTGATCAGCATGTAAATATGTTTAAAAATCTGAAAAGAAACAGTTTAGGTAATCCTTGCATGGAGTGTCTCTTGTGTAAGGAACTGTTAAGTCTCATGCCATTTCCCCCCTTCCTCTTACCTATTATTTTGAGTCCTTTCATCTCATCTTTAAACTACACGGGAGCCCAGTCATCACCCATGAAGGGCAGAGGAGACAAAAGAAGGATATATTTTTAGACAGCTCCTTTGAAATAAGTGTTTGCCTAAGGTCCTGTGTTCTGCATTGGCTGTATTGAATGCTGTGTCTTGGTCTCTCCTCTGAAAGTATTCACCCAAGGCATTGCATAGTGCCTGCACGCTGAGAAGAGAGGTGATGACATCTAACAGCAACTACCCCCAGCACCCCCTTTATTTGAGAATGCTGCTTACTGTGGCAGAAAGAAGCAAAGTGTATGACACAAAGCCTTTTTCCACAAAAAAATTTTGCTTTTGAAAATGGCACAGAATGAAAACAGCAGGTTCAAGGTCAGAAAAGGAAAATGAGAGGGGAATTTTTAAATTTTTTTTAAGTGTCTTCAGCATGGTCTAGCTGGCAGCCTGTTGCCTGCTCCCATTCTGTCCCACCACCTGTTTCCCAGAGGGAAGGCACTATAGTGGTGCAGGCAGTGGTTGTTTCCCAGGGGGCCAAATTTTGCCATTTGCATGAGATCTGACTCAGGGAGTTGGTGGCAGCTGCTCCCAGCACAGACAAAACCGTGGCAGCTCCTGATAGAGGAAGAAAAGGCACTGAAATCCCCTGCTGAAAATGTTCGCAGCCCAAAGAATCGTCCTGTATTTCTGCATGGCATAGATTTGCAGTTACTAATTTAGAAGTGGAAGGAATAATTGTCTAGAAACTGACAGCAGCTATTGTATTGAATACATCTCACTCTTTAAAACTTAAAAGGTCGGGGGATAAAGCTAGTTACATAAAAAAAGACTGACTTTTTATGTATTCAGTGTTTTCAACAGTTTTTTTATTGTCTTCCAACATCTGCATAGCACTTGAAAACTTAGTTCTCTTTAGTCAGAAAGGTACCATTCCAGTTTTCCTGCCATCTTTAGCTCTTTATTTTTTTACATGAACATTTTTTTGTGCTTCCACTGGAACAATATGGCTTGCTATCACTTGTTTGATTCAAGTTATGCCTGTATTACTGTACAGTGCTGCTGCAAAATGTCTCCTGACAGTCCCAGGAACCTCCTGCATGCAACAGAAGTCTCCTCTAACCCAGGCTAACTGCTGTGCCTTGCTCCTGGGGCACCTGTAAATGGTGATGTTGGTCCTTTCTGCACTGTATAAATTTCTGCCTAGTTCAGTTTTTCTATCTCCCAGTTCGGATCAAGGGGGTGAGGGAGGTTTTTGGCAGTACATTATGGGCTGCAGAAGTAGCAGCTGGTTTCCAGTCATCTTCTGTGTTGCTGTTAGCCTGCATTAATGGTGCAGCTGTGCCAGTGTCACCCTTTGAGCCTGTGCCCAGTTGGCCTAAAGCAAAACACGATTCCACAGGAGCTGAGACGGTGTTGTCCCTTTTGATGTGGAGTGTGGCTGCCTGTGGCATGGAATGCTATGCCTTGCAGGGAGGTAGAGGGTTCAGCACAGGAGATCAAGTTCTTTACAACTGTGGAAACATCTGAAGAGCAGGGCACAGCTTCTTGCTTTTTGCAGTTTCACTCTGGATGCTCAGAGTTCACTCTCCTCCTCTGCTCAATCCAAGTATTATTCTGGAGTGGGAACCAGGAGGGGAAGGGTCAGATGGATGAGAACAGCATTGGTGGGGCAAAATTGAGTCCCTGGAGTGAGGACCAAATCAGAGTGTGATGAAGCACAGAAACCTCTGTCCAGAAATGCATTAAAGCCAGGACACAGCTGCAGCAGTATATTGGTCAAAGGAGTGCTTAGAGAGATACTCTTTTTTTATCTGATTTTCGAATTCCTGAGGCCTGACAGGGATTAAAAGAGGTCCTATAAAAGGAGCAGTGTAATGGAACCCTGCTGGCCACAGGGGCTGCTCAGTGGGGTTGGGGAATACACAGTGGGCAGAGTCCCACTGAGTGGGCACAGTGGGCACAGTCCATCCTGAGTCTGGAGGGAAGCATGGCTGGGTTGGGCTTGCTGAGAGTCCAGCAGGAGAGGGAGATGCCAAAAAGGACCTCAGGAGGAGCGTTATGGTACCAGGATGCCTTGCTTCAGCATCTGAGCAAAGTCAGGTTATAAAGCCAAAAAGGTAAGACTCCTGTAAATGTAGGAATTCTGTTTCCCATATTTTCTTTTTCCACAGCAGAAGTTACATCTGCTATCTCATCTCTGCTTACTGGGGCTCTGCAGAAATTGCTGCAATTTTCCTGCCATGAGCAAGGGTGGCTCTTTCCACAGCATCTGTGTAAAACAGATCTGTATTACTTTCAGGGATTGTCTGTAACCTGTCATGACTTGTTGTATTTCCTACCACAATCCTCACAGGAGAGTAGGCATGGTCCACAAATTATTACTGAGGAACCCCAGATTTGCATTGCAGCTGACTGGAGTTTGATGAAATTTCAGGTGGGGCCATACTATATGTCAGGATTTCTCTTCTAAATAGGTGAAAAAAGTGTTCTTGTTTTAGAGACACTTCAGTGCTAGTGGAGTATCAGCTGCACATAATATATGTGACATAGACAAGAGAGTATAATTTGCAGTATCTCAAGTTTATGTGTGTTAAAATGCATAGAATATGGGTTAGCCTTTGAATTTAGAGCACCTGGATGTGAGGATTCCTGTCAGATGGCAACATCCCTGCTATGATGTGGTCAGAAGCATCTTGGCAAGTGACAGATCACAGTCAGTGAACTCCACAACTCTGATGCAGCTTCCTGTCTGCAGCAGTTATTTAAATCACACTCTCTAACCCTGCCCCTGCTTGGGTTATCTCACCTGAGACCTTTGAGTAAAACTGGGTTAAAATGTAGTTGCAAGAGAAACATTTTGGAAATGTAACTCACTCGCAGTGCATTAAATGAGCAAATTTAAAAGGCAGCATGAGTGAATAAAATAAAGAAAGGTTTCTGAAGCCAGTGAGTAACCAAAGCAGAAACAGGACACTGGCTGTAATTTGTACCTGAAACCTGTGAAAGCTGACCCCAGGCTTGCAATTGTAGAGCAGGTCTAACCCCTAATAGGCTTGGACAAGTAAATAAGACCTTGCAGCAGTGAAAGTGCCTTATTGTGACTGTGCTTGTGGGAGCCAGTGTTTTTCTCAGCCAGGCTCCACCTCACTGTGTTCTCCTCAACATAAAGCTCTTTCACTTAGGCTTAGTTCCAGTATTCAAGATTTCTGTGTATTTTTAGCATGTTGTTTGTTTATCATCTACTGTATATTTCTTATAGCAACAGCAGGGCAAGTTAAACATGGGGTCTTGTGTCTAAAACAGCTTTTCTTGGAGAACACAAACAGTGATTTCATACTCTCTGGTTAGTTTTTTGGGGGGGAGGGAAGAGGAACTTTTATTTTAAAAAGTGTAGAATAAAACAAAATAAAAAAGTGGAAAATCTGGGAAGCTGACACTCTACAGCTAAATCAAACTGTTTAGATTTATGTGCAAAGTAAGGAATTTTAGTGCAGAGGGTTACTTTAGCATTTCTTTCTGTGGAGAGAAATGTCAATGAGCATGACTGTGTTCGTAAACACACACAGAAGATGGGTACAGTGACTCATGCAGGCAAAAGAAAAATTAAGAAAGCTGACAATGCAAGGGCTGGTATTTAAAGCAGGAGGGGTGTGTAGTGAGCATTCTTGTAGAGTAGCCATTATTTATTAAGTAGAGGCAGAGTGAGTCGAGCTATACAAAAATATAATGAGACATGCTTCAAGGAATTTGCAGCCTATTACAAACTCAGAAAAAACCACTGCAGGCACATAAAGTACATTAAGTGCTGGTACAAGTTAGCAGTAGTGAAGGAATCTGGCTGAGGTCATTGTTGAAAAGCATTGTGAAAGGAATGAGTCTGGAGGAGGAGGAGAGGGGAAAGTCATCTGAGGTGAAATTCTTTGGAAGACTTAAGTGGACCTGACACCAACTCCTGTGTGTGGGGTGAATTTTATCCTTGATGCTGGAGAAAGATGACTTCCCACTGGAGAGGCACTTGGGGGAAGGAGGAGAAAAGTGAGGCAGGTTGGACTGGAAGGAAATGTTCTGTGGTGGGAATTGAAGGAGCTTGTGAAGAGGTGAGGGGAAGATAAGAAGGAAAGGGGAAATAATTTGGATGTATGGAACTACAAAATGACAACTGAGCTTGATTTGGAGCTGGTCAAGGAACAATGGTTACAGATGGTACTGAGATGGTTTTTGAGAGCTGAGTCAATCCAGAGCATTCAATACCATAGGAAATGTAGAAAAACTGTAAATTAAACAAGAGTAGATGAGGGGAAAGCTTTATTTAATTAATTCCTTACCTGAGCATTGTTTATCCTTATTTCAGGAGTGTGTTGTTTCTTAATTTAAAACAAGCATGACTGTCTATGGCCCGTGTCATGGAGGTGATCAGAAAACAGAAGGGGACCTATTGCTGTGGAGTTGTCCAGTGATACCTTAAAAAATAAATGCATGAACCCAATAAGTATGAAGGAAGGAAAAGGGAAGATCAAAGATAGGGTGAAGTAGAAGTTGCTTATTAAATTGCCAAAGGAAGGAAGGAAGGAAGGAAGGAAGGAAGGAAGGAAGGAAGGAAGGGAGGGAAAGATGTCGTCTGGACCTGAACCATGAGTAGTAGTGAGATAAAAGCAGGAAAAACTATGTGGAGGGAGCTGACTCCGAGTGCCCAGGTGCCTCCCTTTGTTTATACTTAGTTGTTTTTAACTAACAGAGAAGTATATCCTGGTGTGGGGGTGGTCCCCACACAGAACACAAGGCTAGGCTTTGCTCAGTTAAAGGTTAGTGCTGACAACACCATCTTATCACAGCAAGCTGAAAAAAGAATGCAATGGGACTTCCTAGGGAATCTTCCTGGTTTCTAGTTGCAAAGGACAAAAAAATAACAAATGATGGCTAGTATAGCATGGCTGGTGGGCAGGTTTCAAACCAGCCATGGTTTTAAACAGAGTCTGATGAAGTAGAAAACCTTACCCACTCTATAAGTTGCAAAAGAACCCCCTTGCACCTTCTCTTTTCCCATATTATTACTGTGCTTTCACTAGGGCTGCACAATCACAGAGGAGCCAAGTTGTTACCAACTTGTTACCTCAATCACAAAGGTAACAGAGGATCCTGGCTGCTCTCTAAACAAACTAGGGAGAGAAGGTCTGTCCCTAGTCTTTCTTCCAAGATCATAAATTTCAGGGAGGAATTCTTCAACCTTTTCAAAAATTGTGCAAGAACATCATCTGACCCTGGGCCTGTTAAGCTGTGAATGCCCAGCCTTAACTTTTGCACTGTGAAAACAGAGCAGCCCTGTTGCTTTTGGGTGTGATCTTTGGCTCTCCTGTGGTGTAACTTAATGAGTGTGGTAACACCTCACCTCTGCAGCCTGACCTTGCTTACCTTTTGTGTGGGGAACATTGAGGCCTGGACTGAAGAACAGTGCATTTAGTTACAAATATAGGTAAACCACGTGCTACTTCCCAGATACCTGACTCTGCATTTGGGAGCAGGGAGGGAGAGTTTGTCATTATCTTCAGTTTCTGCAGTCCCCAGCTCCTCAGTTCAGAGCAAGGGTTCTGGAATTTATAGCCTCCTGCCTTTATTTCATAACAGTGCAGATGCTTCTAAGTCAGTGAATTCAGCCATCCTGACAACATATTTACTTTTTCCAGCTGTCTCTTCCAGGGATGCTCTGAGACCCTGTGGGCCTACTCAAAAAATATCTGCTGTTGAGAAAGAGTCTCTAAAGATTATTTGTGTACCGTGAGCAAATACTTTATGAAAGAAATATTTTGAAATATTTACTTGTATAGCAGATGACTTTTCACCTGTTTAGCATGTCAGTTAGTGTGAATATACCTTCTGTGTGTCTCCTCAGCAAAATCTGGTTTAGAGCATTCCACACAGATCTGGAAAGAGAAACCTGCAGTTTGGGGAAAAAGATGTATCTGTGGACTGCTGCTCCTGCCAGTTTTCAGGAGTTTATTACTCTTAGGGGAAATCTTAATAGTCTGTTAATTGAGAAGACAGAGGATCTTTTACACTTGGCTGCACACTATTATTAGGAGCATAGCAATAAAGGGAACAAACCTTAGCCCACATATTCAAGTAAAAATTTGCAAAATAAGTTTAACAAGATAGTGATGAATTATCCACGCTACAATGTGTAGCAGAGCACAAAAGGGCTAATAGCAATAAAAGCATTGATTACTGACAGGGGTTCTGCTCATTTTTATTATTGCCATGGACAAGGTACTTGTTTCTGGTGCTTCTGATTTAATCCACAGGTTGTAGAATTCCAACTCCATAATGTCATGGCAAGGTGGAGTCCAGCCTAGTTTGCAGAAAATTACTAATTTTTCCAAAATCTCGCCACTTTTTTAAACTTTGTATCCAGACAACTAGATCAGAGTGAACCCTGAGTTCCTGGGAGGTACAGAACAGTTTGTTCTGAGGTTTTGCTTGCTTTGTATGCAGGCTAAACTGCTGCTTTTCAGAGGGTGGTCTGATGGTGCTGTGATTCACACGTCGTAGCAGTGGTACCATGACAACTTCAAACTCAGCCGTGCCTGTGAATTTCATCTCCAGCGCCAGCCCCATCTTTTGTAATTCCCATGCTGGCTTTCTTGGTGGTTTGTTTGGGTTTTTTTAATGGTACAGTGTCACTCTGAACTGTTCCTGAGGTTTTAATGCAAGTTGTTATTGTCCCAGCTTAAACAAAGAAAAGAACACAACATTAAATTTGTGAGCACTTCTGGGGCTTACGTTTTTATATCAAAGTAAATTATGGCTCTGTAAACAGGCAATGATTTGATAAACTCTGTTGTGATTGATCCTTATCTACTTAAAAGAAGTCCATGATATGTCCATGAAATTTTGATCTCAAGCATTCTTGCATGTGGCTTTGCCAGGGCAGGGCCTGAGCCTGTGTCACTGTCTGTGCCAGGGAAACCAGAGGTCTCTTGCAAAAATATCTAAATCCAGTGTGTTCCCAATGAATCTGCATCATTCACCACTTGAGAGAAGAACTTTTTTAAAGCTGAGTTAGGAGCACCTGCACTGGGGAACGTAGGGAGCATGCAAGCTTTGCAGAGGAGGGGTAATATATCTTTCATGTTTTGTTTTAATCAGACCATCATCTATTTTTGTAGACAAGCAACTGGTTCCAGGACAGAGGACAAGGATCCATTGGAAGGCACAGCACTAAGGTCTGTCTTCAGAGCCTGTGGATGTCCAGTCCCATGCCCCAGGTAGCCCTTTTGGGAAACCAGGTGTCTGCAGGAGCAGTGAGCAAGCATTCATAGCATGGATATTACTAAAACTTTATAGCTGGAAAAGCTGAAGAAGCTTCTGTTTATGCTCTTATTAAAAAAGAAAAAAAAAAAAAAAAAAGGCTTCTTTGCAGCAAGGGTTTGCATCTGGCATGGTGCAGCAGTTACATTGTAAGGAGCAAGGATTTTACCAGGAGGGGGATTTTAAGTAAACTCATTACCTTCTACTGCCAGCACACAGGTCTAGCTTGAAGCAGAGGAGGAGGCTCTGTTGCTCTTCCATACTTGTGTTAACCATCAGGTTATGGGCCAGGATGAGTCCTTGTTGGTGCTAAATTTCCAGTATTTTGTTCTGCAAAGTTGTTTGTTTAAAAATACGTATAACCAGGGTTGTTGGTGTGTGTGGCAGGGCCCTGCACCATGAGAGGCTGTCACTGTCCCTTGCCTCCCTCATGGCAGAGCTGGTGCTGCTCCTGAGCCACCTCTGCTCCCTGTGGAAGTGGTGGGACAGAACTGGCCATGAGGCCCCACCGTGCCCTGCTGGAGTGGCCCCGTGCCTTGATGGGAGGAGGAGAAATAAAGTCTGTTGTGCACTCAGATGAAGCAATTCTCCTTGTTCCGGAGGAGCACAGGGAGGGGGTGGAATTGGTTTGTGGAATGCCTGAGATTGCCCCCGCAGAGGGTGGCACTGGTGGCTGGCTGTGCTGCCATTCCTCCACACATGGCATACCTGGCTGAAAGGGCCATGGAACCCTTAGCTGGAAGCCAGCATCAGCCCATGCACTGTATTGTGCTAGTGCCTTACTCCAAATTTCCATGACAGCTGAGGTGCTAAATTTCCAGTATTTAGCTCCATGAGGAGGAGCACTCCTCATAGGGCCCCAGGCAGGGCATCTGATGGTGGCATCTGAGAGCCACATCTATTCCAAACATCTGCAAAATATATGGAATTTGCATGCTACATGTGCATATTCCACTGACATACCTTTGTAAATCCAAAAATGGAGGGGGGTGGGGGGAGCAACCCCAAGTTGAAGAACTTTTCAAACGTTTCAAATGCATTTTTAAAGAGCAGATCTCCTATGTCTCCTGACGAGTTCCGACTAGCCTGAAGTCTCCTCATGCAAATTGTGTCAGCTCTGCCAAGAGCTGAGATTATTTTGGGCCTGCCTGGATTGTGTCAAAGCCGTTTGCACCCTCTTATCCTGGCACCAAGTGTCCCAAAGTGCTGCTCTGGCTGGGTCACGCCACCATCCTGACCCAGTCAGGTATGATGCACACACTAAAACCAAACAGGTGCTGGGTGTGGGCACTTCCTCCTGTCCTGGGAGAACACAAGAACTGTGCCATGTCACAGGAGATGGCTCTGGGAGCCAGGACTCTCAGGGGCACTTGGGCATTGCTCAGAAAGGAGGAGATGGGGCGTGGGGAGAGCTCTTCTGCTGATGGCAGCTCTCCTCCACCAATGACTCAATAAAATCTGGCAGCCAGCTGGATCACCACCAACACAGTGTCTTGAGGTGTTGCTAGGACAAAGTAAAAATACCGTGACTGGTGTGGTATCTACACTGTGCCACACCTACCAGCTACTCAGAGTCAAGGTAGTTTAAGGAAATGTGAACCTGCTGGAGCTGTCATGGAAATTTGGAGTAAGGCACTAGCACAATACAGTGCATGGGCTGATGCTGGCTTCCAGCTAAGGGTTCCATGGCCCTTTCAGCCAGGTATGCCATGTGTGGAAGAATGGCAGCACAGCCAGCCATCAGTGCCACCCTCTGAGGGGGCAATCTCAGCCATTCCACAAACCAAGCACGTGACAGAGACTGAAACACACCCAGCGAAAGGAGCAGAAGTTTCTGAATGTCTAAAACTGCTGTTCTTTTTTTCACGTTGGTGAAACTTCAAGTCTGCAGAGAAGCATGAACATTCCTGCAAGGAGAACTTGTGATAACAGTTGGCGTGTGCCGCCGAGCAGAGACGCCGACAGACAGCTCCCAGAAAGGGAATGGGAGCACCACACGGGAATAGCAACATCTGCCCACCAGGAACCCAGAGCTGGGGCCGTGTTTTCCAACAAATCACACCAACTGACACAGTTTGGGCAAATTCCTCTGTGAATGGGGAGCCTTCAAAGATGTTCATCCCTCTCCTGCAATTTGACAGCCCAATCATGTGTGACTCCTGGTGGCTGATCTTTCCTCAAACACTTGGTTTCCATCCCTGCAAATGGACTTGGTGCTCTGATAGCTTGCCAGCTGTTCAGTTTTAAGGCAACAAACACATTGCAAGAATTATTTTTTTACGTGTGCTTGTTTCAATATGTTCAGATGTGAGAGTACTTAACTGCATAATTCCCCAGATGTCTGAAGGCCTCTCGGTGATGGGAGCACGCACTGGTGGTATTGTAGCCTGGAACAGTGGTTTTTTGTGTGCATTAGGAATGACTGCGATTAGCAATGAAAATTTAGGGCAGGAAACCACCTACCCAGAGGAGAGATCGACTACAGAGAGAGCAAGGCACAATAATTCTGAAAACTGAGCAATATTTGACATCCAGATAAAATGAAGATAAGTCTGAAACTCAGGCGCTCAAAAAACAAGTTTAAGTAGGTCAGTGAGTTTAGACCCAGCACTGCAGTTTGAACAACTCACAGAAAGTATCTGCATATTTTTCACAACATAGGCACTGCCTAAAGCCATTGCTTTGCAGCGGATCCAGAAGTCGACTGAACATCCACAAGCCTAATCCAAGACCTTCCAATGCTGCAATAACATTGAAAATGAGACTAAATCATCATCCTTTTTTAAGAAGTGTTCAGTCAGGGGAAGAAATTTAAAAGGGTTAAGCTTCAGCTGACACATGCCCTACTTCTCATGTGAGCTTACTAGGAACAGCAGCAGGAATATATCTCTGTGAGAGCAAGCCAAGCATGAGGCTTGCTGTTGGACTTGGAGTCATACTCTTATGGCCCATCTTGGGGCTTGTGTGGGGACACAATACTTCTCCCAGCTCAGTCCTGCCCACCAGCACCAGCTGCTTCCTGCTCACAACCAGGGCTACCACAAACCTGCCCTTTGACAAGGCTGATTCACTGCTGGAGTGTGGAGAAGAAAGGCAGTAAGTGTTCAGGTTCCCCTGGGCAGTGTAGCTGAGCTCCAGGGTGATAATGGCTCTGTCAGCAGGGCACCCAGAATTGCAGCAGGCTGGGGCAATCCTGTCAGAAACAACTGCACTTGGTCACCTTTAGGAAAATGTGCAGCAGGTTTCCTGTGTCCTCACCCAGGTCCAATGCCAGTGATAAAAAATATTTAATGTTAATTTGTTACTGGGGAAGCAGCATTGGCCAGTTATAGGAGCTGGCACATGGCTTCTCACTTTTTGTGTTGGTGTTTCCTCTCTCCTGAAAACACAGAAGCTTCTGGTTCTGGCATGCCATTTCTCTGCAGGTTTTCAACACATAATATGAGAGTGCATTTAAAAAATTTTAAAAAAGAAAACAAACAACAACCAGAAAAAAAAATTGCCCAAGCCAGAATAAAGTGACACCAAGTAACTGGCTAGAATCCTTAATCTCTCTTGATAGCACAGGAAAGCTTGTTCAGACTTTCACAGTGAATGACTCAGATTGGTATTTAAATTTATTTGAGAAGAAATCACCCTAAAAATATAAGTGAAGACTGATGCAGTTTTCTAGGTTAGGTCTGCCTTATTTAGTGAGCCTCATTACATGTTCAATGACATAAAACCAGGTGGCAGTTGACACACTAAACCAGTCTAAACAGGTCACAGTCTGCTCCAATGTCAATCATTTGCCTGGGGTCAGGAAGTAAAAGTAGGCCATGACTTCATTTCTAAAAGCATCAGATTCGGGTTTATTCCTTGTTAGTTTTGCTCAGCTCCTGTGCTGAAGTGCAGTGGTCTCATCCATCCTGGGGAAAGAGCTGCACCTGGGGCTGTGTCATTGTAGGAATCCACTGCACAGGTTTGCTGCTGCTCCTCACTGGGCAGTGTCCACCCCAGCCTTTTCTGGCTGCTGAAAGGGTGGTTCTTTGTTATCCCTCTTGCCTTGAGCAAAAATCATTACGAATTTCACAGAGCAGCTCTCTCAAACAGCTCGTTTATGTATGCCAAAGGTACACAGAGTCATGAAACACAGTCACTGGGATAAAAGTCTTGGCTAATAGGCTGGCATCAGGATCTTTCCTTTGGTTCACATCAGCTGATTGATACCTCTGGTGTCTCTCTTTGCAGTTAGCAGGGTAATTAAATAACCTACCTTTTTGCTAAAATAGAGTTTCTGAACCTACATTGTGTACAGCAGCAAGGAAAAGCTAATGCTGTGGAAAACAAAACAGCTTTTGTAAAAGTGCATTTTCTGTGGAAAAAAGGCAGAAATAGACTTATTGAAATAGACTTGTTTCAATGGACAATAGTTAAGTAAAATCCTACCAGGTTCCTTGCTTTCCTATCTTCAAATAGTAGCTCTGTAGGAAAAATTTTTTTTGAAGTACAAAAAACCAAAATACTATATTTTACTTTCTTTTCACCTCCAATTCAGCTGTAAGGTCAGGAATTAGAGGGCAGGGTCTTAAGTGTCATGTTAAAGTGCAGAGAAATCAGTGGTGGTAGGTCAGTAGAGAATTGGCCCCAGAGTTCTGCACTGGGGATATGCCCCAGTCTGAGTTTCCTTTAGTATGCAGCATCACTCACACTGTGTGATATTTCATCACGTCAGTGGTGCTTTCACCAGGTGTTTTGGAGGCTTTAGTAATAAAAACATAGGCAACTGCTGAACCAAGTGAAAATTCATCACAATCCTTTTAGATAAGATGTTGTAGGACCCTTGACACAAGTCTTTCAGTGATAAATTTCTATTGTGTATTAAATAAAATTACTTAGAATCATATTCCAATTTTTAATTTCAGGCAGCTGTGTGGATCATCAACATTCCTAAAGGATCTGAGGTAAATTCAATTACTGAGAAATGTTTCACCTGATATAGAAAAGTTGAGTGGTGTGCATTACATTATTAGATGTTTGTTTATTGATTTCTGAGGTGTTATCCTATTATAGTTTTTTAATCCTTCTAAGGACTGCCTCAGGTTTTTGAGAAGCACTTTGGGTCTGAACAGCTACAGTAAAGGAGCAATTTATTTGGTCTTAGCATGAGAGGAAAAAAAATCAGCATTTTAAAATTTGTCACCAGTTGGAAGCTGAGGTTTAAATTTGAGAAGGGTCAAATCTGGATTAAGTATTTTAGATGTACTTCTCAATAGAAAAGTGTGAACAAGCAGAAAAATTCTGAGACAGGTCATGGATGGAAAAGAAAAAATACTGCTGTGCAAATATTAAGAGACAAATGTGCTGGAAACTAAGATGGAAACTTTCTAAACTCTGATACTTACTGAAGCATAAACTGAACTTCAGTGGCATCTTCCATTAATTTTTATAGTAATCTGTATGATAATTCTGTGGACCAGTATTTTTGGTATTATAAAATACCACTTGTCTTATCCACTCATATGGTCTCTTGTGGCCAGTTCAAAGTACAACTTTACATACTAGAGACCAATCAAAAATGAATTCTTCAGTTCCATATGTCTGAATACAAACTTGAGACTGAGTCATAAGCAGTTAAAAGTAAAATCCAGGTCCTGAAATCTCAGAAAGAACTTGTGTTTCACAGATTCATAAATGCATTCTCGTTTTGCCAAGTAATATAGTGCTAGCAGTTGTCATTAGGTGATAAAATAAATATGTGATCTGTTTTGTTTGGTTTTCATTTGGTTATGGTTTATTTATTTGTTTGGGGGTTTTAAGAGTACTTTTTAGACTCGTTTGTGAACCTCCAAGGCAGACTAAATTTGGTTGTGGGAATATTTGGAGTCAACTGCAGACTAAAGTGAGATAGTTTTCCCATTGGAAATGTTGATTACTCATTTTTCTTGTTTTCCTTCCTAGGAACTCTCTCCAAGGTTATGTATTTTAGGATCAGAAGTGTAATTGTATCCTCAGAGCATATCAGTTCAGTTTATGGAGGGAGCATCATGGCATGTGTCATATGAATTCACTGGTCAAATGCTCTCTAATGCTGGTCTGCTTTAGTTCAGATTATCAGTAGTTTGCAAGTGTAAGACCATGATCTTTGTTGTCATTCAATACATGTCTAAACCAGAGAATACCAAACCTTTTTCTCAGTTATCCTGAGACGCCATGGGCTCCTTAGTGGCAGAAAAAAAATACAACAAAAATTTGTTGAGTTTGTTGTTTTGCAGATATTAGTAGTGCTGTGTTTTAAGTTACAGAACAACTGGAAAATAACCACTCATATTCTATTTACAGAAACACACTTGCTAGGATAAAACTGAGAACTCAGCCTTGTAACCACAGCTTAACCACTAACATTGAGAAATCAGGATAAGTTTTAATAAGATCTTTAATAAAATTGAAGGGGTATAATAACAATGTCACAGCTTCTGGAAGTACCACAGTTGTATATAGTTTCAACGTAAAGTATTATTGGCTTAGAATAATACAATTGAAGTATAAGGAGGAAAGATGTTCTACTGAAAAATCTATTTTTAGCTTCAAAGAAACTTAAAAGTAAAACTTAAAACAGAAGAGGAGGAAAACATTAGGTCACTGATAGTGCTGTTCAGAGCCCTTAGAATTCAATGGGAATTTCTGGACTGAATGCAATCAACCACAGCAAATATGAAAGCTTGGTATGAAAATGCCCCCATAAGCAAAGAGATATGATGTCTGATGGTTGTGCATGCCAGAAAATTACTTTCTGTGGGGATTCTGAAAAACATTACTTTTTCCAAAAATAGATGTGAAAACATTGCATGCTATGGTTTATACCTATTTTTCAGGGTCCAGGCTTTTAAGTGCAGCCAGGTGATTCAATTAAGAGTGAGGAACTCTTAACGTGTTCACACATTTCTCTAAAATCTGTTAATTCTTCTCATAACTGAAAAAATACCCAAGTTTAAGTTACTTTTATATATTCAGGCAGTCTCCTGAAATGCATTGTCATTGTGGGCAAGCTCCTGTAACTTGTAACTGTTATTGAACCAGGTTGCTCTTTATTGTGTTGGTATTTAATCTCTAGAACTGGTTCAAACCTACATATTTTTATGTATCTAATAGTGAAATCTCCAGTTAAGCAAAGGGGCTAAAATAACCAATATTTACATTGACAAAGGAATGCGGGAAAGTTTCCTTCTTGTAATACTTGGCCATAGTGACTTTTATTAACCTTTTATTTCCCTGTTGTAGCCAGGTGACACTGGTTATTCACTGCACAATCTAAATCAAACAGCAGCTGGTTGGCTCCCACATTATTCTGTATAAGGGTTTCAAAACTCATCCTGGTGTATCACTTTCCATGTGCTCCATGCTGAATTTTAAGCAGAGGAATGTCTCTCAGCCTAGATGCTTCCACTTACACCTTCCTGGTATAAAAAGTCCAGGTTAATTCTTTAATCACGAATATACTTTTCATAGATCTCCACAAGCATTGGCATTTTCTGTTGTTCTTCCCAATTCTTTAGAAAAAAACAAAAAAACCCAGAAACAAAAAACTCCCCTCTCCCAAACTCCCCAAAAAAACAAAAATAAAACCCCAAAAAAGGGAGAGGTTTGTGGGAAAAAAATATTTGCCCTTATTTAAAAAAATTCTGTCATAATCAAGACCATAGCAGCAACATAAAATATCTGGGTGTATACTAGGGGAACAAGCATTCTCTTTTTTTTTCCCCTTAAAAAATGACATTTTTATCGTTTACAGGTTACTCTTGCCCTGATTAGCCTTATATCTTAGTGAACTCATTCAACATACCCAGTAACATCACATTTATCAAGTTTACAGGTGAAAGCTTAGAAAATGAAGGATTTTAATAAAGTCAGCAGCAAAAGGCCAGAAGTGTCTCCGTGTTCCCCAGGCAGTGGGATAGTCAGCCATGCTGTACAGGTGAGAGGGGCAAACACCTCTTCCCTGTTTGCTGTGCCATGTGAACACACTCAAACCTGCTCCTAAACCCACAGCTTCAGGCTTTTCTATTTCAGCAGAATATGTAGTTTAACTGTGGCTGTTATTTTCTCATGGTTTTTGTGGGCTTTCAAGGCTATTCAGCATGAGAGAAAGTAAATTATGAAGCTTTTCCTAGAAGGGTGCTCCTTTTTCCCAGGGTTACCTGTGTCAAGTAGCAGATTAATCTGAAGAGGCAGTGGAGCCATAGCAGCTAATTTGCACAATCATGAGTGAACATTTTGATTGTTTCTTATTCTGTTGGAAAGGACTTTAAAGATCATCTGGTTCCACACCCCTGCCATGGGCAGGGACACCATTCACTGGACCAGATTACTCAAAGCCCCATCCAACCTGGCCTTGAACACTCTCAGGGATGGGGCAGCCACAGCTTCTCTGGGCAACCTGTGCCAGGGCCTCACCACCCTCACAGGGAAGAATTTCTTCATAATATCAAATCTAAATCCATCCTCCTTCAGTTTGAAGCCATTTCCCCCTGTGCTGTCACCACAAGTTTTTTAAAAAGCTTGTCTCCATCTCTCCTGTGGGCTCCCTTCAGGCACTGGGAGGTGCTTTAAGGTCTCCCCAAAGCCTTGTCTTTTCTTTGTCAGGCTGAACAACCTGGACTCCCTCAGTCTTTCTCACAGAAGAAAAGCTCCAGATGCTGAGAGGGCTGGGACTGTGCAGCCCAGCTGAAGAAAAGATTCAAGGGGGTCTTGTCAATGTATTTAAGTATCTGGAACAAGGTACAAAGACAACAGCATCAGGTTCTTTTCAGTGATGCCCTGTGGCAGGCCAAGAGGCAGTAAGCACAAACTGAAGCACAAGAGGTTCCCCTTCAACAGAGTAGAAGCTTTTTTATTATGAGGCTAACAAAGCAATGGCACAGGTTGAAATTGTGGAATCCCCATTTTTAGAGATATTAAAAATTCTTCTGGGCACAGCGCTGGGGAGTCTGCTCTAGATGGACTTACTGTTTACAGCCCTTTTATTGTTAAATTTTGGAAGTTTGGGGGTTGTTTTCCCACAACACATCCCATAGTAAAATAAAATAAGATAAATATAGCTTTTTCTTCTTTTTGCATTTCTAGAATGGACTTTTCTGATTTTAATTTTTCTTAGCTATTAAATTGAAAGTATTATAGTTGATCTATCTCTCAGTCTATGAAATTTCAGAAATGAAGCTCATTCAGCTGCAGGTCTGTTACATCAGCAGAGACAATGGCAGTACAATACTATCTCCTCTCAGGCTTGAACACGATTCCTGAGCTTGATCTGTAGCTCGCTGAAGATAAATGGAGAATGCCTACTGAGTTTACTCAGACCTGAATGGGAATCTGAATTAAATTCAATGCACAGAGAAAGATAATTTTTTTTTTAAATCTGCAGGACTTGAAATTCATTTAACAGCTTTGCCCACTGAGTAAAAGTCACTTTTCATTCAGCAGCTTTTAGGTTCATAGCCTTAAAAAAATATGATTTATTTTATCATCACTGGTTAAATTACTTAACTTATGATGGTTCTGAATGTGAATGTAGAAAGTCCAGGTGTTAGCTTTCTCACAACATTTAACAAAAATTTAGCATGTATTCCATGTGTGAGAAACACCTAGACTTTATTTTTTTTTACCTGAGAAACTTCTGAGTAATTTGTAAGAAGCGATAAACACTGAAGTTAGAATCTGTAAAATACCATGGCATAAAACCGCCGAGCTCCTGATTACAAAGAAGTTCAGCCATATATTTTTGATACGTAAGTTTTATAATTATTTCAGTCTACATTTGAAAATGCCCAGAAGAGTTTGTCAGCACCTTATCTGTTTCAGTGCATCCTATGTTTTGCTTAAATATGTCTGCCTCATTTGATACTCTGCCTAAAGGCCAATAGAGTAGCTTTTTATTTGGAACAAGTTCTAAAATTTAAATCAGGAAAAACCTCTTCTGCATTTTCTGTCAACTTTAGAAAAAGTCTATAGAAGAAATTATGTAACCTAGATTCACAGTTACAAAAGGATTAATAGTAATATTCTGTATTCAAGGCGACAAGGGAGATTGGTGTTATGTAATATTTCAAAGCTGCTGAACAAAGCAACTTGATAATGGAGGTAATACGAAGTGAAATATCCAAGATTTAAAGAAACTGATGGGATGGTGCTGTTAAAGTCACCAGGAAGGCTGCATCTCTGGAGATAGCCTTAGAAAGGAACTAGGCCATCAAACTGAAGCTCTCAGCTTCATCTTTAATAGATAAGAAGCTCGTTTTGCAAAAATCAGTGTAGCACAGTTAAACTGGGGCTCTGGTAATTATAGTGGCTGAAGTTCCCTCTGTTAGGGATCTCTTCCATGCTTTCTCCTATTTATGCTTGTGCTGCCCTGCTCTCCTGTCCTTCTGCCTTTACCTTTCCACCCTCCAAAACAACACCTGGCACAACTGGATAGACATGGCACCCAAGAAAGCCCAATAAGGGGCATTATGGTCATATTTAATATCTAGAACAATAACAGCTAAGGTGTTTGGAGGAACTATCAAGAGCAGCCTCAGTTTTTGCAAAGGTTTTTTTTAACTGTTTTTTTCAAACAGCTTTTGGTAATAGATTTACACGTAGCTTATGGGATCTGGGTTTTTGAGCCTGGTGTGGTCAGGAAGCAGAGATGAAGTTTTGGAACCCACCTGCAGTACTAAAAACCCTGCAGGTCCTTAAAAAAGCAGGACAGTATGTCATAACACTTACTGAACCCAGAAGAACATAAAGCAGAGAATGTAGAGAAATTATAAGGGAAGATCAGTGCAAAAGTGAAACACTGAAAATCAAAGATAGAAAATATGTGGAAAAAAACCCCAGAGAAGGAACAGGCATACTGCTTCTCTTGCTGCCTTTTCCAATAAAAAAGAATAATAACCATTTTTTACTTGATTTACACCTGACAAGATGACAAAAGAGCACTTGGAACGACCATGACAAGAGCCTATGTGCCCCAAACCCTTGCTAATTCATGTATTGATTTTTTTTTAGGAAAAAAATTATCTAGCCTTTCTTATGTCTCGTAAATGTAAATCAGTGACTTGAATTAGCAGCTGATTACTCTTATATGCATACAGAGATGTGATAGTCTTAACTGGAGGGATTTGCAGCCTTTTGCTTTTTATCTCTTTTGGAAAAGTTTAAATTGGGTGTTGAAACTGCAGTGAACCTTATTAAATACCCTCCCTATTCCCACTGGTTGCCTTAAGTGCACAGTAGCTCTTTTGTGTTGCTGCAAGAGGGATGAAAGATTTAGAAGCTCAAACCTGTCCAAAAGGCAGCAGGCACATGCAGATCTGGAGAGGGTGCTTTCTCATTTGTAACAATGCCAGCGCTTTATTGTGATGCCTTGGAAGCATCTCTAGATATTGATTCTGCAAAAGGTTGGCACAGGTTCAGCCCCAGTGAAAGCAACAGAGTCAGCTTATCCAGCTTGCTTTTGAGGACTTCAGCCATCTATCAAGTAAGCAGGTTTTGCATATCTGGATGAATAATTCCTGTACAGCAAACTGTACAGCAACACTGAGCTTAATCCCAGAGCTGCTAAACTAATATATATTTCACAGTTAACACATTTGGTTTTTTTCCCTCCTTCAAAATGGATGTTCAGTGACTTCTTGCTTTGGGATTCAGGTTTCAGCTTTAAACAAGTGATTTTTATTGGCAAGGAGGCTGTCAGCCCTTTCATTATCAGTCACATGCCCTCTCCCATTGCGCCTGTGGATCTTTTCCCTTCTCCGGCTCACGCTGGGTAACCGCCTTTCCCTCCCACGTCACGGGCACTGCAATCCTTTTCCTTTCCTGCTCCCTGCCCTGCAATAATCTCCTGCTAACGCACCAGCCCTCACTAAGAGAATAAGCCCTGCCACCACCCCCCATCTCAAGCAGCTTTCTGAATAATACCACATGATGGGAGATTACACGCTTAAAATATAGTTCAGTCTTAGCGTTTTTTTGCTCGTTGTAATTCAGGCCCTTCCTTGTGAGCTGTGACACTTCCCAAATTCCCACCTCAGGCCTATAACCCCTCAGCCTATTTTTTGGGATGATCTGACTCCATACTGGACTTCTCACAAGTTTCCAGGTTGCTGGGAGGTACATGCCTCCTGATGTGCCCTCAGCTGCTGCAGATGGCACGTTACCACGTCCCTCAGCTAAGATACCACCTTCCAAATAAGGCTGTGCCTTGGTGCAGCACTTGGAACCCCCCAAAATTGCAAAACAATAAGCAAAACAAGTTGCATTTTGCAGTCCTCCAGTCTTAAAATGTAGCTGGTTACTCACCTTCTTGTTTACCTGTGCAAAGCTGTGTGTATGCATCTCTCTGTTCATGTTTGTCTGGGTGGGAAACTCAAAGTGTGTTCAGTAAATATGGGAGGTATAAATCTTTGCAGAATCTTTCTGGAAATACAGCAAGCAGGTTGATATATATGAATATCTTAGTATACACTGTGATTAGTATACAGTGAAAATCCCTGAGTAGCTGTGTCCCATAAACCCTAAGCTTATGTGTGCAAGTACTGGGGTAGATGGGTGCTGTTTTATAAATTATTTTAGAACTGAAACAACTTCAGAAATCAGATAAAATGCTTGTTTTCATTTCTTACCATTTTTAAACTGTTACTTTTCCTTGGACTCTGAAGCCTGGCAAGCAGATACTTTAGGTTGCAGAATTGTGTAGTAAGGTTTTGATTCATCATGCAGAGATCCATAAAATACTATTTTTTTTCTTCTGCAAAGAATCTCATATGTTTTTTTGTTTGGTTGGTGTTTTGGTGGGTTTTTTTTTGTTTTTGTTTTGTTTTGTTTTTTTGGTTGGTTGGTTGATTTTTTTACTGAAATAAAGTTATATATTAAAAGCAAAGTTATACAGGATGCATGAATCCACTGTGTCTCTCCTACACAACTTTGAGAGGGATATTTTGCTCTGTGATATGCTAGCTGTAAAATGAGTGTATTAGTTCTTGCCTTCTTTAATAAGTCTATTTGAGGCAAGATAAATGTGAAGGGATAATTATACATTATTACTATGATACTAACACTGTTCTTTTTAATGTGTGTTTTCATGCAAGACTTCCTAAAAATCTTATTGTTATTTCACTGAATCATTCATTAGCCTTTTCCCCATTAGAATATGGGTTTTTTTCACTTTTTTTTTTTGCAAAAAAATATGATTTTACTGACATAACTGTCTTTCTTGTGAGGACTTTCCACCACTGCTGAACAGAAGTGGGGAGAGTAGACTTCCTTCTGACCATGCTTTTCTGGGCAGGCTCAGGTGGATACAATCTGGAATTACAGGGAAGACTCTTAGGGAAGAACTAATTTCCTTTTTATTTGGCTATCTAAAATTTTTTTTGCCCAATCAAAGTTAATTGCGAAGGTAAATATTTTCTAGTGAGTGTTGAAGTCAGCTGTCAGTCTTCCTCATAGTCTGGTTATGCTTTTTGAGTCTGTTATAGAAGCACTTTCAGTGATCCAACATAATGTGTGTTTTTCACATATGAAAAGAATGAGTTTCCTTCTATTGTAGGGTTGTGGATTTTTTTTTTAACTTGGGTGTACAAGTTTCTGTATTTAAAAAGCTTAAGTGGTTTTAGAGGTAGTAGAAATAATTCGTCACAAGTAGTGATGTAAGGGAGGGCTAGAGCATAGAATTCTTTCTTCTTGTGATTTCATTTTGTTGGTTCTGAGAGCATGGCTAGCCAAAAGACAATTATTCCTGCTCCATTTCATGGCTACAAACAACTGAAAATTCAGTGGCATTTATTCACAGACCTGGAAAGAATACTAGGTAGTTTAGTTTGGATGGAATTTCTGAGATGAAAAAGCTTTTAGCTGCATTTCACTCTAAATTTGAGCTGTGGTGAGTTAATTTTAAGGGCATCAGGTAGGTCAAAAGGTCAAAAAGTGAGGTCTGTTCTGTTGGTTGGTGTCTCCAGACTAGAACATGGCACAGTTCAGGGCCAGGGTTAAGCTGTAATGTCATAAGGCAGAAGATGGACTGTGATCTCTGTGCAGTGCTGGGTTCTATTACCCTGAGTGGGACTGGATGTGAAATACCATGGCTTTTTTAAGCCTGGCTGACTCCTTTGAGGCATTAGTAGAACACCAACAATGCTTCTTTCAGGGTGCCACACGAGCTTGCACTTGAATTTTACGGACTGTTAGGTGCAGAAGCTTGATCATCCACTCTGACAGCTGTATGGAAACTCCACAAGTCCAACATAATTTCTTCTTCATTTTAGATGGCAAAATATGTGGCACAGGAAAGGGCTGCATGGTTGAATGAATCATAACCATAAGAAGTCTCTAACTGAGATCTATTTTTCCTGACTCCTGCTCCATGGCCATGTCTTCCCTTACTCCACTGTCATGCTGTCATAATGTGCCATGCAGGCTTAGTTGTTGAGACTATGCTGTTAGGAAAGAAATCCAATTAGAAAATGGAAATCCTCCCCTTTAACCCTGCTAGAAATTAATATAAAAGGTAGGGAGAGGCGTTGTAACACCTATACCATAAGTTTTTTAAAATGTATTTTATTCCTGATTTATTGAGAAATAATGTAGATTTGAGGTGAATGAGAGAAAAGGTAAAAAATGATCAATATTATTCTAGGCTAGTCAGTTCTTAAGACCTTGATTTGCTGAAAGACATCTGTAATGGTACTTGAAGTCTCAGTTTTTAAACTAGATTTTTAAGATTTTAGCTTTAAAATGAGCCTGAGGCTGTGCTTAGCCAGGGGCTGCAAACACCACCACGCATCTTTAAGATGCTGCTGCCCACTGCACCCAAGCTGAATCAGAGATCAGAGCTACCTCAGAAGGGGTATGAATTCTCCTAAATTGCCTGGCTATAAAGCTAGCTGGATTGACTTAAACTGCTGTTAAAAGCAGCTAAGGCATTAGATAATTGGGCTTATGTTACTGTGATGCAAGACATGGAAGACAGTTTAATGTTCATGAGAAGCTGAAATATATTTAAAGCAAATTAATAAAAGCAATAACAATAGTCATTAAACTTCTTACCAAGTATGCAGAGTGTACCAAAGACTTCAAAAATTCTCAGAATCATTTTTGTGCTGTAGTGCTGAAATATTCAATCAGGATTGGCAGAACAGTAAACTACTGCTGGCTTGCAATGGAATTTCTGCAACATGTATATGGCATGTAGATTAATACCAAATTACTCCTTCATTATTAATGTTACCATGATGAACACCAAAGTTATTAATAAAGTTTAGACCAACTCTGAGACAGTGCCAGCAAAAAGTTCAGTGCAAAAAGATGATTTTCAATATGAAAAAAATCTGTGTCACCCCTTAAAATTTGTATTAGAAAGAATAGAAGGATAGGACTAAAACTGAAAAGCCCAAATTGTTCTCTCAAAGATGCTGCAGCCTGGTCCTTTCTGATGAGGGGGACATACACATGTTTGTGCTGTTCAAGGGGCAGTCTACATGGACAGAGGTGGGACCTGTGCCCTCCATTTAGCAGGACCAAATTTGGATCCACCCAGGGTCCACTGGCAGCATCATTATGTACAAGGAATGCATTTCTACATTCTGCCAAATATGGTTTCCTTATAACTCAAATAGCAGAAAAAAACCCATCCCAGACTTTGAATCAATAACTGTGCAGATGGCACATGTGGGTAGTACATGAGAAAGTTTTTCTTACCAGTTTTCTTTGTGTATCAACCCCCTATAGACTTTCTTTTACCTCAGTAGCCTTCCCACCTTTGCCTCTAATTTGCTGCAGTTTATTTAAAGGATTAAATTTAATTGGAATAAGAGATTATCTGAGGATTTGTTTTAAACTATAACCTAGGAAATTTTGTTTGTGTGAAAATGAAGTGTGTTTTGAAAATATGATCATGTATTTAAATTACTGGCAAGTGTTATTAGAATTTGATAGAGTCACATGGCAGATAATTGATCAGTTGATCAATGATGACGATGAACTGGTGGAGCTACCACAAACCAGATATATCCACTTGTGGTGTTGTAAGAGGAAAGACAACATTTGGATGTTTGTTATTTGCAAGTGGAGAAGTGCAAGGATATGAGAGAGTTTGATCCAGTACACTGAGGGGATTGTTACAGGTGAGGAGAAATGGAACAGGTCACAGAATTTCAGTCACTTTTCCTGCCTTGCATCTGAAGACATGTCCTGAGCAGTGGCACCCAGCGTGAGGGAGAGGGAGGCTGGGGAGGCTGGCTCAGAGTCAAGGGCCTGGCTCAGCATGTGCTATCTCATCCCAGTTCTCAGAGTGAATATCCTACCACTGCTGAGCCTCAGGTCACACTGACCCCCTCTATTTATTGCCATGTTGTTGTGTTTGCTCTGGGACCACGTGGGCATGGTGTATGTGACCTGCTGCCAAGGGAAAGATTGTCTGAGTTGAGCCCTGTCCACTTTTTCCCTGCCATCCTCTGCTTGGTTATTTGGGCTCCTCACAGCGACCAGAGTGATCTGTGATCAGTAAACTCACAGCTACCCTGCTGTGGTCCCACACCTTATGTGACACTGTGGAACTGCACAACCTTTTCTGGGAATCTCTTCACCTACACCCAGCATTCTCAGAATACAATATTCCTGACAAATTCTTCCCACTTTTCTGATCACCCATGAAAACTTATCAGCCTCTATTGTACTGAGTGTGGGGAGCTAAGCCTGTCCCCAAAGGGAGCTGCCAGGCTGGGAAAGTAAAAGAGACAACTGGATGAACTGTAGTAAAACAAACACCATGATCCAATTATAGTACTATTCTAGGAAGATGTACTTAAACATTTTTAATTGTGTTACTGAAAAATGAAGGTGAATATCCAGAGACAGCAGAACTTAATATGCAATGAGTACTTTATTTAATAGATGTAAATGTTTTCTGTCCATGGAATAGCTCAGTGAAATCTGTGATGTCCTTTAAAGAATTAATTGTTCAGATTTATTTGACAAAGCATAACTTCAATGTTTCTCATTTAAATTAGGCTTTCAATGAGATTTTTCAGTAGTTTTTTTCTGAAGTCGTACTGGTTACATGTGAAAGGTAAATTATGCTATGTTGAATTATTCTCTGATCAGACAGCTGGTGCAGGCAAGACACTCCCCCATGCTTGTAATTTTTTTTTTCTTTTTGTCTGTAAAATTCTTTTCAGACTATTTAAACACGATTTCATATGTATCTGTACAGTTTACATTGCACAGAAATTGAACTGGAATAAATTTTAAAACATTTTGAAAGAGTAGCAAGTTTAACCCCTGTCCAACAAATGTCCTGAACTTCACTCTGTCTAATAGGAAATACAATCTGGGGCATAGAGGAGAAGCAAGATATGAGACAGATCATCATGAGCTCCCATAAACAGCTCAGGAGATAACTCCTGTGACCCATTGCTGCAGCTCAGCCAGATGGACATTGTTAGTGCAGTGGAGCTATTTCTGAACCAGCAAACAACTTTTCAGCAAAATGCAAATTTTCTCTACATATGATTTTGGTTTTTTTCAAGAAGTTTCCTTTATTTTGAGAAGCTGGAAACATGGCTTGCATCTGCATTTTTCTCAAAGGTGATATATTTCCATGGAAGAAAATTGGCTTCATGGTCATGGTGACAGGGCCTTCCTTACATAGACTACAGGGAAAAAAGAGGTGTTAGCTGAGTTTTCAGAGTTCCAAAGCTGCTTTATAAAATCCTTCTTCATTTCGAACTAGTGTTAAACCCAAATGTCCTAATTGTCTCAGCAAATTTGTGGCTGAAAGTGGTCTGGTGCAGCTCTGCTGCCTGCTCATGGTGTAAAGACCTAAAAAGCTTGGCTTTGCACTTGAACCAGTTCTGACTCCTTGGGTAAAATCTACCAACAAAATTAAATCCCTAAGGAAAAAGAGTAAAACATATTATTTGCACCAGAGATTCTACTGCAAAATACTCCTGTAATGAAATGTCTTCTTTAAGATAGAGTTAAATGTTGTAACAATGAGATTTCTTTTAGACTATATTCTTTGAAAATCGGCAATGAAGTTTTATAAAATTAAAGGGTGAAGCCTTTTAAAAGCATGTTTCAGTCCAGAAAGGAGCTTGCTTTGTGCTGGGATAGCTGAATAACAAGCCCAGGACAGTACACCCTGCTTTGAGGGAAAAGGTATTGGATCAGGCTTGGGGTTATCCCACTGTGGTTTGTGCCCCTCCTAATTCACCTGTATCATGGACAGAGCAAACTCACCTTTGTCTAAAAAGTGGTATGTGGACATAGAGTGAGATGCAACTGCAACAATATACTTTTGTTTAAGTAAAAGTAGTGGCAGTAGAAATGTTCCCAGAGAAATACTGGAGTAGAAGATATTACTGTGAACAATGACAGATGGGATGATAACACAGCCCCTTTGAATTCCTATAATGTTTAGTGGTCTACACTGAAATAATTTGACTTTAAAAAAATCAGATGTCAGTGGAGTTTTTCCCAAGTCACCACATTCACTGACCTTTGCACTGAGTGTTCTCTGTGGGCCTCTGAGATGGGGCACATGCAGCATGTGGAGCCCTGTGTCATTTTGGTCATCATTCTCTGCTTGACATTTCTTATGTTCCTAAGTCAGTATGCCCCAGATTAATGAGGCATTTGTTCTCAATCAAGAAGCTATTTAAGAATACACTTTTAATTATAATGGTTTGTGTATGATTAATTATTTCTACATGGCTTAGTCATATTTTTGGATAGTTCAAAGCAGATTTTTTTTCCATTGGGCACTGCCCAAATCTTTTCAGAATTCATATTAGTTATCACCCCATAATTTATCGAAGTGAATTGTCTTCATGAGGTGCTGTGAACTTTGAGAAGTTTGCCTGGAGCTCTTTGCTAAAATGACCTTCAATGCTCTTTGTAAAAGGAAAGAGAGAGCTAACACACAAACTGGTTTCAAAAGAAGTGTGTTTAAATTAATTTGTGGGGGGGGTTTGAAAGACCCCGTTGTTTTAGGACTACTCATCCTGCAGTTGGTTCTGATGAGAGTACGTAGCCATTTTTATATGGTTCTGTGCTCATCCTCCCCTTGTTCTGTGCTCATTCTCCTAAGTCAGATGTGTCTTTAGAAGAAACTGAGTTTGAATGGCCAGTACATTCCAAGCTGGACCAAGTTGTTCCCTCCATGTGTGCTCCCTGTGTGGGGGATGAGAGTGGAGCCATGTGTTTTCATTTGCAGAGCTCACTCCAGACTTTTTTCACACACTGAAGAATTTCCGTTTGTTGCTGTTCTTGAAAGGACAAAAGGCTCAGTACTCTGGGGGCCTGGGTCTTGAGGGATTATCTGAAAACTGTGAGTTTTATGACCTTTCATTCCTCTTGGTGTCATAGGACATAATTTTGGCACGTAACTGTGAGCCTAATGGTGATGACCAGATTCGGAGCTCAGGAGATTCCATGCTCCTAAGGGGAGAAGGGATTTTCTCTCCTCTGACTTAGTAAATCATCAGATTAATATTAATCCTACCATTCATGTAAGATTTGTTATTTGTGGCTGCAGAGATTGTGAATGAATCACCTGCAGAAGGATTTGGGTGCAGAAGGGGAGGCTCCTTCCCTTTTCACATCACCTTTGTCTGCAGCAATCAGAGGGATAATCTGATCATCTCCTTACAAGACACATTATCCTTTTATTAAGTGGGTCCATCCCAGTAAAATAATAGACATGAAAATGCTACAATAAAATAGTAAGAGCCCAAAGTGCTTGTTAGAGCTGTCTGTAGATAGTTTTCTCTTCACTGTGACTGAGTTTTTTTCGCAAGTTTCATGTGAAATGTACTGTGGGCAGCTTGCATCCAACTATTTTTCTTGTCTCTTTCCATTTTACATGAGCAGGAGCTACATTATGAGGCAAGATCCATTTGTTCAGAAAGATCCATTAGGTCTAAACTTAGGGGCTATAGCATCAGATTATGTGCTATCTGTGGGTGGCTTTCTTGTAGCATATGGTGATTGAATCTATGTTCTCTCCTTCTCTCCTCATACTGAATATGTCATGAGGAGCAGCAAATCCAGAAGAGTTTTCTCTGTAGGAAAGACATTCAAATTACTTTGATTTTTCCTACTATCTGTCATGGCAGTATGTTCCTGCAGGGCAAGGGACAGAGCTTTGTCAGCTGGGTTTACAGTAAAAGGGCACAAGTGGTGCAGAATGACTTAGCAAAGAAAGAAAAGGAGGAAAAGCAAACGAAACAAACCATAGCAGAGTCATGACAAAGTGTAGAGATGATGAAAACATCCAGTACCTGCCCCTTGCCCCACCCTGCCAGTACAGTGTGTCATTTAGGGCTCTTCTCACCAGTGCCAGTGACTCATTTTGGAGAAATTCAGAAGTTTGCAGCTTTCCCTCTTCCTCAGTGGGAGGTCACCACCCTAGGCTGAAAGGCAACAGATCTGAATGTGTGATTGCATATACCACAGATTGTGGCTGTTTTGTTTTAAACTTCTGCATAGTACATTGATACTCAGAGCAGGAGGGTGAGACAGCAGGAGGGTGGAAACACCTGGCTGTATTGCCAGCCAGGAGGGCAGGTGGGAAATGTAATCCTCTAATCTTCCCAGTGCAACTGGATGGTGCTCTCAGGTCAGAGCTCTTGTTCTAGAAAGCACTCCTCCCTACCATGGTTGTCAGAGGGTGAATTTTGCATTCAGAAGTGCTTTTGTATAGATGCATGCCTGTGAAGGGGGTGTCATAATGGCAGGAATGAGTAAAGAAATACTCTGAAGTACTGGTTTCGGACTCTGTGGCTACAAATGCACTATCAAACAAACCCCAACAACCCAGTTTCCAAAGAGTACCTTATGTGTTAGCAGTTTTGCATGGGAAGTTTTTTTGCTACAAAGAAAAACAATGTTTTATCCTGAAGGTTAAGACACAGCAAAAGCCTGTTTAAGTTAGTCCATAGAAACATGGATTAGCTACAGTTAAAACAAAAATACCTATATGGAGACTGATAGAGAAGCAAAAATGAACTAGAATAGTTCATATCTCACTGAGTCTGAAAGTGTACACTCCATTTGCAATGATAATTTATGGAGGTCTGATTGCCAGGTATTCAATTTGGTCCTGGAATCACTTGAACTCAGATTATATTTGTGAAACAGTCATGCTTTGCACAAATATTGTCAGTGTCAGCTGTATTGAACAGTCTGTGCTCTTTTTTTTTGTATTAAGCATAATTATAATTAGTTGAGTAAAATGGCAATTATGTCCAAAAGGGACCACTTCCAATAAAAAATTATGCAATGCTACCTATTGCAAGTCTCGTAAGTGGCTCCATAATCAGATTCAGTCATCCTTTCCTCTATCTCGATGGCCTGTAACCTACAGAATCTGTTGTTAATTTGTGAGTTTGTGGTCTGAATGGAGCTTGCTGAGAGGGTCATGCAGAGTTAATGCCACGCACCCTCTTCAGAGAGCCTGGTGAAAGCACAGCAGGGCTGGCCCAACTAGACCCTCGCCTAAGGTCAGCTGAACTTTGGAACTGTTGGACCTACTAAAGTTGTTCTGCCAGAATAGCAAATATTTCCTGCTGAACTGAACTTGAAAGAGCTCAAGAGTTGGTCACGCAACGGAGAGAGAAAATGTTTCTCAGAGTAATCAAGAAAAGATTATCTTTGATCTGGTCTTCATCTGACAGTGTAAACAAGGGACCAAAATGATAAAGAGGAGATGCTTGTATTCGTGCTTGATGAATGATATCTTAAATGGAATATCAGGTCATGCATATTCTGTAGGAAAATTAAAAACTGAAAGAGTAATTTAGAAACCTGCAGGTTCGTTGCAAAGTGGATTATATAGACACAGCAGTGAATATTGTTCTCTGAGAAAGGTCTGGAAATGCAAAGTGTGGGTCTTAACATCCCAGTTAAAGAAATTTTAAAACGGACCTAAATTTAAAACCTAATTTTTCAAAACTGAGTAGTCCTCCCAAGCATAGGTCAGGTGGAGAAGAATGAGCTAGAGTTCTGTTCTGAGAGTGAGATGGGCAGAGCTAAAGCTTTCCAAAGTGAGAGCTTGTATTGATTTTGCTGAGGCTTGTATCAGAGTCACAGGTATTGGTCAGAGCAACACTTTCAGGTACACAGTGAGGGCTTTTTGCTTGTGGGTACAGCAAGCCTGAAATGCTGAGCTTCAACCTCTTCATAAATGAAGCAGGACTGGGAAATAAGCTGTTCTGGGAATATTTGAACTTTAATAAGCTGATCTTTAATAAAAAGGCCACTCACACCATTGCAATCCAAAACTCATGTTATAAGAGATTCCCTAAGGAAGGCCCAAAATAGAATTTGTTGTTTTTCAAGATTTTCAGATTCATACATAGCAATTTATTATCTTCCAAGCCAAGGGCATTTCCCATTTCAGATGCATAAATACTTATCCTGGCCATTAGACACAGGACAAATACTAAAAACAAAAGTAAACTTTTTGTTGGCTTTCCCTCTTTTTGGAAACCTTAGACCCACACCAATTAGTATCACATGCTTTGCACCTATTGAATACCCCCTCAGGGAACTCCCATAGCTCAAACCCCAACTGTGTTATATAAAATCAGATATATTTTAGAATAGATGTTTTTTAGATTTTCTAGCAGCATAGTTTCTAAAGGATCAGCAGGGGGGAATCTTTGTCTTTAGAGAGTGAAGACAGTGAGAGCACCTATACTCGACACATTCACCATTGTCAGAGCTGTGAACCTGAGCTTGTGTGAAATAAACTGTGCAAAAAGTCCTGGTGGAGAAACATCTGCCACAAATGTTTCAGTAGGGAAAAGATGCTGCCTGGCTGGAAAATGTAGAACAAATTCACAAATGCAGCATGTTGCTGTTTAACAGATATACGTGGCCTTAGGGACCCATGTGGCTCCATTACTTGTCCAAAGTTCAAAATAAAGAGAAAAATAAGTTTTGACAGTCAGTTCTGAGGGAAGTGATAACAGATCAAAGGACTTGCTTTTATTGCGATATTTTCATCATTATGGAAAAGAATCACTTTGGACTTTAGCTGCTGTTTGAAATCTTTACCTTTTAATAAGTGAACTCTGTAAATGTAGCTCAGAGAACAAAGGTTCCTCTTTTACAGTTAAACTTTTAACCCTTGAGGTTGAATTGGTGGAGACCAGAGGGAAAATCCACTGTGTTTTCACTGAACTTTTTACCCTTTGAAAAAAGCTGAACAAGTTTAAAGTTCATACACTGAGCAAGAGGTCTCTACTGGGGATTTCTGGTATTATTAACTTCCTGACCTCAGATAATTAAAAGGGAAGAGTGGAGGCAGTGCAGACTTTGACTCAACTTTGAACTTTTAACCTCTTGAGGAACATTTTTAGTGTTCAAGTGGTACACACAGTAAACTCTCTTATTAACTTTCTTTAACCCACGGACACGAAAACTGTCAGCAGGCCAAAATTATCCTTTGTCCTTTATGTCATATTTCTATTTGTGCAGCAGTTAAAACTCTAAGGGGATATTGTTTGGATACAAAAAGTGACAGAGACAACTCTTTTCCAGGAACTGGCAAGTACAGTGGACAAGCAGAGGGAGAAGCAGCCATGAATTTGTCAGGCACTGCAACAGGGTTTGAAATTCAGCCTGTGCTGGATTTTACCTTTAAGACATACACCAGTGTTTCAGTGTTGCCCCTCAGCAAAATTTTTCTTACACTCTGTAAGGTGTTTCATCTCTTTCTCCAACTGGGCTTTGCTTCCTCAAGCATTAAAAATAGTGATACTCAGCAGCCCAGGAGATTATGGATTTATTGACTAGGAAATAAACCAGTAGCATTGTGAATTCTGTATTTAAGAACATAATTTTTTACTTCCTCGTGGCTACAATACAAATAAAAGAAAAAAATCTTTGCTTCTTGTCTTAGCAAAATGGAGATTATCTGTGATCAGGTTTTTTTGTTAGGGATACTATTTACTAAGAACTAGTCTGGAGAAAAATGTGGGAAGTTGCAAAATTTTCACTTAAACTTCCTAGAATTAGTGTTATTTGGGTGCAAAATAGAGTTATTGTGAATTCAAGTAGTTAGAGGAAAAAGAACTTAGCTGAAAAAAACTACAAAGAATATTGGATGAAAATATTTCCTGAAAGAGAAAGCTGTAAGCTTCTGGGATAAAATGTCAACATCCTCTCAATTTTTTAACCATAAGAAAGGAAGAACACAAGTGAGTTTATGTCTTATGGTTCCCTAAATGTTTATTGCATATTATGGTGTGTCCAATCATAACCATTTTTTGTCATTTATACTAGGAACTCAACAGTGTTGTTCAGTGTAAATTGTAGCCTTCATTTCAGTTTTCTTTAGCTGCAGAAACACAACCAGAAAAATAATGCAAAATGTCTTTTGGAAGCAGATGTGCCAGAGCATGAAATTGCTTTATTAAGATTATTAGATTAGCAGAAAAATCTTGAGGCTGGATAGATGTTGTATGAAGTATGGATGCATGCACCTTGAAAGGGTTGAATTTGGAAGAGTTTTTAAACCTCTTGATTAAAGTCAGCCAAATATTAAAATATTTATATATATATATATAAATCAAATTGTTTTTAGGGGATCATTCCATATGTTCAAGTGAAAAATATCTATTGAAAATTTTGGCAAAAAATGTGCGTCTACTTGGAAAGGAACTAATTAGCCTGGTTTTCTATTGTTTTGCATTGCTTTTCTACAGTTTAAAAATATTGTCTACGTTACCAGGTAATGTGACACAGTTCAAATAGGTCTGTGAAGTGAAACTGTGAGTGGGCTAGAACCTGATGTTTGTGCTGTATTAGTCAAAAGCCAGAGTGAAGGGAAAAATACTTGAGTTACTACATATAAGAAAATTAATAACATTTCCTTTCCTCAAATGTAGATTCCAACATGATTTTTCTCATGTCCTGGATGGAGACATGGGCACCTCTTCAGGACACAGTGAAAGGGAGATGGGGATCTCTTATAAAAGCCACCTTTCTTCTGTTCCACTTGCAGAGTAGAAGGAATCCTCTCCTTGTGCCCATGGCCTCAGACCATGGTAAAGTCTCATGCTTGGCTGAGCTGGTCCATCCCCTGCTGCACCAGGAGCATTGAGCAATCCACAGGCTGTGCAGGATTTCCTTGCTCCTCTTGCAATTTTTAGCTCTGAAGGTTTTCCAGATTTTCAGCAGCAAGGTAGGAGGCTTCAAAGTCTGGTCACCAGGGGCCAAAGTGGTAATTTTTTCACGTGGATTGCAAAAATCACACTTAGAAAAAAAGGCTCAAGTCCTCCAGACAAGCTTAAATCCATGTTAAAAAGTATGAGGTTAGTAAGAGCATATATCCTAGCAGGTTACCCAGATTCTATTTTCTTTTCAGCACAGACACAACAGTGTGTTTTTCCCTGATCCAGATCACTGAACTGCTTTAGTGCAGAGATTTTCCAAAAAGCATTCAGCTTACGGTACAGGGTTGGCACAGAAAATTTCAGCTGGAGCTAGACAGGAGAAGTTTGGCAAAGTTACAGGCAACTGATAGCAGGGTGTTTATCATAACAAGCATTGGGAAACCTTGCTAGCAGCCCCTCCTGCAATCTCACAGTTCCCACACGGAGACAGAAGATGTAAAATCAGCAGGAGTGTGTTTGCATGTGAGTGTGGGGATGGATGGAAAGTGTCCACGTGCACATGAGTTTGTGTGTACTGTACAGAGAGAGCTCTTCAGGAGGTACCTATATGATACAGGAAGACATCATTGAGGCAAAATTACACTGTTGTTTTTTTTTTTTTTTGATTGGAAAAAGGTATTATGGAAAGAGATAAAATATAAGCCAAATAATTGTTATCATCTTTATTTATGTGAAGAGCACTAGTTAAATGGTTTCAGTATGAAACCATGTCAGGATAAATTTTCAAAGCTGAAGTGTTGTTGTCAGTCCTGCACTCAACCCATAGGTCAGTACCTTTATCCCCTGCCAAATGTAGCTTTTCTTTGCACTGCTTTCTGCATGGGTGTGTGATGGACAGAGTTTATAAAAATTGGAAAACAAACTTCTCACCTGGCCCTGCACATTGAAACAAGAATGAAAGGGGAATCCTGGTAAATGTCACATCCCACACACTCTGCCCTTGAGTCGTTCAAAGCCAAATGTCCAAGGCTCAAATATATTGCATGAAAGGAAGGAAGAGGAATTTAAAAACCTGCTCCAGCTTGCAAAGGGATTCTCACAGCCTAATTCTGGTCAAGGTGAGGGACAGAAAGGAGCTTTAACTGAATTATAAACCCTAGTTAGGCATTTAGGGGGGATAGAACCCTACTTACTAGAGCCAAATGGGAAGGCCACTCCTAGTTCTAGGCATGTTAATCAGGGTGAGAGTAAGGCAGTGACAACTGGCAGTGGCCACTTCTGTCCTTTCCTGACACAATTTTGCCCTGCCTGCAGCTGCCCTTGGCTGCTTTGAGCATGGCTCAGAGGGGCTGACTCATGAGTTGAGGGCCAAACACCAAGTCTGGAGTAGAACTTGATCCTATTAAAACTTTCTCCTGCAAGATTCTCTCACTGATGGCCCATGGTACCCATTTTACCCCTGACACCAAATGATCATGGGGCCTTGGAAAACCCCTGATTCACAGTGCCCAACAGGAGGATTTCAAGGAGGAGTGCAAGGAGAAGGCTTTGGCAATAGAAAGGAGTCATGCAGGAAATTGAGAAAGTGATTTCTTGGTACCCAGAAATCAGGCTCTTCTGAAGGTGTGGGTTTCATCTCCTCTTTGTGTTTCTTAAAGGCAAGCTTGGGAAATTTCACCTTGGCTCATTTTCATTCCTCGGCTGTTACTCTCTTAGATTATGTGTAAATCCAATAACATGCAAAGATTTGTCATAGTGACTACTACTTATGCCAGGTTAGCTGATGGATGTGTGTGTCTGTTTTTATTAGTTTATGACTCTGCAGAGAAGACATCTGAATGTCCACAGGGATGAAGAAGACATGATCCCTGCTGAAAACTGCTTGCAATCAAATTTGGGAATTGATCATGAAGGATGACAGGACACAATGGTGAAGAGATGTAGGCTGAGCAGGAGTTTTATTAGAAAAACAGACTGCATGATTATTAATAAAACCTTTATTATTTATGGTGGGTTGGAAAAAGGTTTCAGTTTGGTTGGGGTTTGTTTCCATGTAAGTAGATCTGTGGGGTTGATCCATTGCTACAGGTGTTAAAAATGATGTGCCCAAAATTTGTGAAGCAACCAAGCAGATATTGGTGTACAAATCAAAGGAAATTTTAAGATTGAAAGTCATCCTACAAAGCTGAACTTCTCATAAGCCAACACAAGGGTAGAAAAGTTCTCTCCTGTTTCTCCGTCTGTTCTGTGCCGTGGTTGTATCCCCAACAGTTTAAGAGAAGAGCATTCCAATCAGGTTACCAATTACATTTCAGACCTTGTTGGCTAAGCTGCCTTCTGGCAGAGGAACCTTCCTCCCTTGAATGGTATTTTCTTGCAGGAAAGGAGAGCATATTACACTGGATGAACTATAGAACCATACAGAGCAGGGACCCATTAATAATGGTCTTTTTTGTCTTCATGTCCATATTTCTTATAGTTTGCTTATTCTTTTTTTCTCACAGCAATGGGACCTTTTACAAAGAATAAAGATCAAAGCATCCTCTTGCATCATGCCTTGTGTCTAACCAAAGCCAGATAATGAAATGTATTACTTCTTGTGTTCTTTGGTGAAGTTCCTTGGGTGGGGCCAAAAGACAGGTGATTTTATTTTAGAAGAATATAGTGTTTAAATCAGAGGTGCTAGTGAACAGGAAAACAAATAGGGAAAAAAAAAAAAGTGTTCAGGCTTCAAAGGAAGACATATTGAATAGAAAATGAATAAATCACAACTGATCAGATTTTTGTTCATATAAAAAATTATTTGCTTCACAGTCTCATCAATTTTTCAGAAAAGGCATCTTAAAGCGTAAGTGCATAGACTAATTCATATGATAAAATGTTAAAATCTGAGCCTAAAATCCTACCTTACTGGCCATAGGATCATCAGGACTGCTGGATGTTGTACTAAAGGAATATTTGTTTATATGTGTGGGATTTCTGTGATTACTATTTCCAAGGTTTCATTTTTTGACCTGCCACAAAAGTCAAATCAAAGCACAAAAGAGTTGTCTGTGACCATGGTGAGGATACCACAAAATCAATGGTCACAAGTAGTACAGAAAAGATGTTATCAATTCTATGCTACTGAAAAATTGCTGCTAGTAGCTCAGAAATATATCCTCCACTTCCTCTTGTAAAGGACCTTTATTATGTTCTGGAAATACATGATTATAATGAATTAATATTTATCCAGCATCACATGTTGTCAGAGTCAGAGAAGAAGCAAATGAAACAATTGGTGTTACCTAAGTTCTCACTATTTAAGGAAATTGAGGTAAATGGTAGCAAAAGTTCAACAAAATCCAAAAGAGGAGCTGAGAGTCTGAGCCAGTGAAAGAATATCAGGAGTCATCATTTGGCTGGAATTCTGGCTGTATCCCAGCTTTCCCTCCCAAGAAATGCAGATTCACTCTCCTTTTAAAGCACATTACCACCTAAGCAAAAAAATCCCCTCATCTCTGCGAGTCACAGTTGTAAATTTGACATGCTTGCTTTGCTGGCAGATACATACCACATTTAACATTTAACAAAGTGCATTCATAATGGGCCATAAGATGTTTTTGTAAACAAGCACCCTGTCCCCTGAAGGATAGTAATTTTAGTGTTATAGGGAACTTCACATTTTGTTTCTAAGCACTGATACACCCAATGTAAACAGCCTTCCCCAAGGAAAAAGGGGGAAAGGAAGAATACAGAAAGCACTGTAGGAAAATTTTGTTAGGATCATCCCAAGCCTGCCTTTTCTCCCAGAGGTGCTGGGCCCAGCCCTGCACCCTCCCTGAGTGCCATTTTCTCCTTTTAGGGTAGCAAACCCTGATCTGTACAGTTCAGGGTGGCACAGGAGCCACAGCCAGTTCCAGGAACCTGCAGCCGCTCCCTGGGTCAGCTCAATGTTTCTTTCATCAGACGTGTCACTGCAAGAGGGAGGACTTGTTATAACAAGTTTCAGGAGGCATTGACATAATCAGGTCAGCTGGAGGTGCATAAACAAGGGAGAAGGGAACAAAACCCATTGAGAAATGTATATCTTTCTATCCTGTTCCTGGGAGACATGAAGTAAAAAGCCTTTGCTCTCACCTGCTGGCGTGGCATCCTTGCTTCTCCCTTTTCTCTTTCTGGCTGTAAGGCACTTTCATCACTGCAGCCTGACAATCCAAGGGCATTTTCATCCATTGCTTGGATCTTAGGCAAATCTTCCCTTTCTTCTTGTTGCTATCATGGCAGGCAGATTTTTTTAATAGTCTGCTTAATGGTTATATACCCACCCCTGTGGGGATATCCATCAGTGAGACAGAGAGAGGACAGGGTCTCTCCCGAGGCTGCAAGGCCACCAGGGAGGGAAGAAGAGGGAATTTGAGGGAATATTGTGTGTTACAGGAACATCTAGAAAGCTTGTGTCTCTGATGATGAAAACATTACTGGGCTTTTGTATTTTTCTGCTCTTGTGAGCCAGTTGACAGTTATTCATGACAACCGCAATCTGAAGAGAGTCAGGAAAAAATATCATGTTATGTAATTTGATCTGGAGATGGCACATGCTAATGTGAACTTTGGTTGATCATAGAACAGTCTGCTGTTACAAATGAGGCTGAAAAATACTTTTCCAGTAAAAAAAAAAAAAAAAAAAATAGGCTAAAGGCATTGAAATTACTGGAGAATCTTCCTTTCTGTTGTGACACAACAGATATCAGAAGCAGGTCCTGCAGTCCTGGCTGGAAGATGAAGCACTCTGTATTTATGGGGCATTTTGAGTACATACATGCTAACATGCATGGCAATGTTTGAAACAGTCTCTTGTTATATTACTATAAGCTAAGTGATTTAATGAAGAAGAAAGATGGCAGATTCTGCCCCTTATGCTGCCACTCCTGTGCAAATAATTTTTGCTCTAGAGGGAAAGAGCTTGGATAATGTAAAAAGGAGTCTTCATCAGTCCCATCTCCTTTAAAAATCCAAATTAACAAAAAGAGGAGGAGACTTGCTGTGAGAGAGAAATGGGAAACACAATTTGTTCATGAGAAAGCTGGATTTTTGTAACCTGCTGCAGCACCTGTGAGAACTGCTGGTTTAAAGGGACCAGTTTTAGGCAGCCCTCTTGGGAAAATCTCAAGATGCTCTGGAAAGAAGATGCAGCTGGGAGGCTGGATACTGTGACCTTCTCTTTACAGCTGGAGACTGCCTTTGACAGTAGTGGGCGAAGCTCTGCAGGGGTTTAGGATAAGGCTGATGCCTTTGTAAGTACAGTCTCCTGCTTCTGGCAAGAGAGTGGCAGTGTATCACTCTCTGCATTTGGATTATTACCATGCTTTCTACCTACTTACACTTCACTTGCAGTTTTGGATAAGTAGAGTAATCATGTTCATTTTATGCCCCAAGGTTTTGTCTGGTACAGCTGTGTAGTATTAACAGCTGCTGGTTTTTGTTACAGAAGTGGCTGTATTTTAGGAATAGGCAGTGAGATGTCTGCTGCACAGTTTGTTCAGACAGTTTGTGAAGCACTTTGTAGATCCAGGTGTGTAAAATAGTACTTAATAATATTTATCTTACAATAATAGTAATAATAGTTTGATTTAAAAAAGATTATGATGTATTATGATGGGCAGTTTACTACTGATTTCTTATACGATATGAAGAAAATCTCAGGCTCATGTTGCTGAGCCTCATTGAACAGAACTCCAGGTCTAGAAATTAAATTCCTATTCTTCAGCTTACTCATTAAAATAATAAAAAAATACTCTATCACTTGTATTTACATTCTTGCTGCAAAACAGGTCACCCTGCCCTTTGAGTTCTGTTTTCCACAGAATGGGCCAAATCTGTTCCCAGGGTGACTCCTTTGACTCCAGCAGGGTTGCACAAGAAATGACTGTAGTTCATAATTCCGCAGAATAACTCTATTTTGATTAGAGATAAAAAAGTTAGTATTTGGGTGGAGTCTTATTCTTGTTTCTTTTTTCTTTTTCTTTTTCTTTTTCTTTTTCTTTTTCTTTTTCTTTTTCTTTTTCTTTTTCTTTTTCTTTTTC
>JBBMKD010000001.1:10558182-10576285 GCA_037834095.1 Argya squamiceps | reverse complement strand
TTTTTCTTTTTCTTTTTCTTTTTCTTTTTCTTTTTCTTTTTCTTTTTCTTTTTCTTTTTCTTTTTTTCTTTTTCTTTGACATTGACTGGAGCTGGACTAGAAATGGTTTATCTGAAAAAAAATTAGGATGAAAAGTGTATTTCATCTGCTTTCTAGCCATTGTAGAGTAAGCATAAGATTGTAAATGACAGCAAAATCAGAAGACAAAATAAATATACTATTAGTTGTGCCTTCCTCTGTGATATAATTTCCTGTTGAAAACACCAATGCAATTCTGCCACGAACACAAGAAAGGAATTGGGTTCCTTTGGCTTACTCCCTGTCTGAGCTGGGAGCACTGGGTTAGGATTAGCAATGGAAGGGGACGTGCTCACCTGAGCACCCCACAGAGGAGGCACAAAGAGAACCTGGTGTGGATTTGAGCCCCCACAGGAGCTGCTGGGAGAGGCTGAGGGCACCAGAAATCCTTTTCTGCCTTGCACAGTGGGACACCAGGCAGGGACCTGCCAACTTTCAGTGAGGGAGGGTAGTAGAGAAAGGCAGGAAGGAGAGGGATAGAGCTGACTGGGAACACCAATATGATGAATTAGAGACTTTCTAGAGATTATGGGATTGAGCAAAAGGTCTGAGATGCCTGAGGATGAGACAGTGGAACTTCCTGTGTACAGAGATTAGAAGAGATGACTGGAGCCACTCATCCAATGCTGCAGGAACACTTTCAGTGGACAATTGATTTAATCCTTCTGTCTCTGCATGAGAGAAACTGGCCAAGACAGTCGTCTTCCCATTGTCTTGTCTCCAAATTACTTTGCCATAGACAGGGACCGGCAGTGCCCCAGACTGTGTCTGGTGGCAAATAAATAAATCTGATTGACTAGTGCTGTGAACATTAATTCTCTGGGAGCAGCAACAACGTGGCATTGCCCTTTGTACATGCAAGGACCGGTAAAAAATATACTATAGCACTTTTCTGCCTGATGTTTAGCTGGAAGTAACATTAAAGACCTCAGTTCCTCCCAGCAGGTCATTTAGCCCCAGGAAATACCCTGTTCCTCTGTCGTTATTGCTTAATTATTTTCAGCTCTGCAATCTAATTTGTAGTTTGACTCTGTGTTGATTCTAGCTGCCGTATCATAACCTTTGCAGCACAGGAAGTGTGACGCAGGGCTGTCTGTGCTGACGTCCAAACCTTTTGGTGAAAAGGACCTTTTTACAAGCCTGCAGCTTCAGGAAATAACTCATTTTCTAGAAAGCCTGAAAACTTTAATGTTCTGGAGAATTCGCTTTCTCCCGTTTTTCTTGCAAAAATGTTTGGTAGAGTTTACAGTGAGTAATTGAGTAATGAAGGATCTTTCATTATGCATGTGCCATTCTTCTTTATTTTTAAAGCAGGATGTTAGAGAAATATGTCACACAGAGGAGCTGTTAACATATTCATTCTATTTTAATTAATTATAACATATGCTTCAGGTGTTCTAGAAAACAAGGAAATAAACTGTTAGCTGTAAAGGGAAGCTGTCTGAATATAAGAATTGCAAATGAGATAAATTAACAATTAAAGCATTTAAAGCTTGAAATATTATTAAATATGAGCATAAATCAGATGGGTTTATTTCAAAAGAAATAACTGATTTTTTGCAACATCTACTGCCTAACTGGTTTCTCTAGAAATCTCCAAAATCTAACAGGAAATTAGAGCCATAGGGAGCTGTCTGCTTGAGGTATGTCTCATCAAGGCTCTCATTTTTATGTCTGGAATTGTTTGGAATGCAAAGTACAGGGACAACACATACACTTTCTAGTATTGTGATACTTTTGAGCTTAAAGGTTCTCATGGATGTGTATTAGTCATGAAAGCCCGTGGGAGGGCACTTAATCTGAAGAAAAGCAAAAAGGGAAAGAATGTGAAGTGGTCTCTGAAGTGTAAGTCTCCAGGAAAAGACCTCAAAAAAGGCACTGGAGGAAATAATCTAGACAATGAGATGAGAATGTGGGAAACATAGAGATCAGTGATCAGCAGTCTAGAGAATATGTTTTGGGCAAATATCCTTTGTGAGTAGGAAGTATTGCAAGAAAAGTTTTATTATGGTCTTCTTGTAGCCCTTTCTTTTCCAACCCTTTGATGAATACCTCTGAACCTTGGCTTCAAAACAGGTTAAATAAACCTTCCTATTGTTTTGCTACAGGTCTGTCTTGTGTCAAGGTGCACTGGGACTAAACTGAGGTCCTGAGCCTGCAGCTGGGGGGGGCTCAGGGTTCAGAGGGGCAGAGGAGGGCTGGGGGGCCTGTTCTCTGTGTACAGAGGGAATCTGGAAGATTTGTGCAGATGCTCTGGAGCTTGGATTGCCACATGCTGAGGTCTGAGGCCTTCCTCATGGCTGGTGCAGGAAAAGTTCCTTCACTGCAGCATGTAAGGGAACAGGGGACAGTGGAACATGTGGGACAGCAGGTTCTGGGCTGCTGGACTCAGCTGAGCAGGACGACCCCAAAACTCTGTGTGCCCTTCAGCCTGCCTTGTCTTAGGGATATGGATTATGGCAATGCATGGAAGAGTTATTCCTACTCTCTCCTCTCCTTTGTCATACAGCTCTGCAGAGCTTTGTGAGCCTGCAAGCTACAGTAGCCCTTCTTCCAGGAGGATTGTGCTTATCCCCACTGCAGGCAATTCCTGGGGCTGAGGTCAATTCACTGAAGTGGTGTATGCTAGCAAAATGCCACAAGGAAAAACATAACAGTACTCTTGAGGTTTATCAGAGGTGTTGCATAAATGCATGTTTGTGGAGGGGGAGAAAAGGAAAATTGCTATTAGCCTGCATACCCCCTGCACAGGAAAATGATTGCTGTGATGTCCAGATCACCTCCTATCCCTGGCCCTTGGTTAATGATTTTGGTGGGTCCACAGCTGTATGAAGTAGTCATGGCATTGCAGTTGCAAAGACTTTCCCAAGCAGAACTGTGATAACAAGGCCTGAGCTTTGATTTAAACACTTTTTTTGCTTGTAACAGAGCTAAGTGAACTAATTCAGTGTGAATGAGACTGAAATGGATATGTAAATATGACTTCATTGTTGCATAGAAATATTGCATTATTTCAAGTCCACTCTTGTTTGCACAAGTTCTTCAGACGAATATCTCAAATATCTGACTCTGCTTGGCTGACTCAAAATGAATAGGCAAATTTATGGTCTCCATCTGGATTCATTCTTAGACTTAGAAACTCTGACTGAAGCCACTGGGAGACCTTTGATCCATTAGTAATGCAGGATCAGATCCTTCTCCATGGAAAAGATAAAATAAAGGGTGATGAAATGGCAACCTCCCCTTATTTCACCACACAGCGTGGTGACTCTTTTCTGTGATCAGACACAAACATGGGGATTCAGGAAGAAAGTCTGGAATGTTCAGAAGAAAGGTTGCAAACACAAGATATTCAAATGACAGCTGGAAGAAGGGGACAATGCTGATATAATTGGAATAGACAAAGGATGTTCACTTTGTGACACATTTTGAGAAACATCCAGGAAAATTTGTTTTGCCAAAGCGGGTTCATGGTTCAGTGGAAATGCCATCTTCCGATGGGGAAGTAAGCAGAAGAGGCAGTGTGCTCTGATCAGACAAAGGAACAAAAATAGTTCAGGGTTCCACAGCAGATAGATGTATACAGGTTCAGATGTATTATTATGATAAAAGCCCTGCAAAGTGTGCACAGCACTTTCCTTTGGTGGTTGTTCCACTGGGGAATGACTGCACACTACTGCTGTTTGCTTATGGAGGGGTCCTAATTCCCTCCACAAGCAGCAGTATTCAGATCATCTGCCTCTGGAAGCTGGTACTTGAGATCTGGAGACTCCCTGTGTTTGTTTTGGCATTTAAAATCCATGGTAAGAAGGCATGGTGAAACCTGTTCATGCCTTGAGCACTGGGAGCTCTTCAGATTTATATACTCAAAACCTGGTAGTTCTGCCACGGCAGTCTCATGTAACCATACGCTATCACAGCTGCAGTCCTTGGTTTAAGGAAAAGAGGTTTGCACAAGTGGCTTTTTTTATTTTAAGATTTTTATTAAAAATTTTTTTTTCTTTCCTCATTCAAGCTACAACAATTTCCATAAGGTTTTAAGGGCTTGAATAACATGTTTGAGATGGATTATCTGTTGGTGATTGAAGGTGTATATGCTGACATGTACCTGTGCACACACACACTCACATATACAAAGTACTCAATGAGCTCTACAAGTAGTCTCATACCATATATGTGTGTGTCTGTGTGTGAGTGCAAGCATATCTGTATGTATTTTACTTTGTTCAAAGGTAAGTTATGTTCCTTTAATTGTCTGGACTGAAATCCTGAGAGAAAGAGTATGTTTGTTATTGGTGGTGTGAGCAGCTGAACCTGCCCAGGGGTGCACAGTCCCAGGGAGAGGCTGGAGAGGAAGTATCCACAAAGTTCTCTTCAGAGGAATAAAAAGACAATTCTGTGCAACAGCAGGAATTTGCAGTGCCCAAAAAATCCCTGAGTACCTGAAATCAAGACTGAAAGCAGGACCTGCCTTTAAGGATGGCACAGGTAGAAGAGGGAAGCTCTTAACGGCTGAGAGTATTTTCTATCTAAAATGTTAATGGTTCTATTTTAATAACAGCTGGAGGAGCTGAAAATTTTTAGGTTTTAATGTACCCAAATAGGTCTAGACATCCACCTCAATGCTGTTTCCAGCTTGGGCCATACAGTACTTTTTGATACAAGCCCAGTAGTTTGTATTAAATGAAGAATAACTTTCCTGTGGGCAATGAGTGCGTTCTGAAAGGCATCAGAAGGAGGAGAATCTACAACAGGCCTGTACAGAGCACTGACTGGTTTCACTTCCAGCACTATGTTCTTTATACTGGAATTAGATAGTATGAAAATCTCAGCCTTTGGGGGTTTTTGTTTGTTTGGTTGGTTGGTTGGTTGTTTTAAATTTTTTTTAAATTACTTTCTTATTTCTTTCTTTATTATTTACTAGATTGGTGAGCCCCTATGCTACAAGGGCTTTACTTCTTCCCAGTAAAGTGGTTTAAAGTGCATTCAGATCTGTTCCTTATCTTGTCCAAAAGAGAGATGAAATTGTTTCTTAGTGTAAGGCACCTTTTCTTTCCTTCATATGATTTTTTTTGTGTATGTGTGTGTTCTGGCTTTTGAATGCAAATATTAGATCTGTATATAGTAACCTGGAATATATCTCCTCCATCGGATCACCAGAGCACATTCATTACCCCTGCTCCTGCTGACTGACCTTAGGTGCATCCAAAGATGTTATAAGTGGGGGATCTTTTTTCCAAGGAGATCAGACTGAACTGCTGTTCACTGTGATAGAAAATATTTAACAGAGATACAACCCTGTTGTAGCAATTCTAGGAGCCATATGTGACTTATTTCCTGATCCTCTTACTCAAGAAATTAAATAATAGCTATAAAAAGTTACAGCGTTTTAAGAAACCTATTTTATTTATTAAAACTACTATAAATATATATTTCTCAAAAGCAATGATCATGTGGTATGTTTTGCCAAGAGCTTTGGTATGTTGCTGCTCCCTGATGTAAACCTTGTTTTTATTTTTTTCTCCAAAGGTTTATAGATGTAATTTTCGTTATTATTATTATGGCACAGCATGGACTCTGGTGGTTTGATTTGCCAGATCTCAGCCCTAGAAGTGTCTCACTCATCTAAGTGGATTCTTCCCATGAGGTGATGCTCTATGTCAGCTTGCCCTCTGAGATGTGAAGCACATTTTGTTTTACAGCTGAACCAGCAAGGCTTTGTGTTTTGAGCAAATGAATGCCCTTAGCCACGGCACTAAAAGTTTTTCATGATGGTGCTTTTACCCTGGAATGTTTTCTTCTGCAAACTCTTTGCAGAAGCTTCTTCTCTTCCTTTTAAATAGGAAAATAATTCTTCTGAACATCCCATCTTTCACACAAAATCTTAAGCTGACTCACAAGTAACACAGAGAAGCTGCATGTCCCAACATAGGTATCCATTTAAGTGCTGATTTATCCTTTAATCAATAGTCCAATATCTATTGGCTCCTTTGTTAGACCGGAGAAAAATATATTCTTGACACTCCCCTTCTTTTTTATAAAGTAGCTGTTGCTGGCATCACTTTGAGTATTTTGAACTTTCCATTGTGACAGACTACTGAAGCTTTTCAGTGGAGGTACCTGCATCACAGATTGAGGCAGATTTGGCTGAATAAATTGTCTGAATAAATGGGATGCACATCTGGTAGAAGGTGCTGCCTAATTTGCAGTATTATTAAACTGATATTAGGTGTGTCAGAAAACAGCACACAATATCTAATATCTAATTTGAGGAAAAGCTATCCCTTTAATTTCTTTAATGCAATTGGTCTGTGCAGGTGCTTCTGTGCATGTCATCCTCACAGAATTGATCTCTTGGTATGAAATATTTGGCTCCAAGTGGCTTAGAGCTGAAAAACCAAGTAAATCGCTTGCTAAAACAAGAAGTAATAGTTTGAAAAACACCATTTGTTCCTTCTAATCTGCACATTTGACCTTGAATATGCCTCTAAGTCAAGGCAACAACCTTAAGAGGTGGCGGCAGGATGAGGTTTATTTCTCAGGATGACATTCCCTAGGCTGCTCTCAGCTGTGTTTCTGTGTGGTAAGCTAAACTTATTCTTGGACTAAGACCATTTTAGTCCATGGATGCATTTGGCCCATTAACTTTAGCCTGCCATAAAGTCAAGGGCAAAAGGATATTCTTATGCAAAGCAGAATCACTGTGGGTGTGCTACGAATCACTGAGGATTAGGATGAAGATATTCCTGCCTTCAGAGAACCTTCATATTGATTTTCAGCTTTATTTTTTTTAAATAGCAAAATTACAAGGATTTCCTTCTCCTACTTCTAAAGAGAAACCATAGTTTAATCTATTAACACGAAGTGGTAAAACTTCATTAGAAATGCAGTTGTTTCCTGAGTCTTTTAGTACTTCTGTGTGTGTGATTGCTAAGCAATGTTAGTTCCAATTACAGTATCATAAACTGCTTATGGCCAAAATGGTAGATTCTATGTGAACTTTCCTGTATTACCATTTGGGCTTGGAAATTCTTTTAAACCTTTATATTTCAAAGTAAAATAAGTTCAAAATATCTGTGTAAGACTGGACCCCATTCACCTTAATCTTGTAAGTACATGACAGGGAATCAGTGGGAGCACTTGGTGGAGTATGATGACATCAATTGTCCTCAGGATCCTGAATCTAATTTTAAGTGATATTTTATATTATTATTTTTATAATATGTAATGTTATGTCTGAACAAGGCTACTAATATCCTTCCAGTATTCTGATGACCCCATGACATGGGTCAATTAAAGGGATTTTCTCCTTCAAAATTAACACTTCCCACATTTTTTATTTTGGTTAGACTCAGCATTATTGGATTTTATCTGTAAATACTTTATTTTCTGTATATCTACATATAAAAAAATAAATGAGAGCAAATTATTTCATTCATAAAGAAATACAGCTCATCACTATATTTAATTACAATGTTCTGGACTGAAATATATAGCCAGTGGGAATAGGCCTATTGATTAAAAACTAGGGTAGCTTCTGTTTAGTCTGTTGGAGTCTCCTCCTTTTTCTCCCAATTACTGTGTGTAGGACAGGTCAGTCTGATTGCATTATAAAATTAGGTTGAGACAGTATTTCTGTCACTGAATTGCATGTGATCCATTTCTTAAGAAAAGACACAGCAGAATAATTTAACTCTAAATTCAGAGCACTTTGCTGTGCCTGGCATTAAGAGTTTTTATTTTGTCCTTCAAATTCCTCATTGGAAACCCAAAGATGCCTGAGAAACAAAGAGCATGAGAAACAAATATTCATATGAGTGTAAATAGTCTGGTTTGTGTGATGTATTTGCCTTCCATTTGAGGGAGATTTTCTATGGAAATTAAAATGGATATTTGGAGATCATAAAGAAAAGAAGCAGGAGGAGCATCATGAGGATTTTATAGGACCAGATCTCATAACAGTATTTGAGAATTATATATCTTCTTAGGGACAGCATCTCTTATCTAACAGCCTTGTTGTACTCTCTGAGCATCCCCAGCAGAGAGAAAAGTGGGCTGGGAGTTGCTGAACTCCATGGACATGGATTGCTGCATGTTCATCAAACAGGTGACTCCTTTGTAGCAACTGTTCTTGTTTTGTACTGCAGTCAGGTTTATACTTGTCTGATGAAATATGCCAACTGATGAAACACAACAGTGTTGGTATATGAATAAATAGCCTAGTAAGATTTCCCAAGAAGGTTTTACTTAATGCTGGTTCTCAATGATTTATAAATTGATAAATGACAGAGCTGGAAAGGATCTTGAAGGGTCATTCTCTCTGTCCTGAGCCTTAAGTCCTACTTAAAGCACTCTGAGAGATGCTTTGTCAGGTCTGTTCTTAAAAAACTGCCAGCATGAGGACTCAGTGGCCCACCCAGGCAATGTGTCTTTACACTTGGAAAAAAAAGATTTCCCTGGGAGCCAAAATTTACTTAGTGCAATTTAAGACCATTATTTTTGTCCTCTCCAAATGGATAAGAATAACAGTTTATTTCCCTCTTTTTTCATAGCAACTTTTGACATAACAGAAAGCTGTTATCATGTCACCTCTTAGTCCTCAAATCTCTAGGCTAAACAAACTTGGTTCTTTCTGGACCAAGGGTCATGTTTGCCAGAATTTTGATAATTCAAGAAATGTTTGGTGAAATTCCACTGGCTTTGGGAACTGAGTTACATCTGCACTGTAAAAACCTTATATTTGCAGAGCATCTAGATTTAAACCAGCCATTTTTTACATAAATGCCTTGTAAACCATGTTCATGTCTAAATGTGTTTGCTTGGAAGTAACAGTGGTACCTCTTAGCCACAACCTTGTGTATCCACACTGATGGGAGCACTCAGCCTTTGAGTGGTGTGCTTTGGAAACAAGACCAAAAACAATAACAAAAAAAGGTGTCACTATTCTCCTTGAGCAACTAAGAGAATTTAAGTGTTCTATCTCTTCTAGGATATGCAGAGCTGATGAGGATAGAGTATGAAATAAGCTCACTCATCTAGAAGCCAAAACACTGGTGACAGTGGTAGAACTTCTCTTCAGGTTATTTTGCCATTCCTTTCATTCCTCTACAGTACTGAGGTACTCATCCAAGCCAGCCACTGTACAGTGCCTTTTTGAGTAGTAAATAAGAGCTTTTAGAATTCAAATCACCTAATCATATTTAGATATCTATTTCTGGATGAAATGAACTTCTGCTGAACCATTTTTTCTGCTCCATTAAATTTAACTGAGTCTAGGTGACTAATTCAAATGGGTAGACTCTGCCTAAGTTGCCAACCATGTCCCTTAATGGGATTTTCTTTAGATCCTCGAGGATCTAGGGCAGAAAGTCCATGAGTAGTCACTGGGAATTGAGTTGTGTGGCTCCAGGGCTCAGCAGGTGGAAGATTTGACACTGACATGACTCCAAGGGGAACCCTGCCATGGGTGAAACATAGTTCCAGACTGGAACTATTTTCTATCTATTAATATCTATCTATCTATTAATTGTTCTATCTCTTTCCAAAGAGAAAGGGAGCAAGAAGCAAAGATGAATAAGAGAGACCTTCAAAGACTCTTCAGAAGAGTACAGCAAAATAAAGGAGGACTTAAGAAACAGCTTTGGTGGAGGCAGCAGGAGAGAAACCAGATGTTTAGGAAAGGCCACTGGGGAGACAATCAGGAAACTGCTCCTACTTTACCAAGTTCCTCAGACAGAGAAGTCATAAAAAGGAGTATGCAGGAATAAAGAGGAATAGGTAGGAATTTCCTCTGAACTTCTACTGACTTCTGAGTATTAGCAGAAGATCTGAGTCTTTAGATTTCAGGAGTATTGACTCTGCAGGAGAAAAAGAACTGGAACAGAGATTGCAAGGCAGGTATACACACAGTGTTCTTTGTTCTTTTTAGGGAGGAATTGAGTTTGTACTTAAGTGACTGGAAAATGTGTGAGAAGAGATGGGATCTCTGTGCTAGGGATGGTGGGCTAATTGATTCAAGTTCAGCTGAAGAGCTAGAAGAAAATTAGAACTATGTAGAACTATGCTACAGAATGGGCAACAGCCTACAATTGTTCTAAAGCCTGAGTTCCATAAATCATCCCTCAGATGCAGCCTTGGAGAGCAGTGGTTGCTGGGAGCTGGCTCTAAGGTATGACTCTTCCCATGTTACTTTTTTCCCCTCCTGTTTCTGTGCTGCTGATTGCCTGTGTCTTTAGCCAGTTGCACTGTACTTTTTCTGGGCTCAGATATGTGGTCAGACAATATGAACTGAAGTCAGATCCCTGCCCATTCCTTTTTACTGATATTCTCTGGAGATACAGCAAGTTCAAGAGAAATTCTGCATCTAGGTAGATAATTCTGACTCAAGAAAAGTGTTCTTGAACTCCTACCAACTACAGTTGATAAATATTTTACCAACAAAAATGGAGTAGGTCCACTTATCTACATCACTTTTTGGTAAGTACTAAAGTACAGCTTTATTCAAATCTTATGTGTGACTCTGAAGAAAATTTGTTCCAGTTCTGGGTTGTCATTCTGTTTTGATTGGTAAGGGTATAATACAGAAATTTCTCTTAAGTTTGGGATTGCTACCTTTCTCAACCTAATTGGGTAATAATGTCTAATCTTTAGCTAAGTATGAAATCAAAGTACAGATTAACAGAATCACCAACAATAATCTCAATCCAGGAAATCTTCACAGAGTAGGAGTTTGTGGTTGATACTAAAACACGCTTCAAGCTACAGAAGCAGTTAATTAATAGCCTGCGTCATGTCAGGATTGACTTACAGAGGGACTTTCCTGTCTGAGTTAAACACTGGGCAGAGATCAGCATCCAGAGCTACCCAGTACTGTGTTAACCTAACCCTGTCCTTGGCTCAGGAAATCTCTGAGTATTCTGTACGAAATGGACAAGTGAGACTGACAACAATCTGTCTAAAAATAAGCGAAGGTCGGCAGTGATGTCATCGTCATCGAGATCATCGAGGTTAAAGTCCCTGCTCCAGTCAAAGACAAGATTTGAATAGGGCTTTCCCACATTGCAGGATGTATTCCAGACAAACAAACTGAGGAAAAGAGAAATAAGGACTAATTCCTACTCTTCCTGGCAGAACAAGTAGGAGTGTGGAACATTCTGGAAGAGAAGCAGGGCAAGGTGCCTATGTCCCCGCACATTTTCAGGAATATTTCCTGCTTCAAGGTGTCCAAGAGCCTACTGCCAACATCTGCAAGGTTCAGGATTTAGGCTGAATCTTATTTTAGTTGACTCTTAAATCTGAGCTGACACCTGTTGGCTGGAAGTCCTTTGTTGTCCAGACTTTTGTGACCAACTTTGGCCTGTTGATGCTTATGGTGTAGCCTCACAGATTAAGTCTGAGCTCAACAAGTCCCTGCCTTTCCCTGGCTCTGCCTTATTACTGACTCCTCAGTACAGCTGGGAGTGATGCTGAATTTTGTCAGAACCAAGAAAAATGGCCTGTCTTGTCCTGGGTCAGAAGGGTGATCAAAACATGCCCATGTATCAGCACATTTAGGTAGCCAAAGATTGGATAGGGACTGGAGATGAGAACAGAGCTGGTGGAAGGGATAGAGGGAGTGGCAGGTCTATAAACTCTCCTTGTCACTCATGCCCAAATATCATGGATGTCCAAATTTCACAAAACCACTCTTTAAAGTGCAAGGTGTTTTTATGTTGCTATGGGCAGTGAAAAAAATTGGTGTAGATTAAGGTGCTTTTACTTCATGGTTTCATTTTCATACTTCCTTTCTTGACTCTTCTGGTGCACATATCTTTCCACAAATTTCCTTTTCCTTCATTTCCAATTACAAATATTTCCAAACTAATGAAATCATCACACTTCTATTTTATATTTTAGTGATTAAAGGATAGGTAGGCAAGGACAGCACAAAATTTCTCCATGTATCTATCCTACAATCTACTCTGTAGCAAGTTTCCCTTCAGATGTTTTACACAGTTCACTGATGCACATGGAAAATTATGTTGCTGTAGTTAATAACCTTATTTTTTTCTATTAAATTTATAACCCTTACCGGGAATTAAATGTGAATAAGTCACTTGATGTTTTTGCTCTGATTATAAAATCCATATGTTTCCTGAGGTCTCCAAGTCTTGCTGTTTAATCTGGCTATAGTGATAATCGTTTTTGGGTAGAACAGCTATCTGGTGAATAACCAAGAAATTTATTACTGTCTAAAACTATAGAGGACATACTTCTTTACTGTTGAAATCTCAGCATTTTCTGAGGTAAAAGAGACATGCCCACATGCTTGTACTCAGTATTTTTCACACAATCCAATTGTGTCTTCTCTTTTTTGTGTTCTTTCAACAAATTCTGACATTGTTGTTTACCTTTAACACATCTGATTTAAGTGATATTTGAGGGCATTACATTCAGGTCTTTTGCAGAAACAATGACTGGAAAAACCAAGTGTCTTTCAGAATTGCTTCCTAAGTATCAGCAGCTTTCCAGTGCTGACTATGATACCTGTCCTTGTTTACTGGTGCATTCTTCTTTCACGTAATCTGTAGTGCAAAGTCCAGCTGGAGGCCAGTCCTTAGTGGTGTATTCCAGAGGTCAGCCCTGGGTCCAATACCATTTAACATCTTCATAATGACCTGGATTCATGGGGAAGAACCTCTGTCTGTACTCAAAACTGACTCTATTCATGCATTTTTTCTTGTTCTAGCAAACTTACTTGTGTTTCCAGATGCTCATTGCTATACTTTCCAAGTCAATTATTTCTATGTCCTCTTTGCTCTACTTAATTTGCAAAATGATTTTATGCGACCATTAAAAATTGTGCAATATGAAAATTAAGGGTTTTCACATCCAAGACTTTGCCTAATGTATCCCAAGGTTCTGGGTTCAGCAGGACATTCTTATAATCTGCAGACAAAACACAAGCTGGGGTTAGCTGTGCTTGCAAAAGATGAGCTTGGATCTCTCTAACACAACGGAGCATCTTGGTTAAAGGTCAAGGTAGTTTCAGGATGTTACCATATGTATGTTTGTTAACCAGGGTACAGCTCTGAGTAAACAGCTTATTCTTTAAGCTCCTGTTCTCGTGTGTTTCCAAGAGAAGAGTCATGTGAGGGCATTGGGGTTGGTGGACCAAATGCTCAGTGAATTCTGGTGGAGCATCCTCATGCCATCTTGTGTGCAATTTTTAAACTGCATCTCTGTTGTTGCTTTCACGCACAGCTCCAAATGACTGGTGAGTGCAGCTACTAATCCCAACTAATTCTTTTTACCTTCTGTTGTTAATTGATTGTTGTAATGCAGGGAAAGTCTCTTAAGTCTAAAGCCCTGCTAAATGCTTGTATAATTTAAACAATGATGCTTTCCTGTCCTCCCTTCCTTTCCCAGTCCAGTTAATTTAGAACAATTTTAGAACAGAATCGGCTCTAGCTGATTTTCCTTCAAACCTGACTTATTTTGGGACTGGTTGATTAACCTGATAAGCTCTATGAGCGCTTTGTCTTAGCCTGCTTCTGCTGAGAGAGAGGTGCCTTTGGGTTCCATGGTGAAGAAAGCCTGTCACTACTTGGCTTTGGCAGGACTCCTATCAGCTACTGATGAAGGTGGTGTGCATTGAAGATCCTTGTCAAATCTGTCCTTAAAAATCTTTCTCATAATTTCTGGCTCTTCTTGAGCTACCCATATTTGGCCTAAATCCTTTTCATGCTGTACATACCCTTGACTTATCTTGAATCTTGTCCATCTCTTGGCAAGTTTTGCTTTAGATGTCTTGTAGCTGTTTTTCATATCTCTCTTTCATGATTTAGCCAGTCAAGGCAAAAATATTTCCTCTGCAACCTCAAGCAGAGGCTGCTTTCATCTGTCATTTTCATAGTATTTGAGCACTCATTGAATTATTCTCTTTATTTACCACTAGTATTATCACTGCGTGTGAATAATGCTTATGGAATGTTATGATCAATGTTAATCAGTATAGACTCACTGAGTGAAGGACCAGGCCTATGTTCTCCCAACAAAAAATGGGAATATCAATGTGACAGTTCCCGTAGTTGGTTCTTACCTCAGCTGAGCTGAAAATGGGAGGGCAGGGGAAAAGGGAATTTGCAGTAGTGAAAATAGGAAAAGTAAGGATGATAAAGCAAATCCCTTTGTCAGAATGCATTCCCTCCACTGCTAGAGATGGACTCCTCCAGTTCATCTGCTCTTTTGTCCTGTGTGTTAGTAGGCACAGAGTTTATAAGAGGCAAATCCAGCCTTTTTTTTTTTCTGAAATTTATCCAATTCATACTGTGACCTATTATCCCTACTAAGATCTGCAGAGCTGAGTGTTCACTACCTTTAACTAGATTTTATATTAATATAAGAGGAGGAAGATATCACAAACTTTCAGTTAAGGAAGTGTTTTTTCCCTTTATGTCTTGCAGCTAGAAAGAGATAAAGTTATCACAGCAAGATCTGGCATCTACCCTTTATCAAGAAGGCTGTTTCTGCTAAAGGCCTCTGTCATGAGCTGGCTGCCATAGGGAAGTTTACTGCTGTAAACATCTGAAAGTAGGGTGGTGGTGGCAGTTGTTTGGCAATGTTAAAGCAAGGAAACCAGATAGCAAATATCATGCTGGCTGAACACTCTCACCAACTGAAAAAGAGAGGAAGGAAAGTACATGAAGGGGAAAAGAGGGTATTTGTAATACCCAGTTTAGCAGAAATGCAGCAGTGCATTCTCCCTTCAGTCTGTAATGCTGTGAGTCAGCTGTGCTCTCACACTCACTGTCAATGGAGTTTTAAATAAAGTGATTGCCTCACAAATCAACGAGACTCCCAGGGCAAAATCCAGAGCAACTCTTTAAAAATATATTTCAAAGTGATCAAAGATGCATGTGTCTTGCATTGTTCACCAGGGAGGAGTCTTTCAATAGCAACTAGAGTTAATGCAGTCATGAACTTGAGCATCTCTCAGCAAATGTCTCACATTTTGCTGAGATTATCATCCCATGGAACCTCTTTCCGAGCAATTCCTTCACCAAGCTCAGGAGCTGGAGAGCAGCCATTACGTCTTCATCCTTCATCTGGTAAAGCAGCAGAACATTTACCAGTGTATACACAGCTGAGAAATGCAATTTGACTGGTACATTAAAGGTATTTGGTGATCTTTAATCTTAGCATAACTGCTGCCCATCAGGGGTGCAGTAATGTGCTTCACAAAGTGCACAAGAGAAGACAAGGCCTTTAATGAGTTTTGGCTGAGCTGGGCACATTCTGCACAGTGTTGTTCAAATTGTCTCAGGCTTCCTGCCAAGTAATGCAGAAGAAAATGCCTTAGAGTATGCTAGCTGTCTATCAACCTCGCAGAAAGTTTTCTCAAAGACAGTCTTTGATTTGTGAGTCAACCACTATTAAGTTAGTGTCAAAACCCTCTCTGGAGGCAACAAAATGGAACACAGTTCTGCTGTTACTTCTAGCATCAAAATATTCATCTTGAACTTAAAGCTCTAGGTTATTTTTACTGTGCTTTGGCTCTGGAAGCCAGAAAGGATTTGTGGGGTGACTTACACGGCTTAGTTTCTGAAATGATGGGAATAAAACCTGGGTAATGAACCTAGGGAAAAGTTGTGACTGCTTTGTAACCGACCTTATTTAAGGAAATAAGAGGGGCTCTGTCTTTGTGAGGCAAGGCTTCTAACTCGACTCACTTGCTCCTACTGGCACGTTCCTCTAATGTGAATGGCAAGTTTGCAGAGAAGTGCCATGACCCCCTTCTGGTTCCACTACACTGGTGCTACACCTGGAGGGTGGGACTGGCCAGAGCAGCTGGTGATGGTGTCTTGGCTCTCTGTGGGGCCAGGGACTTTGTGTTGTACCTCTGAGAAAGGGACACTAATGTTCAGGGAAAATGCCAGGGAATCATTGCAATAGCTGCCCAACACAGCCCCCACATTGGGCTGAGTAGTCATGACAACTGTAGTTATCAAACATTAGCATGGGACAGCATTCAAAACTCATCTTGCAGGCTTTAAATAACTTACCATGCTGCAGGCTGGCAACTGTGGAGCTGGTATATGACAAAAATATACCTTCTGACTTTGAGGAACTGACAGAAAGGACACTGAGCCACAGGTGATCACTAAAGATTCAGCCTAATTGCAAAGGATATGCATAACAATGTTATAGGCGGTAGCTGACTGCTCAGGAAATTCAGTTACTCTGCAGTGTAATCTGGGTCTCTGGGTAGTGTATCAATAAATACCTGCTTGAGATCTTCAGTGAGCCAAGCTAGAGACTAAGGATTTGTAATGATACCAGCAGGATATAGACTCTCAAAAGGGCCTTCACACAGCAGCCTGATAAATTTATTATCTGAATTTCCAAAAAGGATTTTAGAGCTTTTCCTCATCTGAGTTTGCATTGTTGTAAGAATTTAAGTGTTCATATGGTTCGAAGTAATGGATTTGGGAATGAAGACAGGAATTGAATGCTGTGATTAAATTTGTAGGGCAAGAAGATACAGAAAGCATACCTCTAGTGGTGGAGAACTCCTTGGATATTGCTTCAGAGAGGGCTCATATGCACTTGCCAGGAAGCTTTCATCTCTTACCTCTGTCACTTTTCTGACATGGTGTTCTTCACTTCTTACCTTTCCTCATTCACCCCTGATTCCTGTTCTCAAGCTTGTACCACTTTCTTTCCACTGCAGTTTTCCTTTTGTTCTCCACACTCCCCACAGTGCAAACACATGACGGAATCACTGTGCTTGACAAATTACATGGCACCAGCTGTGCCACCACTGTGCATTCCTGCCTGATGGCAAATACAGAGGGAAACCTCTACCTCATGTGAGGACACAGAACCAGGAGCTGCATCAGCACAGCTGGGATGAAGTCAGGAGTCTGGAATCCTGGCTTGCTGTGCTGCACATTCAGCCCACAGAGTGCAGTGTGGAAGTTGGCTTAGCCAACAAAAAGCTGTAGCTGTGGTAGCCTACACATAATAAGAGTTGCTGAACTGGCTATAGCTATAACACTCTCTAAGGTGGTGGCTTCAGGTGTCTCAGGTTTTGTAAGCATACTAGGGAAGAAGCTCTACCTCCCAGGGAATGCTCCTTGCAGAAGTGTTGGGTATGATTGCAGAAATGTTTGAAGTGTTCACACGTACTTGTGTGCCCATATGGTCACATGCTGCAGAACTGGGGCTCCACACTCTTTAAAGGCTATGCCAGCATTGCACAGCCACCTTGGAGGGATGGGGCACCTCACTGGGCCAGGCTGGTCCCAGGGATGCTCAGCCCTGCCTGGCAGTGCTCTGCAGAACAGGGATTTGCCAACTGCAAGCCAGCCCGGTGGAACGCTGTGTTAACACATTTATATTGCTCCTGATAACCCAGCTGGCCTGCTCAGGTCTGATTTTAATCTTTCACTGTACACTGCCTCCTGTCAGTGGGGAGATCCTCTCAGTGTGTTTAGTCTCTCAGTCTCACTGTGAGACCCTCCCATTTCCAGCACGGGGGGATTTGTTCACAAACTATGAATGCCACAGTGTCTGAAACATTTGGGATGAACTCTCTGCAAGTCCATACCTCCTCTGGCATACAGAGTAGGCCTACAGAGCCTACTTTAGGCAGCTGCAATTTAGTGCCACATCTAAGGCTATAAGTAATTTGCTGTAATTTTGCATCCTCTTCTTGAAGATTTTATTCTGGGTTTCTAGTGCAATGAGAGAGAGAAACTCATGCACATCCAGTCTACTCTCTGTTTCAGCAGTTCACTTGGAAGGCAGGTCCTTCAAGAGTACTGACAACAATATTTTTTCAGCTGTAGGTTTTTCTTGATGAAAAAAAAATAAAAAAAAGAGAAACAATCTTCTTTCAGGATTTTGTGGTGGTGCGGGAATTTTAGTTTAGGCCCCAAGATGGCTTCCCTCTGGCATCCATTTTATGTTCCCTAAGTTGGCAAAAGTTTTCTGTAAGTTGATTGGATAAAAGTTTCTTGTTCAGTTAGATGTCAATCATTTG
>JBBMKD010000001.1:10404821-10554404 GCA_037834095.1 Argya squamiceps | reverse complement strand
TCTTTCTTTCTTTCTTTCTTTCTTTCTTTCTTTCTTTCTTTCTTTCTTTCTTTCTTTCTCTCTTTCTTTCTCTTTCTCTCTTTCTTTCTCTTTCTCTCTTTCTTTCTCTTTCTCTCTTTTTTTTTAAGCCTGTTCTGCTTTTACCACTACAGAGTCTCAGTGAAAGCAGTTTTGAAAACCAAATATGTCACTTAATTGAACAAAAAATCAATAGCACACAAAATTCTGGGAAACCCATTCTCCAGGAAACATACATCTATATTTTATCTTCTTGACTTCAATTATCAGCTTTGCCAACTTCTGCTAGAGACACTTTCCTGGCTCTTCAACTCATTCCTCATCAATCCCTGATGCTCTCTCTATTTTAAATGAGTGTGTAGTTCCTCTCCCTCCTACTTTTCAGCTAATACTACCCACTTAGATTTTGACACCCATTCTCATCCTTAGTTTTGCTCTGCTTATAAAGTGTTGCCACTGATTTGGACAGCAAAATACCATGATTTTTTCTGTGTTTGTTGAATAGGTAACAATCCTTCCCATCAGAAGTAAGATAGCTTTTGTAGAGCAAAGATATTGTTGCCTTACTGATTAAACTGCTGTGATCAAAACATGTGTGTAAAAGCAGCTTCATGTCCACATGTGAAAAAGAGCTGGATTTCAGCAAATTCTCTTCCTCTTGAGTTGTGCTTTATGATTTTTATGCCATTTATTGATGTAACAAAAGTGCCATTCATCACCCAGTTTTGAAGACAGCTGTAGGAAAACCAGTGTCATTTACACCTTTCAGTTTATTTAACTGAACCAACTCATCTGAGGAATATTTGTGACAATTGCAAAGGAATCAAAGCCTAAATCTTTTCTGGAATAGAACCTCAAGTGGTGTAAAGAAACACTGTGCCTCACTTGTCTACCATAGACTTGCAAAAACTGTCATCTGCACATGTTCTGTTTTGTTGCTCATGTGGATGGTGAAACTCCTTGGGAGGAAAAAAATCAGGTTACCAGTTGAACAGCACAAATGTGCTGCTGGGCAAGAGCTAGGGACTGTGGTTAAATTGGAAATATTTTAAGATGCCACTTCATTGGTGTTTTATTAAAAGGTCATCTGGCATCTTAGATAATAGGTGATTTCTATAGGCAGTGTGTGGAAATGAAATGGATACTGGACATGGAAACTGCACACCTAAGTGTTATCTTATTTCCCTGGACAGACCCATTAAAATATTTGTGAAATGAGTATTCTCCCTAGGTTTTTATCATCAGTTGTCCAGCTTAATTAAGCTTTTTAAGGTCAATAAGTGGCTTTCTTGGCATGGTCAGGGAAGCCCTGACACCAACCCTGTCAGAGTAGTAGATCTGCATCTTTTCAAGCCAGCAGCCCAGGTATCTACAGTAGATAGACAAAAGGCTTTTCAACTGCTCAGAGGCTGATGGTGATCTTAAAAAGTGACTGCCTGAACTACCTTCTTGTTTAATTTTCTGTAATGAGTTTCTGATTTTAATTTAGCAGAAACATAAAATTCAGTTGATGGGCCATGTCTAAGACTCTTGACACAGACATCTTTATCTCCCTCAGTTTTGGAGTTGTTCATTTCCTCCTCAGAATTACAACCCTCCTTGCAGAAGAGGTCTTGGAAAAGGCAATAAGTGTTATCAAAGATTTACCTGAAGAATAATATACTATACTGGCCTCAATGAGAGAATAGGCATGAGTTTAGTTCTCTTCACAAGAAGCATTTCTTCCACCCCTTACTTACGAGCAGGAACAAAATTGCTGTTTCATCTCCCTTGTGGAGTCTGTGATATATAAGGCACCTCAAAGGAAATTTACATCAGCCTGTTATGACTTTATACCTCCCCCATCAAATAATGGCCTTGAGCATGGAACAGAGACCTGAGGGAAATATGACAGAGAAGGAAGAGAGCCAAGCAATTAATAATATTTATAATACTTCCTACATGCAATAACCTATGATAAGGTTAGTTCCTTTTTTTTCCTTCATTATTTCTCTGCATAAAAGTTGTTGCACGAAGTCAGTACAAATATGTGTATGAGAAAGCATGAAAAAGAAGAGTTGCAGGCTCTGTGTGTGTGTGTTCTGATTTTGGTAGAAGTTTACGTGTTTCTGGAGTATAGGAAGAAGTAAAATCAATTTAATTTATACTGTACACTATGAATACCCAGGGAATCCTTGTGCTTAGAGATATCTAGGTCTTGCAAAGCTAAAAGTACACAACAGAAAACTTGTCTATTTTACTAGCACGAGATCACTTTGTTTAAATAAGCTCAAAGAATTGAAAGAGAGATGTAATTACTCCAAAATCTATGTACAACAAAAAGAATGTGAAAAAAAAATTTGTGTGTTCACTGGGAGGTAATTTGCCCAGGTGTGATTAATGAGTTACCAGACCATCCCACACACAATACTGAAGGAAAGAGATGGTAGGAAAAATAAGAGGGATCACAAGAGTTTATTACTTTGGTTGATATGAGTTAAGGAAGGTGCTACTCAGCATAGCAGGGCCAGAGGCTGGCTTAGAGGACAGAGGTGCTGATGGAAAAAGTCAACATGTCAAGTTACACTCCTAAGTGGAGCTGATTTCATGGTGGGCTTTTCACACAGGTGACATTACCTAGTTTTTAATTACTGCAGACAGAACGTCTTAACATAGATTCACTGGAGGACATATCAGTTGTCATTTTGTTGGTTCCAGTAAGTGCTCCGAGGTCCCAGTTGTTCCTGTCTGTGAAACATGCTTTGTAAATCTTATCCTATGTGAATATCCTTGGCTATTGATTCTTCTGTGAACTTGGCAGTCCTGTCAATAAAGGAAAAAAAAAAAAAAAGCATTAAAGGAAAATCAGTGTCCTTGCCTTATGCAGTAACCTGAACAGTTCTTGGGAAAGAGTCCAGTACAGGCACAGTAGCATGGTTAATTAAAGCAGTAACATCATTAGTATACTAATTTGGGAGTGTGTGGATGTTGGGTCTGTGTATATCAGGGACACAGTGTAATTGTTGTCCTTCTGTTCTTGGTTTATAGTTTTCTGGAATTACGTGCAAGCTGAGGTAAAAGTAGAATTGCTAAACCAGTCAACCAATACCTGAATTAAGAGACATATAATTTTAGGGAAGGCTTTTTAGTGCCAGAAAGAGCACAATATTATCAGGTTGTTTGGGCACCAGAAACCTGAGGAAGCTGTTCTGAGATGGCTAATGCATGCCTCTGGACTTCTGCCAAAAAGCCATGGGGATCCATAACAAGGCCAAGGATTTTGAAAACTCCTTGTTCTCCTGGACCCATACACCCAGATTAATGTGTGTGGGTCAGGTTTCTCTCTAGCCTGACACTGCACCCTAGTTTATTACTTTACACTGCAACTCCAACAGGGCAGTGCCACACTCTTGTCTGTTGCAAACTGGGAATGTTTTGAAGAAAAAAAGATTTTTATTCCCTCCCCCCACTTCATTCAGATTTCATTAGTTAATTGGATGCACAAGGTACTGCATAGAGCTACAGAATGATGCTGAACCTCTCTTCCAGTCTGTGTCCTAATTTGTATAGAGCAAATTATTTCTACTTAGAGGTCACAGAAAAAAAAATGGTGCTGACTGAGAAACATGACATTCCTTTTTCAACACTATTAAAAACTGGAATAATGAAAATTTCAACACTTCTCCCACTAGTAGTGTAAATAAAATATTCAGTGTGTCTCACACTAAGTACATTTAACAGCAGGATTTGAACTGTAAAGTGCACATTAAATAGAAAGAGGCAGAATGTGCCCTCGTGCATACACTGCTGAAAGACTCACAACCAAATAAGAGTAAATTTTGGCCCCTGTTAAATCACAATAGGACTTAATACGGTGCCTGCAAGAATTCAAAGCAGCTCACTCAGCAAATTGTTATCTTGTGTTTGGAAAAGCAAACCATTGAGACTGTAGGATCACGCCTGCAATCCTACAATTTAATACGTGTTTTTTCACACAGGACAGTATTGTCATGGTTCATTCATGGAGAACATAAAAATAGCTATTGACACTGCAAACATACTGTGAGCTCGCCTTACTGCTTCAAGAATATTATACTCATTATGGGTTTACAGAACTTTTGGAGTTACTTATGAAAACATTGGAAAAATACCAATTAAACCAAAATCCTAAGTACATTGACATTTTCCTTTCAGAACTGAGACTGGCTTAGAAGTTCTGCTGATCTGCAAACAAAGAAGATCCCAGAGGCTGTTGGAGAGCCTGATCATATGCTGTCTGAAAGGGATAAAAATCACCAAGCTCAAATCATCTGTGCCTATGAAAATGGGTGATTTTATTCAAACTTTCAGGTTTCTTAGAGGTACTATCCAGTCCCACACACCTCATGGGCTATCTTCAGAATCCTGGCCTTCTGCATCCTGGATGTGGATAGATTCCAAATCTTGCATGTGGATACAGGGACATGCAAGGACTCCCCCTTCCTCAGTCAGATGTTAGCTCCATGTTTTCCTCCCATCAAAAAGTAAAAGCTGTGAACATTTTTCATATTCCACTCTCTTCAGAGAATCTCTGCTGCTTAGAAATTCGCGTTATTTCTCTCTCAGAGAAGAAGCTGTTACTGTTTATTACTTCTTACTGGTAATGGAAACCTGATTGGGCAGCTCCATAAGGAGAAAATGCATTTCCCAGCTGTTTTTTATTTATGTATTTTCCACTGTGAAGCCTCCAGCTCTTGCGACTGATACTTCCAGACATTAAAGTGTTCCTCGTGAAACTAAATAGCGTCAAGTAAAAATGTTTTTTTCCGGGGCGTTTGTCCAAGTCTTGCACTTGGGTTGTTCCGCAGAGGTGACCCTTGCGTGTCCCCAGCGCAGAGCTCCGGCAGGACAGCAGAGGGAGATAGCGCTCAAAGGAGGGGACAGGCTCGGGTTTTCCCGGGATACCCACGGCCCGAACTGCACCGCCAGCAGCCCGGGAGCAGCTCTGTATCAGAAACAATTTGAAAGAATGTGGTGTCCTGCGGAGGAGCGCTGGGGCTCGGTGGCAGCAGCTCCCTGCCCTTCCCTGCCCTCCCGAGCGGTCCCTGCCCTGTCCCGCTGTCCTGGCCCGGAGCCAGCGGGCTTCTTGGCCATTCCTGGCAGGCACTGACCTTGCTGGGTCACAGCAGCACAACGCACTGACTTTATTAAGGCGTGCCCTTTAGCGAGAGCGTGTTTGGTGCATGTGTTGGGTCTGTAATTAAAATGCTAAAATACGGTTCTGGGGGAAAGTTTAACAGATTATTATCTTTCCTGTACAGAAGGAGGAGAGTGCTAGGACATGTCTGTTTAAAGTGACTGTGCAAATGACATTTTGATGTTCCATATTTATAGTGCTTTCCCCCAGTCACTTGCATATAAAGGGCTGGATTATACCAGCCTGCTCCAGAAAGAGGTCGGAGAATGAACCTGAGTCACTGCCACTCCCGAGGGCCACCCAGCCTTCCCCCTGCACAGAACCACACAAAACCATGTAGGTTGGAAAAGACCTCCAAGGTCATCGAGTCCAACCTTTCCCCTGCTTCCTGTGGCTGGAATGCCACTTTCATCAGGATAACATCAAAGCCTTGTTCTTCCATGCTGAGCTGTATCTCCGTGGTGGTGTGACTTCCCTGCCCCTGCTTTCAAGGTCAGCCAGAGAAGGATCAATAATGGCTCATCTGAAATTCTAGCTCCAGTTTTAACTCACCTGTCCCACTATGAGTTTCACTGGGGCACTTTGTTATTGATGGGAGAAGACCACCTCCTGCTCCCTCCCACTGCAGTACCTGACAGTGTTGGGAGTAATACACTCCTGGGTTTGTCAGCAGAACTAATTTGACCCTCCCTGCACAATTTGTTCTGGTTGGTTTTTCCCTTTTTATCTTATTTTTGGAGATTTTTGGAAAACAAACAAACAAAAACCAAAACCCAAAACCAACAACAAAAACAAAAACAACACCCCCCCAAAAAACAAGGACCCAAACCAAGATGGAAGAGCTCCTGTAAGTTTTAATCCAAGTACAATTACAGATGGCCAGTCAGCTGACAATGGCAGGGTAATTGATGGTGCAAAATGTCTTTCTGGAGATGTTTTCTGTGGGCTTAAATATTTGTGTTTAATGAATCCAATGTACATGGCTCAAGCTGAGTCAAAACCCATGGCAGGCTCAGACCCATACACCTTATGGGCTTTGCAGCAAAGATAGTAATAAAAAGAAACAAAATTGTTGAGTGGAAAGACAAAAAATTCTTTATTTCTTTGCCATGTGGATCTTCTGACAACACGGACTTGTTGCATCAGCTTAACTAAAGCTGTTGAATTTGGAAGGATCTCTGGCTTGCAGTACAAGACCCACTTGGGTTCAGGGTGGCAAGTTAGAGACCCAAAGACAATAATTTGCAAGGAGTGACTCCTTCAGGAAACAGCTCCAGAAGGGGTCTTTTAATGAACACAATATTTTTTTTGCCCTGTTTCTCTTCCTCACTTGGAAGAAGGTATAAAGTTCCTCTTCCCTGAGCAAAAAGTAATGCACTAATGCTCAACCCCTGGGAAACTGTGGGTCCTGGCCAGAAAGGCTACAAAAGGGATTTTGTTCCTTGAATGAACCTCTAGAATTTTAGATCTCTCTCCATATTCTCCTCTATCCCATCAATGGCACAGGGTTCCTCTTCTGGGTTGCTAGATTTCATCTCCTAAAAGAAATAGGGGAAAAAAAGAGATTAATTATACCCTTATCTACCTGTGAGTTCATTATCATCACTAAGATGTAAGAACATTTTCTGACTGTTTCAGATTTTGTGTAGTTAATGCTATTTTTTACCAGAAAGAATATTTTAAAATTTGAAGACTGCCTTTAACACTTGATTGTAAATTTTAAATACTTATTTAAATAAGAAACTAAGTCTTGACTGATTTCACCAAGAGAGCAATTTCTTTCTCTATTTTTCACATAGAAAATATCTGCAGTAGCTGGAGAGAAAAATGTGGAAGACAGAAGCTAGAAAATTGGCAGCAATTAGGCGTCAATAAGACACCACTCTGGTAGTTAAATTGCTAGATCCTGTGGTTTCTGAATACTCCTCAATATTAATAAGACCTCCACCTTCCTATGGCTCTGGCATACTTTTATTAAAACTTCAGAAAGTGCATTTCTACTAGGAAGGTTTGCATGTTTCTACAGCAGAAAAAACCCACCTGAACTCTGTTTAAAGATCAAATTGATTTACAGTTGGGAAAGGTTTAGTGATCCAATGTATTTTTTAATAATACCATTTCTCTTTGTAGAAATCTTATCTCTGTTTGGGGTTTTTTAGTGGAAATATTTATTTGAAGAGGTCAGTAAAGGTGTTGTTGGGAGGCAGTGGGGAAGGTTGTTTTAGTGGGACTCCTGCTTTGGTTAACAACCTCCCCATGTGGATGCTTGCCTTCACACACAACTTCTGGGAGCTCATTCAGCCCTGGATAATTATTGAATGGGACACATGTGGTTCTTACAGAGTCAGCATTCCCACTGACTTCACTGGGACTGCTGCTGCAGGATTCAGCCCCACAAGAGCTAAACAGAGAAAAGAGATGAAGCTGTTTTGCTGAGGCAGAGAACAATCATTGACAAAATAAATCCACTGAAGGAAGGAAAGGAAATATTACTGCAGCACTGTGTTGACCTTTGGGAAACTACTCTAAGGTATTTTGCCACTGCAACTGGGAGAGGGCCTCAGGAAGAGCTAAGATACATGGGGCAAGTAGAATTCCTTGAGGTTTTTTGTCATTTTGTGGGTTTTTTTGTTTTGTTTTGTTTGTTTGCTTGGGTTGTCGTTGGTTTTTTGGTTTTTCTTTTTTAAAAATTTTTCTAACTAAATAGGGGTTTGTCTGCTTTATTTTCTATTTTTTGCTGGTGTGACTTCTGTCTCATTTGGTGTCTGTTGAGGCAACTTTCTACTAGGACATCTATATCCAGACTAACAGTGATGAGAAAAGTGAGAAAAAGAGAGAGAGTACTTTCAGGTCACAGGACAGGGAATGAAAGTGAAAGTTTCCCTGATGTGAAAGGGGAGAAGAAAACATGCTTAGCTTTACAACTGAGATACTACATTTAAAGAAAAACATAAATGCAGTGCATGCTTCAGAATGTCACTTCTCATTAGAAATGGTGTGGTTGAATAGAACTGAGGCCATTGAAATATAAATAGTGCAGGTAAATTAAAGGTTTATACCAACACCAAGCTATTCATTAAAGAAAACTGAAATTACAGGAGACAGCAGAACTTTAAGGAGTGTTTCAATAAGACTGATAGTCTTGAAGATCACTACAGAAAATAAAGAAACAAAAAAGAGTTTGGAGGACAAATAGTTCTGATGGATAAAGTGAGTATTTGATGGGGCACATGGTCTGGAAAGAGAAAATATAGGTTGTTGAACCTAATTAGGGATAAAGTGAAAGGAACTGCAGGTCATATATTGAAGAAGCTCATGAGGGAAGCAAATCCATGTGAAAACTCACAACAGCTCATGGCACTTGCTGGGGGAGGGGGAAAGACAAGGGGAGCAGGAAGAAAGATGAATCTTGAGTGTGAGGAAAGCTGACAGTGGCCTAAAGCATACCAGGCAAAGCTGAAATCTAGTACTGGAGAGGGCTTTCAGAGAGAAATGGAGCTGCTGAGGGCAGCATGAGAGGGGAAGGAAGCAAATTGTAGAACAAACCAGGGGTGAGGCCAGTGGAAGGAACCAAGGGAAATGAGATAAAATGATAAAGGGATTTGCAGAAGAGAAATATCTGAAAAGTCAGAAAATGTGGGAGAGCTTTAAGGAGAGAGTGTCCTTAATTTTCATCCTACAACCCTGCAGCAAGTATGATAAAGGGGACGTACAAGAAATCTTTATTCATTGGTGATCTCTGTCATAATGGCCCCTCGAAGGTTTTGGCAGACTCCAATTTAAAATAGCTCTGAGATACACAGACATTAAAAAAAGGCAGTTTAGCTTCAAGGGATCTTAAAACTGCCCTAGCTCAATGAGGAGTGTTCACCTGCAATTCAGGGTCTGGAGCTCAGCTTTGAATTTCAGTTTCTCCAAGCAGCTTCTGGTTTTATAACCTGTTAATCCAGTGATCCTCTTCCCTGAGCAATATCACCAAAGGGAATGCTGGATGGATGGGGACAGATGGGGGTGACAGTGCTTTTTTGGCAAATGTGTTGATGAGAGGGCTCATTAGATGGATAGCTTAGTGACAGAGATGGTTATCTGACCTAAGCAGGGCTTTGCCTCCTTAGTGTAGTTTCTCCTTCTGGCCTGACAGTTTATGAACACAAATCTCCAGTCCTCTGCTGTCTGCGGCTTCCTTGTTACTGCAGGTTCACAGGACAGGCTGTTTTCAGAAGCTTCCAGAAGTGTATAATTCCCATAAGAGGGTTAGATAAAAGACCTATTTCTCATAGTAATGCTTATTAAGAGGTTTCACACACCTCAGTGAGGAGGAAGGGAACCAAATTGTAGGTGAATTATATCTGGACTTCAGCTGAAAGCAGCTGTCAGCATTGTACAGGTTTGAACCCAGGCTACTGTGTGCCTCTCTGTGGTCAGGTGGCAACCAGTGGTGTGGGCCTGGATGAAACTTTGGAAATGAAAAGAAAGTCTGTAATTAAAGTCATATCAAGAATCTGACTCAGAGAGCCTAAACAGGTAACTTTTACTTCCCTGGTGAATAATTCAGGGGGATTGTGGATTTGAGTCAACTAATGCTTTATGCAAGTTGATTAATTAAAAAGACAGATAAGTAGAGCTGGAGTTCCTTGCTGGTGTAAATCATACTGTGCACATTGCACCGGTTGCAAAACTGACAGCACTTCTCAAGAACACAAGAGATAAGAACATTAAACAAAACAAAAACCTCATGGCTGTGGTTGTGGCATGCCCCTCCCTGGCAGTGTATGGACAGAAAAGAGAACTGAAAAAGTAATTATTTATGAACTGTGTCAATGGTAGATGCTTCTTTTTCTGTTAATTCCTTCATGAATTTTCTGTGGAAGAAGTCACAGTTTTCTCAACTCTTACTTACTTTAAATTATTTGTCAAATTCTTCCTGCAAATGCTTCACATTTAACTGATGTGCAAGGGGCATTGTGGAAGATTTCTGAGCAGATGCATGGGTGTTTTAGGGTCTGTGAATTGTCTTCCTTTCTTCTCTCCCATTGACTTCACAGGGATTAGGTCACCAGCATGAATGATGGATGCACATCAAAAAAATTATGCTTTAATAGCCATGAGCTACACTTGCTTTTTTGATTTCATAGAAACAGATCCAGTTCCAGCTGGGAAATGTCAGGTTCTGAAAGGCAACATTTTTTTCAAGAGAAGTGGGCTCTGGAGGCTCTTGTCCCAGCTGAGTTCAGGGAAATGTTAATGAAGCAAAGAGGGAGAGAGAAATATTCTTGCCTCTCTAAGAAGGTGTTTCTCCATAACCAGCTTTCAGTGCTGGAACCTCTTTCACTGCAGTCAGTGAGATCAATAGTCAATTCAAAGGTGCAGAAAAAAAATGTGTCATTGCTAGTTTTCAATCTCACCTTAATATTTGAACAGAGCCACTTCAGACAGTCAGGGGCTGGTTTTCCCCCACTGAAGTTACAGGTAAATCAAGCAGCTGACATAGATTTCATACATCCTCCCAAACTGGGAGCATCTTTAAAAACCTGCACGCAGCTTGTTTACAGCACTCGTAGGAGGTCAGAGCCTGCCCTTTCAACACAACCAGCTAAATCAAGAGGGTATAATAAAAGCACTGAAGGCTTCTTTAAGCCAAAAAAGCATAGTTTAAAACTTCTCAGCCCTTCTCCCACATGCAAATTGCTGTGTCTCACAATAACATTTGCAGTTCTGTCTGTCTGGTTGTGTCAGCAGGGAAAACACCACTCGAGCAGGCACTGGAACGTGTTCTGATGTTGACCAGGAATAGAAACATAGACACTGGTGCCTCTGGAAAGTGATGACCCAGATATTTTTCCACTGTGAAATTATCAGTCAAACTTATAAATGCAAGACTTGTAACACCTTGATGTGAATTCTTTCGGCATTTACTGTCACAAGTTGGGGTGATGTCATGACACAAATGATGCATTTACCAGATCAGACTTTTAAAGGTTAAGATTAATGAACTCTTCCAAAACAGAACTTTTATATGTCCTGCTTATACACAAGGAGTATTAAAAAGAAAAAAAAAATGGGCTGCCAAAGCACCGATGACATGCAGAATATTGAAATAAATAGCTGATAATTCAAAAAGTGCTGAGAGAGGAGCTTACTCAAGCACAGCAACATTGTGTGTTTGCATCATTTTTTGGGGCTGTGTCACACTGGTTACCACTGTTACAGTCCCAACTTCAGTGTCTGTAGAACATCAAGGGCAGTTGTTCTGCCATGGTGAGAGGATATTAGTTGAGAACAACAAGTTGTGTATATTTAAGTGTGAAAAGAATAGCATGTTCACCTACCTGAGTGGTTGTTAATTGCTAAATGTCTGTCGTCCACAGGCCTCATTCCCAAGGTGCCTGATACAGCCTAGCATTGGGAAGTATCTCCAAAATTAATATTAAATAATTCATATAAGAAAAAAAATCTCCATATCATAATAAACCATCAAAACTCCCATAATGCAAAACATGAAAACTTCAACTTTTATTTAAAATCTTCCACCTAAAAGTCTCGAACTTGCTCAGTCTAAACATCCTTTGTTTGTGTTTTCAGTTGCTATAAATGCTAAAGGATTTTTTCTACGTGTTGCAACAGATACTTAAAAATCACTGATTTTTACACATCCTCTGATGTGTATGTATTTTTATTCTCCTTCCAACACTAAAATTCCTGTACTTTGAAGGTTAATGGTTGCTGTTACTGAAAAATATTCAGTATGATCTCGGAACAGCTTGTCACAGGACGTGAGCTAGAAACCCCAGTTGGTGAAATAAGGATATAGTTGGGTGATATAGAGTTACATAAGTAGGAATTCTCCAAGGACATTTTGATGAAGTCCTCTGTTGCTGTGAAAAGCTGCACAAGATTATTAATGATCACAACTGGTCAGAATGTTTTGCATGGTCAGAAATGGGATAAAAATAACACACCATTTTTATTTTAACAGCGTGCTAGTATGGAAACAGACCTCATGTTATAGTCCCATCCTTGCAGTGATAGATCACAAATCTATTGATCTATTGATTCTTCTACAAGCAAGTGAAGTGCAGTGTCCAGGGAACTGTGCATCCATTGCTCTGAGCTTGAGAAGCAGTCTATGACGCTCTTGAATATACCTAAAAGTAATAACAGATTTCTGAGAGGAAGCAACTGCAGTTCTTTGTAGAGACTGAAGGCTGTGTGATAATCAGAATCCTCCCAGAACAATGGGGGAAAGCCAGAAATGGGAATCACGTTCTTGTTGGTATGGTATTTTCCTAATCACATGCTCTTAATGAAAATTATGTGGCGGGGTCACTGAAAATCAGGTTAACCATATGGCGAGCACGGCGCTCGCTTCGTAATGCATGGGTTTGCTGAGGATTAGAAATCTATTAGAGAGCAGATTTGGAATTCCATTGAAGAAAGTAATGAACTGCATTTCAGTGGAGAGAAAATAATCTCAGATAAGCAGAGAACACAGTCAGTCTGACAGTGTGTTGAGGAGGTTCAAGAGGTGAAGTAAAAGTCACGCAAAACCACTGAGGAGATACACTGAGGTGAAGTTCTTTTATTTATTTATTGTGCTGTAGGTTTCTTGAGGAGGAGTTGTGTAGATGAAGTGCATGCAAGAGCAGGTCTATTAAAAGCAGCTCTCAAAATACTGAACACATGGGGCTAAAGAAGCACTTAGCTAAGAAGCAGATAAAAAGTTTCAAAAATCATTCAAATAAAAAATTAGAAACTAGTGAATTATCTTGTTTCTAAATGTTCAGTGAGCTATTGGTAGATCAAAATTATATATGAAATTTAATCTACAGGATACACAGAATCTCTGAAATTAGATGAGGCATTATTTTATATCTCAAAAATCTGAAAGGAGATCAAGAGGCCATCTGTAATTTTTCTCTTGCAAACCAGAGTCCAAACCCCAAAACCCTAGAAAGAATTACTGTATAGTGATAGGATGAATTGTAAACAAACTAGTGGTTGTGGTTGGATTTTCTCATTTGTTTGAATATGGTACCTCTGTTCCCAGTGAAACTGCATAAATATGTTTTTTTTCAAAACAAAGAGTGGTACCACAGGAATCAGTATGCAAAGAGTATGCTGTTTCAATATCATTGCCAGGCTTCCCTGGATTCCAGACTTGACATGTCATAAGAATTTATTTTCTCTGCATAGCCTGTATTTTGGGCCTAAATTAGCTGTCAGCACAGGTAGATGCTTCATAAGTAGTGAATTTTTACTTTTTGTTTCTCTGTGCTATGGGGAGCATTAAACTCTAGAATGTGATGGGGTGCAGTTTGCTTTCCCCCTCTGCCCAACTGTCAGAAGAGAAAAATGTGAGCCATTTCTGGGTATGCCTTTGTTCCTACAGTTTCAGAGTTCATACTGCTTACAGAACACTGACAAAGTTAAAATATTTGGAGACATAATCTGCACCTCACAAGATGCTCTTCTATCATTAGACCTATAAAGAGGCTCTGCAGAGAACAGAGGGATATCAGACTTCAGTCTGTACCTGAGAGACAGTTCTTAGCTCACAAACTGTCTGACCTGGGGTCTTGGGGTCAATGTTTGGCTCTGATTTCTGTGTCACCTCACACAAATCATTTAATCATCTCACATGCCTGTTCTGCATTAATAGTATTCATCTGCAGTGTGAATTCTATTAATTCACTCTGTGAATTCTAATTTATCTACCCTGGAGGACACATGGTATGAAAGTATTTATTCTCAAGATACTGAGATCAGCCACCCACAGGCCTTCATGCTTGATCTTTTCCCCCATCATTTCTTAAAGGCAATTGCAGACAATTTTTCATCCACTGTCAGGATTTTCTTCTGGTTTGGGATAGATTCATTTTCTTTTGCAGGCTGTGTGTGGATCTGGTTTGCTGCTTGTTCTTCTTAACTTGTACATTGATGCATTATTTTCATTTCACTCCCTTTTGCCATTATTTCCTTCAATGTATTTTCTAATTGCATGGTCTGCCCAACTAAGCTGCAGCTTAGAATCAATTTTGGTGCTCACCTTGCAGCACTTGTGTCCATACACTGCAGAGTTACAATGAATTCTGTTTCTCCATGCTTGTCTCCTGCTGCAAAATACTTTCTCTCCTATTTCCATTCTTCCTGACCGGTTTTCCTCTTCAGCTGCAATTCCACACTTACAATCCCAGTCACATTTTTCCCAGCTTGCATCCTGTTTCAAGACCTTCCACACCTTTATTCTTGACTTTTCTGTACATGTTTCAGCAATTTATGCTGGTGGAAACTGTATACTGTGTACCTCCCCCCCTGAAAAGACCATTTGAGCTTCCCATCCCCTCCCAGATTGCTTTGCAGTCTTTGTAAGGATTCTGTGTTATCTTCTCTCCTCATTCAAGTGGATGTTCCTGAGTCGTGATCATTCTCTAATCATCTCCATCTGCCTCAGTGCCATCCTATTTTGTCTTCAGTTTATCTATGTTTTCCCTTCTTTCCTTCCTTTCTCCTATGATGCTCCAGCTCCTCCCTTCACGCTACAGTCATGCTTCAGTCATTGCTAATACAAACTTCACATGCACCCTTAGCTTCAATGTGCCTTTATGTGTTCTCCTTTGTCTTTCTCCTTTTCATTTATGTGTAACTGAAGATGCAGTTTAGAACTTTGAAGGTCTACTTTTCAGTTATATCCTTACTTTTCTTCCCTTTTGCTTCATCAGACATATCCCATTGAGTTCACTAAAACCTTTTGTCTCAGAAATGGCCAGGACTGTTATTCAGGGCTTATTCTTCTTGACCCATCAATAACATTGATATCAGCTATCAAACATATCAGACCTTTCTGAAGACGGCCCTTCTTCTTCGGCAATGATCCCAATAAATACCTGCAAATTGTCACGTTTATTATCTTACCATGCTTCAAATATTCTTTAAAATTCCTGTCAATGAAGGCATTATTGATCCAACTCCTCTCTGCCATTCTGACCAACACTGTTTCAGTTTTCCACATATGTTAACTCTTACTGTTACTCATATTGCTCTTGTGAGAGTACCTGTATTTTACTCTGGATCTGTGTATGCTGTAGCTCAGTCAGGTCTTGCTCCATAATTGCTGCTCCAAGTTCTACAGCAATAGTAATAGCATTAATAGTAGACAGAATCCTATTGACATTCAGCACTGTAATCAGCACCTTCAAAAATGCTTATAAATAGTACAGAGAAATTATTGGCAGGAAGGTCAGATGATTCCTAGGTTGCTTAAATAACAGAAAACAAAATTAAATTCCTCTTAATGAGCGTGGCTCGAGACTGATTTTCATGGATTAAAACAGATTAACCCACTAAACATGGCTTCAGATCCTGATTCAGTTTTTTTCTTTTCCCAAAGCTAAAAGACATTTAAATTCTTCTATCGATTCAGGTTTGGTTTGGTTTGGGGTTTTTTTGTTTGTTTTTGTTTTTTTGGGGGGCGTGGGTTTTCATTGTTGTTTTGTTTTGTTTGTTGTTTTTTTGGACAAAAAAACCCAAAACCAAGGATACAAGTGAAAAATTTGGCAAAGAAAGGGTTATAGGACAGGTTGCAGCCACCTGTTCTGAGTGTTCACTGAGAAGGATAATCAGATGTGCTGGGCTGACTAATAGAGATGTGGGCCGAAATGTTAAAAAAGGAGAAGTCTTTCAGAAGAGGATTCCCAAGAGACAAGGATGGAAATATGTTTTTCTTTGGTGTGTGGACAAAGATTTTAGTGTGAATATTGGCTTATTACAAGCTGGTTTTTATGTATGGCAAAGGAACAATCAAGACCTTCCTTGTGCTTACATTTTTCTGCTGTCCCATAAAGGCAATAACATTTGTAAATCTCTCAAAAGGTATTTAAGCCTTGCATGTATTTGCAGCATCCTTTCCTGCCTTGATTTGAAGGGCCTCACTCCTCAACTAGGTCATCATCATTAAGAAAAAGGGCTCTTTCTGTCAGGCCCAGTAAAACCTTTACCAAAACAGTGTTCTCTGATTATATTTCACATTCAGCTTCTCATCTTAGCCTTGCTGACTACAAATTGGCTTTGGATACTCTGTATTTCTTACACAGTGATCTCCAGTTCTTTTGAGTGGTTGTCTCATCAACAAAAGCTCTTCATTTCCCAGCTCTCAACTACTTTGCACTTCTCAACTAGGCAGTCTGACCAACTATCTTAACATGAATGTTAAACTTAAAATAATCATCTCTTTATCAAACTTTTAATCTGCAAAACCCTGACCCAGTACAGGTATTCTCAAAGACCTTTGAGATTACTGAGTCCAGGTGTTAACACTCTCAAGTCCACCATTAAACTGTGTCCTTAAGTTTTCTGTAAATTCCGTCCTTAAATTTTCTGTAAATTTTTTTGAAATCTGGCAGGTCATAAAATCACAAGGTGATGCAAATGGGAAGATGACAGCAGGAAGGATGCCATTTCTATGCACAGCATCTTGCCACTGAGAATGGACTGTCTTGGAACTTTATACTTCTTCATGCACTGAAAATGGACTTCAGTCCCTAATATCCATCATTGGGTCTCCATCTCTAATGATCAGTTCCTTCAGGCAATATTTAATTGAGTAGTACAGTAATTTTGTGATCAAGATATAAATTTATTACAGGCTGGATTGTGACTGACAAACTCATTTCACCTATGACCTAAACTGAATATGAACTCAACTCTTCTCAGGTAGGAAGCTGATGTACAAAATTGTTTTCAACTCATTGCCAGAGGATTTAGAGTGCAAGTTTTTAGGGTTTAATCTGGGATTTAAACCTGAAACCAGTTAGTAGAAGAGTTGGCCAAAACCAAGATAGACAGATAAAGCTTTTTTTTTTCCAAAGTAGGATCACCTCACAGAATGTTAGTGTTACCAGCATAGTGAGAAAGACAAAATCCCTAGTTTTATTTTAGCATTGAAATACATGGATGTAATATTTCTCAGAAATACGTCCATATTTTATGTTCTTAGCTATACACTAAAAGTACAAAAGCTAAAATAAATATTACAGTGTTCCCAACATGTGGTTTTTTGTATGTTTTTGCTGGTAATGATAGATATAACACAGTTTTAAAAGATACTTTCCATAAAATAGAATTCAGACTACTTTAATGGCAGATGTTGGTCAACATCTTTTTTTTAAAATAAATCCTTAAAAATTTACCACACGCAGAAGGAAAGAGAATGGCTTTCTCAGACATTTAAATATGCTGAAATTAAGCAAAGCAGAAATTACATTTATTCTGTACAGTTAATAACTTCTTATAATCATCAAAATTCTCTCTTTCTTAGCAGAAATTAAGGACTTTCTAGCTTTAAGGCTGGGTGAACAAAGACCTTTGAAGAACATTTTCTTGCTGTTCTGTAGGTTTATTGTCTTAATAGATATTCTCATTGATCACTGTTTGCTTTACATTTTTTCACTTCATATTTAAAATTGACATATATTTGAATACTTACCATTATATGGTCAGTAGAGCTATTCATTTAATAGGTCAAATAATCATTATATTTCACCAGGATGCTGGGGTTTAATTCATTTAACATTTTAATCTTCCATCAGTTTTTCTTTTAAGAGGATTTCAGTGCATATACAGGATTTGTATAAATCTGTGGAGTAAATTTATTCTTTTAACAGTTTTATTCTTTCATCAGAAATTCATTTAAATTCATTCCACTATATATCACATTCACTGCCAGTGTGGCTTTAGGTCAGGCTGTAATTGATGCAAAAGCAATGAGGTATTAAAAGAGAAAGGAAATATCTGAAATTGGAAAGGGTTCAAAAAGTGTGCCATTGTAAGGCCATGACATTCCTTGGATATGATAGGGGTGGGGGATGGACCACTCATAAAACATTTTTGTCCAAAGCCTGGTAAAAGTGCTAATTTCAGGTTCTGCTAAAGTCAGAATCTGTGCTAAGAGGGCCAAGTTTGTAGGGGCACATCAAACATGAGAATCCCATATTGGGGTACAAATATGGTCCTCTCTATTTGAGACAAGTCTAGAAACGTCAAACCAGAAAAATCTCGGGGAAGTGCTTTCTTCTTCAGTTTGTTCATTAAAAGAATTTGCCATATTCAGGATTTTGGGGTGTTGCTTGTTTTTTTGAGGTGTTTTCTTGTTTGGGGTGTTGCTTGTTTTTTTTTTTTTGTTTATCTAGGCTGCTCTGTTGGTATGGGATGCACAGAGCAATAACTGGAATATGTTCCTTTTCCAAAGTTCTGAGTTAGATTGGTAATGGGCAAGTCTAGCAGAAAAGAAAGGTTAAACTAGTAGGGGTTTTTTATGTACACAGGCATGAACAGAGAGGAGAGGATTTATGGGGGAAAGGAGAATGGTGTAGACAGTGTAAATATGTTAAGATTTCCTATGTATAGCAAAAAAACTAGCAAAAAAATTCGATTTCCAAATTTCTACATATCAGCTACTACCATTTAATAGATGCAGCATAGGGACAGACTTTAAAAATATTAATCAAAGTTAATTAATGATTTAACTAAGCTGTTACACTTCAAGAGCGACAGGGTGTGGGTTCATACCTCTGTCCAGATCCAGCCCCACAGCTGACTGTTGGTGACCTGCTGACAAAACCTTCCTGGCCCTGTGTGTGTGAAAGTCAAAAATAGTCCAAAATGCACCTGGCTGTATGACACCTCCATTGGTATTAGCTGCAGAAGCTGATAAAACTCCTCAGGATATATGGGGTAGCCTGTGGACCTCTGATAGTGCTGGTGCACTCAAACAGCCAGCTTGCATAACCTCAAAGTAAACAGAAGAAAATAGTGGTTTAAAGCTGGCAATAGGCTGGGAAAAAATGCAAAATAGCTGAGGAAAACTCAGAAATTCTGAGGAATATGCTGGGGGGGGGAATAGAATCTGTAATATTTATGTGTGTGTGAGAAAGACTCCATATCTTTATTCAATTAAATAATAACAGTAATAGTAATGGAAAAAAATGCCAAGAAAATAAATTTATGGTAACATCACTGTTTTTTAAAGGAAAAGCATAAACCTGGATCATTTTTTTTAAGTGTATGACACATACAGTATATCATAGTCAATTAAAAAATTGTTCTTTTATTGGAATTGGCAATAGTTGGAAGGAAGTTTGGAATATAAGTAGCATTTCAGCACTGGTGAGGAATGGTTGATTAGATCAATGAAGAAAGATAAAATGAAGGGTCTGTTGAACATGTACTGTGCTTCTGACTTTAATTCAGCAAATAACAAGCTATAAAAATCAATGATTTACATGTAAAACTAAAATGATGTCTCAGAAATTACAATAGTTGCCCATAATTTTCTTAGTTTTCACAGAGACCTTTTAGATGGTATCATGTAATTATCTCTTTTGTAACAACTTTTTCATCTCAAACATATATTGGGGACCTGGGCTGTGGCTGAAAGCACAACTCATTTAGCCTTATGGTTAAAAGTACAGTAAAGACAAGTTTTAGTATTAGGAGAGGCACAATGCCTAAATCTCCAGCAGTAGTGGGGTTGCAAAAGGGTTGGCACAAGGAGCAATATCCTGCACAACATTTTCTCTGCTGACAGTTTTTTCATCTGGGTGATGGCTTTTGAGTGTGGGCCAAGTCTCAGCCCATCCTGGTGGTTGAGGTTAAGGTTAGGAGAGAGACAGTTTGGACATTCTTCACTCAACCTGATAATTGATTTTTCATTTTCCTCTCTCTGAGACCTCTGTATTTATAGGATATCTTTCCATCACACTTGAAGTTGCACCCTTAGAATGTTGTGATGGCTTTGTATGCTGGGGATCTGGTGCCTTCAGCTTGCTGCAGTCAATTTACTTTTGACAACCAAGAAATTTGATTTTTATAATGAGGTGTAAATCACAGGAAAGGGTTGTCTATAATGGACTTAGTAGAGTTAGGAGCAAGAGTGCAGCAGTTCATATCAAGAGGATTCTAAAATAGCTGCACAGTAAAGGAAATAATTTTCGTGGAGAAGGAGAATTTGAAGAAATTTGGGACAGCCAGGTAATAGTTACACAGCTTGGAGGTTCAAAAGCTGTTGTTGACTTGTTATGGTCCATTGTGGCTCTGGTGTGGTACTTGTTTTGATTAATAAGAATACCAGGAGCTAGGAGGCTGGCTGAGAGCAGAAAGATGGGGTGAAGTGCAGCGTGCCCAAAACAGCTGCAGTGTCTCACTGCTCAGTACACAGAGTTGCATGTTTGTTAAATTAAATTATACCTTTAAATTAATTCAATTGAATGTGAGACAAATGAATTATAGATCATTCTTGGTGAGGCTATAAATATGGGTTGATATAACCCAGCACCACAAATAGGAAAAGCCTACAATAATGTATTTGCATGTTTACATATCACTCCCCTGTGGTGGATTAGCAAGCAGAAAGAAGTCTAAAACCACAGGGGGAAGGTTTAAATAGGATGATGCAGACATTAGTGAATGATTAACCATAATTTCACAAAGGTGGAGGGTAAGCTGTTCATTTTGCAGAATCTCACAAATGTGTTTTGAACGATTAACTAAATTTGCTTGGCAAAAGTTTAATTAAGGCTGCCACTGATTAATAGCAATTATTTAACCCAGTGTATAGGCTACTCACACTGTGTAGAGAGCACAGCAGTAATGATAGGAAGGTGTTCAGGGGTTCTTGGGACTGTCTGTGCCAGCTACCCCACCTCCAAGGGGCAGAGGGAATCAGACAACATTCCACAGCTCTCCTGAGAGGCCCCAGGTAGCCCCTGGCAGAGTGTCCCTAATGGAGTGCACAGACACAGACAGTGTCCATGCACAGCCAGCTCTGTGCACCAGGGAACAGGGTCAGAGCCCTGGTGAAATGATGGATGCTGCTCTCAACACGCGTGACATTTCTACAAAGCTGCAAAACCAGGCTGGGCCTTGTGTCTGCAAGGAAACTCAGGGCAAGAAATGAACGGTGCTCTCTTGTGTTCTCCTTTGCAACTTCTTCCTCCAACAGCCCCACCCTCCCCTTCCTTCTTGTTGCTCTTCTTTGTGAGAATGAATGTAATCTGTCCCTGGTTACATTATTATTTTCAGATGCTGCTTACAGTCTTTTATGGGTAATACTATTTTGGCACAGTTAGACACGCTCATGAGAATAAATGGCGTCTGTTTCATATAATTGGGGTTTTTTTCTTCTTTTCAGAAGGGGGAAAAACAAAGACTAGTGCTCTTAATAATAACTTATGACTAAGCTGATTAGGAAATAAGTGTTTCCTTGAAAGTATTTTGAGAGGAAGCACAAATATTCCTTTAAAAAAGCACAATTTCTCTTCACAGGTTTATCACAACCTTCTTACTTGTCTTTTTACTACTTAATTTTTAAACATTCTCTCAGCTTTTCATGACAGAGATCCTGGTTTGACAATGAGGTTCTGGTTGTCTGTATTTCAAGCCCCAGTGAAGAGGTGTTGATTGTCAGATAATGGCAGACCAGGTGAATCTGATGGCTGCTGGATACAGCTGCTTTCTAAACAGCTCCATGAATATTACTATAAAATTAGGAAATATGGTACACTTGGATGGCTGACACAGCAACATAGAAGTTAAACACTATTATTAGTGTTCTTTATAATTAAGAAGACCTGTGCAATCCAGGCAGGATTTCAACATCTTCCCAAGACTTGACAAAGATATATATCCTCCTGTAACTGAAATGTCTGCTGCTTTTATGCCTCAGTCATGCAGTTTACTTGTGTTCCATCCATTTGCTCCACAACTTACTGTGAATACTTCTTATTTCAGAGACACTGAATATTTAATTTATATCACTCCTATATTGTGATTTTTACAGAGTCACTGTATTATTCAAGCAGTAACTTCACATGTTTCAGAAGTTCCAGCATTACTTTATTAGCAGTTTATATGAATGTTCAGTTCCAAAATATCTGTTACCTTGTTTACAATGATTTTCAAGTTCCCACACAAATTCACTAAAACTTGAACTCATGTTACTGTTCCATTAAGAAAGCCATATGTCTTACTCTATATTTGCACCTAAGACCTAAACTTAATGTCTACTATACCAAGTATGTATTTCTATTTTTCTATCAGCAAACTATAAAAAACTAGCTACTTTTCAGCCTGCTTGCTTTCTGTTTGTATACCTGTAAATCATTACTGCCTACAGCAGTACAATAGACAACATATAGTCAAGAAGTATCATAGCCACAAAAAGTTTTTTTTAAAAAACCAAACAACTGGAAATCATTAATTATCTTTGGATCAGGTTATTAAGGGTGTTCCTATCAATCTACTTCTGTGCTTTGTTTGTCCTTTGAGTAGTCATAAATAATTAGCTTATCTCCTTCTATCAGTGTCTAAAATAAAGGACTAATGATGTCAGGACAGCTTGCTTTGACATTTATGAAATATGCTATGATCTACCTGTAACTGATTGTAGGGGTAGCTGGAAGAGCATATTTTTAGATCGCTTCATTTTCTGTTATCAGAAAATCTGTCAGCCTTAGCTGGAAGGCTTAAGCTGTTCCCCTACTTCAAGGAGGCCTCTACGTGTCATGCCCTTGGGAAGCATCTGTTATTTAATTTTTGTGAACCGATGCTCAGGTTAAACTGCAGAAGATTAGCCAGGCCCTCCTCCTTTTGTGTTGCACCTGCTGTTCCCCAGAGCCCCTGGGGCATGGAGGGGCAGAATGCTGTCCCTGGGGATCAGGACTGTGCGGGAAGGAGAGCCTGGGGATCAGGACTGGGCGGGAAGGAGAGCCTGGGGATCAGGACTGGGCGGGAAGGAGAGCCTGGGGAACAGGGCTGTGCGGGAAGGAGAGCCTGGGGGTCAGGACTGGGCGGGAGGCAGACCCTGGGGATCAGGACTGTGAGGGAGGCAGAGCCTGGGGGTCAGGACTGTGAAGGAAGCTAACCCTGGGGGTCAGGGCTGTGCGGGAAGGAGAGCCTGGGGATCAGGACTGTGAGGGAGGCAGACCCTGGGGATCAGGGCTGTGCGGGAGGCAGAGCCTGGGGGATCAGGACTGTGAGAGAGGCAGAGCCTGGGGGTCAGGGGCTGTGCAGGAGGCAGATCCTGGGCGATGCTGTCGGGGTTCCCAAGGAAAGCGTAGGGAGCGAGGAGTGGAGACAAGCAGGGGGGAGGATGTTGCCAGCAGGTCCCTCTATTCCTCGACCTTCTCCGGCTCAAGGTAACCCATTCTGTTGCCTCTTGAGGCACTGGCTTTGAAGTGTGCTTTCCTTCCCTCCCGGAGGGAGGGTTTAGACCCTGTCCCTGCTTCTCCTACATGATCCCTTGGATTACTGTCTTTATCAATAACATCACACCAGGTACCCAAAGGGGCAAAGTTAAGACCACATGAGCAGCTCATATTCAGGTATCATTATTTTTTCAAGGGCTTTCTGGAACTTCCATCTTTACAGCAGTATAGCTGTGCCACTTCACTATTATTTCAACAATATGAAATTACAATTTAGCCACAATAGGTAGTTTTTCAGCATTACCAAGCTGCTTTCAACTCCGTGTGTCACTTCTCCCACTGGTGAGCACAAATCCAGGTTTGCCCACTCAGGTGCTCTTTGCTCACCACCCACCTTACCCCACACTGGAGGAGCAGATGTGTGTGGGTCGGGTGATGGAGATGGGGCCCTGTTCCTCTGCAATCCCAGCAGCCAGCATATTTTCTAAAGAAAATAGAACAAAAAGAGGAGTTTCTTCCAGGCATACGCAGGGAGAAGCAGCTCTGTTTCAATGTCAGCAGGATACTCTCTGCAGAGCTGGATTTACCTGCCCCCACAGAAAAATCCACAGTCCCTTTTCTCCACCCAGAATTAGGAGATTAAACTCAGGTTTGACAACTTTTAGTCTTAGAAGCAATTGACAGGTTTTAGAGAAAGTGCTGGATTGCCATAATCCGGCTGTAAGGTGACAGATGTTTGTTTAGGTGGGTTTAGGTCACCAGGTGGGACAGCCTCTATTCTTCAGGTTAGTCCCAGGACATAGGATAGGTAGTAAGATGATGTTTTGAAATTCAAGGTAACAAAGGCTTACAGAGGAACTCTCTCTGTCAGAGTGTTTTGATGATTTGTGGCTGGCTGCTTTAAATGCTGCATTGTGGCTGCAGATTCTTCAAACCATTTGCTGCTTCCTCTAAGTATAATCTCAATTTTTTTGAAGGTTTAACATGAACCAGCTGTTCCACAACCACATGGTGACCTGAGCAAGACACTGTACTAACTGGATTTTTTTTTCAGTTTTACAAAATGGGGGGTTTTGTGTGGATACAGAAAAATGCAAGATAGAGAAGTTTATAAAATATCTCTCACTGCATTTGCTTCTACTCTTGGAGCAGCTGCTTATGCTCAGCCTCTGAACTGAGTCAGTGAATTTACTCCAATAGATACTAAATCAGTCCCTTTATCCTTAATGATTAGACAGCAGCAAAAGGCACATCTGATAAAACATGGAGAAATCCAACACAAACTTAAACTTTCCTCACAGAGAAGGAAATGAGCCCTAGCTGTGACTGGGCAGGTTAATGGCAAAACTATACCAAGTAAAATCATTCTGCAAAATGAAAGCAGGATCAAAGACATTAGACACAGGCAATAACATGTTTAAGGTACAATAGAGAGTGCCTCAAGCCATATTTGTCAGCTACTATTCCTGTCTTATAATTAACAGCAGATTACAATTGAATTAAATCTTAACATTTCACATTGCAGATTTTCTGTAAACAAAGTAATTTGTTTGGCTTAATTCTGCATTCCAAGTAACCTTTATAAAAGGTTTACTTCACTGAAAACTACCACCCATCTCTTAAATTCAACAATTTTATCTGACCTAGCTTCCTTAAACATTTTACTTTTTCTTACAAAGATTAAAAAATACACTGTGGAGTAAAATTATCTCAGCTTTGAAAATATGAAATTGCATCTGAAGCAGTGCTTCAGTATGTAGTAATTTACTGTGGTAGCTCTAAAGCACAGATGGGAGAGTATAGAAAGAGGATTAAGCTGCTTTCCATATCCTAAACTTTATCAGGGATAACACAGAAAACTGTGTCATTCATTACTGCCTGGGGAGTTCTTAAGTGTTAACAATTTATCCAGCTGATACAGTAGAAAAGCTAGGAAGTATTTTTTTTCTTTTTTTCATTAGCAATAACAGACTGCAACTAAAATGAAAGTCAAAGTTGCATTGCAAGAGTTTTGTTCACCTGCCAAACAGAGGAAATTAATTGCTTCACCTTACATCTAAGCCAAAGTCTAAGTGCATGGACTCAAGAAAAGCACTGCTGAAAAATTCGTTATCTGGAAACTTTATTTCTGAAAAGGCTATTTTTGCTACATTAAAAATAATAAGACACTGGTTTTGATACTTATAATGCCATGCAAGGTTTATGTTCATACACCATGCTTCACATCACACAGCTGAAATGGTTTAGGATTTAGTTCAGACCCTATTAAAATCAGAAGGAATACCCTCATTAACATTTAGCAGCCTTTGGATCAGACCTACCCAACGATTCAGCTGATAATACCAATACATGCAAGAGATTACAACCAAAGTCTTGTTATCCCTTGTAATTATATCTCCCTCATGTTTGTTTTCACTTGGATGCTTTGGCAATTTTTCTAGACACTTCTGTTTAATCTGTGCACTTGGATTTAGCAGAATTTTATGACTGCAGTAGTTTTTCAATGATTTTTGAGTTTCTAGAAATCCAAAGCTGTAATGCTCAAGTGGCAAATATAGTGTGGTTTTTCTGTACAGATGTCATTCCAGAATAGTTCTTCATTTTGTAAATAGAAGCCCATTAATATAACATGTGTTTTAATTTAAAAAAAAAAAAAAAAAGGTCTGTACTTGCAGGTTTTCTAGGTGTTGTCACAAACCAGTTTATGGAACCCAGTGTGTGTGTACATATATATATATATATGTACAAAGATTTCTCTGCCTCAAGAGTATACATTTCATCCTGAAAGTGGTAAATTGATTAAAAATTTTTCCTTTTCATCTTTCTGTCAAATTCAGTAGGATTTCTGCATGAAAGCTTGGACCACTCAGCTGCATTGAATCTCTTTTACATGGTATTTTTGTCTCAGTTTCCACTGAAAACTCTTGCTACAGATCTATTTCTCTTCTCGTAGCTTTTGTTCTATTAACATCTGCTCCCAGTTTCTTTTTGTAGTCTGTACTTTATTTTATCTTCTGCTGCTACAAATTAGTACAAAATCTACAGGTAGCATGGAGATTTAGGATCCCATTTAAAAATGGGAAAACATCTCTGGAGTACTTAAGACCACACAAGCAGACACATTGTACTGAGATGTTTGGTCAAGACCAAATGAGTATCCCATCTCCAGCAGTGACTGAAATTTTTATTAGTCATATTCAGAAATGTAATTCCAGCCCTCACATTGTGGTTTTTCTCTTTGACTACCTAATCCCTTAATAATATATTATGCCTTTCTTAGTGTCTGTGAGATAAATAATATGCTTTCTTTAAGGAAGTGTAAACTGACACCCAGCAAAACTGTGGCTATGGCTGGCACCACTTGCAGAAGCAGTGAGAGTTTCCAGTTCCAGGCTAGGATATGTGCACACATATTTATCATCTCCTATTGAGTTTTCACATAGTGCCATCATTTTCTTTCGAACAAGCTTCCCTTCATCCACTCAAACCACCTGGGATTTTCCAGCAAGGCACTGGTGACAAAATGGACTGACTTCCCTGTGGTTAGTAGCAGCAAGCTACTAAAAATCAGCCCATTGCATTTGGCTTTGCCGCTGTCTTTTCAAAATGGTTCCTTCCTCACCCTCACCATTTCTGTCCTGGAAATTCCCAGAGATTGGAGGAAGGAATGCAGTGGTGAGCAGAGGGAGATGACAGAGTAAGATGCATGCCAGCCTTTGCTTCTCAATAGATCACACAGAAGTAATATAGAAAATAAGATTGGCAATTGTACTACATATACTGCACAGTTTACAAACTCACTGCAGAATTAGACTCTTTCCAGTTTCATTCTGAGGATGAATAAGTATCTTTGCTCGATGCTCAGTACACAAATCTGCAACTCTGGTCTGTGGTTCAGATTTTGGTTTTCTGCAGACTTCTTCACTGAACACACATTGCCAGCCCTCCAAAACGCTTTGTTTTAGTTGCTGTAACAATTTTCATTTCTACTCCAATGAAATCAATATTTAATGTCTATTTGAGCTCTGACTGGGGAATCCACTTGTATACTCTGTCAAGGGACTTCTCTGGCAACCAGGCCAGAGTCATGCACAAACACATTTGTACACACCTCTCCTTAACTCCCCTGGTGTCTAAATCTGCATAAAGCAGAACAGCTGATTCAAGGTTCTGGAGAAGGAGAAAGTCACCTGGTGTGGTGAGATCACATAGAAGAGAACAGAAAACAAGAAGAAAATTTGAACCCTAGGGAGAAAGGATGCTGTGACTGGTAGGTTGCAGCAGGAAGGACAAGTCCTGTCCTCTACCCTTATTCTCTACAAAGCTTCCTTGGGTAAGGTTGCTCTGAAGAAAGCAGTCAGACTAATTGCAGAAGTATCATAGGAACATGAATGCATAAATTATGGATCCTGATTTAGCTTGAATGTAGGGTAGCTGTCTAGCTGCTAAATATTGTCAAGAAATCTACAGTGTCTGAATTTTTGCACAGACAGACTTTACATTTCTAAGTGTCTTTAAGCATCATAAGAGTGAGGAAGCAACTGAAACCACAGATTTGAAAATCAACATTTTGACTTCAGATATTCCCTCCTCAGTAACTGCTAGGTGACATGGATATGATTTTGGTTTTTAGCGATACAGACAATAAACTCAGCTGTGTGACAGCATTAGTGTAGTGCTACATTTCCTGCCATGGGGATGCTGAAAAGATAATTGTGCTAAAGATTGTGGAGTTTTAGATCTGATACCACTGGAGCCATGTGAGTGCTTGTGATGAGGGTGGGAAGGGATGGCCAGTGGTGCCACCTCTGAAGTCCCACCTACCCACTATCCTGGGTAAAACTGCTTCTAGATGTTTGTAGCACTAAACCAATATGTGTTTGTAAACCAATGTGTGTGATTCACTAACCTATTCTTGATGAATATTTGGAATTTGTTTGTGAACATTTTTTTCTGCATACAGAAAGCTGTGTTTTCCTTTTGGTAACAGGGTTTTGAACTACATGTGGATTCAATAGTTTGAGTAAATCTTGGCTGTTCCATGGTTATCCAGGATAAAAACCCAGTCATCTATTCCACTGAATCCCACTTTGAAGAATTTAAGTGAAATGAGAGCAGGGAGAGTCACAGGGGAATGGGTCACACTTTGATGTACAAGCCTTTGAACTGTAACTGTTGTCCACACCCTTTTTGCAGATTGCTGGATGCCAGTCTTCGTCAAGAACTGTCTTGATAGTTCCTTGCTCTCATAAATTAAAATAAGTTAGTCTATCCAGACAGAAATTATCCTGTCCAAACACAGAAATACTGCCTGGCGTTTTCCCTTGTCTCCCCTCTCAATCTATCTGCAATTCATTAGGATGATGTTAATTATCCTGCTGAAAGACTCTGTTCTACTTAAAGTAGAACAACACTGAAATTTCCTCAGCAGCAGTTTTTTTGTTGTATTGTTTTGGGGCTTTTTTATCTACTTTTTTTTTCCATGTATGTTCCAGTTTTCAAGTTCTCCATCACAGGCTTTTGGTCAGTTGCCTGAGGTAATCATGTTCTGCTAAATCAGGGCATGGGGACAAGAAAGGTTACCCTGCTCAACCTTCATAAAGTTTCTGGAACTGCCAACTCCAAGCATCTTGTTTAACCAGGATGATTTAAATGAGTGATAATATCCAGTTACCAGCTCTGAGACAATTTGGCCATCTGAGGTACCATGAGGACTCAGCTACAGCAAGCAAGGCTGTTCTCCACAGAAATGAATATGTGCTGGTGTGCTGCCAAGATTATTCTAGGGCTGCAGATGGCATCTACTGTTCCCACTGTATAAGCCTGGTTTAATGCGACTGCTGCAGACAGTGTGTAGCCAATGCAATTTTTTACTGATGGGATGTGATAATCAAATTTAAATTTTGTTTTCCCTAAATATTGTAGAACACACCAGCCATGTGTTGTTCTTACAACATGTCCTGACAGTAGTGTACGAACTTCCTCCCCTTAACGTTGGCTTCTTCTGCATATTTGATTACCTTAATAAAAGCCTGTAATAGCTGGTGCAGAGGGGTCATATTTTGGAGGAACATAAAGTCATGAGTTGCCATCGGGCATGAGAACTGCCATTTTTTCAAAGGGGCCATAAAAGGCAAATACAGTTTGTCTCTCACATGGCATAGTATGTTTGTAGAAGTGATGGAAAGTGCTATAACACATGGAGAGGCAGTAAGACAGTGTAGCAGGGTCGTGGATAGTCAAAAACGAGGACACTCTGAGCTGGAGGCTCTGCAATCACACGCACAGGGATGTAAACAGCTCAAATTGCCACTGCATCAGTTGATGTCTCCTTGCCTCTAAAAAGTAACACTGTCCTGAGGATCAGCTACCCGGGTGTGACTGCTTGGGGACACTGGATCAGCTGGCACAGCCCAGACCAGAAATACGAAGCTTTGTTAATATCCACCAGCTCAGGATCTAGCCAGAGCAACCCCAAAGAATATAAATGTTCCATCCAAACTGTGTGGAGCTGTTAAGCTGCGTCAAACAGCAAGGTGGGAAGAAGAGCTCTGTGGGCAGCATCTATTACTTGCTGAAGCATGAACTAGTTTATGTGGTCTATTCCAGCTCATGACTGTATTTGCAGCCCTTATGTGTTTAGACTGCTGTCTTTCAAGCAAGTTTTGTGCTTCTTGGGTGCATTGGGTGCACACTTCAAAAGTGGTCTAGAATATTAGAATCTCATTGGATTCTTCTAAGTACAGATTGAAACCCAAGTTGCAGAGTGTTAGAGAAAAGCTTTATTTGACACAAGAGCAACTGTTGCACTGTTGTGCTCCTTAACATGTAACTGCTGTGGATTGCTGGTCTTCTCAGGCTGTATAAAAGAATTGCTTTTTTATCAGAAAAATGGTTTTATATAGCCCCTGAATCTAGGTTAGAATTAGTGTAATCAAAATATGTTACTTGTACAGCAGAATTTGTTTAGGAATGATATATAAAAGAACATGCTGCAGGCAGCAGGTACATATCTCAATCAGCTAAGAATCCATGGGTTAGGTAAATGAAAACTAAGTGGGGAATTTCTGAGTTCCTGATTTTGATTTCCAAAATAGGGACTGTCACACAAACCTGATAAGAAAATGAGAACACAAGCCAGGAGTTCACCAGTGCAATTGTTAGGCTTTATTTTTTCTTTTTTTTTAAATTCTAAATGCTGTTGCAGATTCACTGTCTGCCAGTTAGTTCCTCCTGATTTGATGAGAGTGTTGGGGAAGATTCCTGAGGACAGAAGAATATTTTTTAATTTGGTGTTGCGTCTACAAATTTAGGCAGATGCAAATCTGAACTGGCTGGCTAAGAGCCAGGTCCAGTCCCGAAAACAGCAGAAAATATGGTGGCATGGATGAAATAGAACATTCTGCTGAGAGGCTACCCATGGAGGTGTGGGGGTGGAGGGTGGGCTGTGAGAAGCAGCTGGCTCCTGTTTCGCTCAGAGCCTGGTGCTGTCAGCAGCCATCTGTGGGTATGTCCTGAGGATAAGGCAGTGCTTGGGAACAGGAATAGGTGTCTATGGCCACAGAACTGGGGGCAAGTTAGGATAGACTGTCCTAGAATCACACAATCATCAAGTGGTTTGGGTTGGAAGGACCAACCATCTCATTCCAACCCCACTACCATGGGCAGGGACACTTTCCCCTAGACCAGGTGGCTCAGGGCCACATCCAACCCAGCCTTGAACACTTCCAGGGGTGGGGCAGCCTCAGCTTCTCTGGGCAACGTGTGCCAGGCCCTCACCACCCTCACAGGGAAGGATTTCTTCCTAACAGCGAATCTAAACCTACTCTCTGTCAGCTTGAAAGCATTTTCCCTTGTCCTCTCACCACAGGCTCTTGTAAACTCTCTGCCTTGTAGGCTCCCTTCAGGCACTGGAAGGTGCTCTAAGATCTCCTCAGAACTTTTTCTTCTCTAGGCAGAAAAACCCCAACTTTCTCAGCCTTTCCTCCCAGCAGAGCTGCTCCATCCCTCCGATCCCCTTGGTGCCTCCTCTGGCCTGGCTCCAGCAGGTCCCTGTCCTTGCTGTGCTAGGAGCCCAGAGCTGGATGCAGCCCTGCAGGTGGGGTCTCAGCAGAGCGGGGCAGAGGGGCAGAATCCCCTCCCTGCCCTGCTGCCCACGGGGCTTTGGGTGCAGCTCAGCACACGGGGGATTGTGGGGCATGTCCAGCCTCTCACCCACCAGCCCCCCCAAGTCCTTCCCCCTTCTTTCCTTCTGGGTCCATTCTCCTCCCAGCCTGTCTTTGTGTTTGGGATTACCTTGATCCAGGTGTAGGACCTTGCACTTGGCTTTGTTGAACTTCATGAGGTTCACACAGAAGGTGGGAAGGGATGGTTCACACAGATCCACCTCCTGAGCTTGTCAAGGCCAGTCTGGGTGGCATTCCTTCCCTCCAGCATGTTCACAGCTCCACACAGCTTGGTGTTCTCAGCAAATCTGCTGAGGGAGAACTCAGTCCCACTGTCCTGTCACCGACAAAGATGTGTCCTCAGGCTATATCCTACGTAACATATAAATTGGTAGAGGAACTCTGAATTAAATTGCCAGAAATGCTCAGATCAATAGATGGATTCTTTTTGGCTTCATTTAGCTTTGGATCATGCTCTCAAGGAAGAAATAGATGACTACAGGCCTTAACCTGAATTTTCATAGGCAAGAGTGGAGAGGTAATCTTTCTTGCAGAGTGGATTGGAAAAACTCTGCTAGCCTTTCCAAATACTATTCTAACTGCTCCCACCAGGCCTGGGTGGCTGCACACTTAGAAGGCAGCACTGATCATTTGGACCTCTTTCCAGCAGGGTGCTGTCATCTTGATTTAAAAAAAAAAAAAGTCATCAAAGTAAAAGAGAAGTGGGGTGATGGAAAACGAAATGTTTGCAAAGCAGGCCAGTTCTTTGAATTTCCCAATCCATTACATAACAAAAACGGATGAACTGTGTGATTAAGAACACTAACTAGTAAGTACAGAAATCAATTCTGTTTAGTGAAGATTCAAATCCCCCTGAGGATTTAAAATGGTTTTTAAAGTCTAAGGAGGTGTGGGGCGAAGCGGGGGGGGAGGGGGGTGTGACATCTTTTCTATAAATGCATAGAATTACTAAGCACAAGGGATTTATTTAACCAGGAAACTTACATTACTGAGATTAGACATCTCGTTTTCAAGGTGCTCCGGGAAGATAATGACTCCTATACCCATAATTCACTGTAGACATCAGTTTTGTCTGATAATACATAAATTGACCTGATGATAGAAGTTAGCAGTTTTCACTCTAAATTGCAGTATAGTGCTAGATAGCAATAAAGAATGTGTGGGCCTGATTCATTGAGTTTCTGTAAATTGTAGAGCGGAGGATTTGGCCCTCTTGTTTAGGAAATATACATTTTCTCTCTAAAACAGAGATGCAGTTTTTCCTTTCATTAAAATATAAGTGCTCTGAAAAACAAAATTAAATCTTCTGGAACAAGGGAAAGAACAATGTGGTTATTTATCCTTAGAAGAATGTTAGCCTCAAGGAATTGCTGAATGTTGCAATGAATCATATGGAAAACACCATGGGCTTTTATGATGCTGTGATTAAATGTGATCAGTTAGCAGGAGAAGGTGTGTGAAATTCCGATTGCAGAGAATTTGATGGGAATTTTGCCAGTGACTTTAATAGGCAGAGAGCTTCCCTTGGATCCTGGAAACTGAAAGCATTTTATTTGCCTATTTGATTTTGAATTAGGGAATATTGGCTCTTCTTGTCTTTATTTGCTTGATTTTCTGGGCTGAAGTAAATGTTATAGCATTTTATGTTGAGTAAGCTTGAAATAATCTCTAACTGAGCTAAACTCTGTTTAAAATCCTTGTTGCAAAGATGTAAAAACTGCTGTATTGAATTTATCTCTGCATCTGTAAGATTGTCTTTTCAGAGGAGGAACAGACTATTGCAATCTGGCATAGGTGAGGAGGATTGTGAGGCTTTTTCCTTACCAATTTTTAATTAGCTGCTGAAGGCAAAAGGAGGAAATGAAGAAGCTGCCTCTAAATTGAAGGAGATTATAAAAGGGAAAAAAAAAATCAATACCATTTAAGGAATCAGATTTTTAGTTGGTACTTCATGGGTCCTTTCCAAACTATTAAGTAGATGTAATTTAGAGCCACTGATTGGAACATCTGATTCAGGAACATCAAATGTTAGCAGCTCTGTCTTAGAGACACCGTTGTGTTAGACCACTATCTGTGGTCTGAAATGGACCTTTCTAGCATTTAGAGTGTCTTCAGAGGACATGTGCATGAGAGAAAATGTTTAAATTATTGTAGAAATCTCCCAGATTCAAACTTCTCATCGAGCACTTGGCCATGGGTTGTGGATCACACAGTTCTGCACAGAACTGCTTTGTCACCTGCCTTTTGGAAGTGAACAGCAGGACCTGAAAGAAGACAAGGGTTTTATCCAGTGTGCAGCTACAGGATTGCCCTCACACATCAGGGAATGTGTGGGGTATGGAGTGGGCACTGGCTGAAAGTAAGTGATGGAAGTTCTTCTTTCCAGAGAAATGGGGCAGCAAGAGGAAGCCTCTGACTTAATCTGTGTTTACACTTTCCACCAAGATAGTAGAAATGCACATTGTTTACCTTGAAATGATGATAAAGTAATAATCCGTCCTTTTACGTGGAGTGAATAAAGAAATGTGACCACTCAGCCTATAAGTAGTTACATGTTTAACACTCAGACTGTATCAGGCAGTAGCATTGCTGCTTTTAGTTTTAAAACTGTAGGCAAAATTGCAGATGACAAATAAATGATGGTCAGAAGAGAAATAGATGTGCATTTTAATTAAGGATTGATATGCTGTAAGAGGAATAACAGGAGGAGGAAGAAAATAGGGGTAAATATTATGTCCAGATTTACTGAAATGTGTCCAAGTTAACAACTACTAATACATTATTTGATCTTTGTCCATCACACAATGAAATCTGTGAACTACACAGCCCTGCTGGTGAGTTCTCCCAGTGGCAGAAGAAGCTGCAGCAGTGGAGTGGCTGTCACTGGAAGGGGAGCCTGGAGCTAGGGCTCAATGGAGGGTACCTGCACCATGGCTCGACCTTTACTGTTGGTATGCCATGTTAGATCATGGATTGCCACTTATAGTGAATGCACAGCTTAAATCCAGACTCCTGAAAAGGCCAAAGATGCCTCAAGATCCAAGCTATGAAGTCTTGTGCAGGAATAGAAAACTCAATATACAAAAGTCTCAACTTGTGCAACATTTTTTTTTGAGAATGTAGAGCGCAAGCATGTAGAAATCATGCAGCAGTGAAGAAAGAGAATTAAAAGCTAACAGTAATACAAGATTAAAGCTGGAAAGTGAAGGTTCAAGTATTTGATAAACAACTTTTTCCTGTCCCCCTATTATAGTGTGAGTTTACTGTTTTGTTATGCTACTGCTGCACCAAAGTGCTCTATTTATACCAGATAAAATATGCATAGAGGTCACAACACTGATGTTACCTTCAAACTTGATCTATTTAGTTACTGTTTTTTAATTATTTTCAAAGTTCAAATTCTTTCCACAGACAGCTGTGATATTAAATGGCATTATGAACTCTTGCTGAGTATTTTATTTATATTATTCATCCTGATAATAAGCTGTTGGTTCTTATTTTAATTATTCTAGTAGGTGTTTCCTTACAGTTTGTGATTTATCTAGTAGTCAATGTCATCTCTAGTTTAGGCCTATCAACAAACTTGACTCTTACCACAGGCTGTATCAGTGAATAAATAAACATCTCAAGTGATACTTTTTCATAAGAAGAGTTTTAACACTGACAGTACCTAAAACCATGTAATGTGCATTTTTGCCTTCCTACACAGTTTCTTACCATATATGTGCATCTGTAACTGTAGGTACAGGCTGCTTTTTCTATTTTAATGTTTATTCTTAAATTAATATCTTTTCTGTGTGTCTACAAATATATGCAGAATGAAAACTTAATAGCTTAGTTTAAGGTCTGCCCTTTTAGTTACTCTTCCCTCAGGGATCTGTGGTATAAAATTAAGAAACTTCCTCATAAATGTTTTAGAGTAAATAGCCAAATTGCCTCTAAAGCTGCAACCCAAAATCAAGGAGTTAAATCGGTCTGAATGAAAGAGACATTCCCCTGAGTTACTTATTTTCATTTTACTAGCTCTTCAGCCTTGCTGGAGTTTTCTAGATAGCAATTACTGTAAATAGGCATTAAAAAAAAAATAAAAGTAATTTCCTGTAGCTGGGGAAGGGTGCTTTTTGTCATTACTTTCATAGTGCTCTGCACATGAGGTTTGTGATCTTAGTTTAGTCTTTCCAGCTGGTGAACCTGAGGCACAGGAAGGATGAGAACTTGCTCCCTCACAAGAAAACTAACAAGTGAGCCATAAAGCAAATGCAAGCCCATCTGTGGCAAGCTTGGTCTCTCAAATGTCTATTTTTGTGTCACTAGGTGGTAATTGACAAAATCTGTTACTGTTCCTCAAGTTTATAGGAGGAGTAAATGAGAAGTCTCTCATTAATTTGCTTCTAAACGATATAACATTTGTCATAAAGCTCTTCGCAGCCAACCCTACTTCACTAATTGTGAAACCAACCTGAAATTATAACTCAAAGGAGGCACGGGAAAAGTCTTCAAAAAGATTTTTTCATACTTCACAGCAAATCAGAGAAGTGTAAGCTAAGACTTTTTCCTTTTAAAATCCTGATTCTTATCTGTGTTTGTTTGTGTGAGCCTTGTTTGGGTTTTGCTCAGGGAAGAAATCAACTTATGTTAAAATGCATTTATCTTGCCAAGGTACAGACATTTCAAATTTTCTGGGATGCAGATTCAAACTACAAAATTACTAGAATAAACTGAAACACCCAGAAGTAGGATTGATGAAAGAGATACCTGTCCTTTACAAATATGAAGCTGTGGGCTCAAAGAAAGGAAATCAAGATCATGGTCACAAAATGACACTGCCTCTCCATTTGTGGTAGATTTCAGGTCCTCTCTTCAGTACTGCTGCAACAAACCAGCAACAATTGCTGCTTGTTCATGTAATCAAGTTTCACAGCATTCACATAAAAGCTGTAGGAAGTTGGTTTATGGGAAATTAATTGTGGGTTGATGGGCAGTAGTATTCCAAACACAGTCTAATTTCAGGTATTTCATAATCTGTAAAAATTGAGACTGGCAGTACTTTTACAGCATTAATTCTTTGTTAGACAATTCTACTCCACTATAGGTGATGGAATTTTCCTGGTTTATACCATCTAGTGACATAGACTACTGTTTTTCTCTACAGTCGCTTCTTCTTTGTTTGCTTGCCTGTATACATTATAATACCTCTCACTACAACCCAGGGATCAGCTTTGTCCACTCCCAATTTATTTTCCAGGTTTGCCAATTTTTCAAATGGCAAAATTGGTTTAATCCCAATCTTCATCATCATCAATCAACACATTAGGCAGCAGTTTGTTAACTATTCTTTAGACTAGAGGTGTACAATTTGAGTTTTTCTTGGTTTTTAGTTGGTTGGTTGTGGATATTTTTAATAATTTTTTTGTGTCTCACAAGCTTTTCCCCAAGGTCTGTAAGTAAGAAGCTTCCAATGAAACCATAGTCAATAATAATTACTGATTTTTATATATTAATTCCTGTGTACAGGAAGTCAGCACTTTGTGAGAATTTCTGTCTTTTGATAATCTCAGTAAGCTGAGAAGATTTGCCTCGGAGTTAAGTGCATGTGCCAGTAGTCTCAGACAAGAAAGAGTTTTATTTCTCTTAGATGATTAATGGAAACAACAGCCTGCAAGAGAGCATTTTCTGAGTTCATGAAAGTCATTCAGACCGTGCTTTTGTTTTGCTAGTAAACATTGCTCTTTAATTCAGAAAACAGTTTTTGCTGGCCTGGGGAAGCCTGTCTCATTTGATAATGGGCTCTGAATCCAGTGGATTATTGCAGGGATTTTATCTTGCAGTAATCTCCAGGGAGAAATGTACAAACAGCTGGGAGAGCAAGAAGGAACTGCATTGTGCAGCAGGAGTTTGTGGAGCAGAATTTTAGGGTGCTGGATTGGATCTCAATACCAACATGAATCTTTTCTGTTTTTCTCTGGTAAGTGTGCACACACGGGGTTTTTTAAGTGGGTCACTGAGTTTATAAACTGAATTGGTGGGTGTGCTTTTATGGAAAAATAATGAGGGCTTTATATCACAAACGGTGCAAGGGTTGTATAACAACAGTGAGTCTCTCTAGCCTAGAGGAAGGAGTTTTTGTATAAGAAGTTGAATGTAGCAAAATATGATTCACTAAAAATATAAGGCAGAGAATGTATAATAAATGTGCCATGCACTATCTGTAACTATTGCAAAACCATGCAGATTTAGTCATGAGGCATTTAATCCAAATACAGCAAAACACTTCATACATAAGATAAAATTATTAATATATATGTATGTTATAACTTGTTTTACACTACAACGAGTAGGTTTTTTTGGTTTTTTTTAGATAATAGTATCCGTTTTTCTTCTTCAGTTGTTTGGAAGAACTGCTATAACTTTTCAAGAAATAGTTTTCTATTAGCCAAACATAAAAACATAGTCATTAGTCATCAGGGATAATTTAGTCATGGCTATATGTGCACATAGAGGATTTAAGACCCTCTTTAGCTGGTGTTGCTTTTTTGCCATTTCTTTTTGTTTGGTTGGTTGGTTGTTGTTCTGGTTGGTCGGTTTTTTGGTTTTTATTTTTCTTTTTTTCCCCCCACTTCTCTTTCCTTGCCCCAAGGCAACTGCTCAGAATGAATAGGTAAATCAGGATAGGAAATCCACAGAAACTGTTTCTGTTTTAAGAGCTTAACCATCTGCCAATACCAATGCCCAGTATTAGTAATGGTAATTAGCTGAGTATATTTGCTGTATTTACGCAGCACAGTAGATCTGTTTGCCCATTTTTCATCTCTTGTCCTGATGTTTAGTATATCTTTCCCATACATTTAGAAAGAACAATAGAAGTCAATATTCAAGCTACACTAATGCAAACTCAAATAGGGCAACTGCTTTGTGCAAATTGTTGCTCCTGATTGCTAATACTATCTTAGTGCAGAGTCCTGGTGTTTTCCAGATCATAAGGATTAAAAGAAGGTTTGTACTCAAAGTAAAATGCAGTGGTATTTCAGGATTCTGTGACAAGAGCCACTGAGAAAAATAATTTCCTAGGAACTCAGTGACAATTTTGATCATAGTTTAGTGTGAATGCCTATGTATTTGTACAGAGCTAACAATGGCTCTCTGGTACAATCTGTAACAGCTTGAAAATACTCATTTCAGTTCTTTGGTAAAGAACTGTTCTATCAGTATTTTACTGTTCTGTTGGAGCAGCTTCTTGTTCTCTAAGTAGTTCACTTTTAAAGAGAGTGTTGAGCCTTGTATTGGTTGAGGAACCAACATTTAGATGAAATGTCAGGTAGATGGTGTGGGTGAGAGTAGGTCAAGTTCCAGTTTCCCTCTTAAACTCTGTGTGCAGCACCCAGGGTTTCTGTGGGAGAGGCAATGACTGCTGTGATAATGGATGGTTCAGACAAGTGAAAGCTGGTGCCATGATAGTTTCTGTAATGAAATAATTAGTTCTGTTTAAAGATTGCTGCTAAGAAGATAACCTCCGTTCTTTACAAGCTTTACACCGGAGCCATTCTGTCTGCTTTGGTAATCTTCTGCTCACCCAGCAAAACACCTCACAAGTTATCAACATCTAAAGATAATTTATAGGTCATTAATGGGTTTCATAAAAGGAAGAGTCCTGTGCAGTCCTCCCTATGCCTGTGGCATGGGGCAGTTGCTTTCAGTAATCAGATTGTCTAGCTTGGAAATGAGCTGGTGATCAAAGTGTGTGCACTGGCCGCTGTTACTCTGTCACCCTGTGACCAGGGAGAGCCTGGCTACCAAGTAGTTGTAGTATCAATATTTTTCCCTTCAAGAGAGTCAGACCAGAAATAATGAACAGCAACAACATAATTAGGATTCAAAGGCAATTTTTAAGGGAGCTAGGGGAGACAGCTCCTTAGTAGATGCAAATAGCCACCGAGGAATAGAAATCATGGTTGATTTACATCGTGTGAACATCTGGAGTAACTGCTAAACCTGACACCATGGAAGAGAAATTCAGACTATTGACAGACAGAACAAAAAGAGCTGTACAAAATAAATTATATTCCCATGGAAGTATTTATCTCATGTAGACTGACTGACAAGATTTCAGACTGCAGAGTGTGTGCATGTGTGTACATATGTGTGCCTATGCATATACTGTTAAAATAGCTCAGAAAATAGCTTTCTACCCTGTAGTGGAGTACAGGTCTTGGAGTAATCTACAACCTGAGAGAATGACAATAATATTCTGTTTAACCAGACTCCTGGCTGATCCAAAGTGGTTGAACATTCAAGTAGTTAGAGGAACATCTGTTCATACTGTTGAATTTTAATTTGGGTTTGCTTTCATACCTGTCCATAAAACTGAGACAGTTCTAGCATGAAAACTCGTATGGGCCAGTGTAGCAAGTGTTGATGTGGAGGCTGGAGACACATAATAGTCACAAGATGGTTAAGATGGGGCTTTGGAGCCTGAACTGGAATCTCCCTTTCCCAGTGAGGCAAATAGGAAATATTCCAATCTGTCACCACCTGGGAGTCTTCTGATCTTCTAGTATGAGTGCTCCAGCATGGGCTGTTTCCCCAGCAGTACTTTGTGTCCTGAGTTGACTTCAGGATGATTTGGTTTCTCTACTGAGATTATTTTTCTTATCAGACTCGTTGCCTTGTTCTCAGGAGATTTGCAGGAAAATTAGATTTCCCTTCAAAACCATGTGTCCCTTTTCCATTTACAAAATGATCAACAGGACAAATGTCCCTTTTTTTTTTTTTTTTGTAAATATATTATCTGAAAAGGTCAACCTTATACCCTACATTTGCAGTGTCTTTTCCATCTCACGGTGCTTAGCATGTCAGACAGTTGAATCAGAACAATAATCTTTGTATTATGGGCAATATACAGAGAGAGTCCCAAATCAAACACTGCTTTTGTATGACTTGCAAGAAATTATGCTGCCAAACCACCTGTTTTGGTACAGGTGCCTAATAAATGCCAGAATCCTACATGTCTGATAAATGAAATTTATTATTGAATGGTGAAATCCTTTAGTTAAGGTAAAATATTTTTCCTGCATAATTTTCCTAAATTGGCTCTCCAGTATCAAGGATATGTGCATTAGGGTTAGCACCAATTCACCTGGAACAATTCACCTGTTAAACCTATCCTGAATTACACTCACAACCCCTGCCCTTCAGTAAAGTTTTCACAGGGAAGCACAGCAGAAACCCGTGTAAGAGGCCAGGAGAGAAAGGCTGTGACACTCCTAATCACAGTGTTGCTCAGATGAGTTATTCAAGTGGAGCACTGCTCTTAGGATTTAAGCCAAAGAAGATTCCTTTCATTTGTCTATTTCTTTCCCATATGGTGCCTTTCCAACCACCACTTCTGCTAGTAAAATGTAAAGTTAAGTACTGAGTGAAAGTCTAATCCTCTTAGTGATTTTCAGTAGCATTGGACTAGTTATGTTTTATTTTGATTGTTGGTTTAAAGATGTGCTGACAGCACAATGTAAAATGTATTACATCTAATGCTATAAACTGAAAAAGCCTTTGGCACTAAAAGGTAATGTTTCCATAGTGCAAAATGCAGAGAGAATAAGTATTAATAAAAGTGATGTAGTGGGTAAATTATGAATTAGCTGGAGCCTCTCTGCTAAAGAAACCATAGAGTAAATAGAAAGGTGCTAATGCTTCTATGACTAGTGGGACATGATGGTGCTTAGAAATGGACTGGACTTAAAAATATGTTTTACCAAAGAAGGGTTGGCTGAATGTGGAAAGACCTTCCTCCAAAGTGGAGTGTGATTAAAAGAGATCTAAGTGGTTAAACTTTGTAGTGCTTCCCATGTAATCATCTCTATATAGTCCCTGTTCCTTTTAGCTGGATTGCTATCATCCCACCACACACAGGATTGCACCCCTAAACCTGAGATGGAAAATGACCTGACTGCATTGCTAAATGCTTCTTCTCCACCTTATGGTCAACCTAGTCTCTGCATGCCATGATGATAATAATATCATGCAAAAGAAAGAGCTACAGGCAATTATTTACTTCTAGATCTGAACTAGAATATTTTGGATATTTTATCCCATAAAACTCCTGAAGCAAAGAGATTCAGAAAGCTTTCTTATTCCATGTAGGATGAAGAAAATGTGCTAATTACTCCAGAATTAATTTCATTTTTTTTTCTGCTATCTCTCATTTTCCTCTGTGATGTTTACTGTGCTCAGGACTACTAAAAGAATTAACATATGAAATTAAAAGACTTTACTGAATTAGCAAGTTTTGGTATAAAAGTAGACTTAACTGTAAAATAAAATAGAAGGGAGCAAGAAAATTTCAATTTCAGTTAAATACTTTGAGTTGCCCTCAAAGAAAGGCAATTACTACAAGAAAAATATACTCTTATAAAGTATAAAACCAACAAGCAAAGAAAACAATTTTGAAAACTAAAGATGTATTTTCTGGTTTTTGGGTGTTCTCCTTCTCACTCCTGTGCTTTATTGTGTGAATTTTCTTTCTTGCACTTGCTTTCCTGGTCGTCCTCTCTCACATCCTTTCTGTCATGTTCTCACTCTTGTGTCTGTGCTCACCTGAGCCCACAAAAGCCTCCCTCCCTTTCTTCTCTTTTTCATTTTCTTTTGTGTCCCTTTCTTGTCTTATTCTTCCCCCATTCTCTTCTTTCACTGTTCCTTGCCTTCTCTTTTCTTTCCCTTTTTATCTTTCTCATGCTTCCCTTTCACATGAGCTCTCTTTATGCTTCTCCCTTACTTCAACAGTGTCATGTATTATTCCCTATTCAGGGAGAAGTCTATGGTTACATTTTACATTGCAGAATCCTGGAAATATGTGACAAGGTTTTAAACTCATCCTTTTTGTCTGGAACATTTGATTCTGCTCTCTCACCCATTTTCTCTCTTCATGTGACCTCACTCTCTTTTCTGTACCCTCATGCCCTTTCTCCCTTGCTTAATACTTCATGGCCACTCAATCTCATGCCCTGGTGCTCATTTTCTTGCACCCTTTCTCCCTCTTTCCTGAGAGCTCTGTCACAAGGACTCCTTGTGCACCATTTCTCACATATTCACTCTTTCTCACAAGTTGTCCTGCTGTTTCTTATCTCTTTCCTCACAGCCCCTCTTTCTTGTGGCCTTGCACTTTCTCCCCCTTCTCACGACCTCATCCCTTCCCTCACAACCTCATTCTCACTCTCTCCTGCCTGCACACTCCCTTCTTGCACATGCCTTCTCTTCCTTGAACAATCTGTCCTCCACACACCATCTCTTCCTCACTCTTCTTCTCTGTGCTATTCACACTCCCTTCTTCTCATGCCCCCACTCTTGCTTCCTTGTGTTTGCTGGGTTTTTTTGCATGCCATATTTTCCCAGCACACTCTATTTCTCACATTCTTTCTTCCTTTTTCTCACACTCTCTTTCTTGTTTCTCTCACATGTGCACTTTCTTGCAGCCTTGTTTGTGCCTGCTTGTGCTTCTTTGCACACTTCCTTTCTCAAGCACTTGCCCTTTCTCATGCTGGTGCCTTTCTTGCCGCCTTGCTCTACACTTTGTGATTTCCTCTGTGTGCTCTCCTGCTCTCTTGGCCTTCAACCCTGCCCTTTCTTGTACCCACCCTTTTCTGCCCTCCTGCTTTCTCAGAAGTGTTCTCTTCTATGTGAGCATTTACTCTCATGTGGGCTTGCTCTGTCTTACAGTCATGTTTGCTTTCTTTATCTTGTGAGCACTTTGTTTCTCACATCTCACTCTTTCTTGCATGCAGGGATACTTTCTCATGCCCTTTCCTTTTGTCACACCTTGATTTCCCTTACATTTCCTTTCTTGTGCCCTCCCACTCTTTCTCAGGACCTTGTGTTTAACCCTTTTCTACACCTCAATGCTTGCTTTCTCACTCCATTTCTCTGGCCTTCTCCTTGTGCTTTCTCCCTCTTTATTTCTTGTGCATTTCTTTCTGAAGTGCTCCCCTTTCTTGTGGCCTTGCTTCTTTTGTGACCTCCCTCTTTCCAGCACCTTCCTTCACATGCTGGCAGTTTCTCCACACATCATGGGCTTTATCCCACCATTTTGCTTTCCTGTCTTGTGGCCACCATTTCCCACAGTTTTGCTTTTTTTGTCTGCTTTCTTGCCCATGTCCTCCCTTTGCCACACCTTTGCTCATTTCCCTGCACTTGATCTTTTTTGGTGCTCTCTCTCTCTCATGTGCTCACTCTTTCTCATTCCCTGGCTCTTCACCTACACTTGCTGTTTCCCATGTGCTTACTCTCCACACACTCCTGTGCTTCCTCCTGCATTCACAACCTTTCCATTCCCTTATGTTCTCTCTTCCTCAGGAAAACTTTATTTCTTATCCAATATCTCTGTCTCATGCTGTCTTTCTCGTCCTCTCCCACTCTCATTAACATCTCTCGCTTTCACACATTCCCTCTCTCTCCCTTGTTACCTCATCTCCTTCTTTCTCTTCTCCACCTGCTCCCTGTTTTGTGTGCTGGCTCTTCCTTGTGCACTCTTTCTTGTGCTCTTTCTCACAGCAGTTGAGCTTTCCCATGTGCTTCACTTGCCTGCATCCTCTTCCTCGTGCCCTCATAATTCTTCTTTCATGTCCCACTCCTCCTGCCCTCCCTCTTCCACATGGACCTGCTGTTTTTTCTGCAGCTTGCTTTTTCTTACTTGCTCACTCTTTCTTACACAAGATTTCTCTCTTTCTTGCTTGAGCTCTTTCTCACATTTTTTCTTTCAAGCACTAATTCTCACATGCTCCCTGTTATGCTTTCTCCCGTTCTCCACATTACATCCCTTATCTTTCCCCCTCTCCTCCTTCTCTTATTGGGCTCTATTCCCCATTTCTTCCCTCCTCTCTTTCAGTATTGTTTTTGTTATTTTCTTACCCTTTTTCTCCCCCCCACCACTCTGTCCTTTCACTGTTTCTTGTCCTTTCTTTTCTCTCCCTTTTTATCTCTCTCATACTCTCTCTTTCACATGAGCTCTGTTTTATGCTTCCATCTCTTCATTAAATACTCCCTTCACCCACGTTGTGTTTTATTCCTGATGGAGGGAGAAGTATATGGTCTCATTTCACATTGCGGAACCCTGGAAATGTATAACAAGTTTTTTAAACTCATCATTTTTTTCTGGAAGTGCTCCATCCACAACTTCAGACGGGAAAGCTGAACTATCATTGCTATATGGCAAAATACTTTCAGTGATAAAAAATAAATGCAGTAATAAAAAAAAATGCAGTTGCTGTCAAAACCCAGGTTCAGCTGGATGTTCAGCACTTCCATGTGTTTCATAAACTAGGCACCAATTTCCCAGGAAGCATTAACTCATTAGTTCCTAGAATAGGCTCAAGTATGTAATTTGAGTATTTTCAAGAAGTTTACCATGAAATATTTCTCCCAAAATATTTATTTTGGCTTATCAAGACTCTAGCAGACTGAGGCAAATAAATACCCATTGATAAACATTGTGATCGCAAAATTTAGTCATGTCTGTGAACTGCTGCTCCACCAGTCAAAAATATTGCATGTAAAGCTTTATATATTAATAATATCACTTCAAATATACATCTGTGTTTATATTCTGTGCTAAAGGAACAAATGCCTTTAAATAATAATATACTATATTAATTTCAATGGTGTTGCTCTGCTGTAAGTCACACTGCTATAAATTTGATTTATTCCTTAATTAATGCAGTTAAAATTAGTAATCAAAATTCATTGGGAAAATATTCAGTGCGGATCAAAATGGCAACATCTAAAATTTAGGATCATCAGTTAGAGTGTCTTCAGTTTTGCCATCTGCTTTCACTTAACTCTTGAATTATAAAATGGCAGTGTGTATTTGTAATCCTAGCTCTTGGAGTTGTGGGATAAATGTAAAAATCTTAGTTTCTATTAAAATGTTTATATTCTTGGTGGTTGGGTAAAAAGAACCTTACATGTGCCTTAAAACACAGAGTTCAAAAATTTGAATGCAAATGGAATTTTTAATTCTAGCCATTATCATTATTTTGGGGGCCTAAACCATAATTGTCAAATTCTGGCAGCTGGCAGCATGGTTTCTCTGTAATTCTAAGTAATGGGGTTACCTTTCTGCACCAAATCAACTTTTTTTTTTTTTTTTTCCCTTTATAGAAGTAGTAACTATAAAACATTTCTATGGTTCATATAAAAGTTTTCATGGTATATAGTTTTCATAGTTTTCACAGGAATTTTCATGTAGTGTTCAGTTGGAGATACACACCTGGGTTTACTCCCTCTGAGCAGATAATATTCATTTTTACTGTACCCTCAGCTTGAAAATGGCAATCTCTGGTGTCTAAGTCATGATACTGTGAACTCCAGCATTTGGGTACTTATTAAAATCAACATCTATGTGCCTTTTTAGAGAAAAAAAATCTAAGTAAAGGATTTCAAAAGACAGGGGAAGTAAAACACATTCCATTATGCAAATCACACAAACATCTTCCTTTTAAAATTACAGTTAATTTAATATGTTTGCAAGTGTTCATCTCTGTTCCGATGTATTTTAGGAGGGCTCGATGGACAGCTTGTATGAACCTGTCCCACAACATCAGGAAGCCAAGGATACAACTACTCCTGAAAGCCAGGCTACCACTCCAGTGAGCACACACGTGAGCTGTGGGCCACCTGACAGGTCGATGTCTTTGGTAAGTAACATTTAATTGCAAAGCATGCAATGTACTTTGCAAAAAAAACCTATTGCTCTGTACGTGGGCACGTGTGTGTGGCTTATCTGCTGGTTTGAACTCTTTAGGCTCTTTAGAGCCACTGCTCAAATCTCATCTGTGTAGCCAATGACCTGATTTCTGTCCAGTCATAACGAGCACACTTGAAAAAAGCAGGTCATGAGTATCTCTACAGTGAGCAGCAAAGGGGGATTAGTGCAGCTGCACTGGGCAAGGCAATTTCTCTTTACAACAGTATATGAAAACAGATATTGGTATGGTTTGTCTCTAAAGAATATACTGTCAGTGTCTTTGGTTGTCCTTTTTAGTAATACAAGAAAAAAAAAAGCATTTCTAAAATATGGGTTGTATGAACTTTGTAACTGATGGCCTCTGTAATAAACTTGACATTTTACAAGACCTCATTAGGCAAACATGTGAAGAAAGTTGTCTTCTGGTGGTTTTTTTTTTCATTCCTAAATGATGTTACCCTACTTAATCCTTTCTTATTTGAGTGTTATTGGTATAGTAGATGATGCTTTGACAAATATTTTAACATGGTATATTAAATTTCATAATCTTGTTCATTTCATAATCTCTGTTCTCTGCTTTGCAATGTGCCTTTTCTTATAATTACTGTTTCTATTTCAATGTATGATGCAGTCTGGTGATTGAATAAAGGGGAAAACAGGATGTTCATCATTCAGAGGAGACTGAATGATATCCTCCCTTCAGATACTGTGCCAAATTTTACCCACATGCACTCTGATTAAGTACCATGTACCTATGAGACTGCTGGGCCCTTGGTGTTGCAATATCACACAACAGGTTTGCACACAGGATTTGCTTGGAGAAAGTGCTGGAGCTGGTGGGATGGGAGAATGCCTGGGGAATTGTGGCATGCACTTGTTAAATTGTTAAAGGACTGAAAACAACTTGTTCTCAGGCCTGTCTGCTGTAACCATCTCACTCTGTGCGTGTCCCTCCATTCCATATAATCACCTCGGGACTGTAAATAATGCTCCTCCTTTTGAGAGTGCAGCAGGGCAGAGATCTCAGGATTATTCCTCATAGCATCAGCAAGATCTGAGAGCCTGGGCTCTGAAGTGTCCCTACATTATCATTTTCCTGCAGTAGGTGGGAAATGCTGAGATGCTCTCCTGAGTGACAGGGTTTTTCCCCATTACCAGGCTGTGGCCTTGTCACTATAAGAAAGAGCTTCCTCTACCATGTTCCAGTTAGGAGTGTATAATTGTGGTTGTGAAATATGACTGTAACCTCATCCTAGCTTGACAGGAGTATGTTCATTGTGGGAAGCTCTTGCTATTTGTATTTGTATTTGCATACTGCATGGCATTCCACATGCCCAAACATGAACATTATAGTACAGCTCCTACATCATTCAGTCTTTTCCCCCTTTGTCCTGACTCCAAACCAACTTAATATTCAATGACTGCTACACTAATATTTCCTTGGCCAATACATGTTCCTCTGTTACGCGCAGTATTTAGACGAAGGACAATGAACATGAAAAAGGCATATTTGTTTTCTGGTTTGTACCCAGAATAGGACATATGATATCCTAATGGACTTTGCAATAGAAAACTAATAGAAATTGTCCTTTATTTTCTCAAGTTATGGGAAATACACACCCATAACACTGTGTTCTGCTATGGTTTTCACAATGTGTAAAACTGAGACTTAAAACTGCCATGGGAGTTTGCTTCAGGCTGTTTCTTGCTTTTTCTTGTTTTATTCTGCTTTTTATTTGACAGCATCTTCAGACTTTTCATTGTATTGGTTTAGAGTTAGGCTTCATAAATTATTTGGCTAAAGAAAAATAATCAATTTATCCAGTAAAGAACTTTGTTTTCCTTGAGCCAGCCTGTAGAAGCAGATTTGCTACTGGTGTAGGATTAGAAAATCCCATACATTAATCTGAACAAATTTTAGCAAAACATCTTTCACATTGCTCAGTGTTTTGTGGCATAGCACTGCATAGTTCATGAAGATACATGTATAACACTGAATAGAAGAATTCAGCACTTTGGTTTCTGCTACTTCTTATTATATATTTTTGTTTTCTTAAAGGAGATACTATGGTGATGGCATATTTGTTCATCACTAAATATAAAGTTCATCTTCAATAAAAACAAAACTATATGGGATAGGGGCACACTTGGCTCACTAGGTATTAACAAGAACCTTTCCCAAGGCTGGCTCTGGGTTTTATTTTCTCGTTTAAGAGAAAATAAAAGAGTTAAGCTCAGCACTTAACTAAAAATATCGTCTGGATGCTGTGTCACTGTGCTGGCTGTAGAATCAACATGATTATTTATAAAATACTCTCTAGAAATGGAAAACAGGATTAGTGGTGACGTGTTGGCCGTAAGACCTATGGAAAAATGTGGCTAAGGCCAGAGGCCTGTGTGTAATCTTATCTGCTATTTCTGGCCTGTGAGTTATTACAGCTACACCTTGGATGAAGCCGTTAAGCTTATTAACTGAGCCCATTTGTACTTCTCTCCCATTTTTAATTCCGTCACTCGGTTCCAGGCTGCAGGGCAGCCCCCACAGCATGATAAATTCAGGACATTATTGGCTCCATTTAGCCATCCATCATTATCCAGTAATGCACCAATATAAGTGCACTGCTAAGTAGGTATGGACTCGAGAGAATGTTTAAATGGTTGGCTGAAGCACGGCAGGTTCCACACAGCTGTTAAATCTCCATAGGGTGGAGCAGCCTGGCACGGCACACTTCCTCCTCAGGAGGCTTTGCTCCTTCCTTTTTTCTTATATAACTTCAAAATCAACAGGGCAGGCAGCCAGGATCAGCTCCCCTCACCTTTAAAAAGGATGACGGGCTAGAAAAGATTCTTCCTTGTAATGCAACGAGGTAGTGATTTTCTTGAACTTATCTCTTGTGATTTGTCCTAATCATGGCTGGGCCATGAAGTTCTTCTGGAGATGTGGGAAATACAGGGTAGTGTAGTAACTGAAGCTGTGCAGGACATCATTCACTGAATATAGTCTTTGGACATTCCTTTTTGAACCATGGCTCTTTTTGCTCCCGGCCAAACATCTGCCCAAATGACACATTCTGTATGAAGAAAAAACTGTCTTTCATGTACACTGTTCTTCTCCTTCACATAACTCCAGAGACCTCTTTAGTATCCAGAATTATGTGCTAGCTGTTTCCACTCTAGGTTCTTGTGGTGCTATCCTGAGCCCGTTATGCGCACTTGTCTTTTGGAGAATTGTCCTGTTAACTTTGTGATTACTTTGCCTGTTGCTCAGCTTCAGTAATATTCTCAAAAAGAAAGAAAAAAATAGATTTATGGAGTTGTTTTTATATTTCATGCATAGCAAATCTGGATTGGATCTTCCACAGAAACAACTGGTAGCCATGAGCACATGATGAATCACATGGGTACTCTTGGCCTGTAACTATGCTATTAACTAGGAAACTGAATTTCTGCCTCTTGTCACCTGGTGTTACAGTCTTCTACCTCATGTGTTTTCTCAGGGAAAAGTCTTCAGTATTAAAACCATTTTCATATATATCCTGTCAGACTGCAATCACCAAATGTCATAAGATCCACATATTTTTGAACTGCTGTGATATGATTGACTTCCCTGTGTATCAGAAGAGTGCCAAAATATTTACCAGTCGTTCTAAGCTGTTGTCAGGAATACAAAAATCAGTTGTGATACCTGCCTTAATCTGCCATGTTATAATTGCCCTTTGAGCCCAGTGAGGGCAAGAAGAGAGCTGGTTCTCTGAAATGGTCATTTCCCTGTTTGCAAGTCTTAACACACACAGGACCTCTAGCTTTTCTCAGCCAGCTTGGAAACACCAGAGGGTTAAATTCAATTCCTTACTTCAGAGTTACTTGATAAAATCAAGAAGAAAAGGGCTTTATCAATCATTTCATCATGCAGGGTTTCCACATCTGAAGTTTTTTTCTAGGAAACAGATTGTTCACATTTGGGATAAGGAAGGAAAGAATTGTTCCCATAAACAAGATAATTATGCTCTGTAGAGAGTGTGGAGAGCAGAGCCTAGGTGAACCTTTATTTACATTCTAAGATAAAATATGTTTTTAAAAACTAGTTTAATTTTAAAGTTATACATAATTTTAAATGTAGTCAATACTGAAAAGATACTTTTAAGAAGTACAAATGAGAGTAATTTTTTCTTGTACCCCAATTTAGCCACCTTATTCAGAAATAGCAGGAAGGGTGTGTTGAGTAAAAGGTCCCATTTTTAAATGGCCATTAAAACCCACTATGTATTTCATTTTGGCACTGTACCCCATGATATCCTGTGAACTCACATCAGTCATCACCTCAGTATATGATGTACTGTCATCAATGCAACTTTGCTGGACTTTAGGAATTGGTTTCAAATTGTGCAGCAAAAGATTTAACCCTGTTTCATGGTCTACACCAGCTGTTTGGTGTGTGATGATATGAATCAAATCTTTCTAGGTGTATTGCCACAATGGGGCCTGTCTCAATTTTTTTCCCTGGATCATATACAGATTTTAAATTACAATATCCTATGGTCTCTGACCTCCATGCACAATGCTTCCTTTAACAAACCTGTTTGAAATCAAATATTTGATATTTTTCAATGAATTTTTGACACTACCCTTTTAAAGAAGCCTTAAAATCACCTTTTAAATTATTTTTGACTTCTCTGTGTTTGTGCACCTCAGTTAGTAATTTTTCTTGAGTTATCTTGAGTTTTCTTGAAAATACTTGTACCAAGACTAAAATGCTGACATTTTTTCAGCAAGAAATTTATCTTGCATTGCTTATGTTATTTCAAAGTGAGTGATAAATTCTGTATACTCTTTTGATCTACATGCAGCATCTGTGAGCAAATCGACACAGGCAAAAAGAAATGTGGAAACTGCATACAATTATTAACATTCACAAATATCCAAGCTAAAAGGACCACATACACTCAGCTAAAATAACAGTACAGGAAAACAGCGTTTTCTTAATGCACTTCCTGAAACAGCTTGAAAAAATCTATGATGAGTTTTACTGAGAGGAGGGGAGAAGTATAAAATGCTCAATTATGCACCTACATGCTTTTTATGTAGTACAGGGTTTGGGTTTTTATCATGCAACCTGTATCACACTTTTAAATTACAGTGATCAGAGTCGTGCAGATGTATTTAGTGTTACAAGAAGGAAATAAACATAATATTATGAGAAATAGGTACAGTTAGAATATGTTTTCAGATTTATAGGACAATGAATGGTTATATTATTTTTTTAATGCCTGTTGTTACACAACAGATTGAAGTGGTATCATCACAGACATTTTTAACCCAGTTCCTGCTTTTCAGACTGGAAGAAATAAATAAGCAAGTGATACGGTGCTTTGATATCCTTAGGTGATATCACAATAATATAGGGACAGAGATCTCTTCTGTCCTAGCATGACATCCTTAGGTTTTCCTACAGTTAAAATTAACCTCAAGTCCATGGTTAACTGCACAGCAAACATCCATTGAGATGTTTTGGGATCATTTGCCCAGCAAGGGACCTTCTTGTTCTCTCCTTCAACAGCTGCATCACTTCTCCTTCTAACACCTTGTCAGGGTATAAATATTTATTGTCTGGGCCCTGGGGGCTATGCGATCTTGCCTCCAGGCCAGAGTTTGATTCTGATTTGGTCCCTTTCAGAAATTTCAATTTCATTTGCATTTTCCTGACCTCTTCCACATTCCCCTGCACATTTGACAGAGTCTGGGTCCTGTGTCCATCAGGAAACCCCATCCCATTGCAACGTGGGGGTATTTTAATCCTCATAAAGTTTCAAAGAATCATATTATGAAAGAAATATGATATTCATTCCCATGTATGAGCATGGTTCTCTGGTTTTTCAGGGGTATTATGGTTGTCAGCTTCCTGGGAGCCATGGATAACTGAAGCCTACTGAAATCAGCACACATAATTACATCTATTCTCTGCTGCACTGTGTCCTCCACAGCTTCAGCTGTTAGAAAAAGAAAGACTGGAAATGCTAATGGATATTAAAAAACACACATCAAAAGTATATAATTCATTGTCTTTTCAGGGACAGAAAAAATATATTTGGATTAAACATTTTTGATTTTCATAGACCTTTTTTCTCTATCTTTTTAAAAGGAGTTTCCTGACTTTGAGAACACACTGACCAAAAAAAGAAAGTAAGTTGAGACCAGTTCAAGGTCTACACAGTGTCACTATATTTGTCTGTACCTTTCATCCTTGCTGTTTTATTAATGTTTGCCAATGTTGCTTTTATTCTCATTGAGTCGGCGTATTAATGTTGAAGTTGAAGAGCACATAACAAGCTTGTAATGCATTACTAAGGCTCTTTTGCCATGACTTTTTCATATCCACACAGCTTTCTTCCAAAATATCAGAACCAAGACAGCTAAAATCAAATACAGTTAATCTAAACTTGATTTAATCATATGTCTGCTTTTCTCAGAGATTGAAGTGGTAACCTGTTTTATAGCATGTTTGCACCATTGACCTGATAATCTCCTGAAAAGGTTTTATTTGTTTGTTTGTTTGTGTGTTTTTAATCCAAGTAAAAAATTTGTTTGCAAAATGATTTGGATAAAGCAGGTCAGACATAATTTTATGAATAATTTTTGTGATAGCAGCATGTATTGGATCCATTCATGGACGCAGTGCTATGGTTTGGACTAATGATCAATATTTATTAGCAAGCAGAGGAATTTATTTTGAAAATTCTTTTTTTGCTTCATGTTGAAGATTATTGCATTACTGAAGTGGACCCCTTCAAATGAAATCTGAAATCCTGCCTAATGGAAAAATACAGACAAATCTTATCTGTCTGCTGTGACAGATATGAATATCCCTGGAGTTTTTGTTGATTTTTGTTTTTTTCATTTGTAGGTGGGGCTCCACTAAATTAAGAACATCAATGTTATCTCTGTCTGTTGCTAAAATTCTCAGAGTGGGTAAAGATTTTTAAGAAAATGAAGAGCTTTTTTGTCTTAAATAATAGTTTTAATCTATTTCTTGTCATCTGTAAAAACAGTAGTAACTTATCAGCTTCAAATACAGAGACATGAGCACTCACCTGTGAGATCTCAGCTATATGTCACCAGTCAGGGCTCTGTGAAACTCTTCCCAAAATTTCATTAATTGAAATACGGACATAACTCTATTGCTCATGGATTTGTCATCATTCTTTTACACTTTAAAGGAAGTCAAACTACTGTGTAGGCCTTACCAAGCTCTACCAAATATGATGAAATCACCTGGATGCCTGAAAGTGTCCTGCTTAGATCAGAACTAAGTTTGCCCCAGGAAAAAAATAGCAGTCTGTAGCAAAAATGTTAAATTTTACAATGCAAATAAAGTATTCTCTTTGAAACCTAATCCTATTCCAAAAAAATATCAGAATTTAGAAGCATTGCTGAGATCATTAAAAAAAAAAAAAAAAAGTGAACTGGAAGAAAATAGTTTGAATCAATATGAAGAGATTTTGTAATGAAAACTATTCCATCATGTCCAGCCATCACTATCCTGACATGACATTCCCAGTCATAATGTGGAAATTTTTCCATTGACCTTTCATGTACATATGGATGAAGTGAACAAGGAATTAATCATTCTCTCTTCCCTACAATGGGGCAACAAGGAAGCACCAAATTATACAGAGCAGCAGAAATGGCATAAGTATTCCTTGTTCAGACAATAAGAATTAGAATGTGGAATTCTGGAATCACAGAATCCAATAATTTTAAAAGGAACTAGTGGGTACAGAGCAATTCCTTAAAAAAACCCACAACTGTTTAGCTGCATCCTCTGGCTCAGGAAACCCTTCAGCACCTACAGGACTGAGGATGGGAGGGGGGTTCCAGATTTTGTGCTCTTTCCCTTCGGCTGATCATTGTCACAGATTAGACAGTCCCTGCTCTCACCTACTATAACCATTGCTCATCAACTACTCTCCATTAGGTTTTTAATGGATAATGTGAAACAAATAAACCTTTATTTAAAGATTTTTTTTTCCTCTGTTAAGTTAGTCTGTTCTTCAAGCTGTCCTCTGTGAACTACTGACCACAGATGGAAGCATAATTGAAGACTAATCCTTGATGTAAATGTGTAAAAAAGCTCAAGGTTTAGTGGGGCAATAAAATGTCACTCAGGGTCCTGGGGATGGAATGTTCATATGTAGCTCTTTGGTTCAATCCTTTATCATGTCACCAAACTTAAGGCAATAATTCTGAAAGTCGTAGGACACTTCAGATCATGTCTAAAGGAAAGTATCTCTTCTTTTCTTCCTAATGGGTTCCCCAGATTTCAACATGAATTCTTCATTTCAAAGAGAAACTTGAGTCACATATTCTTGCAGAATGGAACCTCAGATGTTTTCAGAGCTTTGTGTGACATGTGGGAGTAGATGATTGGATGAATGAGACAAGTAACTCCAATTAAAGCTAATAGGAATAACACAGCTAAATCCCTGTGCCCTGCTTTGAAGAATTAGTTTGAAAATACCCATATTTGATTAAACACGCTTTAATTTTTTCATTCTGACTTTCAGCTAATGGCAAATTCTTTTAATTCTTTTAGATCCATCCAGAAGTCCATGTCTGAAAATGAAGCATTTGGTTAGTAGCTGCTTAAATGATTTACTGTTTACTTGCTAATCTCAGAGAACCAACTTTAATTAAGGGTCTGATTTGTTTTAAGGGTCTGATTTGTTTACAGCTGTTGGAGCAAATGCAAAGGAAAGAAAAAAAGTAGAAATAAGCTTTCAATAGAATCTCCCCTCTTCCCTGATTTCCACACACACATTTGTAGGTAGATATTGAAAACAAACCAGTTAAATATAGAAACCACACTGAGACGAAGAACCTGTTATGGGACAACATTAGAAATACTCAGCATGTCCAGCATTTCTTTTAATCATTTCAATAAAACCCTGAAACGTCTCTGATCTAAGAAAATTCAGATCCCTGCCCTTTCCCTTTTTAAACTATTTTGTGAGAATTTTCACAAACAAGTTCACCAAGAAGGAAATTCAGGGGTTTTGTTAAACCCATCCTGACACTGTATTGTTATCTGCAGTTGTGTTTCAATGGGTTCTATCTTGTAGATACTCTATAGGAAATAATCATCAGCTTATTAAAAGCAAAATTTCTTGGATTTTTTTTTTCCAGTGAGAGTTTCCTGTTCTCATGTTTTCATTTATTCTTTGGAGTTTTGCTTTAGTTGTTGTATCCAGTCCTTGCTGAGTACAAAGGGGATTGTGTGTGGCTGTAATGATGTGGCTCTATTTCACAACGTGTCTCAGATAAATGAAAGCTCCCATGTGTTAAGGCTTCACTCTGCAGCCCTGCACTGGGGACAATTTCATGCAGGACAGTGTCTTTTGGTCTAGAGCAAACAGGGTGCAATGAATTCCCAGTACCTGACAGGATCAACAAGAGCTTTCACAAAGAAAATTTTCTGAGTGAAACCTTGCATTAAATAAAACTCAACAAAATGAAACCAAACAAACCCAGAAAGCACAAACCCTGAATAGTTATCTACATGTTGTGAAGCACAAGCACCTTGAAGATCACTGAGGGAGCAGGAGAATGGCCCATGTCCTTCTCAAAGCCAGCCTAGTTCAGCCATCCAGGCTGAGACACTCCAATCTTTGGGGTCCATGGGGCACCACTGTGGGCAGCTTTGATGATATTCCTTGCAAACACTCAAGTTCAGCAAGGGTAGCCTTAAAAAAACAACAACAAAACAATACTACTACTACTACTAATAATATTTTTACAATTCCTGGAAGCAAAACAAAGGCACAGATTTCTATGGGATCCTAGGCCTTAAAACCAGGGTCGATATAATAATCATTCTGATCATGTGTTAACAGTGTTAAATGAGGTATTAGACCACAGCAAAAGGTGTTAAAACTTGAAGTCTGGCCATAATAAATATTATCCATCCATTCATCTATCCATCCATCCATCCATCCAAATTTCTATACTGCAAAATCATCAGTTTGCTTCCATGCCTGAGCAGATGCTCCAGTGTTCTGCAAGCTTGTTTGATTTGCATTCTGATGCTATTTTTATAGAATTTCCTGTTATTTCACAGGTTTGCTATGAATTCAGGTGACTGCTCTCTGTGCTTTTACTTTAGACAGGAAAAATGTGAATGGCACACTTTGGCAGGGCTCCAGGAAGCCGGAGAATGATTCGTACATCAGAAGGCACTGCCAGCTTGAAGGTAATTGCTAAACATATTTCAGCTGATTTTGCATTTTCAACAAAGTATTTAAAAGGGCACTTAAGAAAATTTCTCATTTCTCACCAATAATCCAGCTAAATAATTTGTCAGGTCTTTTAGAGATTTATTTTGTCCTCAGAGGGGGTAAAAGTAATTAAAATAAAGCTTATCTTAAAACTGGGAAGCTAAGAACACGCTCCATGACCAATTCACTCTGTAGTCCATGGGCCAAAGGAGACTTTCCCTACAGTAAATTGCCATAGTTGTGTTGTATAGTGCTTGCCTGCTGTAGCCATCTGTGTTTCCTGGATATTTTACACAGCTCCAGATATCTAACTGGGAAAGCGTGCAACTTTTCTCAGAAGAACTTTTTTGTAGTGGGTGCAAAAGAGAGATGGCAAAATTTCAGATGCAAGTACTTTGTCTGATTCTCTTTCTAAAGCTGTTTTAACTTTATTAAAACAACCTTACATGGGAAATCACTAATGACACTGCTTGAGAGTGTACCAATATAAATTCATTAAAATAACATTGAGTATTAACAATTGAGCAGTCACCTTACCTATTTAAACACAAACTGGACTTTAAAAATCAAAATGGTTTGATAATCTACTTGATGTTGCTTCCAGGAATGGCATTTATATTTGTACTTTTCAAAGTTAAGGTAGATCTCTTACTGTTTCTTAATCAACAAACAGAAAAGTTTGTTAAAAAACAAACAAAAATCAACAAAAATAACAAACCAGACACAGCTCAATAGAAGCAGAAACCAAGATATGTGAGATTAAAGTGAAAGTATGTAGTGTTCTCAATTTAAACAAAAAAAGTGGGAGTATCTCCTGCACAAATGGCCGAGAGATCATCCACTGATAGGACATTCCACTATTACCTGGATATGTCAAAGAAAGCAAAGGACAGGGTGCCAACTTTCCTTCTGAATTTCCTTCAGTTCATCACTTGAAGTTAAACTCTGAAATGTTTGGAAATAGATCTGAAATTGCAATACATATTGCATTTGCCCATCTATGGGCAAATTTGGTTTCTTGAACCAGAACCAGAAATGAGAGATGACAGGAAGATTTAGAGGAATTCTTGTACTGAACTAGTGAGGGGAAAAGGGACCTTCAGTGTCATTGGCTTGTAAGGAACAAGTTCTAATGGTAGGTGAAAGAAATATTAGGCGTTTCTCTCCTGACAAGTCTGATTTTTAACCAAAACCATTTTGGAATGATTCTTCCAATGATACTCCAGAGGTTGCTGAATTGGAGGTGGGGAGGCTGAATGAGAAAGCAGAACTTTTTGACCTTCCTCCAAAGTCTTTTCTACTCCAGGCATTTTTTACCCTTTTAAATATCCAAAGCATGCAAAAGAAGCAGTGCACATTTTAAAAGCTGACAAGTGTTGTAATTGAAGGGCAGGGGCCCAGAGGGAACAGGAAGCAAAGCTGGCAGCTAAATAAAAATCTCCCTTTCCCCTACTGCAGTAAAATTATTTCAAGGGAAGTCCCCTTCACACAGTGGTGAAAACCTTTGCAAGGAGATTTACAGTGTATCACTATCGATCAAGATAATTCGTCACTATTGATCAAACTTTTCTCTTAGCAGAGATAATCCTTCAAGGTCTGCAAGTCTTTTGCATAAACTGAATTTCTGTTAGATTTAAAAAGCCATGTATGGTGGTCACCATAGACTTCTCTGCTTACTTCTGAGCTGTATCCACAGACCTGTCTCAAATCTCCCTGAAATAGTTGTAGAGACATCCACAGACCCTGGTAGCCTTTGGATGAAGCCCTTGATGACAGCATGTGTATTATTACATCTACAAACCCAAGTTTTTCAGGATGAAAACTCAGTGAACACATGCAGATCCCACAGACACAATAGTGGAAAAATGTGCCTTTGCTCACAAGGCCAAACCCAAATCATCAGCATGAGATCTGCCAGCCTAAATGCATTGTTGTTGAAAAGCTGACTGTGGAAGTCACAGCCTTTGGGGTTCCATGAAATGTTATTGAGATAAACAGGAAAGAGTTGACATCCCAGTGGATGTAATTCTCCACTGCTCAAAATTCATTTCACAGGAGGGTGACTGGTACCTGTTGCCAGACTAGGAAGATGAGAACACTGCAGATCTATTTGAAGTTCATTTATATATTTTGCATGGGGTTTTTTGTTTGATTTTTTTGGTTTGGTTTGGTTTTGGTTTTGGTTTGGGGTTTTTTTGTTTGTTGCTGTTTGTTTGGTTTTTTATACAACCACCTGATTCCATAATTCAGTGGGCTGGTGAGCTGATCTAAGCAGGGTGTAAGAGCACTGTGGGTGCAGGTTACTATGGCTAACATGAGACATTGTGGCTGGGGGGGAGCACTTAGGTTTGCTTTCAATAACTCACTGTTTTAATTTGGTTTTCAACTGTATTATGTCAAAAGCAGTGTCACTGTATGTAGTTTTTTTAAGTTAAGGGCCCCACAATTGTTTGTGATTCAGCTGCAAACAGCTACTCAATATTTTGAATTAGACTGTAGGAGGACTTTGGGGCAAAGAGCTGAACACTGCAAGATTTAATTTCCAGAGTAAGCTCACAGAGCACAGGGATGTTGTGTACAGAGATGCCTGCAGATGAAAACAAGTTATCCTGAGGACCACAAAGAACCTAGTTATGCTAATCTGGTGTTGCATGAGCACTGCTTAACATGAGTTATGGTGCTCCTGGAAGTCCAGCTAGCTGTATAATGAAATAAACAACCAGATTGTCAGACACCAGGACCTCAGCGACTTCAGGCAGATTTGTAGGTGCTTAAGACAAATTCTGGACCAGGATCTTATGTGCCTCTTTGAACATAGATTTCAATTATCACATTCAGACACTTTTTCCATGTGATAGCTAAAAGATCTAAGTCACTCAGAATTATTCCCTGAACTACTCTTTCTTTTACTGTTAACTGTAGGGAATACAATGCAATCAGTCTCGCCTGCCTACAGTTAGTTTTTGTGGATCTATATTTTAAGTAAGCTGTCCTTTTGCAAACAGGAGAACTACTGATGCTGTAAGGTATTCCATAGAAGCAATAAAGATGCCAAATTAGGATTAATGAGAAAAAAACCCCAACACATTCCTACTGTTTTCTAGTGACTTTAGAAAACGTGGTATGATCAGCAGATATTTTTCATCAAGTTTTTTTTTCTCTCTGCAAAATATCTGAGTGATCCTGATATCTGTTCTGATGGAATCTAATCACTAGGGCTGTCCTACAGTTGTACAGTGGGTGGGGTGCCTTGTCTTAAGATTGAGAGTTAAAGTAGATGTTTCAAAGAAAGCTTGCTTAAAATGATTTTTTCAGACTTGTTTGACCTACTGTTGCTCATTGTTGTAGTGAAGGTTAATACTCTTCCCATCCAAACATTCATTTATTGCAAGAGATGGGAGGACATTCATCCTTTGAAAGCCATTTCTAATCTAATCTAAGCTAAACAGATCTCAATTGAAAAGATTATTTTTGCCCTTCATTTTTCATATGAATATTCTAGACTTTGCTGCTGTAAATTAGCAGGGCAAGAGGAAAGTCACAGTGGGGTCTGGGTTAGTAAACTGAGAAGTGAGTACAAAAGAAGAAATAAGCACCTATAAGTTTTCTTTCTGTGAGTCAGTTTGCCAATTTTTTCTGCAGTCTCACTTCAAAGCACTTTAAGATAAAATATGTGCTTAAACGATATAAGATTAACTTCAGAGAGTCAAAATGTCAGCTCAAAACATCAAGTGCAATTCAAATGATATTCCTCATAAAACCATAAAGCAGGACATTTTTAAGCATGTTTTCTCTCTTTTGGTCATAATTCACAGAAGATAATATTATTGCTGATGGAATACATTTGCTCCAAGGAAAGAAGATAGAAGAAACAACATGTCAGGTGAAACAACTACTCTTTTTTATCAGAATCTAAATTTTCATTCAAATAAAATTTCATTTCTTGTTTCCATTCAGCATTTGCCTAGCCCAAACTTCATATTCAGTATTCCTCTGTATTTTAGAAGCTGTTTTTAAAAGAAGACTCTGGTAACTTCCAAAGTTGTTCATGATTTCTCTTATGCAGGCCACATGGATTTCATTGCCTAGAAAGCCTTTTCCTTCCCTGAGTGAATACATTTCTGCTAAGTTGATGTGCTAGAACTGTGTCTGGCCAGATCTGTACTAAGTGTTTACATCTGTCTTGCATGATCCATATTGGCATATGTATCCTGATGCTTTCTGAATTTCTACAAACATATACCATACCTCTTCCTCCTAAATCTGTATTAGTCATCCCACTGGCACAAGGAATTAATGAATTCCAACCCCTGGGTTTGCATCATCATATCAATAACATAAAAGTAGGTAACAACCCATCAGCTGGTGAGCAGCAGAGGGGAGGAGAAAGACTTGTAAGCTCTGGAATTGGAATGACTGGTATCTGGGTTTTATTTCACTTTCAGTCCAATATTTGCTCTGATAATATTTTACTTCAGTTCCTATCTGTGGAAAACCAGCTTAGCTCTGCTGATTTCACAGGACATAACAGTTTACCCAGTTTGGAACTAAAAATGTGTCACACACCTGTATATACATGTGTGTTCCAAATGAGGAATTAATGTAATAAAATTATTTAGAAGCTGAAAATCTATTAAATTTTCCTTAGCAGAAAAGTTTTAAATTCAAGGTGAGCATTAAACTTTGGAAAAAAGCTCCGAGCTGAGCTTCCTCTGTTGTTTCTATACAATGTCAGGAGTCCTTTTAGATGTTTAGGTTAAAACCAAGAAAAAAATGTAAATTCATCACCCTCAAGGCATCTGAGATAAGACAGAGAGCTGTGAAGACCCAATGTTTAGGCAGTGCTCAGCTCCAGTGTAGGTCAAAGTCGAGATCTGGGTTTAAAAAAGAGTCAAATGATTTGCATATCAGGGGGCAGACAACCTTATTGGAAACTGGTGCCTGGAAAGTCAGTGTGTCCCAGGTTTCTCCTGCTTTCCCTCAGGGTTTTATCTGTCTCTGCACTGTTTGTTCCCATGATTATCTCCTCTCCCAGCTGACAAAAGAGTATGAGGACGAAGTAAAGGAGAAAAGAACACTTTTTCATCTCTCATTCTCTTTCTCTGATTTCTTTCTCTCATTTTCTAAGTATTCTGGAGAAAGATGATTCTTTGATTTCCTACTTCCTTTGATTTTCGAGTTCTTCCCTTAGTGTGAGGGATCTCTGGCTCTGCCCCTATCCTGCCACGACATCCTTTAGATTGGCTCCTGGTAAAGATCATCATTCCTCAGACATGACAGACCATGGAGGGAAAAAGGGAATAAGGTGTATGTTTGCTTTAAGTATAAGCTCCCATAAAATCCCTTAAAACTTTTTCCCATTAACCATTTACCCCATTTTAGAAGTAAAGTCCTTATTTTGATTTCTCATAGCATTTGAAGATGCTTTTTTCAGGTGCATGGATAGGGGCTTGGGTCCCTCCAGTCTTTGGTATCAGTTTAAGACCTATTGCACTTGCTTTTTAAAAAATTCAGGTTTAATGACATTATTTTGAAATTTAGTGATTGTTACCTCTTTGTATTCATTATCATCAAGGTGGCATTGATATAATTCTCTTTTAAGCTTCCAAAATAGTCTGATTATATCTGTATTCATTTGCTGCACTACATTATGCAGGCAAACAAGGAAATGCTGAGAGAACAGCATTATGGGGGAAGTCCTTTTTCTGCAAAATCAGCACAAATGAATGTCCTTATGAAGTGCCTGTCTGCTGATGTACACAGCATGGGGAACAGACAGGAGGAGTTAGAAATCTGCATGCAATTTCACAACTGCAGCCTCAGGATCACAAAACTGGATGGGATAGCCACACAACTGAGCTGTCCCAGAAAGCCCAGGGAATTACAGGCAGCTACTCCCAGGAATGACGGAGCAATGGGCACAAACTGAGATAGAGGAAATTTCACTTGACATAAAGAAAGCACTCTCCTAGCACAGGAGGTGGTCAGACGCTGATGGAGCTTCCTAGAGAGGATATGAGAAGTTCATCTTTGGAGACATTCCTGTCAGGAGATGGACTTATGCAACTTACTCTGGTGACCAGCTCTGATCAGGGAGCTAAACTAGACAATCCCCAAAAGTGCATTCCTACCTCAGCTGGTCTGTTCGTGATTCTGCAAGCCATGGAGGAGGCAAATTTACAAGCAGGAGTAAATAGCACAGATGAACACCTTAGATTTTTTTTCTCTTGTGGAAGGAAAAAAAAATAAAAAAAGAGAAAGCAAATAAATTTCCCTGAGTGCTTCACAAAAGCTTTAATCCTTCTCCATTTCCTAAATTGACATTCATTCATTCCATTCATTCTGTAAGTGCTGGAAAATGGGGCTTGAAACAGAAGTACAGGCTGAGGGATATAGCAAGAACACCACTGCAATAATTGTACCTTACATTAAAAGTGCCTTTACTTTCTGCATTTATTTTTCATACCTTTGTTCTTATTTACTTGTGTCTAGTGGGGCTCCCTTGATGGCTCAAAGCCTTTGTAGCATATTGGGAAGGACATAAAGTATCAAGTAATGCAGTCTTTGGGCTAATACATTTTCAAAAATGTTTCATGCTTCATTTCTCACGTAAATTTTTAGGTTGCATTCAGCCTTCAACATGTCATTCATATTCATGAAGGAAAAAGGCCAGTGCTCATAACTTTCCTGCTGAGCTGTAGGCACTGTCAGGCTTGGCCCCTACGGACTGCAGCAGTGCCCCAAGGAAGGTGTATTCCCCTGGTGTTCCTCTCCTGAGGACACTGTGACCAACAAAGGGCTCATGGGCAGATGAGGAAAGTGGGAATAGTCTTGTCTTAGTTCTGAGGATTGTCCCATTTTCTCCACATTGTTCATCCACTTCGAACTCACTTTCTGTGGTGCTCAACATTCCAGGAAAAATGAGGTGAACCTTTTTTAGAAATGTGTCAGTGATTCTCCTCAGTTGGGGGGTTGCTTCTGAGGGAAGTCTTCTCTGGCTTTCTGTTCATTGAGCAAGGAAAACCAAGATCTAGGATGAGATCCAAGGATCCCATACTATAATGCATGGCTCTGCCATGGTACCACTTTCACTGCAAGGTCTCCAAGGCATTACCAGTCCCAGATAAATGAGGAAATGAAGACAGGTCAATACCAAAATAATTTCAATGGGTGGCAGCTGGTGTATGTCAGCTTTTTACTTTCATGTCCACACAGTACGAGGCTGAAAAACAGTAGAGCTCCTATCTATATTTAATTACATTATGCTAATTAATCTTACTCATCTTATGTATTTTTTTTATTTTACTTTTCTTACTGTCTAGGTGATAAACTATGAGCAATGGATCCCACCACGAGTTCACAATCCAGGTGTGCCTGGTAACAGTGAGATGGTGAGTTGCCATGAAAATTGTTTATTTTTTTTACACCAGCAGATGGGAAGAACAGGCTGGTTTTTCCTATGCTGTATGTTCCTTCTCCAAAAGCTGAAAGACCTTTATCCATATCCATGTTATTAATTATGATATCTCTTTGCCTTCTGTAGAATACCTTATTATTCCTCTGCTATTAATTATTATATTTCTTTATCATTTATAGAATGTTGTATTATTGCTGTGATTCCCAGGACAGAATCTGTCTATTATCCTAGGCTACTTAGTCTGACTCTGCACTCATTTTAAACTAGTTGGAGTACCAGACCAACATCATGGGAATATTTAAAGGTCAGATATATATGGACAGGAGCACATGAAAGAAGTCTGCACAATGCTTTTATATACACTGGTTGACCATGGCTTTATCAACATTTTTTAACAGAAAATTTATCCAAATTTGGTGCTTCTTAAAGAATTATTTTAAACAGAGCAAGAAGTTATCTATCATCACATATTATTTTAATATTAATTATGTGCAGTCCTGTTATTACTGAAACTTTCTAAACACTTTTATGGTACCCTAACAATTAGGGTACTGTGGACACAGTAAACACACACTAAGCTTTGTCTTCTCAGTATTACACTGTACTCTGAATTTAAGTGCACTGGTAGCCATGATTAAATCATTGTACTTCTTTGAGAAAGGCAAAGCAGTAGAAGAAAAATCACAGAGATTAGACTGTGCCATGACTAAATTCTTTATGCTGAGAAGTGACATGCTGTGCAAGTAGTTTTATTGAAATTAATGCAGTTACACCCAGGAAAGAGAGTGCTCAACAGGACTGAGATTGCAGGAGTCTGACCAGCAGTGTTTTACAGTTAGCTTCCAAATTGTTGTATTTCTGTCATCAGGTTAATCCTCATAGCATCTCACAGTGCAAAGATTTCTAAGGTACTTAAAATACCTTTGTATAAACTGGAAACACAGTTTAGGTCTTTTTTTCTGTAATGCATATTTTTAATGTATATTTTTTGTGCTTAAGTATTCCTGCACACTTCATGCAAATTATTTGCAGCTAAAGGGTAGCCTGTGATTTATTTTTTTAAACAATTCATTTTGATTTGTGATGTGACATGATTTTTCATCACTAAAACCCATTAAGTAGGGAAATCAATAATATTCTTGGTTCTTGTTCATGCAGGAATTCTTTCCTTATAGATAGCTTTGCTTATAGACTGGGGCAAAGCACAGTTCACCTGTCTGGTTTCTGCATCAAAGAATGTTTGGATAGGCAGACAAAATTCCATATTTGAATGCTTAGGTAAGCCAAAATAAAATACTGTAAATTTAAAAGCTGTCTCACCACCAGCTGATACTGCATGAGTCTTTTTCTCCATGAAAGAGAGTTACTACATTTATTATTTAAGTACTTATGACTTTTCCCTAACAATAGACTCAATGAAATTAGTGCTTTTAAGGAAAAGAGGATTAGAGTTTGCCATTAATGAAATTATCTGAATAGATTATCTTCCATTTATCTTGATGTCTCCATGATGGAAATCCCAGATCATAAATCAAAGTCATTGTGTTGCTTTTGTGTCGTTACTTATAAGTGAACAAATTATTATTGCTACAAGAGCTCTAATATGAGAGCAATATTAGCATTTTAAACCACCGTGATTTATTTTGCAAAGACATCTCACAGTGAGAGACAGAAAAATTGCACCTCAGTTTCTCTCATTAGCTAAGGTAAAAAATGCATTCCTGCTATCTTGAATTTAGAAGACGACAGAAATCTACAGACAGGTGAAGGACAGAAAAAGCACAGCAGAAAGTTGGTGCTGATGAGCTGATGTCAACACTCTGTCCTGTGGGGGTCTAGAACACTGCTTGTATTCAGTAATGCTCAGGTATTCAAGAAAAGTAATATGTAAACAGCAATATGAATGCTGGCCTAAGCCTGATGTTTCTTGTGACTTGCCTTTCCTCCTTTTTTTTAACTATTATTCCAAAGCAAGGAGAAGCCTAACTTTTAGAGCATTGTGCCAATGATCAGTTCTTTGAATCCAACACTTTGTCATTCTCATGTTACCCTTAGCTTTTAATTTTAGAATTTGAATTATTTTAATGCCTTTCTTGTTTGTTTGTTTGTTTGTTTGTTTTCTTTTTTGGGTTTTTTGTTTTGGCAGGGTACAGAACCAGACAATAAAGCTGAGTCCAGGGGAACATTAAAAAGATTGCAGAAGTTGGTCCGAACCAAGAGAACAAGTACCCAAAGCTTGGAAGATGTCAAGCATGTTCTGGTTCCCCTCAGTAAGTACAGCATCACATCAGCATTCCTTCCAACATTTCGCAAATGACACTGGATTGAACATAACTGTAAACAATCCTGTCCTGGTCTGTCATTCACCACCCACGATTTGCAACCCCCAACTGAGATGTTACAGTGATACCACTCCAGCGCTGACTTCCTCAGAGTGTGAAAACCTGTTTCCTGTCACACTAGCTGGAGTTTTGTAACAGTATATCTCGCAAGTGGGGATTCTAGATAAATAGAATTGTATAACAGCGGGGGCTCCGTGCTGGGGACACTTTGGGTTTCCTAGTTTTGTATCACATTTCGGGTCAGAAAGGCAGAATTCCCAAACTGGAAGATGATTTCCCGTGCTAATCCATGGGCCAGTAGTGCCTGTGAGTGCAGGAAGGTCTGAGTTATGATAAGCAAGTCAGTCTGTCATCATACCTGAGTGCCCAGGGCTGTAAGACTCAGGAATTCTGAACTCATTCTGGCCTCAGCTGATATTCTGGAGTCTCCTCTACTTCTCTGATCTGACTGTGCAACAGTTCTTCCTTCTGAACTTGTTTTGCCAACATTTTTTAAACAGTGCATTTGCTGTACAATGCACTTGTTTATATAATTATTTATAACCCAGTATTAGCAAAACAACTTTAAAACTATCTGTTGAACTACTGCTCCAGCCAAATCACTGCTTGGGCTGAAACACATGAGGAAATAGGGATTTTAGCAACTACTTTGTAGCTACAACATACATGCAAGGGGTGGGAGAGCAATAGTTCAGAAAGCTTCCTGACCTTTTCCAGCTCAACTCATGCTCTCTGAAACTATCAGCAATATGACATTCAGTTAGCAAATTTTCATGGGCAGAACTAATAAAATTTTCCAGACCTTTGAGGGAACAAGACAAATATACCAAATGGAGAACAGATCTCACTTCTGGCTCAGAATGCCTGACCCAGTACAAAATCCTTTCCTCCATCTCCCTAATTATCATAATTATTTGGTTTTGGTTTTGTTGGAGGTTTGTTTGTCTGTTTGTTTTTGTGAGAGTTTTTTGTTGTTGTTAATATTTTTTAACGGAATCTTTGGCTGTCTCATTACATAGAGTGAAAGACAGCTATTAAACTAAAAAAAAAAAAAAAAAGTGCAACTTTCTCCATGAATTTCAACATACTGTAACAAATATTTGCATTTTTAAAGATACCTTAGAAGATGCTTATCTCTCTGAAGAGGATGAAGAAGCGTTAACTTCTTGCATGAAGCTAACAAAACCCCAGGAAAAGAAGACGTGGAAAGATAGCACAAGGAGAAAAGAAGAGGCTGAGACCAGGACAGATTTTATTTCTGCGTCTCTGGGCCGCTCATACACTTCCAGACTTAATAATTTAGGAACAATTTCAATTCATTCCGAAACAGAATTTCACTTGTGGAGTGACTGGAAGCCATTTCCTGACAACCAGCTCTGTCCTTGTGACTTTTTAATTTCAAAAATAGAAGAATGGGAGAACTGTACTTGCTCTTCTCATCAGCCACATCTTACATATTCCCTAACTGATATGGATCTACAGTACTCCTGGGTGAGTGGAAGTGGTTTCTTTTGTGCTGATATGCATAAAAATTGGAAACTTTTTCTCTGATTCAGCATTAGAGAGATGCTGTCATCTTCCGTGTGGTTATGAAATGCAATAAACCAAATTTAGATTTCAGGTAAATGGATGTGAATGCATTGTTCAGGCTAACACCAGGAGTTCTTATAGCCCTAGGTAGTTCATTTTTAACCATGCAGACATCAGCAGCTTAGAGATGGAAGGCTCTAGGCTATTCTGTTTCTCATCAGCACACTCATGAGGTTTTTTGGTTTTTTTTCATCTGTACTATACTCACCCTTCCAGACTTAGAAAGCTCTCTGAAAGTCTGGGCTAAGTCAGTAAGGGACAATGAAGCCAATGGACTTGGAGCAGGCTCCTAGAGGTCACTGCAATACTAGTAAAGGTCACTAGAGTTATTTAGGCAAATGTCAGTGGTTGCAGACGTGTTTGTGTTTGTGTCTTCTTGGTCAGCTTAGCTGGTGGAGCCTGTTTTGCAATTACCTGTGTGGCAGCAAGATTCTAGGGACAGAAACAAAAAAGCAGAGTTTAATTTTGGTCTGAAATATCTCTCTGGATAGATCTCTGGAGGAGGTTTTTGGGTTTTTATTGCTGGCTTTTTTTAAAAATGGATATTCAAAACTAGAAGAACAAAACCAAGAGAAACTCTTTTTGGTGACATATACAAAATAGAGACACTGCAACAAGGCTTTTCTCCCTCTCCTCACTGGGCACAGCAGGTCTTCTGGCACTCCACAGAGTAGTGAGCACATGGGGAGGATGACTGGTAGAGGGAAATACATCAGGGAAGCAGTAAAAAGTAGCCACTTTTCCCTTTATGCCTGTTCCCTCTACAGTGCTCCAGGGACAGAGCTGTCTCTCACTGTGATATAAGACCAGCTCCCAGGAAAGTGCACCTAAACCACAGGAGGTGAGACACCTGCTGAAACCTGAGCCAGCTGAGTGTTCAAATGCAGACCTGAACAACCACAGCCTTAGATCAGAGACTGTCCCTGCTGAGAACAGCATGGTCTGTGACAGGTGCCCATATAGCATTAGAAAAGTAATAGATGTGGGTCCTTATAGCAGCCATAATTCTGAGTTCATGGAGGAGGTAACTCAGTTCCTTTTCAGTGACACAGTAGCTGACATACCAGGCAGGACCTGAAATGTGGGATTTGTCTAGCTGTAGATTTTCCTGAGATTTGATGTAGAAAACATAGCCTAAAACTTTGACTGATGGATAATTAGAAGAAGAAAGAAAGGAAACTACTCCTAAAAAAAAGCAGCTGCAGACAGACCTGTGGGACAGAGCTGGCAGAAATGGGCTGAGAGCGGTGAACAAAGGCTGTCAGGGGAGTCCCCCTGCATGCCAGGAAATAGGAGTCTCTGCAGAAAGTGAATTGTGTCAGGGATGCTGGGCTCCACCTTATGCCTGGCTCCTTTAGGCAAGCAGCTTCCAACATCCCAAGCGAAGGCTGAATTCCCAGGTAAAAACTGTAACGGAGGTGTCGGTCAGATTTATGAGAACATAAGTGTCAACTCAAATCATTTTATTTCATTTTGTCACAAACAGGCTGCTAACGTTCCCTGCCCTGGTGAGATTTGTCCTACCCATGTTACTATTAAGTGCCAGCAAGGGGTTTAGTGCTTTTTTTTCCCAAATTGTTTATTTTGCCATCTGCCTTCCTGATGGGCTCTCTGACTTTAATGTATCTCTGTGGGCTTAGCGTCTTTAGATTTAGATTACAGCCAATGGCAAGACATCTCATTCTTTGCATCTGCATTCTACCAACTGGCTCAACTGAAGATTACAGAGGCTGGATTTTCAGTTTTGCTGTTTAAAGATCAAAAAGCAGACATTGCTGGTTTTGCTATGAGAGGATCAGACAGAGAGGGTGGTGCAGATGTTCTTCCTGATGTTGATTTACTTATTAGAGTAAAATCAATATATTCCATATTACTCTTCCCTATTCTGTGAGGAAGAAGGTATGGTTTCATTTTCTAGACCTGGTAACTCCTCTGTTGTGGAGGAGATAGATGGAGATGAACTATCAAAATGCTTGTTGGTATGTTGGTATGAATTGAGACTAAAGTGGTGGATGCAAGACAAAGATCCAAGACTCTACTATTCTATCAGCAAACTGGTGCTTATCTGGCTTGGGGTACAGACAAATATCCAGATCAGACAAATATTATCCAGACGTATCTCAACAATGCACACAAAGCTGATCAGGCCTGGCCTTTATTAATAAAGCTTGAATGGCAGATAATAAATTAAGTAGTGCTCTCCTGTAATCACAAGGAAAGACATGGATCTCTCCATGACAGTTTGCTGTTTAGAGAGACAAAATATGAGTAATCCTAATTCCCTTCCTCCAGTTTCTTCCCCTGACACCTTTCTTCCCTTCCCTCTTCCTTTCTTCTGCCTCAGCACTTGACATAGCCTCCCTTATGGTGCTTCATATTGCCAGGTTTTGTCACCTAAACCAGTTAAAAGTCTCACAGAGGTTACCTAGGCAAGGACTGTGAAAACAGACTCCAAAAACTATATCCATCTTCAGCTTCAACAGCCTTCAACCTCCCCCAGTTAAACCCTCAGTAACCATCTGCATTATGTCAACAGCCTCTGGCACAGGGATATTTCATACCACTCACATTTCACCCATCCTGCCATGGTGCCACCATTAGATTCTTTGTGCAGAGTTAAATTAACCACAGGTCCATATATAAATACATATATATAAAATTCAGCTTTTTAAAATCTAATTAGTGGTTGGTCAAAATTTTGCTAAGGGCAACATAAAGCTTTGCTTTTCTTGGTGTGTCAAACTTGCCATGTGAAATTATTGTTACTGGTGTTCTTTCCAGAGAGATGTAATTTATAAATAGTTCTTCCTTAGAAAGTGGAAGTATTTTAAAAAATATAGAGTGCTTGAGGGGAAAAAAAAGAAAAGCATTCTTGCATGCCTGGGTAAAGTAACTACTATGCTGCATATTTTTCTATTATCACAAAGTGTATTGGGGAGATCTGGGCTGATGTTTGTGATGTTATGAATCAGCTGAAAAGCAGGCAGAGAATGGAAGAAAAGATTGTCCAGGCACCACTTTAACAACCACTTGACCCCAATGGGAAAGGTTACTGGGTTTTTATACTTATTTTTATTCCTCAGGCTTAGCCCTGCAGAAAACAGTTAAGCTGTCTGTCTCAGACTAGGTTTTTCTCCTTTTTTTTTTGTGTTTACTAAAAGCTGCCCTTCTGTCATTTGTGTGCTAAGATGCTCACTAACCTAACAAAGTAGTATACTCAGAAGTGCCATGTCCATATGAGTTTTATACAATCTCTTTCAGCCTTCTGTTGTTTTTTCTCAATCTGTGCAATTGCATAAGACTTTTGCAACCTCATGAGGCAGGAAAAATCTGCAGTCAGAAGGTTGTAAACTACAGGAGCTTGGTAGGCTTGAATGGACCTGAAAGGAAGAGCGAGGTCACAGCTGAGGTCCTCTTCACAAAAGGGTTCCCAGACCATCCTGGAAAGTCTGAGACAAAGAGAAGAAAAGCAGATAAGTCCTTTTCTCCTCTCCCTCAGTACTTTAACGTCCTACATCACTGGCTGACCCATCCACTCTCCCAATATCTGTGAAATATGGAAGATGTGCTTGTAGAATCACACAGGCCTCCTTTACAGGAAAGGGAGAGGACACGACATCCTCTGTTGGAGACAAATTAGCAGAAAGTTACTGGAAGTGGGTTTTTCTTCTTCTCACACCTTAGCAGCATGGTTAAGTTTTACAGAAGAAGGATTTAGTTCTTAATACCATAAGAATAATTATCTGGTGCAACCTGTGTTTGGCATTTCAGTGAGAATGAAGTATGAGAGACATTTCTCAAGACTAAAAAGACCTGGGATTTTGATGAGGAGAAAGAAAAGATCTCAAGGTACTGCAGAGGCAGATATATTTTCTCTCTCAATTTCAGGTTAAGAGGAGATTAGAAAGCTTTGAAAGATTATTTTCTATCTGATATGAATGTATTACATTGTGGTGGAATGAAGAATAAGTTTGGGGAAACTGCAAAAGACTTTATGCCAATTCCTTTGTTCATTCTCTCCATATTCCTCTCAGGAAAGTGTTATGGTGTTATCGGGATTATGTTTGCCCTGGAGTTTCTGGCCATGGTTCTCTGCCATTTCTGTGACCTTGTGGATTTTTCCTTTCCTCCAGGTCTGGCTTGCTTCCTAGTCAGACAAGCCATTTCTCAGCATCTCCCTTTGACCTCTAGGAGACATGGCTAGTTTGACACTCTTTTTCTTTTCTTGAAGAAACACTCTAATTGTCAACCCTGGCTTTGTACGTTTCCTTACTCTTACTTTTCCTGACACACTGTACATAACATGCTCTGGTTGCTGGTTGCTCCACGACAGCCTTGCTTCCTTGCTGTGGCTGCTCTCACCCTGCCCTCTGCACCTCCCCTGCTGCTCTTGATCATTTTGGTTCTCAAAAATGTGCTGCATATTGCCTGGAGGTTTATGCAGGCATTGGGTACCTGTGATAGCAGTGACTGATCACTGCTCCCTAGACTGGTGGAATCGGGAAGGAAAGGTATGGACAGCTGGTAATGAGCAAACGGGGCAGAGTGTTCTTCTCCAGCAAAATGTGCTCCAAAGCTGAAAGTTGTATTTGAATCGCTGTGGGAAGATTTCTGCTCCATTTCAGCCAGCAGTTTCTGCTGCACACCAGAATGCTGTGGGCTTTAATGGACTTTCTGACTGCCCAATTTTCTTAAGCAATTTGACAGTTTTCTGCAGTTTTTCCTTTCTTCAGCTAATGTCTTTCTGTTGAGAGACACCTGAACATGCCTTAGAAGAGCTTTCTCAATTGCATTTTGAATCCTCATTTGGCACAAATACAGCACTAAAAAGAATGCCTGGAAATCCCCAAATCACTTTTCTGAGACACCAGTTTTCAGCTGCTCTGGTCACTCTGGCTGCTTCACTCTCAGTAATAAGTGGTCCTTTTAAAAAAGCTATAGATCTTGTTCCTATTTCAGTGACAAGGTAGGAAGCCAGATCCTTACCAAGTATAAATCTATTTTCTATGGGTGTTATAGAGTCCTGCTCAGCTGTAGCCAAGCTGAGGCCCAAAGTCTTTGCCCAGGAAAGAGATAAAGCGCAGCTGAAAGGCAGTAAACAAAACCAATCCAGACCATGATATGCAATGTTCAGGTGACAACCTGTGGCTAAGACATGAAAACAGGATTTGTTTCCTCAGACAGGAAACTGTCCCCAGGTGCCTCTCTTTCATCTTGTCATATCTTCATTTACATGGCCCTCAGCAGGTTTCCTGTTGCTGTTTATAACATTCTAGATAATTTCAGTGGTTACCCTGCTCTCCCCATTGGCTCACAAGCTCAGACCTTCTCCCTCTGTATTCAGCATCTGTCTTGCAAGGTAGAGACAGCTAGAAAGACCCCCATGCTCCCCAGACTGCAAACATGGGATATGCAGGAACTGATAGACAAAAAGGAACAGTGCTACAAAGGCACTCATTTTTCCCTGTTCAAACCCCATTCCAGAACCTGGAGAAAACTTACTTTGAATTTTAAGATATACAAGTGGGTAGGGATTGAGATTTATGCAAATCTGTTGTAGTAAAGTGCTGGTGACATTTGAATGGCTTTGTTTTATAAAGTGATGAAAAGCCAAGAGCCACAACTAAATTTTCAGTGTTTATTTTTCCTGGAAATATGAAGAAAAATATGGACTCAGAAAAAAAAGGACACAAATGCTAGTTAACTTTAAAACACTCATTTTCTTGATGCTTCAGAGTCTGAAGAGTTTTACTTTTTCTACTGTCACAGGGACCTTTATTCAAGAAACAGTTATAGCAACAAGTTGGTAAACATTATAGGGCTTGCTTCAGTTAAATACAAAAAGTGAGAGAAAATTGAAATCTTAAAGTGCAAGGATTCTTCTTTCAAGCTTTTTTCTGGGAAGACAGGAAACTGGGAGGGTGTCCAGCCTCTCTAAAGATGCACCACTGCACTGTGCTGATAGCAAATACCTGCCACTACCATTCCACTTCTTACAGTGATTTTTGCTATTTCTTGCGTAGTAACATGAAAAATTTGGTGTCCTCATCTGTGATGAATTTGACCATGCAGTATTAAAGCAGATTTTAAAAAATGTGAAAAATCTGATGCTGTTATTCTTCACTATGGTAACTCTTGTCCTATTTTTTATTTTTAATACCTGACTAGAAATTTCATAGCTATATAGGGAATGATATCATATTTTCCATTAATCTGAGAGGCATGTGTACATAACTCTACCAAAAATCTTCCCAAACTTTTTCTGCCACAAACTTCTGGGCTGTTTTGTGAAGTTGGATTGCATATATACCATACTTGCTGGTATATATGAGGCAGAACGATAATGAAGTGACTTCATTTGCACTAAAAGATATTTTAGAATACCACAACATTTTTAATATCGTTATAGATAACTGCAGAATAACATTGCAATTCATCTCTGCAGATTTCATGGGTTTGCTTCTGACATAGCTTCTAGGTCTTGCAGAGCTACAGCCAGAGAGGGAAATGAAAGATTTTGGATTACTGTTATGAATGTAATATGAAGGGCAATATGATCATTGAAATTTCAGGAAAAACTGCGCACTTTGTAGACTTATTCTTTGTAAATGGCATATGAATTCTCAATAGAAAAAGAAGAGTGCTACCTGCTTCATGAAACATGATTAAGAGTCAAAATATAATTAAGTTAAGTGAAGTTGCTGGTAACAAACTGTCTGGTGAAAGGATGACTTCCTGATAGCCTACTTTAGAATTGCCAAAATGATGCACTTTTGCATACTGAAGGAAATAGATTGCATGGCCTGTCTGCTGCTTTATTTACCTGATCTGTGACAATATCATCCTTACGTGGATCTGCTGTCAGACATTCTTCTTGTTATTTTTTTTTTATTTTAAAAAATATTTAAGGCTATAATTTCTTCCCATACACCATACAAAGCAAAAAAAAAAAACCAAAACACATTACTCTGCTTGATCAGTGCTGCTGCTGAATGAATCAGCTAATACAGGCTGTGTTTTCATGCTATGTTGTGCTCATGCATGAGCTTCTAGTGCTGGTAGGGACATTTCGACCAATGAAACCATCAGGCAACTTTTAAAATTGTTATCGTGCAATTTATCTCCTCACACAAAGTAATGCAGTTTTACTTCTGTGTAGATTCACTTTTGAAATCTAAATATTTTCTAGGCCTTGTAGTTTTTGAGTTGGTGACAAGCATCCCATTTTGCAGCCAAAATGTTGCATCTTCACTGTGCTTGCAGTAGCTCAGTGCTCTCCCTGTGTGTGCTCATCTTCATGCAGGAGAAGGAGCAAGCTTAGCTTCTGATTTCCTCAGAATCCCTGATGAAACTCTAATTAAAGTGCTACCCACAAGGCTAATTAGGTAAGGATTTTGAGGCTTTGGTAAGGAAGCCACGACTGAAGGTGACTCAAGTATCCTTACTGACCTTAAGTTACAAGAATAGACAAGTGGTGGCTAGCAGTGCACACCACAATGCCTGATACTCCTTGTCTTCTCCTCTTGCTGATTCAAATGGGTCTTCTTTTGGGGACACCAGTTTTCTGGAAGTTCTGAGATGGCTGATTATGTTTGCTTGTTTCTTTTCTGAGTGTAGATTTAGCATGTTATTCTCTTTGGTACGTCACTTTTGCATACTTTAAAATCCTCCCTAAAAGCCTATTTGGGAAATAAGCCTTTCATAAATCAGAAGAAATTAGTTCTGTTTTCATCTGCCTCACACAGATGTGAAGGGAAAGTCACACGATATCAGTGCTCAGCAATGACACAAATGGAAGAGTGAGGATTTTCAGTGCCAGAAAGGCACTAAGGTTTCCAGGGCTGCAGCATTATTACAATGAATGTGTTTCAAAGCCCTTTAAAAGAAGCACTTCTGTTGTTACATTCTCCAAAAGCAGGGCATGTCTTGCATAATTCCAAATTTGTTTTTAGAAACTGAAAATTTAATGTGAAAACTGTGTGTTCATCCAACTTGGAAAAAGTACTTGTGGGTGGAATGAACAAGAATAGGGCCTGAAAAATAAGACTGGAAATGAAACAATGAACACAGAGTGTACACACCTGTAATTCTGCTATTTAAATATTTTCAGATATATTAACAGATCATTGGAACACAAAGACCACGGCTTTTCAGAAAATAAATGGAAAGTGATTTGTATCTGAATATTCACTTTTATTTTGAATGGAATTCACCTATGGTAATGAAACTTCTGGACCCTTTTTCTGTAGATATTTAATTGATTGAAGAAGTTCACCTTCCCTAATAAATAAGGAAAGCAAATTGGAAACTTGAAAATAACGTAATTTTTTGCTGGAAGTGCTTCCACTCCAATCCATTTCAGAAATATGGCTGAATAATTTTTGCAAAAGAACCAAATTAATGAGGTTAAATGACGTGAAACTTCTTGTTCGTTTCTACTTACAACTTATCTTTGATAGTATAGCACAAGAAATGATGACAAAACAGTGTGTGGGAGGTAGGAAAATCAAGAGTTCAGATAGTTCAAAATCATGAGACAGAAACTTTTGCAGATCTCTTGAGGGTTTCTATATTTAGCTCTAGATTGTGTAAGTGATTTAATACCTAGATTTCCTTCTTCACATTTATGCTTTGAGACAATTCCCCTAAAAATTAGGGTGGGATAGTATTCAGATTTTCCAGTCTGAAAGACATGAAATCAAATTCCCCAAACTTTGCTTGCAGCTATGTTTGCTCAAATTTTCTACATATCTAACCACAGGCTCATACCCTGAGAATTACTTGCAATCAATTATCAACTGCAAAATAAATAACTTTTAACACAACTTCTTAGTGTTCCCCGGAACTAGAATGACAAAATAAGTCCCTTATAGCAGCATAGCTTCTTTAAGCCCATGAATGATGATCCAGTGATCAAGGATGTAGATAATGCAGATTCAACTCCCTGCACTACTACAGACACCTTGTGTGAAATCAGACAAATCACTTCACTTGTCTACCTCGGGCTTCATTTGCAAAACGGGGATAGAGTGTTCTTGTACACATCAGATGGTTGTTGCACGAGCAAGTATACACATTCCAACTTTTACCCTGGAAGGGCAGCAGTTCAAAGAGTTTATTTGCAAGCTCTGACACTGTCATTCAGATTCATAGTTTGCACTAAATTAGACAGACATTGATTAGAGAAAATGTGGTAAATGTTAAAGCTGTCTTATTAAAACTGCACCATGAAGCATACATGTGTAGGAGTGAGAATCAGGTATCACACATAGCAATAATTCTGCCTTTCCTTGGCTTCAAAAGTTTGTTTTCTTCTTCTAATGAGTTTGGGTGTACATGGCACATAAAGGTGCTTATATTTTAGGGGATTAGGTATTATTCTTTCGACCCCTAGGGGTGTTTGAACCCAAAGATATTTCAAAGGTTCTTGTGAACTTCCCCTCACAAACCAGAGGAGCATAAAATTAAAGTTTCTCTCCACCAGTTTGTACATATATTAAAAAACCCCAAAACCTTGTTGCAAACTAGGAGGCCTAAATTTAGCTTTGAGGGTTTCCCCCTAGAGAGGATCCTCTCCAGTTTGCTGTCTGTAGCTCAGTAGAACTTTTAGCAGATCATGGACCTGTTTCCAGGAAAGGTTTTGTTGCCTTTTTATCAGCTTCTGCTTTCTGCGGCACCAGTAAGGCAAATGAAACAGAAACCACACGAAATTATACATGTGGTAGAAGAAAAAAGTAACACATAGATGAGAATAGATGATAAAAAAATGTTGCCTAGCAAAGAAGTATGCAAGGTATAAAAGGCTTATACAATTTATGGGAAGTGAGAGGAGAAGGAGTTTGATAACAGAATGAAAAAAGGTAAAGGTTGGTGGAAAGGAATGTGGAAGAAAAGGGGGATTTTTGTGAAGAGGCAAAAAATTACTCTCTCCAAAGCACAGTTTTGGAGACAGCCTTCCATTTCCATTCCCTTGTCTCCAAAGACAAGTTACTGACACATAAGTAATTACCTTAAACATACTGAGCACTGTGACTGTCCCTGTGAGTTTAGCCTACAGCCCGAGATAAAGCATGTTATCTCAAACCCTTAATGAAATAAATTTATGTGACTCTGCTTCACTCCATCTTGTTGATGGGCTGAGAGCAGGTCCCCACCCTGTCAGTGAGGCTCAGCTGGCCTGGGGCAGCTCAGTGGGTTGTGATCATACAGCCACAGCCTGGAGCATCCCATGAAATCCTGAGTGAGGCAACAGGGGCACTAGCCAAGAGCAGCACAGGGGGCAGCAATCACCTGGCCAGTCCTCAGTGCCAAAATCCAGCAGGAAAAGCATCTCCTCTTCTTTGTCAGGGAGCACAGAGTGGCTATAGCTTGCCCACCCTCCCTCACTCCTGCCCTGGAGCAAGCAGCTGATGGATCCAGGTCACCTCCTGCACCTGCCAGACAAGCACAGAGCATGAGCCAGGCCACCCTATATTGAAGTTCAGACCTGGAAGTAAGAGAAAATCAGCATCTCAAGTCTCATTCCCAGTGTGTGTGATTTGGCAGGTCTGCTGATGGAGCTATTTTGACCCACATCCTGCCAGATTTTAAAGGTATTGCCATTAATATTAGCACCTGAATTAAGTTTTGCTACAGTAAGCCCACAGGTCTGGTACAGAGCGTGGGCAGGAGAGGAGGGAAAGGAAGATTAAGGTTGCAAATAACCACATTTTCTTGATGATGAAAACTATGTTCCTGCTGGGTATCAGTCAGGTATCACATCATTAAAATGGATAGAAGTAGATTTTTAAAACCAATTACAAATAAAGCCATCTTGTCCGTCTCTGTCACTTCCAAATTATGATTTTCACCATGTTAAAGGACAAAGGGAGAACAACATTTTCCTCTAGAATCGGTATGAAATCCAAGCCTTTCAAGTGAATGAATGAGCAGTGTGCTGTGTTATTCCTGTTCCTGTTAGCCTTTGCACAGCAGTCCTAACACCGTGATGGCACAGCAATGTGACACTCTGACACCAGTGAAGAAATTCAGCAGGAGATGTTTACTGGGAAAAGATGGTTCAAACTGCAGAGTTTTCTGACAGCAGTCTGGCATTAAAGTTAATCAAAATTTACTTCTGTTGATCTTGATTCTAATCAGAGATAGGCTGCCAGACATCATGTACATACCTTGAAAAAGTCCCCCGCTGCACTGTCAGTGCTGCTCTCTTAAGCTGGTCTTCTAAATACGAAATGAAGCATGTCATGTTTTGTGTATGAGATTAAAACAGAGAGCCTAAATTTATTTTTATATCAGTTTCCTTTATTGAAAATCTCATATCTGAGCTTTTTAAATAGATGTGCAAGGCAACCGTCACTATTTATCTGTAAATGCATTTCTGGGAGGCTGAGCTTCAGCTGGGTGGCTATAAGACAAGTCATATAAACCTGCAAATTCCATGGGATAAAATGCCCTTGTAGCTGATTAGTAACCACAGCATTCACTAAGGGAGACGTTCTAAGTATGAACACTGCAGTGTAGCTTCAATTTTAACATTCACTCTGAGAAACAGTGAGGCTGCTCCCCTGCACGTCTGGACTCACGGCAGCAGCAGCATCCTGCCAGTTGCCTTCTGTTGTTCATCACAGACTGTAACGTGTTCTCTGCCTGCAGAGTACAGGAATTACACCGGAAAACCACAAGTGACGCACGTTTCTGTAGCAAATCATCACACGGGTGCTGGGCAAGACTGTGGCTTCTGCTTTACAAGATATCAACCTTGCTGACTTTTTCTCACCAGGAACACCTGGATTATAGAGACACAATTTTGGCTCTTACTCTTCAAGCTAATAAGAAATGGATTTGTTCAACAGGTGAAAGCCAATCTCCTTGAGAACCCTGATGTCACAGTAGCATACGATTTTATTAGTGTTACTGCTAGCCTGACATAGTGTAGGTATGACTGATCTGTTCATCTACTGCTAATGCACGAGAATGTGCTGGGATCAAAGCTTGAGATAAGTTCTTGGTACTTCAATTTCCCTTCAGGCCAGCTGGTGCTGGGAACATGCCAAGGGCACAGTCTGACGGCCTGGCAATGAGACACTTTTTCTTACTCATAGAGCAGCAGCCACTCTTTTGGACCAGACACCTCTTTAAACTCTGGTAGTGGTGTTTCTATAGCCTGTCCCTGCAATAATTCTTCATGACTCCACTGACCTTAAAGGCAAAGGATAAGCATAAAAGAAGGAAGAATCACAGTAACATTTTTTCCAGAAGAGAAGGAAGACCAATAGTCTGAGAGGCCAAAATCACATTTTTTGGGACCTGGCATGATAAGGGTATTCCTGCTGCTCTGCGCCTGATGGCTACTTAAAACAGCTTAAATTCCCAGTCCTTGTGGTGTCTTATGCCTTTTCACTTTATGTATGTCATTAAAAATCCACCCAAAGTAAATGATTTAGCAAAAATTAAGTTTTTGAAGCACAGTCTTGGTGTTAGTTATTCAGTTTGCTGCATAACCAGGTTTCATAAGTATTATACTTTGTATGGGATAGGAGTCTTCTTGATATAGAGTCAACACTAATCAAAACTGTAAGCTTAAAATATTCTTTAATCATGTCCTGTCTCTCTAAGACTCTTAGCTTCTCCATTTTCTATTCCTGATGAGAAAAGCACATGGGAGCCTATTCAATAGGAAATCATACACCTTGCTGTGAGAAGTCCCTATATATTTTGGACCAATTTTCAATATTAAGTTCTGGATGAGGAGTTTTAAGAGAATATGAGAGTCTTAAAGATGGGACTTTAAGCATCCAGTTCCATTCCCCAGCATCCCAGTGGAAAATCACAGCCTCAATCTTTGGCACTAAAATTAAAGTGAGTGTGTTGCTTAAATAGTTACAGCCCATTCTTCAACTTCTGTCTTCTTTCATGCATTGTTTTCAGCAGAGAGAGGGCTTGGCTTCACTTTTCCACACTTGTTTTTTTTAGTTTCTGAAGAGTCTTTGCTTATGGAGAGAGCTCTGCTGAGGATTAGTAGACTGTAGCTGTGGCTGGCTCAAATCAGACCAGGAGAGGGAAGTATCTAGCTAAATTCTGCCCCATAATTAATACATTTGAGGAAATTGTGTTCTGCTCACGAACATTCCTTGAGGAAATAAAGATTAAATTTGTTGAGTAAATTATTCACTGCAAATTATTCACTCAGCTTCACTTGCAGTTCTGATATTTCTGCAATATCTAAGTGAGTTAGATGGCACGGGGAGACCCATGGCCAGAAAATCACTGAAGTCAGGATTCCTTTCTTGCTCAAAATATGTCTTCTTTTAATTAAAATAAACAGACTAAGACACTCAGGGCTTGTTTTGCGTTGGGGAAAGCAAAGTAGATGCCCCAGGTTTGAGTCTCCAGTTAACTTGGACCAGTTTTGTCCGATGGACGATGAAAAACGAGTTACTAATACAGAGAAAGTTTCATTTCATTTGCTTTTTGACAGGTGGCCAGTGTGCTAAGCCCTTCAATCTACTTCACGCCCTACTTTCTAGTTTTATCAGAATAATGAAGCATTGAAAGGATAAGTTTACTCTTGCAGTTTAGTATGGAAGTGATCTCTCCTCTCAGGGAAGGTAACTGGATGGGGCCCCTGAGGGAATATGATACCATGTGGGAGGGAGGCACATAAAGCACTTGAGCATCCAGGACCATTCATCACGGTCCATTCATTAAAAGTGAATAATGATAATAATAAGCTATAAGTGATGTTGCCTTTTATAAATATAATGACGGTGGGAATCATTCTCATGGGGTCATCTTCATTATTTTTAAGTGGATAGCCTTTTTGCCCATACGACTTTCCAGATAAAAGAGTGACATTGCCTGGTTGTCTCAGGATAGAGAAGTCAGTCCAAGCCCCATAAAAATCTCCTGAAAAACTTCTATTGATTTCACTGGGATTTGGATCAGATTCAAAGCCCAGCAAGGAAATGAAATAAGTTACATGCAGTCATGTCCAACAGAAAACTAAGTATAAGAATTTTTCTTTTAATTTTACACAGGTACTCATTCCCTTTTGAAAAATTACCTTTGAATGCAGAGGATATAAGCACCCAGCTTATTGTTAATTTTTAATTCAAAAGAGCTCCTTTTGAAACTTAATAGTTAACTAAATTAAATGAACTTAATGTTATATATGTTTGATTTTCTTCACTTTGTTACTTTTAAAACTGGTGGGTCAACCTTCCAAGGGCAAGAACATAATCAGGTCAGCCTTCAAGCTGCTATAATTTTTCTGATATGTGGATGAAGAAAGGAAATAGATATGGGTGGGTACTATATCTCTTGAAATAGCCTCTTTCTTCCTGTTTAACAATAAATATTCTACAGAAAGGAAGCTCATATATTACTCTTCAGCTGAGTTCCCATTTTATTAATCATGAAGATTTTAACAGTGGCCTGAGACAGGAAATCACAGTCTAATGATTAGCAGAGTCTGATTTAATCCTCACATTTGGATCAGATTAAAAAGAAAACCAATATACTGCAATGTAAATCTATGGAGATAAGAATCAAGTTTAATTACTATTAAACATATATACAGCTTTTGTAACAACTTATGGCCCTGCTGAATTCCTGAGGCTGATTAAATATCCATGGTAAAGCCTCCTTCTCCTTAGAAACCTAAACTGATGTTTCAGGTGGTGTTTTCAAATATAAGGAAAAAATATCTCTGTCAGTCTCAGTCTATCCAGCTGCCCATCCACCAGAACCCAAAAAGCCTCCAAAACTTCTCTTAAATATTTAAAGAGAAGTCCAAATAGCAAACCAAAATGGGAATTCATCTGATGAGCATGTCTTATCCCTACTTGGAATATTCATATGGTAGAAGAGAAAGAAGTGTCTTTTTAAAAGATCTTTTATTTATGCCAAAATTATGAGTTAAGGCTTCATAGAATACATTTGCTTGGGGAGAAAATTTTGAAAAAACCCCAAAATTAAAAAAAAAACCCAAATCCCGAAATTTTTTATTGGCAGGTACTCCTGAACCTTTTTCTTGCAATTTACTAAGATATTTCTTTTACATTTGTAGTAATCTTAAATTAAGACCTAATTGAAGATCTGTAGGGAACCTGAAAATTTGGGGTTTGAAATTGACAATTTGGCTCCAGTGCTCTGCAAAAAGTTGGGAACATTTAATAGTTTCAAGGTTTGTGGCCTATGATTCACAACAAATAAGTTTTACTCAGGATGTTCGGCTTTTTTTTCTTTTTGTCTAAGACAAAAAATTTCAAGCAAAATGAAGCAGGAATTTAAGCTATTTTAATAGGACCACTTTCTTTTAGCTTTTGGACTGGTTTTCAAAAGGTTGTAGAGGACCTCTGCCGTTTCCTTCTGCCTCTTTTTTTAAAGTCTTCTGTAAGACTTGCCTTTCTTCTCTGTGAATTTTTCAGCAAATCAAGGAAAATGGAGGAGTGAAAAGTGCTGTTTCAGGGAGTCTTATTTCTGTGATGAACGGCAAAAAAAAATCACCAGGCAAAAGAAAAAGATGGCTTTAGATAATTCCCTTCTCTACCAAAGAGCAACCTTTAATCTCATTGCTTTTATTGCATGCTGGAGAGCCAAGAGAGGGATGGAGGAGTTAGGGGCCAGTTACACCCACAGTGCAGCTCACGTCTGATATCAATAATATCCCTTGGTGCTTTAAATATCAGCACACCTTCTTCACATACAAGTCGTAACACAGGCAAAAATAAAGGTGCACTTAGTGCCATAAGGCTGAGAGGGAAAAATTTTGAGTGGAAAAAAAAGATATTTTCTTGAGGTTGTCCAAAGTCTTACTGAGGCCTGATGGTAACACAGATAAGATTTAAGGCATTTCTCACTTTGACCACTGCCTGTGGTGCCCTTGGTGCATCTCTCCATCTCTCTCTTTCTTGTTGCTGTCACTTCCTCCCCTCCTTCTTCACTCCCTCCCCAAAGGAAGAATTCAGTTTACTCCCCAAGCAGATGTGTGAAGTCAAATCCTCAGAGAATAGGGAACTGCATAACCCAATGTTCACATCTGGCAACCTTTAATCTCATTGCTTTTATTGCACTGCTGGAGAGCCAAGAGAGGGATGGAGGAGTTAGGGGCCAGTTACACCCACAGTGTAGCTCACATCTGATATCAATAATATCCCTTGGTGCTCTGAATAACAGCACACCTTCTTCACATACAAGTCGCAACACAGGCAGAAATAAAGGTGCACTTAGTGCCATAAGGCTGAGAGGGAAAAATTTTGAGCGGAAAAAAAAATTATTTTCTAGAGGTTGTCCAAAGTCCTACTGAGGCCTGATGGTGACACAGATAAGATTTAAGGCATTTCTCACTTTGACCACGGCCGGAGGTGCCCTTGGCACATCTCTTTCTTGTCGCCGCCACTTCCTCCCCTCCTTCCTCACCCCCTCCCCAAAGGAAGAATTCAGTTTACTCCCCAAGCAGATTTGTGAAGTCACATCCTGAGAGAATAGGGAACTGCATAACCCAATGTTCACATCCGCAGTGCCCTCTCTTGCACTTAGTTTGGTCACCAATTCAGAGCAGTTGCACATCCAGTGGATTAACCTGAGTTAAACATGTTGAAGAGAAAGCCATCTAATGCTTCTGATAAGGAGAAAAGTCAAAAGCCAAAGGTAAGAATGTCTCATTTTTGTCATCAATTAGTACAACAGGAATACTTAACAATTTTTTTAATATGAGGGTTTCCTCTTAAATCCTAGCTTCAGGATTTTCTTATGTGCTTGCAAGTACCTCAGTGCTATCTCAGGGATCTGTTTGCATATACTCACTTTATAACAGTAAAGATCCAATTCAATGAATCATCATTGTGAAGCTGCTAGAGCTGTGCTAAAGAATTCTGGTGCTGGACTTCATCTGCTGTTTTATGCTCTGCATCAGTCTTTTAGCAGATGGGCACACAAAATTCCCTTTCTCTGTTCCATCTATGATAAACCAATGATGTCCCAGAAAGGAGTGTGAGAATCAGTAAAGAATTAGAAAAGCTTATTTGTTCCTTATTTTAATAAATTTACTTTTGCATCACCATAACCACAGGAGAAGAGGGTACTTGACAATCAGTGTTTGTAATCTTAATTTCTTTGGGAATCATTAAAATATCAGTCTGAAAGAAATACTCTAAACAAATTGACTTTGTGCTACACTGGACACTTTCCACAATCTGGAATTGTAGGAAAGGAAGTGAGAATTTTGCAAGATGCATAAGGATGTGTCCAATGCTCTAAATTTATTTTCAGTAAATTTATTTGTATTTTTTATTTATATTCCACTGAGTGCAAAATTACTTCTGTGCATTGTATTATACAAGTATTGTAGAGTATTGTAAGACTGCAGTACAACAGCTACTGCTCGACCTGAGTACTTCAGTCTCCATTTCTGCCTCAGTTTATTGGTGTTGAAAATTTAACAAAGAGATTAGAAAAGACTTTTAGTATTTCTCTGCTCTCAACAAATAGTGTCTCCCAGTTTACAGATCCACCTTCTCATTGTTTGGGAATAGACTTCCCTTAGTGACTTCTGTGTCCTAAGATATTACTGCAGACACTATTTCAGCAAGGTTGCCTTCTGGTTTTACACAGCATAGGGTTTTGTGGATTGTGCTTGCAATTTTAGATTATGACTCATGATTAGTTAAAATTAATGGTTTCTTCCATGGATTTGAAGTGATTTTGATACCATTTTCCCCCACATTTTCATTTTTTTTAAGCATTGCACTGGTTAGTTTGGTATGCTTTTTTTTTTTTTCTCATTCATTATACTGTGTTTTAATGGAAGGGAAGAATTATAATTAATATCTAATTGCATTATTGATTAAACAAGAAATGACCATGAAAGGCTCTGGGGGTGGGCTTTGTTTCCCTGTCTGTAAAATATTTTCAAAAGCCAGTTTTGGCCACTCTCCTCTTCCAGAATAAGTCTTTCCTTAGCAACAGTCTGATTTTTATTTTAAAGGCCCACTTTTACACAGAGCTGTGTAAAATTTCCAGGAGAAGAATGCCCTTGCTGAGTGTGTTGCTCTCAGTTAGGGCAGGGGAGCAGACGGCCCCACGTTGCACAGAACAGGAATTTTGGTTTGTTGTGGCACGTTTCGAAACTTGTCCAAGGGAAGCAGCGTAAATACTCCAGTTGCTTAATGCTGAGTTGGGTAAGATGGGACACACGTCCTCACCTCTTGGAGAAGTTACAGGGTTTCACAAGCGACCTCTGTAAATCGTGTCCTGGCTGGCCCTGCTCTGTGCTGGCAGTATTTGGTACATCCTTGTGCTCACATGGCACGGTACCATTGCCACTGGGCACGTCCTGGGCTACCTCACCTTGCCTTTAGGCCACTTAGACATCCCAGTGTCCCCAAGACATCCACACAGACCTGTGGGAGAGCCACAAGGCCTGTTTTTCATTTTAAATGAAAAGGTTTGCAGCCTTAGACCCTCAAAGGGACACCAAAAAGGTGTTTTTAGGTAACTGAATCTTTGCCATGGTGACTACTTGTCTTTATGACAGCTGTATGAATTTCTGTGCCTTAATTAGACTGTTTCACCAATATTAACCCTTTTGGTTTTATTACTTTGTAATGTGAAGAATAGTGGCATGAATTGATGCCTTTTGAAAAAGATGAATGAGTATTACAGAAGCCTGTAGCAATTGAGGCAACTTGCTATCCCTGTATAAAACCCCTCATGGTGGTGGGCAATTCAATGACCAATTCCAGAGTTTCAGTATCAGAATTCAGATATCGTATCTCACTATTCACTACTTGCAGTGCATTTACCTTATTTATTTCTGTGGTGCTTAAGGGATTTCTGCAGATGTGTTGGATGCTGCATAGACAAAAATCTATTTTAACACTCTCAGCGTGCGCTGTGAAAAAGTTGATTTATGCCACAAAAGAATAGTTTTGCAGGGTTTTTTTGTCATGCAGCAAGATTTCTGCAGTGTTGCAGCCACGCAAATGACTTCTTTCAATATCTGGCAACTTTTGTGTGTTCATGGATATGCATATAACTACTGAAAGTATTTATATAAATAAACATTCATTTTCAGGCAAAAAGACATAGAAACCATGTTAGGGAGAACTGGGAGAGAAATGAGAGAGAATTACATTCAAAAGAGATACTGGAAAGATTCTGATCCTTTGCAAACATTTATCATTGTACCTGCATATACTAGTGTACATTTATACCTTGTAGAACAGCTGAGGAAGCTGAATTATAAAGGAAAAGTTCCTGCTTAAATAAAGTACCTTGCTTAATGCTGAAGAAATTCAAGCAATTGAAGGGCTAAGCTCTCTATTCCAGGCCTATCTAATCTAACCTATCTGTCTATCCAGGACCTTAAATGACTTTCTATCACAACAGAAACTGTGCATCTCCCATCCCTTCCTTCAGGGAGTCCTTACCTGCCCTCCTTTCATTTCTGCCAGATGAGACATGGCTTGGTTTACACGGTGTAGCAGCTCAAGGCTGTGGAATTATTTGTGGGCAGGTGAGGTCAGACAAAGCAGGTCTTGCACAAAGCCCTGAGGTCCTGGTCATGCTGATGGCTGGAGTGGCTCACAGCAGGGACAGCGTGTGGCTCCTGCATTCCTGGAGCACTGCAGACTGGGAAAGCAACTGGGGAAAGGATTGGTGTCCTAGATGTGTTTCAGCTATGGGTCTGTGCAGTCTGTCCCACCACCTCAGAGAGCTGGGGAGGAGGAGAGCAGCTGGCTTGGAGAATGAAGGAAAGAGCCCTGAAATCATCTGGATTTCAGCCTCTTTGAGCCTTACGATATTACAAATGTCAGTGCATCTGGGGAGTGGAATGAAGCAGATTTAGAATGATGGCAAGAAAAAACACTCTAACAAATTATACAGGTTCTAGTCTTCTCTTTTGTACACCCTTCAGGCAGCATTGTACACATAAAACCCCGTTAAAGCACTTCACAGCTACTCTGCCTTCCACTTTGCACTGTTTTACACATTTGCCCAGGTGCAAATAGATTTGTAAAACATCCCTGCATTGTCTTGCCCACTTGCCAGCTCATGTAATGTGCTGGGCAGAACCTACTCCTTTCTCTCTCTTTCTCTCTCTCTTCCCAATTCCTCCGGACACAGCAAACTTGAGAACTGCCTGATGATTCTTGGCTTTACTTCAACATGAAGCAAAGATGACTTTGTGCCATTTTTTCTGGCTTGACTGAAGAAAGTCTTGTGTCATTATTCTACATGACAGTTGATCTATGTTTATGCTAAAGGTTTGAGACGTTTTTGTTTCCTTGTTCGGCTTCCAAATGCACTTGGTGTTTCAAACTCAGCGTACTTCTGATGTGTAAGACAATTCAGGGTCAATGCCTCTACATTTTGTTCAGGCAAAAAGACGTCCAGGCTTCTAATTAAATCAATATTCGTTTGCTTAGGTGATAAACCATTATTTGTTTTCAGGGTTATGAGGAAAGAGTGGCAAATCCAATGGGAGGAAACATTTTAAAATGCAAATTTATTCCCTAGTACAATTTCATACCACTAATTTTACTTTTTATAAGCTTTAAATGAAACTCTGACATTGCAGAAATCGATGCACATTTTTGCCATATACTTGAGGCCAGAACTTCACCTTTTTATACATTCTTCACAGAAGGCCTGATCCTGATTCTGACTTAAATGAATAAATTAGATGTGATCCCATTGATTTCAGCAGGATTATCTCAGTAAAGTTTATCGCTTGCCTAAGTGTTTGGAGCCTGTAATGCAGACAGATGCTATAAGCAAGTTTTTGGTGCCACATTTTTCTCAGACAGTGGCTCGTGCCTCTCCGATGGGGAATACTTATTAAAGAAAAGAAAATAGAAAATAGGTACAGCAAATCTAAACACCAAAAATAATTTGAGATATAATTAGATCTTCTGTAGGACAAGATCTGCAGTGAAGAGATTGCTCGGTGTTAATGAATATTAACTAGGATTTATCCTTGAGTGGGGAAAGTTGAAGGTTTTAATTTTATTTCAAAGGTAAAGACTGGTAGAGTTATGAAGTTTCATATTCTTTTCTTTCCCCTGAAATTTCGTGTGCATAACAAATGAGCCACTGCTAATGTCACAGATGCTAATTTTCACAACCATGACTGAAGTGATGTTCGTTCCCATTTGCATTTCATTCTAACAATGATGAGAGGTGATGAGTTGATGATAAGCTGTTTTCACCGTACTGCCCGCTGTGCAAATTTATGCTTATAGGCAAAGATGACACATAGTTCTGTCATTAAAGGGCTTTACTGCATTGCCTCTTGAAGAAAGACTGTTTGTCAAAATCCATTTGAACCCTGGTAAATAAGCAGGAACAGATGACAACATCTGGGAAGCATTTTTAAGAACCTGGTTTATGGTGTAAATACCTGTGGGCCTTTAGTGGGGGCGGTTCAGAGAAAGAAATAATGATACTTGTAAAAACCATGTGTGCATAGATGGGGAAAGGAGGGATTGCAGGTGACACTTCAGAAGGTGTTTTCTGTCTCCCCTAGGCTTTATAAAATACTGGCACAAGGTTAGAGTGAACCTTGGGTTATTTTCTTTGTGTGAGTGGGTGGTTCTACAATCATATTACTACTCCTCTTACTTCTGCTATTTTTTTCTTTCTTTTATCATCATGCTTCTCAATCATCAGTTAATTAATCCTTTTTTTCTTTCAAGGGCAGCTTCAGAAAGTTGTGTTTTAACATATGTGTTAACATATCTCTTCAATAAAGCTATTGAAATTTGAGGAATTTTGTTTTCCTAGCAGGAAGTAAAGGTCCAGAGTGTTTGTGGGGAAAGAACAGCCACCTCTCACGTGGCCCTTGGCAGGAGGCTGATTAGGATGACCAGACTCCCCATTTTGATGCTCACATCAAGACATAGTCTCATTGAGCACTCTCACAACTCTTGGCTAGCTTTTGTTACAAAGGAAAAATTGTATCTGTGGCTTGTTCCAGTACTGATGTGTTTTGTGTGTTCCCTTGATTAAAACATCTTCTACATTTTTGTCAACTTTGCACAATACTAATTTAATTTCTTGTTTCATCCCTGTCTTGGTTTTCTTCACTAGCCACATTTAAGTCCTTAAGTGCAGAATATTTTTAAAACAAGTGAAAGCAATCTTATGAAGGGAATATTTACACATTAATATTAATTTTGCTCACAGTAACAAATCTAGGTTTTTGTTTGTTTTCTTAAGCAAGTAGGAGCATTTCAAGAAGCCTGCCTGAACCACCTTATCCAGGCCTTTTTAGAAACCAGACCATCAGCCACAGCATTTATAACTGTGCTCTCTGATAAATAACATAGTACAAATACCAAGGTGACATAAATCAGCATTAGTTGCCTCCTAATTTTTTAGGAGTTTTTTAAGAGCAATTGACTTACTTACTGTGTTTCTAGGAAAACCAAAATACCCCAATTTACACGTTGGTCAGGATATCTGTCATTGCTGGGAAAAAAGCAGTAACAACGTATGGGCAAGACCGGCAGGGGATGTGGCCTACAGTTTCCTGTACTTCAATATTTCTCTAGTAGTCTGTGTTGTGGCATAAATTCAGACAAAAGCTGTTTTAAAGCCATCACTTGGCAGCTGTACAAGTACTTTCTGGGTGGCTAAAAACATTTCAGTCAAAAGAATCAACCTCTTGCTATGTGGGCAGTACCTGCTGGGAATACCTGCTCCTGAGAAGGGGAAAAAAGTCTTCTGGGTCTCTGTAATCCCTTAAGCTTTCTTTTCCGAAAGGCTGCAACAAAGACAGCAGAGTTACTCCAGTTGTTAGAAAGAGTTACACTCTGTTCCACAAATTGGCAGTGTCAGTGGTTTTGCTCAACATTTGCTGCTTGGCACCGGGCTACAGATTATATATGCTCTGAATATTTAGTATATTATATATCCTTTAAAGCATCCTAATGGAAAACTTTGTTTCATTGATCAGATATAGTTGTGTGTGTGTTGTTATTCCGCAGGAAGGTGAACGACCACTTATCTTTTTCCTAAGTGAAATCTCTTCTGTATACCAGCTTACTCTTACCTTTGTCACTCTGTTAAAATTTTATTCCACTGACAGTGCACCCTAGAGCATGTTCTTACTATTTTTCTTCTTAAACTTGAGAGTGAGATTCCAGCCTGGGGAAAAGTTTGGAGACTTCTTCAGGAAAGCTGCTTCTTTGACTATGCACAATATATAGCTTTCTGCCACTTTTCCTCTCCATACTTCCTTCAGTCTATTCCATGGATACACAGAAATCTGGATAATGACTTCACCTGTACAGGGTCTTAAGGCTGCTTAATTGCCAATCATAACATCTTCTGGCCCCTTTCTGGAAAGTTGAAGGTCAAGAGCAAAGGTTCTTTTATCTGATATCTGGAATATCTTGTATCCCAGCACTGAAGCTGACAAGTCGTCTCTGTAAAGAAGCTCTAGTGACCTTCTGTTTTGCATCATTATGTCTTCTGGGTGGAGTTTTAGTCCTTTTCCTACCCTTCTATGTCTTCATCTTTTTTATCATTTTCACAAGAACAACTGTGTAACCAAACACTGCAGAACTTGATTTCCATGAGGTGCTGAATGGTCAGCAGTGGTCTTACAGTTCCTTGAGGACTGTAAGAAGTGAGAATTCCTCTATTTTTCCACACTGACCTCATCAGAAGGTGTGGTAGGTTTGCTGTTCTTCCAGCTGTCTTGAAGGACAAGTGGGATACGAGTTCCTGAATACCTGAGTACTTGGCTTCAGGTTTTTCTGCAGTGTTCCTCATGGCTTCTTCAGGGAGAAGATAAACACTAGAGGAGTTCTGCTCAACAAGAAAACATGGTGCAGTTTTGCATCTTCCCTCTACCACTATGTTTGAGACAGAGATGGAGACGTGTCACTGACAGGCTGCAGCCATGAGATAAAGTAATCAGCTTCACTTAGTGACAGCACAGCCGAAAGCAGATGTGTGAAGAGGAGACAGCACAGTGGCTGAGAGAGCTGAGTGAGCTCACTTGGCTTCTCTGCTGCCTCCACCTGTGTAAAGGGGATGCTCAGCTCTACTGCTCCTGAGCTATTTCACTTGCCTCAGCTGTGCTGTTTTGCTCTTACACGTCTGTCTTTCTGCCTCCTGCTTTAAGATCAGATGTAAAGTTCAAAAACCACTTCAAAAAGCTGGAAAGGGGACATGGTTCACTGATGGATAAGCAGCTCAGAACCTGTGGAGAGGATGCATGAAATGACTGATGATGGTAGAGCAGGCATTCAGCTCTAGCACAAGCATCGGGGCTCTTCTGATGTTGGCATGTTTACATTATTTTCTTCCTGTCTCTGTAATGGAGTTTATATTTGCTTGACTGATATATCTTGGTAATTGTGGTAAAATGTTGAAAATGTCTTTGTGCTTGCAATTTTAGCCAGTATCTGAAGGAATGGGAAGAGGCAACATCTTCCTACCCCTTCGTGACAGCTTAAAATCGTGTAGTTGGCACAGTTCCCTTTGCAGTTATAGGGCTAATCTCAGTAGGATTTGGAGTATGTCCTTAAATCTGGGGTTCAAAGAACTCCTCAAGGCCCTCAGTAGCAGCACTCACTGATGAGTGTCTCTCCACTGTGTGTGATTCTTGTGGAGGGTGCGGGAGCAGGGGAGGGGGAAAATATTCAGTCTCACTCTTCTCATGTGTCAGAATGAAAATACACTTCAGGCACCTGGTACACTTGTTTTTCATGAAATGAAGCTGTAGTTTTCCACTGAGCTGTGATCACAACAACCTATGGCATAGAGATAATCAAATGGAGAGAGGGGAATTGATGTGCCCTTACTGGTACCCTGGTGAGCTGTTGATTGTATTCATTCCTTTTCTGGAATGACCTGAACAGAATCAGGATGATACCTTCATTTTCCTAGATTTTTTTTTCCCTTGAATTACAGTTATAGAGCTTACACTACAAAACAAACATGGAATGTAATACATTATAACTTGTGCACTAAGAAGGATTCTTACACAGTCCCAAATCAAATGGAAACCCTGAGCTGGCAATGTTCTTTCAGCTTCCCATGCAAAACCAAAAGCTTGCGGAACTTATGAGTTCAAAATTTCAAGGAGCATATTTAGGATTCCCAGGCATAAATTGTATGAGCATGTCCAGTTTTTGAAGCCTGAGAAGCTGTAATGAAGTGCCACGTGTGCTTTCTTCAGCTGGACAATAAGGATAACTTTGGCCTGTGGATAACAATAAGCCAACATTGGAACACAGCCATTTGACAAAGGGAAGACACAAGAAAGAGAAAAAATGGTGACCCTAGTCTACATTTCAAAGGAGTCAAAAGTTAACCCACTCTAATGAGCCTAGTATTTTATTTCTTTGTTGTTTTTTTGCTCTGTTTTCCATTATAATTTTTTTTAAATAAATGGACATATAGATCTGATGAAGCACTCAAATTCACAGTGACTGATGATAGATACTGCACTGAATTTTGCTTCTCTACTGTAGTGCATCTCCATTAAGGCAATTTCAGCTAATCTCACTATGGATTCATTAATCAAGTGTAGTCAGGATGTCTGAAGGGAGATAATGAGGGGGAAAAACACCCTATTCTTTGGATCTTATTCTTCAGCTAGTTATTTTGTTTATCATGTTCCATAATATTTGTACCCCAACAAATAAGTTCCAGTTGCAATCAGTTATCATAACAGATGACTAGGACACCTTTACGTACAAATTCAAAATCATTCCATAAATAGATCAATTAATTTTGTGTTCTCTTTACATCCATGCCTGTACAGCATCAGTTAGCAGTGAAATGGGAACAAGGTGGACTGATGCATTTTAAAATTTCCTCCCTTTATCCAAAGATGCAAGTATCCATGGAGATAAAGTCCCTAATCCCACATCTTTTTCTCTAAGCACTAATATCCTGCAGTATCAGCAGTCCTTAGTGTCTTCCAAAATTTCTCCTCTAAAATGCCCAAGAAAAGATTTGTTCATTTTTTACTTACTTTTTACTCATTTAGGATTACATACTGTATATCTGCCCCACATAAAGCTGTCACTATATTACTTAAAAAAAAAAAAAAAGTTGAGGTTCTAAGAGCCCGGTGGGTTTGGAGACTGCTGAAGATGGGAATGTTTATAAGCTCTGTGATATTAACTGCAGCACTCAACCTCAGGTGACATAAAGCATGCAAAAAAGAACTTTCTGTCAGTTTTATTATTTCTAAAAAGGTTCCCCTTGAAAGAGAAGAGTGACCTTGCTCTGCTGAGCTGACATATGCCACTGAATTAATGGCTAGGCTTTGCTGTAGGGAAGCTTGCAGAAACATTACAACTCCAATGGCTGAGTTTGCTGCGAACATTAATCAGGGGAACCAAGATGATGTATCAAACACTCATTTAAAAGTAATAAAAACTAACTCTCTTTCTGCCCCCCTCCCCCAAGTTTCTTAGAATTAGCTTATTGTTGGTCATTACCTGTTGTCAAGGGTAAGACTGCAGTAGGGCAGTAAAACTCATGTAAGGGCTTTCTGAAGTTTGCTTACTCTTCAGAAAAAGAACAAACAAGCTTTTGGGACAATCAGACTTGATCACGACCTAGAGGTTATTTTTTTAATCTTGTTTTCATCTGGAAGGTCATTTGAAGGAGCACCTTCCACTGAACAGCCACACTCCCACCTCCTCTGCCAGAGCATGATGGTTCCCCCACTTGTGGGTGTGCAGCCCAGGCGTGGGGGTCCCTGTAAAACTGAACCTTTGGGGCTGGATTCTTCTCAGCTCCTCTTTGGCCATATGAATTTTTGTCTTCACTTAAAGCAAACATGCTTGTGAGTAATTTCTCCCACACAGGAAATCCAGCAAAACCCTGCAAGGTCAGGACCTAGATAACACACAGCGTTATTAAAATCATGCTGTATAAGTAAGCAGGGAAAAGGACTTTAATTGAAGCTGCTAGGTGATTTGGTTTTAAAATGTGAGAATTCGTCTGTGAACTCAGCTGGCTTGAAGAGGAAGAAGTTTCAGGAGAGGAAAGATGTTGGTATTTAAGGGATTAAAGATCAAAGCCCTCAGTGCTCATGTAGTGTTTAACCAAGCCTTTACTCAGGCAATGCTCCCCTCTGCTGCAGTGATGGTTTTGTGGAGGGTGGATTTCAAGGCTCATCCCTTGGTGTTTCTGCCCGTGTGCAAATGAAGGGTAAAAAAAGGATAGCAAGGGAGGTGGAAGTGCACATCATGCCAAATCCTTAACTGTCATTTTCATAGCTCCTCTGAGTTTGTCACACATCCTTAACCTTCTTTTAAAGTCATTTTCTTTTCATGGTTTTGTGTGCCACTGAAAGTCACTTTTAATTAAATGTCGTATAAATAATAAAGTCTTAATTACATAATTATTGCAAATACCTGTGTGCACACTCCCAGAATTGGACAGACTGCCAGAAGAGCACTTGGAGTGACTTTTCTCACTGGGAACTGAGAGTGCTTTGCAGCAACTGGGCAGGAACGACAGTGCTCAAAATTCAGGGTCAATGTGCATTTAAAGAAAGCGGAGTCACATCCCTTCCCCCCTCACACATTTTGCAATACTCACTTGCACGAAACTTTCTGAGTGTTAAGACTGGCCTTTCCTAAATTGCTTCCTTATTTAGCCCCTCACAAACTTGTTTAATCAACACAGCACATTTTTTTGTCAGACTAAACTGCCTCTTTGCTCAGGCATCCTACATGGCTGCCCCTTCCAGGGGAAGCCTTACAGACCTTTCACACAATCCCACCCTGGTTTAACTTCAGGAACAGCAGCTCTGCCCTTGCTCTCAGCTGCCCCAGTGCCTACCCAGGGCAAGGTGCCCCTGGAAAGCACTGGAGACTGGCTTTCCAGTGGTGACTCTAACTGGGTTACTGGGAACTACGTGCCTCTTGTCAGCAGGGATTTAAGCTTGGGAGATGGAGGCTGGTACCAGTTAGAGGCACTGATAAAACAGCTGCTCACTGTTTACTTTGGAGAGCTCAGTTTGTTCACCTGGAGGAGTGTTAGGTATGATTAACTCTTTTTTTTTTTTAATTTACCTTTGCTTTTCCAGTCCTTTTCCTTTCCACCCTAATTTTAAAATTAGGGTGTTTGATCTGAGGCTTCATGCTAGCAGAGCTGTTCAGAGTTCACTTTGCTCCCCTCTTTCCCCCACCTCCATGCAGCTGCTGAACACCAGGCCAGGATAACAACCAGTCTTTTATAGAGTCATTTTTAAGCCAGTTAAAAATGCCATTTCAGTAGATTGCTCTATTTGAGTTAGCAGGAACAAGCTGTATCTTTTTTTATTGCTTTTGACTGGTGAAGTGTAAGGTTTAGGCCGTGTTTCATGTGGGCTATAAAGTTACATTAATGTGTTGGTTAGTGGTCAGAAGTTCTGTATGTGTAACTAATGTGTAAATAGGAAAAATTCCCTGTGGCAGAGAGGTCATGATGTTTTCTCCTTTGTTGCTTCCATTACCCTTTGGAGAGTTGCTTAATCTTTTAAGCAAATTCTCATTTTTTATACAAAAGTGAGGATTTTATTGGTGGTGTTTGGGTTTTTTTGGTTTTGTTTTGGTTTGGTTTTTTTGTGTTGATGGGTTTTGTTTTGTTTTTTTCTTTTTTTTTTTTTTTTTTCCCACAGAACATCCAAAAAGCTATAAATTGCTATCTTGCCATCTGGAAAAGTAGGAGACAATTCTTTTGATTATCTATGCAATAAGATAAGCTAGCAGAGTGAAAATATTCATCCCTACTTGGTAACTTTTTTATTCTCAGAGTGGCCTCCTCCTTCTGAAGGGACTAGAACCATCAGAAATTAGAACAAATGAATCAAATGCTGATCTCCACTCATCCCCATCAATCAGAGCAGCAAGAACAGGCTGTTCTCTTGAGGGCTGCTGTGTCTGCTTTCAAAAAAGAGGGAAGAAGACAAGTGTCTGTGGCAGGCAAGCAAATTGAGCAACATGCTGAGCTCCCTTTTTATTACTTTCCAATGTCCACGTTTGCCCCTATACAGCTTACATGGTTTGGGTAGTCTAAGGATGAATGGAAGCTAAAAATTAAAATGCATGGAGGAATTTGAAGAGATTTTCTTGTGTGAGAGGGTCAGTACAAAGCCTTTGACACATGTGAGACTTAAAAGATATTTTAAATGGGACTTGAAGCAAAAATATAATAGGCCAGAATTTCTGACAGCAGGCAACCAGATTGCTGAGCAGTGTGAATTGTCCAAAGAAAAATATGGGATGAATATCTCCCATAATGATTATTTAGTAGGAAAACTACAGTCAGTTTTGGCTAAAAGGTTGTTTTTAGACACAGGGAAGCTTTGACTAATTTGCCACAGACAAGAACTTACTTCTCCTATGATATGTCCTCCAAGGGAAGGATGTTTTGTAACAGAAAGACATGGATTGCAGAACCAGTTGTTGTCTTACTATTTGCATACCATACCATATTATTTTCTAGGCAAAATGATAGGCTATTTACAGACAAACCAGACAATCAACTGCAGACTGTTCAAATTAAAATAAACAACAATTATGTAGCACTTATCCCTTTAAAAGGATTATTTAAAGTTCCTGGATTTCAGGGAATATATGATCTAGGAGAAGATGGAAGAAATTTTTCAAATACTTAAAAGTATCTTTGATATTTTCTATTATGTTAGTTTGGAATACTGAAGGGGAAGAGATGAAAGTTAATGCAGTGATTTATAGAAATTATTTGATCAGTCCTTGTGTGGGAAAACAGAGTTGTTTCTCCCTGTGCCCATGCCTCCATTAGATTTTACTGAGCAAATTCATATTTGCTTAACATATCCCTGGGTAGCTCTTGCATGAATTGAGCCAGAAAAACCACTTAACTTTATAGGATGCTGAATCCTGGTATCAAAAGTCAATAGCGTATTTTCTCTTAGTAGCTTTGCATTTACTTTAAAAGCTTCCCTTCACCTGGAAATAAGGCCTGTCCATATCTTCACAAAGTAGGTGTTCCCTGACACTAATGCAGTGACTGACACTACTGAAAGTAATAGTCCTATTCCCTTTGCAGCCAGGAGCTCCGAAATCTGCTTTTCGTTATCAGTATAATGGGGTTGGATACATTTTTAAAAGGTGGTGCCTATTGATTACTTAATGGAAAAAGTTAGTATAGAGAACTGCTGAAGCAGCCCTATTCAGTGCTCTCCAGTGCACCAAGACCATTATCTAGAACAGTGGAAATCATCCTGTAACCCTTATTAATATTTAATAAGGATGAAGCAACACTGAAGTACACTACCAAATAGCCTAAGGCTCCTGCACATGTAAGGTATAAGGTTGTTTCGAGGGTCAAAAAAAGAATAACTGATTTCCCTGTGCTCAAGCTGTTTATAGGTAAGACCAACACTAAACAACATTTTGCCTCTTGTTCCTTTTAAACTATCTTCAGCACATCTGCACTTTAATATACACTTATTTCTACTAGACATATTGAAGTGTTGGAATGCAACAGAAAGGTCAGTGTATGTTTAGAGATTGCTGAGACAATTTTATATTTTCCCTTCCTGGTGTTGCTGTGAATCCCAAACTCCCTTCTCCCTCTTGATCTATGCTGCAGGGCACATTTGGCTGGGTTGACAAGCTAGTGAAAGGTGTTAATCCTGTCTAATAGAACCATAATCCTCAGGGCTGTGTTTTTATATCATACTATTGAGCTAACCCCTCATCACAGGATCTTCTTCATCTACTTAATAGCAAACCTCTTTAGGGGAATTTTAGATAAAATTAAATGTACAATTCAAATTGTCATTTTCAATTTCACAATTCAAACAAACAAACAAACAAACCACAGTGTTTAGACAACAGAGATTTTACAATCAATTTAGAGGAGAGCTGTATGATTTTTGTCTTTTCTTTTTTTTTCTTTTCCCCTCTGTGAATAGTAAGCGTCATTATAGTTGTCCAAAAATATTCACAAATCTGGGTCAGTTTCTTCAAATAACCTTTGGCTGGAAATATTTTTCAGGTTAGATGTGCCCAGAAATACAGGGGAGGGGGGGGTGGGGGGGTGGAGAAAGAGGATGTTATTATTCTTTTAAGCTGCACTGCTTAGAATATGGAGCCACAATATGAGTAGACTTTTCTCTTCCATCTGACTCTGCTCAGGCTCCCACTGCTACATCCACATTCATTTTTTGGGGGAGGTGAAAGAACTGGTTAATAAATAAGTTTGGGAAAACAGAGAAATACATCAAGGAGGGCCTTCTCCTTAACTTCTCTGGAAGCAGGTCCATGCCAGCATTGTGTGCCTGCAGTTTGAAGGCAGGAAAAGGCACTGGCTCCCAAACCAGTGCTTTGCTCCTCCTCTTTTGCTGCCCAAAGGATGTTCTACCTCTGTTGCTTCTGAGGCTGACTCAGGACAATTCTTGCCTGGTGGAGAAGACTGGAACTCTGTAATAGGAAAGCTGGGAGCTCACAAGCCTTTTGAGGCTTGTGAAGTTCCTGGATTGACAGCAAAAGGAGGGAGCTGGAGATGCCAGGTGAAGAGTGCACAGTGGGTGCTTTAGAAACCTGGGGGAGATGAAAATGTGAGTCATGTGGCTGGGGGTGGGGGAAGACAGCAATGGAACAGGGAATTAGTTTGGCTGAAATCACATAGGCAATGCAAAAGGATGAATAAGTACAGGAAAACTGTAGCCCAGATAGTCTGAAATCACTTATTAAATCAGACAGAATGTATTTATTTTGTGGTCTGCTATTTTAATTCAATGTTTTTTTCCTCCAGAGGGGATTTTGAATACTCAAAAATAGACTGAGATTATATTTCCTCATATATAATAGTGAACCCTGCTCAAGAACTCTCATACTGCATTAAAGACTTTAATTTAGTATGGAAGAGGGAAGTACTTGAAAAACCCATGCCATTCTAGATTTAGCTGTGAGTATTGGTGAAGACATAAAAACAAGCTCTGAAATACACTGTAGAGTGGATAGATGTCCAAATTCTGACTGTTTCTAGGGCCACACATAAAGGGACTCCCAACTTGTCATCAATGCCAATTTTATGCCACCATGGTAGTGTCAGGCAGCTCTGCCTGGGCACGCCTGACAGGTATTTCTGTATGGCCCCACTCCTCAAAATCTGCCGTGCCACTTCCCTGCCTTCCATGTCATTTATCCATGTGCAGAAAGAGTAAAAACTAGAAGGAAGTCAGGGCAATCCATTCACTGTCTCTGAATGCACAGCTCAGGTGATGCAGCTTTGTTAAGCAAAGTAAAACTTTGGCATGGCAAACAATTTTCATTTAAATTTAACAATTAAACAATTTGTTTCATTTTAAACATTTATGTTTAAAAATCAGAAATTCTAATTGGAAAATTGGGAAGAAAAGCACAAGGCCTGCCTGATTATTCTGTTACTTACTCCCTCTGCAATGTGTGCATTTTGGACAAGATGTATTCATAATCTTCAGCAGTCCTTGCTCATTCCTGATGGTAAAGAACCATAAATTGTCTCCCCAGCTGCAAAAATATATTGTATAAATTGCCACAATTTACACCACCAAAACCAAGTCTATTGCTTGTATCACATTTATGATACAAGCAATAAACTTGTTTTTCTTTGAAACTCATAAACAAGTCTTTCTTACCTGCAAATAAGGCATGACTATTTACATATATAAATAAAGTGAAACAGATGTAGAATGTGTAATCATATCCATTACCTAATTAGTATTTGAAGCAGTATTGTTTCTCTTACTTTTTTTTCTACTTCTGCCTGCACAGTCACAATTTTTCCCCCCTGCAGTCACCTCTTATTTTGTTTCTAGATGGATGTAGCAGTTCATGGTCCACTGATATGGGAGGGATTTTTAACACCAATAGGTGGTTGGCAGTTTTATTTAAGTCTTAATAACAGAACCAAGCAAAACACCAGCAGTGAGTCCAGGTTTGTCTTTTCTTTTGCAGCGCACCAGCAGCTTTGGGAGCTTTGACCGTTTCAGGCACCACTCAATATCGAAGGCAGAGGATTCAGCTGAGGTCTGTGGAACACAAAATTTAAATTTCTGCAGTTCACTTTCCCCATGACAGTTATGCAAAAGCATTGGGAAGCTACTGTGTGAATTTTACAGTGGTGAGAGCTTTGCTTCTATACCGCATGTCTGAGAGATTGAGGCCTTGACAAAACTAACCAGAGAATCACACCTAAATTTCGGCACTTTGATGTGAAAAGAGAAAGAATTTTAAAAAAAAAAGAAAAGTGCACTTCACATTGATGCATGCCCAAAGTAACCAGCTCTTTACAAGTAACCCACAGATGTCTCACTTTTGCTTTCAAGACCTCTGCAAAAATTCCCTCAATTCTTATTGATATTAGCGACAATAAATAATATGAAAAAAAAATTACCTACCATAAAATATATTTTCATTCTGTCATTCATACATAGAGTATTGTGCTGTAAACCTGTTTAGGTACACAGTTTGCAAGGAAAATTAATTTTGTCATGCCAACTGTGTTAGTGTCCTAAATGTTTCTCGGTAATTCTTGCTTCAGTATGCTGCATTTTATTTTCATGGTGAGTTATTGCTTATTTTTTGATTCCAAAACAGATATCTGAGCTGGAGACTATAAGTGACATTGGGGAAGCGGCACAAATCAAAGCAGCAAGTAATGGAGGAAGTTTGAGTAAGAAGATGAGAGCCATTTCACTTACCATGAAGAAAAAGATGGGCAAAAAATACATCAAGGCACTGTCTGAAGAGATGGTAAATACAGCCTAAGAGCCCTGTGTTTGTTGGAAATACATGTGAAGTAAAAATATTATGTGCATTTTTTCTGTTCATTTTTCATCTGTCCTCAGTTGTGACAAACCACAAAACCAAAAACAAAACACATACTGAATTAAACCAGCTTTTAGTATGTATCTGTTCCTTCATATGCATTTTAGTATACATGCAAATCACATAGTAAGGGCCCAAGAGAGTCATAGGAGTTTTACATCATTTAATTTTGCTTTTTCATCAAGGAACATTTGTATAAGCATGTGTGTATAAGCACAAAAAACCCCTCCTCATACTCCCTACACAAGGGAGTATTGGTTGAACCCCATTGTCAGTCTGATGCTCAGTTTGTACAAAAGGCTTCATTAGAAGAATTCATCTCCCAATACAATAATTATTTCTGAAGTCTATTTTGTAAAGGTCAGCCAGCATCCTAGAGAATTCCACCTCATATGCCTTATCTCCTTTTCCCTTATCTTATCTTAGTGAAACTATCTTTATTAAACATAAAAAACATAATCTTTCACATACTGTTTTCTCAGTACTTTGCTTCAGTAAGTTCCAAAATTTAAAAACATAAAGAAAAAACTTGTCACATTTAACAATCCCAGAAAAAAAAATCTAGCTAGTCTGGATCCTATCTCACATGTCAATATCAAGTAAGTAAGGAAAAGAAATTAGGAACCTCACAAGTAGAAAATAATTTTTCACAGGATACCTTTAAATAATTTTTGGAGGACCAAGACAAGGATCCATATTTCATTAGTTTAGTTTTCCCTTTTTTTTTTCTCTAAAATGCAATCCATGATCTTTATAGTTTTTATATTTCCTTTCTGCACATTTAAAGCAACAATTCCTATGACAGAAATTCAATGGATTATGTGGTTGGACACACATGTAGCATGATCTTCATTCCTGCAGGAGATGATGACAATCAATACCAGCCTTCTGATAAATCTGTTATGCTGCTGGCTGGTGTAACAAGCACAGTGCTTGTTGAAAACCAGAGTAGTTCTTCATTTTAGTGCTCTGCCTGATAGGTACCTGCATGGGTCTCTACTTCACACACACATTGCCATCTTTGCATCATCATCTAACTGGTGAATAACTAATTTTTCCCCACAATGTGCTGAAGGAAGTTTCAGTTGCACCAGGATATCACATGCACTGGCAACATGATGAATTCTGCTGAGAAATCCCTCCCTTTGAAAGATCCCATCCCCATTTCATTTATCTGTTAGTTACATCGTCTCTAACTTAACTGTGACTGAAATATGGATCTTATTGTTTTGAACAGGCTGTGATTCCTGAGGTGTGATTTATTGGTACAAACTCGAGGGGCCAATTTCATACACCATTAGACTTTGTGAGAGAAACATGTACCTGGTAATTCTGAAATGCACTGGATTTTGAGGACAGGGTGAATGTTGGGCAGCGTGGTGAGAACACACCAGCGCCCTACATGGTGCAAGCTGTCCCCAGCCTGCCACAAGGCAGCCACCACCTTCAGCAGTTCAGTGTAAAACACAGCTGTGTCAGCCAGCTCCTCACCACCTGCTTTCAGAGCTGAGCTTTGTATTTCCTTCTCTGAGACAAGCAGACAAAATCTTATCAGGCTGCCCACAAATTTCCTGTTGTGAGCTTTCAGCTCTGCCATGGTGTGTTGCAATCTTCCTAGCTTAGCTGGTTGAGCAGGGATGGGATGAAGTGAGTGGGGCAGAAACAAAACAGGGAATTTCTCCAGGATCATAGAATACTAGGGGTGATTATTGGGCATGGTTAGTACCAAGCATCAACTTCTAAAATGCCTTCTCTCACAAAGGAGTGCAATGATGAGCTAATCTCCAATGATGCTTTAAAACAAACAAACAAAATTCCTCTAAAATACATTTCTTAGGGGTTTACTTTTGGTTTTTTTGTGTTAAAGAATGAAGAGGGAAAAGATGACAGTGATCCTGGTGGTGGAGCACACACTGAGAAGGTCTCTCTAAAAACCAGTGACTCTTTGGAAAGCCTCTATAGTCTGAACAGTGGCCAGAGCTCATCTAGTAAGTACAAGACATCTACACTTCTTATTCAGTCACTGGATCAATAGAGTTATTGCTTATGTCTGTGGAATCAGAGCTGGTGATCAAAAATGTGATGGTAAGAGAGCTCTTCATTCTGGCAGACAAAAGTGTAATTTGGTCAAATGGGTAGCAGCTAGGGTAGATATACATCTATCCAGAAATAAATTGAGTGTTTTTAAGAGTGAAAATACTAACTGAAGAAAAAATGTAATATGAATTATAGGGCATATTGCTGGTGTGTACATATGCCATAAGTTTTTGTGGGGTTATCACTGCTGTAGTGCTGAGTTTGCAATCACTGGGTGCAGCCACACGAAGCATCCTCTCCTGGCAGACTGGCTGTGAGTTCATCCTTTGCTCTGGAGATGTGAGGCAGACAAAGTCTCTTTAAGATGGTGAGGGATGAGCTGGCAGCTTTGGGACATGATGCAGAGAGACACAGCCCACCTGAAACCCACTGAAAACCCTTTCCAATCAGGGTAGCCTCAGTTGGAGGGCAGAGGAGTCTCTGATGAGAAATGTGCCTCCACCTCTCTCTGTGTTGTTCTGTTGGGGATATTTGCTGGGTGGCAGGTCACAGCTATCCCTGGTCACACTGCTGTGCCACCCTGCAGGCACTGCCTGAGCCCTGAGTGCAGACTGGACCATTTGCACTTAGAGTTAATCTGGCCCTGAGATGGAACTGTGCACTTAAGCAATCACCTCAAACAAAACCATTTTTATGATCATTTTCTGTGATGTGATTTGTGAAAATCGTATATGGGAGTTTACTTCCAACACACTGCTGCTCTTATCTAAAACATATTTGGATGGGATATTGCAGAGCTTGCTCAAATTTGCTTGAATTACTCTGCTGATATTTTATTGCTCAACTTGGATAAAATGACAGGCAGAAATGTTGATAAGATTAAAATTTCCCTCTGCAATGCAGGTTCCTTTGATGTTTCAGCTAGCTCTGGAATGAAATAAAATAACTTCTACAGTACTTGTTTTCATTTCGCTGAATAAACAGGAGAAGTTCAGCCGAATTAATTCCCTAAATTGCACTTTTAGGGTACATTTTATTAATCTGCAGAGGTAATATTTCAAGAAGTCTGTAAATAAAATGTGTAGTCTATTAGTATCATCACCAGAAAAAGATTACTTTAGGGAAGATATTAATGAAAGATCTCCTACCCATTTTCTTCTGTCTCTTGTAGCATGATTTTTATTGAATGTAGTTATCCTGGAACGTGGCAAACCCGCACAGAATACACTCTTTCTCTGGTTCTGTGGTTTTGAGCACTTTCCTTTGGGCTGCTGTGCAGAGTTGCACGTCTGGGGATTTGGTGCAGGGGTGTCTCAAGCTGTCTCTCTCCCAGGTGGGGTGACCAGCTGCTCCGATGGCACCAGCAACAGGGACAGCCTGCGGCTGGAGGACGAGGTGCCCTACCACGGCCCCTTCTGCGGCCGGGCCAAGGTGCACACCGACTTCACACCCAGCCCTTACGACACTGACTCCCTGAAAATCAAGGTAAGACAGCCACCAGGGGTGTCTTGAGCCTTAGCTGTAATAGTTTCAGATTCTGTGCTGCCTAGAGATGTAGTTCTGAGCCTCATATTTAGTGTGACCATTCAGTTTTGGGGGATTCCTCTGGGATAAACTGACCTGAAACAGAGACTGGACAGAGCTGGAGTATAAAGTAGAGATTTATTGAAAGGCCTCCAGGATGCACCTTGGGTAGGACAGGGCCTGACCAGGGCTACACCCAAGGTGGACTAAGAACGGTCACAAAAATAGCTCACTGGGCTACATGCAGGGTGGACTAAGAGTCCACAAAATGGCTGACCCATCACAGGCTCTTACATTTTTATCAGTTTTGGTCCATTTGCATATTGGGGGTTAATTGTCCAATTACAGCTTCAGGTTGTGAGGTCCCATCCTTCTTGTTTGCTGTCTTCAGTCCACTGTTGTTTGTGCTTTTGGGCCTGAAAGCTGTCCTTGGTCTTCAGCAGGAAAAGGATTTGTTTTGTCTACTTACTCTGTGAAGAGAGCTTACTTAGTATGAAGCTCAGAAGTGCATCTCTAGGCAGCACAGAATATATGAAAATATGAAAGCTAAAACTTAAGACATCACCAGGATTCCTTCTTTCCCACTAACAATACCAGGGGATCCATTTTTTACATGTAAATAATACACTTAATGATGACTTTTTAACCACCAAGCATGTGGAACACTCTAAAAGCAAGGTTGATCTGGCTTCAGAATGCTTCTATAAGGACCTAGTTCAGACAAGGCTGCAAAGCCAAATGCTGCTAAAGGCTTTTTAAGGCACAGATTCCAGGTAGGAACCCCTTCATGGAATCTCCCTACATACTCCAGCCTTCCTCAGACCAAAATACGTGTTGCTTCCCACATACATGGTCTGGAGAAAGAAAAAGTCAAGTCCTATGGGATGTGAAGTTGTCTCCCCAAGCTTTCCCAGTCACAAGTAGGATATCCAAATCATAGTGACACCCATTGCCTTTAATAAAAACAGTTTGCCTTTCCATTAAATTTTTGTTTAAGTCTATGTTTGAACTATGAACATTCTTCAGTCCAGGCATGGCAAGGGGTATGTGGGCTGTGGGAGGAAGAGGAGCAACAAACAGGGGCCCAGTTGAACATTACTAAAAAACTCAGCCCTTCAGACTCTTTTCTTCTTCACAGCTTCTTTTTGCCAAATCCTGTATTTCACACAGACTCCCTCTTCTCCTCTCTGGCCTACATGAGAGTTGTAACTTTGCTGGTACTTGCAGTCTTCAGCACTTGTCCTCTACTTCCACCCACATCTAGGTCATTTCTTTTAATACAGTCAAACTGTTTTAACTATTTAACTGATCATGAAATAGCAAATATCTGCTGGCCCATATAGGTTTCTTTTTTAATCACTAGGGTGGTGTATTTTGGAATTATAAACTAATACTTAGGGTTGAAATCCCCTATATTTATCACACAAAATTTCAGAGTCTGAATCTGAATTCCAAGTGCATCTGCAGCTTGGCTTGGAACCACTGTCTAATCCTGACCTGCATCCCCATCTGAAACTCCTGAGCCTGTACGAGTTTGTAGAATAATGTGTGCTTATAGAGCTTTAGATAAATGTTTTTTTAGTTTCCATTTCAACTGTGCTCACAGCTCTGAGCCCCACACTCTAACTAAACCAGGTCACCAGCCCACAGTCAATTTTGTACTTGAGTTTGTAGCCAAAACTAGGGTGACCACTTGACTTGCTGTTCCTTGACCAGACCAGAAAATGTGTAAGTCTTGGAGCTCTGGACACATCTTAGCAAACTGAGTTTGATTTCTAGCTTTGTAACAGAATCCCAAATGAAGTAGGCATTTGTTGTATAACTCTTCAAAGGATTTCAACATTTTCCTGTGATACCTGCTAAGAAGAGAGGGTTCACTTTTGAGGCCCTTGGGGGCAAGTTGTGTAGGGTGTTTGACTTTGTAAGAGCCTTTTTATTATGAGAATTACTCAGAATGACTGTTTTCCTGAGCTGAGACCTTGGTTCCCACAGTGTGGCTGTGAGCACCTTTACCAAAAAGCCCTCTTGAAATAGCTGTGTTGTCATCCTTTCAAGCACTCTGTTTGTTAAGGGAGTTAAATGTTCTTTATTATCTTTGAGAAATGCAGCCAGTATTTTCTACTGTAAAATGGGTAGGAGTCCACCTTTCACATAGACCAGCTATCTGGTTTTGAAGACCCTTGAGAGGATAGATAATAAGATTATTCTGTAAATACTATGGCACATATTTTGAAAATAACCTTACAGTAATCCCCTGCTTTTTGTCAAAACTATGCCTACTGCCCATGACAAAAGTTAATTGCTGGTGCAACCCTATCCCTTTTCAGGGACCAAGTGGAGCACAAAAATAGTGAGAGGGGCTGCTTGTGCTCACCTCTCCTTTGCAAAGGTTTGGAGATAAGGACTAGCTCCACTTTCTGTGATTATTTTCCTGGGATTTTATAAAAGCAAAGACACTAAATTTAGGTAATTAAAAAAGTTACTTCACACTGACTAGTGCTGGTTTTGGTCCATAGAGGAAAAACTACATATAACAAACCAGAGGTGTAAGCAGTGGTGTGCTTTTTTGATTCTTCCAGAAAGGAGACATCATAGATATCATCTGCAAGACTCCCATGGGCATATGGACAGGCATGCTGAACAACAAAGTAGGAAATTTCAAGTTCATTTACGTGGATATTATCTTGGAAGAAGAAGCTGCACCCAGAAAGATGAATCCACACAGAGGAAGCAAAAGGACCAAGCCTAAAACATTGCAAGAGCTCCTGGAATGTGTCCACCTGCAGGTCAGCCAAGGCATTTCCCAGCTGTATTTGAAACGTTCCCTTTCTGTGCACTTGGGTTTGAATGTCATTTACAGGCAGGAGGGAAAAGGCAGGTTTCAGCAGTTTTGGTGTCAGCATAGCAAAGCAAAGCAAAGGAAAGCAAAGCAAAGCAAAGCAACCTCATGTCTGTCTTTTATCTGATGTGAGTGATGCCAAGATGATTTTTTGCCTCTTCTTTTATATATCTTTTATATAACTTCTGTGTATCATTGGTATTCTTAGCATGCATACATGTAATTCCTTAAGTCTGATAACTCAGCATAGCCCTGCTATTCTGTCAGGTCAGGAGACCAAATATCCTAAAGGCCTTGTAGTAGGAGGCTAGAAAACCCTAAGCTTTCTTGGGAAACCAAGGTCCTCTCTAGAACATATTGTATAAACTAGAGATTTGGCCCGTTCAGGGGGGAATTCCACGGATGGGGAAATATCATACTCAATGGGGCCTCCCATTGGGATATCCTCGTTAGATATACTAATTTTTAAGGTCTATAAATTATATAGGGGATCTATCATGTGTGTGCATTGAGACACATTCCACCTTGGCAAAGTGGTGCACCAATAAGGATCCCTATTAAAATACAGAGGCAAAAATCCCTTATCCCTTAACCGTGTCTGGTTCTCAATTTTTAACACCAGGAAAGGCATCATGAGTGGCTTACAGAACTGTATTTTACCTCATCATGATGCTGGGCTGGGAGACTCCACTCAGAGAGGGACACTGGTGACTTCTCAGGTCAGCCTGACTGCAGTCGTGTCCCTAAGTACAGGAGATGTGTGGCTATGGACATTTCAGGGACAGAGCTGCAGTCTGGCTCTAGTGCCAAAACTGAGAATTTGTGTTTCTAATTTCTTGTGATCTTTAGGGAGCAATGGTGGTTTTGCACTGTGCTGGTGTTGTGACTCTCTCCCTCTCCTCAACCCTAGATCTTGACTGAGTGTCAAAGTGTAATGAGGTCATGATTTACAAGTAACATTTTTAATAAGGGTAATTGCTTTGCTGCTGATGCAAACACTCCTTTCCCTGGAGCATGCACAGAGCTTTGTACTGAGTCGACACACAGCTCAGGGGGGACCTTGTGTGACACAGAAGGGCTAAGGGCTCCCTCTACTTCTCCCCTTCCTTGTATCCAGAGGCTCCTCCTGTGAAAAGGCAGAGCACTCCTTTCCTCAGAGGCCCTCATGACCTCAGCATGGGAGACATGGAGTGATCCACAAAAGTCCAGACACTCAGCAGATAAAGTAATTTCTGACAGAGCTCTGCCCTGGCCCTGGTTGCTGCTGGTCTATGCTATGGAGATCAGGCAGAGATGCTGGTGTGGCCAGGAGGACTCCCAGGCATCTCTGCCTCTGTTCCCTCTTGCTCTCCACCTCCACAGTCAATTGGACTGGAGAACAGAGCCCATTTCAACCTGGCCAAAAAGAAAAAGTGAAATTGTGCCTATTCCTCTGCTAAACATAGTGCTTGTTTCCATGAGAGGATTTGCTTGTTTCCTTTTGTAGGAATATGCCTCAACCCTCCTGCTGAATGGCTATGAAACTCTAGAGGACTTAAAGGATCTACAGGAAAGCCACCTCATTGAACTAAATATTTCAAACCCAGAAGACAGGGCAAGATTGTTATCAGCAATTGAAAATCTCCAGGACTGTGACAGTAAGTGTTTAAGATTCATTAAGAGTATATGCACTAGCATCTTAAGAAAACAACAGCTTAGTTCAAACAGCTCTGGTAAAGAATTCTGTTTAATTTTTTTTAACAACATTCTGCAGATAAATACAAATCTTTTCTTCCCTTGCTTCATCCCACACTTAAATCCTTATCCAAATTAGCTTTATTTTGTAGGAAAATATTGTAAAAAAAAAAGAAAAAAATACACTAATAGCTGGTTTTCATTTTTCTCTCAAAATTAATCTAACTTGTGTTTGTGGTGATCTGCCAAGAGTTGAATATCTGGGGTGTGTATAGGCACGTATATCACCATTTTGTTTCCTTCACTCGTTCATTTCGTGGGGAGTGGAAAAGCTAGGATACAAAACAGGAAAACTTTTCTCATTATATTTTAATGATATTTCCAGTCTGACTTCGAATTGTAAATAATTTATGTCAATTTTTTAGCAACTACAGCTAAGCAGCTACTTAATTAGACACTCAGCCAAAAAAAGAGGTGTTTTTGTCTTCATTAATATTTGTGCATACTCCCCCTACGCTGAGCAGTCATGTCATCAAATGTGCACTTCCAATTGAGAAGCATAGGAAAGAGAGAGAAGGAGAAACAATATCTTCTGGGATAGTTTAATATCAATTTTTGTCAGGCATCCACTTACTATCTCCTCAGTATATAGGCAGTTTTCCTTTTTTTTCCTGAATGTTTGGGTGGTTTTTGGAGCCCCATTTGTACATTAAGTTGTTCTTGTTCTTACTCAGCTTCCAGAGAAAGTCTCTTGCAAACATTTTGGAGTGGCATTAGAAAGGTTTTCTTTCCCCTCCAGGTTCAGAAGTTCTTTCTGGTCTGTGGCTTTGTGAGATGACAGGTTTGAAAAGAACTCTTGAAGGGCTGTCTATGTAGAAGTAAAGACTGAAAGTGAATCCAGAAAAATAAAAAGGGTTACATTTTGCAGAAGTTTTATTGCAGGGAACTGCCAGGAAGTCACCTGAAAATGTATATATATACTGAGCATAGTGTGTTTTTTTGGGGAACCAGCCTTGCTGTGCTTTCTCACCTGTTGTTGTGAATGTTTTCCCATATTTAACACCAGAAAAGTAGTAAAGAAAAATGCTAGATGGTAATTTTGCAGTTTTGCGCCGGTGTGAAAGCCAAACTGAAACATGGTTTCTAACAGACCACACAAGTGCCAAACTTTTCTGTAGTGGTGAGAGAGTATGGTTTGCTATTTATATTTGCTGGGTAGCAAAAAGCAGAGCAAGCAGCTTTCGATACTGAAGGTGTCTTAACATTTAATGTTCTACATGCACCTGTGGAAGAACCAAACCTAACAAGGTCCTTACATGCCCCATGTACTGAAAATAAGTATATTCACCTTCGTTATCTAAATTGGGCTCTTCCTGCATTGGCAGCATAGGATTAAGTCACTTCTCTAGGCAAAAGTGTTCCTGATGTTATCTGCATGGTAGTCTAATAGTTCAAATTCTTGTAACAGCTCTGGGAATAATAGTATTAAATCTTATAAAGTGGTCCATGCTTCAGAATCAATGACGACACTGTAGTCATATTTCAAGAAATGAAATGAATATTTGTTTCACATGCACTTTAGATAGGTACAGCAAATCTGTCCAGTATTCAAATTCAATCAAATAATTTTCCCAGAATTTATGAATGCTCACAGGGACCAGAACCACAACATCTTTTGGTGTCATGCCAGCTATAAGCATTCATTTAAGTCTAGCTAAATTTTGTAAGACTTGTGTGTGTTTTAAGGTAAGCCATGAGTAAATACTGTCCTAGTTTGGTTCTTGAATCCTTGTCTTGTCTGCTTGCAAAGGGATCAGACCATTTGTCACGTGACTGGTGGGGACAGAACTGAACAACCTGTTCCAGAAGGAAGGATACTAAAGACCAAAATGGATAGAAGCTATCTGTTAAGTTGTTATAATAAAAGACAGGGCGTCAAGATGATCTTGGGGATAAGCTCCGCATGAGTCTGACGTTGGACGAATCATTTGACCTCTTTGTCCTTCTGTCAATCAGATTGGAAAATTGGGTTGAAAGAGCTGGGTGCTACTGTGAAAGTGAATTCTGCATCTGGACTGAACTTTCCTGGGTCAATATTTTTTTTTTCCTAAATGGGCATGGCTCAGTCCAGCATAAATGATTTTTTAATTAAAATTGATTTTGTGCATTGCTTAGAAGTGAGCTGCATAATTACCCACAGCTACAAGGTAATCTGTTTACTGGCCAAGAGAATTCTAGATAGAATTCCAGCACTTTCCAGGAAAAAAGTTCACTTTTTAAAAAATAAACTTTATGAAAAAATAAGCAAAGGCCATAGACTCTATTTACTGTTCTAGGCCCATCTTTCTCACAGACGTTGGAAGATTTCCATGTCTCTGCATTCCATTCATGCTTCCATGAAGCACGTGTTTGATTAATAGATGGAGAGTCAGGTATGGCCCAAAGTTGGGCTATAAACAAGGGTTTCTGAGTTTTTGTGACACTGCTATTACTCAGAACAGCCAAGTGTACTGGAAAAGAGCCTCATTTTACTAGACCCTCCTATAAACGTAGTAAAACAAGATTTCATATTTCTTTAATGTGAAATCTGATTTTGTGTAATGTCCAGCAGTTTTTACAAGGCTTTTAATTTTTTTGTCATTTCTTGGCTTTTTCTTGACATTTATTGTATGTTATACTAAATAATTTCTTCATGACACAAACTCACGGTGTATAATTCATTTTGCAGAATAAACATTTATTGAGTTTTCTAACCAAAAGGCCTGCAGCAGTAGTTTCCACATTATATGCTACTTAAAACCATGAAAAATATAGGATATTTGGCAGTGACATTTTTTTAATCTTACTTAATGCAAATCCTAATTTGATTTAGACCTGAATGAATTTGAAAAAATAAATTTTACCCATCTTATATCATGAATTTAAAAAAGTAAGTTTTATTTAGAAAATGCTACCACACAGTGATTTTTTAAGATTTTTCCTTCTATTACTGCACTATCTTCTTTCTCCCTTTCCTGGGAGTCCAGGCCCAAATTCATTATCTTCAAGTACTTCATGTGGCAAGGCTATCCTAGAACTGTAAGGATTTGTAAGCTTCTCATGACCTTCTCCCACCCTTCTCAGATATCTTTTCAGATTTTCTAAAAGTTGGTCAGACCTATATATTTGGGGCAAAAATCTTGGTTTCCATGAATTCATGGCTGTAAGAGGAAAAAAAAAAGGCTTTTTCATAAAGTATTTCTTAATAGCTTTCCATTCTTCTCCCAGATGGCTTCTGGACAGGAGATGGATGTCTGTGCTTTTGTAGGATGCTATTTTTAAAGCGAAGCAGTTGCTGGATGGTTAATGAATAAAGTAATAAAAGAAGTTTGGAACTTCTTTTCTTGACCGCTTCCCAGGTCACATTTTGTGTGCAAAATAGGCTTGATTCTCTTCTCACATTGATGATTTTAATCAAGAGTTTCAACCCTGAAATCCGCTGGGTTACACTAGTAACTAGTAATAGTCCAAAGCTATTCTGAGCTAAAAAAAATATTAAACTTCATTGGATATGTGCATACAGTTCATTTTATGGAAAAACCCCAAAAGGTGAATACATGCAATTTGGGGGATAATATTTTACACTTATCTCCCCAAATCCACGTCTTTAGCTTACTTTTCATATTTAAGAGCAGATCATACTTTAAATTCCACTACTAATACCAAATAAGGTTTATTCTTTGTTTATTGTTCTGGAACAGCAAGGTGGGGGATAGATAAGGACATGTCTTTCAGTTCTCCTTCCTTACATGTGAATCAGGCACCAAGAGTTCCATTTTACACTGGGCAGACCCTTTCAATACATGGGATCACACAGTATCTTGTCAAGGTCAAATAGTGTTCAAAGACAATCTCCCCTTCTGTACTGTGGTACAACTCATTGGCCTGAACATGATATTGCCCGATTTCCCAAGGAAGCTCATCCTTGCATGAGTATTAGCATTTTTCACCTTTTTTTTTTTGGAGCACATCTGTTTGCTTCTAGATTTTAGATAAAAAATGAAAAGCTTCTCATTTCTATTTTCACCACAAGTTCTTACATTAGTTCAACAACTCTTCCGTCCCACAAAAGCTTTGCCACTGATTTGAGTGAATGCAATATTTCAAGTTGCATATCTGTAAATATCCACAAAATATTTGATCTTTTGAATGCTAAAGTATTGCACAAGGTTTCAGGTTTCTCTGTGTCTTTTCCAAGAATTACCACCCTTTACTGCTCCAAAATGATCCTTTCTGAGTTTGATACTTTGTGAGTTCTCATTTCATTTTCACACTTAGATGGTCTAACTGGCACAGGTGATACATGGCCTGTGTCCATACACAGGAGTTCTGGCTTCATCCTCCAAAATTCACTTTGTTCAGTGGGGCCCAGTGACAGGGCACGGAGCAATGGCCATCAACTAAAACACAAAAAGTTTAATCTCAACATGAAGAATTTTGCACTGAGGGTGGCAGAACACTGAAACAGCTGCCCAGGGAGGGTGTGGAGTCTCCCTCTCTGGAGACATTCCAAAGTCACCTGGACACATTCGTGTATCACCTGCTCCAGGTGACCCTGCCTTGGTAGGGGGTTTGGACCAGGTGATCTCCAGAGGTCAGTTCCAAGTATCCTGTGATTCTGTGATTTTGATTCTTTAGTTATTGAAAGGTGCTGCTCAGTACAGCACCGCAGCACTTCCCAGGAGAACAGGCAAGTGACTCAGCCTAAAGCACAGTGCTCCTGCCCCATTCTCCTGGACAAAATTCACAAAGAAAAACTCCCAGACAGCACACTCATGAAGTTTGGTTTGCTCTTGGGTGACCTTCTCTTTGTCCAAGACAAAATCCAAGCCTCCTGCCACTCATCTGGTTTAAACTGACATAACTGCACAGGTGTCAGAGTGACCTCTGTGCATTCTTGAGCTGAATTCCCTTAAACCCAAGATTAAAGTGCTTCCCTAATCAGGATTTTAACCTCATTAGAAAGGGGAAAAGCACTGGTGAAGGAAAAAACAAATTTATCCTTGCGTGTGTCGTGCTCATCTAAGTCATTGAATAACAAAAACTCATTTTAAAGGTCTAAACAGTGAGGAAGATAAGGGATGCATCACACATCTCTTACCAAGGCTAAAGGCCTCACATTTTTTTCAGAAGTCTGAATATAATCCTACTGTCTAAAGGAGTACTGGAATATATGTGTCAAAATGATACATATCTTGGGCTCTTCTGGCCATATCATAGACAACAGTGACTGAGAGCCATTTATCTTATGTGAAACTGCTTCACTGTAGAAAAATGATAGGACTTCCATTTGTTGATAAGATAGTTATTTCTGATGATTCCGCAACATCTAACGGCAGTTTAATTTTATCAATTCCTGTTTTCTGTGCAGCATGGCTTTCTTCTGATGTCCAAAAGATTAAGGCAGCAAGCCTACCTTTCCTAATGTAGAACTTGAGCATGTATATGTTAGAGAAAGGACTTAAGCAGAATGGAATAGAAGAGCCAAAATCTTTAAAAAAAAAAAAAAAGAGAGAAGGAGCAAAAGTTGTTTTGCTCTTCTCATGAAGCAACTTCTAAAATTGCATGCTATGTATTTTTATAATACTCAGCATCCTGTTCAAGTGGTTTAGTAGTTACTGCATAATATTTAAGACTGCTTTGAAGAGAAAAAAAGGCACCAAAATTTGCTTTCAGACTTTTCTTCATAAAAATGGAGGGGGAGGGTTGTTCTTCCAACTTTTTCTGCTTAGAATGAAAAATAGAAAATATAACATTTTTTCTGTCTCAAACACTTGAATATTTTTGGTTTTTCATGTAAGAAAATTCAAGTAGTTTTACAGGAAGTTTTACATATATGTCTGTTAAATAGAAATTTCTCATTTTCCTAATTGACCTAAATTCAGATTAAAAAAGAAAATCTCAGATCCAAGCTTGTCTGTGCATTTTTCCCTGAAACACACCAGTGAGACATTGATAAAAAAAAAAAAAAATAGGATCTGTTGTTCACAGCAGAACTGCTCAGATTATCTAGACAACCAGTTACAAGGCACTAATACAGAGACTGAGAGCGAATTTTCCTTTTAATCCACTGGTTACTCTGTCTTCTTTCCATTGTAAAACAAACAGAGTGGATGGGGGCTCCTCTCTGACCTTGAAAATGTAAACAGGATTAACACTTTTTAGGTCAGTGCTTGCCAGGGCAGCAGATGACGCTGGGGCAGCAGATGAAAAGGCGGCATTAGGCGGCCGAGGGGATTAGGGGGGAGGCAGCAGGGCAGGAGGGCTCCCAGTGCTGCACAAGACTTGGTTCCCTCTGCCCTGGCAGGGAGGTGCTGCAAGGAGCTGAAGACACACTCAGGGCAAGGCTTTGCTGGGGTTATTTCTGCTGATCTACTTCAGTGGCTGCCAACAGCAGCGGGAATACCTTCACCGGTGTGATGCCTTTGTAATTCCTCCCTGACTTCAATCAGAAATCAATTGGACCCTACACGATCAAATATTTTCCTTGCAAAGAGAGAGATAACATTTGACATGACAAACTGTGTTCTGTAAAGTGAGAAGGAGATAAAACAGTTACAGATATCAATTAAATCTGCTGCAACGTGTACTCTTTCACACAAGTGCAATTAACCATTAATTTATTTGGGAACAAGGTGGAACTTTTATTCCTTGGAAAATATTTAAAGTAATTTTTTTTACTATTCTTCTAAATACATCTGATTATGCCTATACCCTCAGACTTTATTAAAAAAATAACTAAGTGGAAACTTTGGATTCTTTAAAAAATCATCTTAGTTTTTCAATTAGGCAATTGGAAGTTAAAAGATATTAAGCAGATTTAATCAGGCCAAACAAATCTACAAGACTTCCATCAAGACCTCAGAATGTTTCTCAATAAATCAAAATGCTTTGTGAAATAAGCTTGTTGAAATCTCACACAATGAAAAAGGTCTCCAAAGAAACTCTCCTGCTGTTCCATTTCACTCTAAAAGAGTGAAAAATTTCAGTCTTTAATTTCTAATTTATTCTGTGTTATTCAATACAACATAGGGAAAAAGTTTAAAATCTTTCCCATTTTTCCAAATGTTATAATTTCCAACAATTGAAATAAAAGTCAGTACAAATGTTTTTTGTGGAAATTTTAAAATTTGAGGAACTAAAATAGATTTAGATTTTGACACAGCATTAAATCCTTCATATCTTTGGACTTACATTCTGCCTGAACTTGAATTGAGACAGTTTAAATATGACTAAAGATTCAGAAGTGGCTGTTTAACTAAGGAGTAACAAATCAAGTGGAAGAAGGGAACTTTCTTTGCAAAACCAAAAGGTACCATTTTCCTAGAGCAAAAGCATCTGTTTCCTCTGAGATGTGTCCCCTATACTTTGTTCAGAAATCCAGATACACTTTGAAGTAAAACTACAGCTACAGGAGGTTTACAACAGCACAAGAAAAAACATAGGAAATGGAAAGATTTATATTTGTCATTTCTTTTCTTAAGAACTTTACTGTGTGTAAACATGTACTTCACAGCCAGAGAACAGGAAGAGGAAATTTAACACCAGTACATATAAGAGGCAATATATACTTGTATGTCCTATCTTGTTGAGCTTTTCTTGAGAGGTCTGTTGATACTTCTACTGAGCTCCTGATTTTTGAATTTGAACAGATTAGTCAAACAGCAACTAAACAAGGGCAAATTATTTGCAAGATAATTTGCTTCTACATAGTTTTGGAACAGTGTTCAAAAGCCGTACAGCAGAAATTAGGCATCTTAGCTTCCTCTGAGGTTTCTGTGTTTTGGAAAATAACCTTCTGGATATCAAGCTAAGCTTAGGAAGTTTCCATCAGCCACCCACTCCTGCTTGCTGAAAAGCTCAGCGCTTTAGAAAAGTCGGTTACCACATCTTTGTGCTGAGCACTTCTGAAGGCCAGAGCATTTTTCTCCCTGCAGAGAGCACATCAGGTGCTGGGGGTTGCACTCAAAAGACACAGATCTGTAGGGCAGCGTGTTATAAACAAGGCACAGTGGGCTCTGTAGTTAATGCAGTGTCCCACCGTGGGACACACAAGCATGGGAGGGGGAAAGGTTCCCTCTCTGCTATGGGCACGGTGACTGTTGCACTGTGCACAGCCTGAAGGACCTCAGCATAAAGGATCAGGCCAAAGCCTCCAGCATTCACCTCTGAGAAACATCCAGAAAGAAAAAGACCAACCTCAGTGTCAACTCAGATGTTGTTACACTCATGTAATCACACTTCTAATTTCTCGGATGCTGAGGTTTCTGTTTCTGATGGACAAACGATATTGATGTAGTCGTGTGTAGATTACCAGCTCTGTTTCCAAAGTTCTTCAAGATCAGTCATGCTGCTATCTCAGCTCTTTCCCAAAGTACTTGTATTGACATTTTTTTCTTTCTTTTTATTTCTTTCTAGTTGAAGAACAGCAGAAAAGTGAGGGTGATCAGGAGACGCAGAACTTAAGCCTTCACCAGAGTTTTGACAAATCACAGTTAAATGACTGTCCAAGAGATTCTGGCTGTTACATCTCATCAGGAAATTCAGATAATGGTAAAGAAGAAGCAGACCCAGAAGCCCTGTCTGACATGGTGCAGTCAATAACAATCAGTGAGTCAAACTGATTCGGTCCTGCTGCCTTTTTTGCAGATTTTCAGAAAAAAAAAAATCACATTTGTCAGTATGATGGCACAGAAGCAGAACACAAAATATTCTCAACACTGAAAATCTACTTTTTTTCTGATTCATGATGCTCTGAACTGTTTCATATGTGGATATTTGAAAGCTAAATGTTAGTTGATAATAAGAATGTCTCATTTTTCTTTTCAATTAATTCACAGGGATTTCACTCAAAAAGTTAATACAAAACTATTTATAAATATTTGTACAGCAAATGCATTTTCTATAATAGTAAAGAATTTTTTTAGGTAGTGGTTCATAATCTGGAGCTGTTCATTTCTGGAACTGTCCAGAATGTAAATATTGTACATATTTATTTTAAAAAATATATGGATTAATCACACCATCTCTATTTTGAGCTGTGTTTTGCTGATTTGTGTGCAGAATGTATTTTCATTGATATATCATCATAATAAAAAGGTGGTTAGAGTCACTCCCTACTTTGAAAAGCACCAAGCCAATTCTCACTAATATTAAAGCTGTTTCACACCACTTGCCTCCAAAATGAGCTCTAAGGTAGTCTGTCATTTCCTGTACTTTTTCCTGGTGAAATGAGAGAACTGTAGGTGAATCTGAATTCAGATCTCTGTGGAAGAACAGAGCCATCCAACTGGCTTCTGCAGTGGCAATTTTTTTATGGTTCTTGTCACATCTGTTCTCATTTGTCCCAAGCATAATACAGAGAACTCAAACTTGGAGGAAAAAGCCCATCAGGCTATCAGTGCTATGCTTTTATGATAATGTTTTGTGAAGATGCTGCCTTTTGTGTGTGGTGTGAATTTGTTTATAGAGTATTTGTTTGTACAGGGCTCGGAAGCTAACATGGTTATTGTACCTGAATGTCTTCCATATGAGTTTTTATTGTCTTTTCCCAGTATATTTCACACTGGAATACACATTTTAACTGCCTGTCTTATTTTAGAGTACTTCCTTCTATAATAAACAGAATCATGTGTTTAAGCCCTTTAAAAATACTTGATTTTTAATGTGGTCATTGCATTTCAAACACTGCTCTTTTCTAAGACTAACACAGTAAATGGTAATTCCTCTGAGCATTTTTAGCATGCATAAGAATCTGTGTATCAAATTAATAGAGGGACTTTTGCTCAGTCATTAGTCACACAATTTTCATAATTTAAGGCATTTTGCATTTATGTTAAAAAGTTTCCACATATTGCTGACAACTTGAAAGAAAACCACCTTCAGAAGAGATGAAACACAAAAAGTTCCACCCCAAAAAAAGTACTTCTGAAGAAGCAATAAACAAATGGAAATCTTTTCTCCCTTTCTTTTTCTTTTCCTCAATGTAAGTGTTTTCTGTACTTTTCTTGACTTCTCAAAAGACTACTGCTGTCAGACTCCTAATACACAAATCTGCTTTGAAGGCTGTAGTATAAAAAATTGCAATTTTAGAAAATTGCATTAATAAGGTTTCAAAGATTTGGAGCAAACAAACTCTGTTTAGAAAAAAATGCACCAGAAAGGGAGAAATAAAGATTTGTTTCTGGTTTTAACTTACTTTTCATACCAGCAACAAATGTCATCACTTAGCCGCAATGACCCCACCCTGCTACGCGTGGTGGGGATGCATCCCTTGGAGGGATGGAGGGATGAAGGATGTGAGAGCTCATATCAAACAGCTATATTTGTTTCTTAATGCTTTTCTAGTCAGTGGTGTATCACAACATGCAGCACAGACATTACTTAATATGACTTAACTTCTGGAAGAATGGGATTGAATTGGCTTCTATCATCTCCTCATTCTAGAGAAGGACTAAATTCAGCTTGAATTCCTCTCAGAGGGACTTATCTTTTGGCTTTTGTGGCAGAGGTTCTGAAGACATCTGCAAAATTGCTGAAGCCATAAAAGTATGTTGAGGTGAGCTTAAATATGACTGTGACTGTCAAGAAGCAGCTAAGTTAGCTGGGTCAAGAACTAACAACCACAGAGACCAGAGCTGTGCCCTGATATAAATACACTGAGAAATGTTAATTTGCACAGGTTTGCAAATGAAACTGGGCTTCCCCAGCCACTTACAGCGAGACAGGCAAAGCTTTCAACAGAGCAAAATACCCAACAGCTGCTACATTTTACAGGAATTAAACTCTGCCTGTTGGGCTGATGGCAAGGGGATACAGGTGTAAGGTTAAGCAGCTGGGAACAAAGGGCATGAGCTGCAACCGCTCTGATCTCTGAGCAGTAAGGCTTGGTCCAAAGGGCTTCTTATTTAGAAAAATACATCAACTGAAAGCTTGTTTGAGACTTTTATGGCTTCCTGCAAAGGCAGAGCAGATTAGATCTCCAACTGAGACAACTTCCGCTCTCTCACACTCTTCTGAGAAAAAGAATGAGGAAATTTTGTGCCACAAAGAAAAAAGTGTGTTTCCTACAAGAAGCAGACCCAACTTGCTTTCCTCTCTTGGTGATCTCGTTAATCACATGGATCATGGATTAAACTGTTTGGAATGGCAGAAGCATTTCTCCAACTGGTTTAAGTGCTGGGAAATCTGAATAAAAGGTTATTCTAAGAACTCTTGGAAAAAGTCTGGTGGAGATCTGAGTGATTTTCAAGTAATCTTAAAATGTCCCTGAGATAAGGAAGAGAAAAAAGCAGTAGAGATTCTGTTCCTCTCTATCACTTGCTCAAGAGCGTCAAGTCCCTTTTCATTTTATTAACCTCCCTCTACATTTTAGGCAAATTAAAACATTTGCAAGTCTCTTATTTGGAGCCTGTTCCCTGCAGTTACAAAGAGATGCAAAACCAGTCAGTAATAGCAGAGGCAAAGCTACCGAGGGCAGCCCTTCTAGCCTTTAGGCAGTGGGGATTTCCTGGCTGCACATGGCTGTGGTGCAGGTGCAGCAGACTCCCCCAGGGCCAACTACTGACACATGTGCTGCTGCTGCTGCTGCTGCTGCTGCTGCTGCTGCTGCTGCTGTCCACAGCAGAAAGCCACAACTCAGAAAGGCTCTGGTGACCCTCCAAAAAATTCAGGTGGTGGCAGGCCTCCTCCTTCCCAAAGCAAAGCCATCTCTGTTCAAAGTTAGCAGTGTTTAACAGTGCTGCCCCAGGCTCAGCCCCATGTGACTGCCATCCACAGCTGGGATCACATTAAAGGAGGGCTGCTCTACCACCAAAGAGAGGAGCTGAGTGCCAGGCCACAGCCCTGTGATCCATGTGGACCTGCCTGCAGATCCTGGGAGGCAGCATCCTGCTCTCCAGAATTTGTTACAACACTTCTAAAAGTCGGAGTGCATGCATGCAGCAGCTTAGGGGCTGCCAGCAAGGACGGGTTTGCTTTCATTTTGCTGAGGTGCCCATGAGCACAGGAAGCATAAGGAAGAATGTGGGCAGTTCTGTGGAATATCTGGAGAAGATTAATCTCTCCAGATTAATTTAACCAACTGCAGGCTGCCAGCTACAAACTGGCCTGTCTGTTTCACAGCACTCACACAACCCTGAGCCAATTTTCCACCCACCTTACAACTCAGTTTTCCATGTCCTACCTCACCAGTTCTACCCCTGAGTGTCTAATCTGTGATGTGCAGAAGCCCACAGCTCATCCACTGTGATATAAAGAATGCCTTTGTACCACAGCACTTTCTCCCACATAGTGGCAATTGAAATAATTTCTGGCATTGTCATGGAGCTGCATCGTGCTGGTAGACCCATTTGTAAAGAAGGCTGGTGCACAGATAACAAGGCAATATTGAAATAAATGGGTGCTGTGAAATAGACAGGCCAGTTTGTAGCTGTCACAGTGTTCACAGGGTGAGTACAACCTGCCCCTTGCCTGGAAATCAGCTTTTCCATCAAGTCAAGGCCAGCACAGCTCTTTCTGCCCACACAAACACGCACAGATCTGTGGTCAACAGGTAAGGGAAGATGTGCCACAGACTGATCCAGTGCCTTGGGTCACAATGGCAGCTTGGTATCTGTCCTAAGGCAGCTTTGATGGCAGTTGTGCAACTGAGTCATAGTGTCACAGATACCTGAGCCTTTTGTCATGACAGAGAGGAGCAGTCTCAACATGTCTAGCAACAACATGGCTAGCACTCTGCCTTTTTCACAGCTCAAAAACAAGGTTTTGGGCTATGTTAGCTCTGAATTGATTATTTGCATCATGCTCTGTCTCCTGGCTGCATATGTTGTACTACTGCTTTGTGCAGTGACACTCTTTGTGCAGGTCCAGGAATAGGTGACATAGGATGGTGCAAGTATCCCTTTGGTTTAACAGCTCCTGCATGAGATGTTCATTTGCACCCCTGATCCTCAGTTCCTGGTAGGCAACGAGCAGAATTTTGCCTACAACTGAGGAGAACGTGGAGGAGGTTATAAGTGGCTGTATGGAGCATTCAGTTTCTATGTCCCCAGTGCTACCTGATGAAACCACCAGCCTGCAGCTCCTCATCTGCCTGTGATTTCCTGAGGATTGGCCAGATGACTGACACAGGCAAGAATCCTTGCTGCAGGACCCTAAACTGAACCCAGATTTGGGGTTCCCAGCACAGGAAGGACCTGCTGGAGCCAGTCCATAGGAGGCACCAAGGTGATCAGAGGGATGGAGCAGCTCTGCTGTGAGGAAAGGCTGAGAGATTGTTCAGCCTGGAAAAGAGAAGGCTTTAGGGTGATCTAATTCTGGTGTTTTAGTATCTGAAGGGAGCCCAAAGGAAAGATGGACAGAGACTATTTACAAGGGCTTGGAGTGACAGGTCAAGATGACAGAAAGTTGGTTTGGATTAGAGATTAGGAAAAAATTATTTGCAGTGAGGGTGGTGAGGCTCTGGAACAGGTTTCTTAGAGAAGTTGAGGATGCCCCATCCCTGGAAGTCTTTAAAGCCAGGTTGGATGTAGCTCTGAGCAACATGATCCTCTGAAATGTGTCCCTGCCCATGGTAGGGGATTGGACTTATGAACTGTAAGGTTCCTTTCAACCCAGAGCGTTCTATGGTTGTATAATTCTATGATTCTATGATTAACTGATCCTAGAGGAAGGGCTGGTCTGTTCACTGCAAAATCAATAAAAGTGGTTTCAAACCTCCTATTTTCTCCTGGCTAGGAAAGGCCAACAAATACCACTACAGACACATGGGCAAAAGGGGTTGGAGAACTGCAATGAATTCAGGGAAACACAGCTGTTGAATCTACAGAGTTGCATCATGTTTGCATAAAGGGCAGTCATTGCAATGAACATGAATTATGGATTCAGGGAAATACCTATTTGCTAGAAGGAGGACACAGGTGGGAGGAGGTCCATGATCGGCTCGGAGGGTCTGAGAGGGTCATTTTATATTTTGTGGCTCGGCAGAATTAGGTCTGACATGCTCAGAAATCTCTGCTAGGCATGAGAATTGTCGGCTGACAGCAAGAGCACACAAAATCTGCCTTTGCCAAGGAGTCATACACAAATGAAGGACAAGAGGGCTGAAGGGCAAGTGGTGTTCCTTAACAGTTCGCATACCTTGGCTGCTTAATTTAAGCCTGGCCAGTGTCCCACAAAGTGCATGTTTCCTGGGCAGAGCACACATGTCCTCAACTCCCAAGGCCCTTTCCCCAAGCCAATCCAGAATATTTCTCTGGAGGACCTCTTGTGCTGTGTCCCATACACAGGCTCTTAGGGTGGAACATCAAAGGTGTAGCCATGTTGTCCAACTCAGCACTAAGACATGGAGACAGGTCAGGACTGTGCAGGGCCATCAGGTAATTTTGACAGACTGTGGCCAAGCTGGTTGACACCCTTTGGCTACCATTCATGTCCATATGACTGAGGGAGGGAGGGCATGGGAGGGCTTCAACTTGAATCATTCCCAAGCATCAGCTTTCCTGCAGAGGGAACCAAACTGTGAATTGTAGATACCCTGAATGTAAACAAACATAAAAGTATTGAGGGTTACTCAGTGACTTGGGGTGGAGTTTGCATGCAGTGCACACTCTGCCACCAGGACAGACAGCCTGTGCTGCTTCAATTCCCATCTTCTGAAGAACTTCATCCAGACAGCACTGACCTGCTTTGCTCTGATGCCCAGTACCCAGTGCAAGTCTCAGTGACTTCTCCTGCAGCTGGTTATCTCAGCCAGAGCTGAAAATCAGGCTCCAGCCTTTTGCCACTTTTCCTTGATTAAAAAAAGGTCTTTATGCCTGTGATGCACATTATATCACAAGTCTAAAATGTTCACCATCTTATTTGAGAGCAGTCCCTTGCTGCCTATCAAAAAAACAAATCCTCCAGGGAAGGCACTTCTCAAAATACTGTTGGCAATAACCTTAGACTTTAGAGACCGCAAATGTAAAAGAAGTGGAAATAGAAAGCCACTCATGTGAGGGAAAAATCACTTTAGAGAAAAATGAATACAGCAAACCCGAGGAACTTGCACTCTTTTAAAGAAATCTCTCTGTATATTATTACCTAACTACTTTGCCTCCTAAGTTCGCTCTCATCTCCAACATAAGAAGTGAATGACTATCATTATTTATGTGGGCATATTAAAATAAAATGTAACTTACTCAAGAACAGTTATTTCTCTTTAAATGTCTCTTTGGTAAAAATATACAGCAAATACTTCCTTATTGATGCTTTGAGCTACATGGCTATTTAAAGACAGTGCTGAAGCATCAGAAGGACCTAAAAGATCATAACAGCTAACTAATAGCTGTGCACCACTCAATTGTATATACACGCCTGCAGGACATCTACCTGTCTTAGTTGTGCTTTATTTTTAAGACAAAATGTAATAGCAGTCTTTTTCTCATTTAACTTGGTTAAGAGAAACAGGCTTTGTGACCTAGAAAAGGCTTTGGAGGGCTGCTTTTTCATTTTGCTTGGAGAGTGGAGGGAAAGCCATCATCAGGGGAAGGGGCTGTGTGACCAGTGACTTTGTCAGACACAGTTTAATTCCGTTAGAGAAAAAAAATGGGAAAATTGACTGGTTTGGACTGAATTTGTGGATATATTTAACAGTTAGTTAAGGTAAGAGAAACTTTGTCTGTTGTGAAGAGCGTGAAGACTAAAGCAAAATGGGTCAGCCCTACAGCTGTTTAGAGAGGTCTGTGAACATAAAACGATGTCTGTGTCCAGCAGAACAGGAGCTGTGCATGAGCATATGCAGACTACTCACCTACAATCCTTGCATAAATTCCATCTCTCCAACACTGATTTTGTTGTTTCCTCTGGCAAAAGACCTAAATCTTGCCCAAATGGCAGAAGAATTAGGCATTATTTGACAAAAATAAACAAATTTGTGTGAGACATGATTCAACAATATAAGATCCTAGATAAGAGGTTTAGGTACATACTGTCAGTACTTCACAGTTTCAAAATTGAATACAGGGGATCATTTAATTAAAACCTATTCAACTGAAAATCCTATTTATCTGAAGCAAATGTTTGTCCTATCTATAATATCAACAAACTATTCACATGAGCAACTAGCAATAAACAGAAAGATGCACAATGAATGTCAATTAACACAATTTGCTATCAAATAAACTTGCACTTTATGTGTACAGCTTTAGCACTGTCCTGTGTATCCATTATAAAGGTCAATTAACCTCAATTGCAGCTTGTCAGCTTGTTCTAAAACAAAATCAACATAAGATACCTTTCACTTTTTTTTAAATCAGCATCTCAGCAATTCAGTTGTCTGGCACTGAAGAACTTCTAAATTGCTAAAAGTCTTTACTAAAAGTTTTATGTTAGCAAATGTCAAAAAAAAAAAAAAAAGAAAAGGGATAGAGTGAGATTGGCTGAAACTGTCAAGGTATCACAGTGTGGCTGCATAAGGCTGTTAAAAATATTCATTATTCAGCACATAATCATGGATTTGGAACAACAAAGAGCTTTGGTATGTGTGTGCCTCAAAGGATGAAAATCTTCCTAAGTACAGCTTTCAATGCATACACTAATTCAAGACTACACTAACAAATCTCTTGAAATGGAAATCCTTGCTGAAAATGTGTGCTTTAAACACACTATCAAAAGGTTCTTTCCCCCCCCCCCCCCTCCCCTTTGGCTGCAGAATGTCAGCATTTATGGTAAAAGTCAATCAGGTGCTCACTTGTTCTGCTTAATCAGGAAGAAGTGGTACCACGTGAGCACTGGGAGCTTTCATCTGGAATTGCACAAGCATCACTAACTCAAAGGGCCATCGATGTTGTAGAAAGCAAAGGCAAGTGGTTAGAAGTCTGACATAATGGTCTGTGAGAGAGGCATCAAATATTTGAAATCACACCTGAAAATACAGGCGAATCCCTGGACTTAGAGAAATGCTGGTTTTCTCTAAGTTAATATTTACACTGTTAATTCAAAAAAAAAATTTAAAAAGAAAAGCAAACAGACCAGAAAAACAACACACACAAACATAAACCCCAAAACCCAGAAAACTGATATGGATTATTGATCACTTTGCAGGACATTCTCCAGTGGCCGTTCCAGCCACCAGCCATCGAGTTAGGCTCCTATCCAACTTGTCAGTGTTTGAGAGGCTGTTTAACTCAATTCTTAAAAAATAATGGGCAAGGTGGTGGCTGACATGATGAATCACAATTCTGGCCCTGCCAGATCCTTCTACAGTCTTTTTAAAGCTGATGATAGTTACAAAATGACTACAGTGGTGACTTCTCTCTTTAGAAGGAGATCATAGGAGACTGTACAAAGACCCATGGCAAAAAAAGATTGCTTTCTCGGCACGTACAAACACACCTTCCTTCTCAGAACGTTAACAGGGGCTCTGTGCTTTCTGTGTCCTTTATGAACTTTGCCTTTGCTGTAGGCAGACAGTGTTCAGTGCTACAGAGCAATTTTTTCCAGTGCTGCTGCTACTGAGGCTTACAGAATATTAAAAAAAAAAAAAAAGAGCGAAAAAGCCGGAACTTTAGGACATAATTATACCAGACATAAACCTGTGGGAAAAGGCTTTGTTTTCTGGGTAAAATTCACTGGTGTCCCTAAGGCCTATGAAATACTTGCCTACGACTGTAGTCTGAAAACTACAGTCTCTTAACTACATTAGAGTATCCTGACTCAGTGCTCCATTCTACTTCAGTGCTTAATTCTTCCTAGAGGTGATTTTTACCTACCACTTCATTGCTACAGCAAACATCAAACTGTATTACATTGTTTAACTCATCAGGATTACAGCAGTAAAAAGAAAACTAGCATTCATAAAAAAGTAAGAGTCACTTCCCTGGCTGATAGGTGCATGTTTTAAAAGCTCAGCTACAAACATGAAAACAGTTCATGACTACGGAAGCAGCAAGAAGTTTTCTTTGCATTTTTTCACATTGCTGAAAGAAGCCCTCCTAAAAACAAGTCAGTGTCTGAGTCTTAGCATTATGGTTTCAGTGTGAGATAGAGTGAAAACAGATGCTTGGCTTGTCTAGCTAACGATGGGTGGGTGATCTGCACAGACCTGGCAGAAATCATCAGGTAATCCTTGAGTTTCATGTAAAAAGAGAAAATGTTCAGTTATTGACCCGGGATATGTGGAGATGTTGCAGTTCCTTCAACTAAAAAAAACCACCATATTTACTATGATTTATGTCTAGCTGATAAACTTTTTAATCAAACCATTCTGCACCCTCGTAGGAACTTGCTAGAGGAAAACATGCCTCATAAATCATGGGGCTTGGTCTGGTAATATTATAAGAAAAAGACCACCTGAGTCAGCCAGCTTGGTGTAAGGTAATACCTCCTAAAAGGCATCCTGAACATCATCAGGGTCTTGTGAAACAACATTTTGATTAGCTAAGTGAAAATGAATCACAAGTGTTGGCATACAGCTATGCTATCATTTTATTCAAAGAATGATCAATCGGTGGCAGAGTGATGAAACATTAAACAGACAGATCAATTCAAGACATTATATTCTTACAAGTCTCCTAGATCCCCCACTCAAGATCTGATAGTTTCCACAAGACTTATCAGACAGGGATGATAATTACAAAGATATGGTAATTGAGGACATTATATCAAGCGTGTGAGCTGGATCTGCTGTCACAGCAAGAACTTCTTCACTGAGAACTGGCAGAGAAGGATTTTCTTCCTCTGTGACTGGCACAGCAGGATCCTCATCAAGCCACTGGCAACAGTAACAGGTTCCACTTTAAATCTATCCTATCCACACCCTGTTGAAGTAATTCAGTTAATTGTGTGCATCAGTCTTGGGAGAAATCTTTCATACTGCTAGTTATGTCCTTGGATGAGTAGGGGAGCAATCAAACACTGAGGGGGCACTGCTGCCTGCTAGACCTGGAGCCACTGCTTCAGAGCCAGGAGTCCACTTAAGCACCAAGGAACCAAGCAGCCCACAAGAGCAGCTAAGCTTTTAAATGCTATAAATTACTCAAGAAGGGACGTGGTGTAAGCATAAATGTTCACCGTGGTGCACAGCATGGGGGGAAAGCTAGCCAGAGTATGACTTGGCAATTTAGAGAATTCGATGCTAATGTTAGTTTATTAAATTTCCTTTTTTAGCTTTAGGGAAAAAAAAAAAAAAAAGAAGAAAAAGTAAAATGAAAGAAAGACTGAGTAAAACCAAAAGAATTGCAATGAAGGCCAGACAAAACATTCACCCTGACAGCTGAGACAGAGTTCTTCTCCAGACTGTGCCAATATTGACTTCCACATAAAGTCCTATTTTTTTATAGAGGAGGTTAACCTTCCACAATTTACTTACTCATGAAATATAAGGTGAACAGAGACACTAATGCAAATGATCCAGTATATTAAAAAATGCATTGAGCCAGGAAACATTCAAAGTTCTGTTATAAATTATCTTTTAAGGTCTGGAATAGTAGACATAGTGGCTGTGCCAAGCCCTATTGACTGGAATAGATGGATTTAGAAGGATTCTTCTTTTAGGGCTGGTCTCTAAAAGATATGGGGGCTTTCTGTCCCACTCATCCTTCAAAGATTATTTTTAAAAAGGGTTATAGATAGCCCATCATGTTGACATGACCTGAGTAGCAAAGTATATATGGGCAACTAGAAGTATGTATTTCAAAGGAGCAAGATATAATAACAACAGTTTGATCTCTTCCTGTCGTATCCCATAAAAGTTATCATTGTCGTTTATAAGGGTGGGGGAGAAAGAGGCTGTGTTGGCTTGGTCAGCTTTTGATATGAGCTGCAAATGACAGGTTGTGCTATCCTCCTTCCCCTACTGCCCTCATGCTGCAGTCAGAGCAGTAACAAAAGACAAGAAGCTGATCTGAATAACAAAGTTTTTCTGCTTCTCTCTCCAGCCTGGGACACCAGAGAGAGAGGTTCACACAGCACTACTTTATTTTTACTACAATTCCACTGACTCAGAGACTTTTTTCATAATGCTGAGAGTTTGAAAGCGCAGGAGACTACGAGGAAGTTCCCCTAATTTTCCTGCTCCTGGGGGAGCTGAAAGGCCTGTAGGTGTTACCCAAATCTTGATCACATGAAATGGCCAGCGTGGGGTAGCAATACTGTGCCAGGTCTCTGTGCAGAAAATTTTATTTGGCTGTAGCAATTTTTTTCTCTTTATGAGGAAACTAGGGTTTTAGGGGAAGATTTTGTATGATCAGTTCCAATTAAACCCCAGTTACAAACACTTTGCACATATTTCTTGGTGGAGGCAAATCACTAAGACAAAATTGCTAAATCCCAGAAACAGAGAGCTTAGAGATGGGATGAAGCCCTTCCCCTGTGGGACTGTCCTTTAGTACTCAGTTTTACAACTTGCCAACATCTGCTGAGATGAATGGAAATGTTTTCATACAGACTGGGATGGGACTGTCTTTAAAATGAGCTGTACTTTTCCTTTAAATATGACTAATGTGGTAGCTGGTGAGAAGTAAAAGGGACAAAAATAGAAAGATGAAAAAAATCTTTCCTTGGGTACAAGATCTGATACGGAGATTTCTGCTACGTAGACTGTGCTGAAAAACCCTCTAACACTTTGGAAGGACCATTCTGGTTTATTTTACCTGCTGTGACTGAGACAGAACAGGGTTAGTGTTGAGACAGCAAGAGAAAAGGATTTCCTCTGGCAGGTGTATTGACCTAGGTAACAAGAAATGCCAGAGAGATGCTGGATGTGATAAGAGATTCGAGGATACCTTGCTCCAGTGTCCCCAGCTTGAGTCAGTTTATGTGAATCCAGTGTTGCATGCCTTTGCAAAGCCAAAAGAGACAGCAGATTAGGCATTCATCTGGGGCTGGGTTTCACAGTTCTTTGCTCAATATGTGAAGCTTTTGTGAGGGCCATTCAAGTTCAGCAGGCAAGCATGGAGCAACCCAGACATCATCTCCTCACATGTTCAGGTGCTCTTTACAAGCTGCAGTATTGCAGTACTGCATGAAGTGCTACTTGGAGCAAAAACTGGTTCCTACACCTGCCAGAAGGTAAATTAGCAATAGTGATTTTTTACAACTACAGTTTCTCAGTTGTTTTAAAGTCAGTCAGTGACTTACATGGTTACTTTCTTAGCAAAAAAGTGCTTATGCAGTATCTGCCCAAAGTGCTTGAACTATTTGGCATTTAATCATTCTTTTAATTTAACAGAGAAAGATAACTCCTCTTGTGTCTAGTCTCTTCAGGAGGTGACTTACTTCCTGTGTAATTTCCCTTTGTGCAGCATGAAAAACAGCTCTGCTGTTCATCTCTTCCTGTCTCCTCATTTTTAGCTCTAAGGTACAGAGCTGGGTAGGGTTGCACATTATGCCAGAGGTCTATTAAGCAGCATACTGGTGCACCGAGGTGGAAAAATGTAGCAGGCAGTGATGCTGGCTGCATTCAGCACGAGCCTCGTAAATCCTGGGCACATTCTCTGCATCGCCTGAGAGGTGCTGAGGTAAAAGAGAAAAGCTGTGCTACCTGCATGCATGATTGATTGCCAGCACTGAAGTGCTCCCTCAGACTGCTCTGCTGTTCCTTTGCCACCTCTGCTCCAAGGCCCATGTCAGCAGGGGAGGCAGAGACAAGAAAGGGGAGGAAGGGTGAGGGGATGTGCCCAGGTTATACCATCTGTATGCATCAGACTAAGGCCTTGGACACGCTGTCACAAGAGCAGCTCCAGCCTGGTGTGGACTGGCAGCCAGACACAGGGTTAGGAAGTCGTAACCAGCTTCCCACTCTGCTACAACAAAGGTGGACTCAGCAAAGCCAAAGCTCTGGCCCAGCACCTTTGCTGAACACAGAGCCTGAGATTGTGGGTGTATTTTTACCACTCACATTCTCTCTTGAAGTCTGACTGGAACATTTATGCAGAATTCATTCTCTGAGTTCTTAATTCTTTGCAGGCAAAACTATGTGTCAGCAGGTATTGTCTTGCTCTCTGAAAGAAGTAATCATCTTCAGCAGCACTTCCAGTCAGAGGGTCTCCAGGGCTGACTCCAAACTCTGCAAAGTCAAAGGGGATGTTTGAAAGAGAGGGCTCTGGATTTAGCTCCAAAGCCTGTCAAACATTTTAAATATGTTACATGGCACTTCGTGGAAGTGTATCACTGTCCCTGTATTTTGGGTGTAAATTTTAACATAAAGTAACACAAGTTTTGCTACAGGATCCTACAAAGTGCTCGTGGCCGATATTAAGGGTGATATCCCATGTTTGTTCATATTCTCCTTGGATGATGTGCCTCTGAGGGTATCAGCACCTCAGCCTTCACAGGTGTGAGCCAGCACAGAATTGGAAATAACCTCTTAGCTTCTATCTGCAAGGGAGCTTCTAATCAGTGCCTGCCTGTCACCAGCACTGAGCCCTCCCTGTGAGGCCATACTGTCCCTGCAGTTCCCATGCTGCTGGATAGCCTCAAGCCTGAACACCAAGTGCCCAAACAAATATCAGGAATGATTCTCCAGAAAATTGTTCCTGTTATGGGCATGAAAACAAAATAAAACCCCTTGCTTTGATAACTTTTTTTTTTAAGTTATCCTCCACTCACTGAATGAGACTGAAAAAACTAACATGCTCTTCCTCCTCTGACCCTGCTATTTCTGGTGGCAGCCACCTCCCACTCCACAGAACTTCCTACCTACATGAGGCTCCTGTGCAGGTCTCCAGAGCTGCAGTGGACTGGGAAAATGCAATGGCTGAGTCACAAGGCTTGGCCAAGAGGTTAACAGTGCATCCACACTAAAAATGATAGGGTGCATCTCAGCCAAAGGTGAGCCCTGGGCCAGCACTGCCCACACACAGCTCTGAGCTGTGGGCCTGCAGCCACCCCCCCAGGCTCAGTGATTGCATTTATCCAACATGGAACTGTGGGGACACAGCAGAGACACTGCCAGCCCTTCTGTGCTGTGAGTAGATGAAGAGTTTCCCCTTAAGAATGGGGAATAATTAAGACATCAGGATTTAATATATTTATTTTTTCCCTAAAAAAATGTTGCATTAGAAAGCTCCCATTTTCTACAAGGTTGCAGAGGATAACAAATGGATGGGGAGGCCAGGGGACCGAGCCCTGGCAGCAGAGGCGAGAGCCATGCTGAGGAATACCTCATGTTAAACAAGCAGGATAATTATTCTGCTCTACTTAGCACCAGCTAGGCCTCATTCGGAGAACAACGCTCATTTTGGGGCACTGCATTTTAAACCAGACAGAGACACTGGAGAGAGTTCAGATGAGAGCAACAAAAATGATTTAAGAGTTAGTAAATAAGACCTCTGAGAAAAGGTTATGAGAGCAGGGGCTGCTCGGTCTGGAGGAAAGAGGACTGAGGGGAAGCATTACTGTCTACAGATATGCAAAGGGCTGTTACAGAAACGACATAGACCAATTATTCTCATTAGAGAACAAGAACAGAACAAGAAGCAATGGGTTTAAGATGCAGCAAGGGGGAATTTAGATTAAATAATAGGCAAATGTTATAACTATTGGAAAAGTTAGGCTATGGAACAAGTTTACAGTAAAGTTTGCAGAATCTCCTTAACTGGAGAAATATGTGGCTGAGATGAGAGACCTGTCTGTCAGGGCTAGGCTAAGACTAAGGACATACAGAGCTCTTCTCCACTGCACAGAGGTGATCCTGAGCCCTTCAGAGACAGGGATGGCTCCTAACAAACAGAAAGGAAAATGAGGGATTTGTGTATACGCACATGAACGTGCATGTTTATTAATACTGCTGTAATTAACACTACACAACAAAAGAAATGCTATCAGTAGTCACAGCCCTTATTGTTATTCCATGTTGTGTCCCAAAACACCATCTCTCCACATCAGTCTTTCTCCAACACTAAGGAAGTCATGACTGGGACATCAGTAAAACTGTACACACATATTTGGGTTTCAGTTCTACATTATTTGTCCCACAGGATGTTGAGCTTGGCAGGAAGCTCACAGAGCTTGATTTACAACCAAATTAACATATGATGTGGAAGTGCCATGGATGGCCAACCATGCTACTGCCATGGAGGCTTACTGTGACAGCTCCATCATTTCACCTCTACGCCTAATTCAGATACCACTGCACAACACCAGGTCCTTTCTACTGAATGTTTACCTTAACTACAAGCCAGAAATCAACAAAGGCACAGGCAGGGGACAGCAGATGGAAATGGAAGCACTGAGTCACTCCCAGTGCTACCTGCAGTGTTAGAACAGTGCAGAGTCTGAGAAATGCCACTATGAAAATAGAGTGTGAACAGAGAAATAGCTGTGTCTGAAGCTCAAATATTACCTGGAATTCAGATTATCCCTGCCACTTCTGTGAAGTTCTAAATGCTTTGAAAATTACACTCGCAAATAAGCACTGCACTATCAATACATTTGTTTGGGGTTTTTTTCTAAAACATTAACTTCACCTTTTGTCATTAAAAGAATGTCCAGCCCAAACCAAACCAAAAAGGCTCCCACACTAGGTCCACTCTGAGTCTTCAAAAGCTAGTCTGAGAATTTAGAAAATTTTGGACTAAATTATATGATTAATATTGACATACCATTTAATCTGGAGTGAGGCTTTATGCTGAAGTTTTATAAACATTTTTGAAACAGGAAAAAAAAAAAGCGGGCATAGGCACAGTGTTAGTCCAAATGTGAGCACTGAAGAGAGTGACAGTGTAGTCAAGTACAAACTATTTATTTGTAACTATACTCTAGCTGTTCAGAAACACTCCTCTCCTTGCTGTAGGTCACTGCTTTGGAGAGGTTATCACTACTGATCAAGCTCTTTGCAACATTTTTTTGAGGCTATCGTAAAGGCAAGCAAGAAGCATGTGCTGATAAATGATTTGAAATGTCAGCCTTATAGGAGGAGGTGCCAGTACAGCTGGCTGGCTTTTTATTTTTATTATTTTTTTTTCTTTTTCTCAAGTACAAGAGGATTAAAACCTTCCTGGTCAGGAAGAAAACCCAGAGGAAAAGAAGCCAAAAGTCTGACAAGGCTATGAACCTCACAGCTATAGCAATAATTTTGCAAATGACTAATAATAAGGAGTCGATAATCCAAAGGATGATCTCTGAAGTGAAGAGCACCAAATTACTTTGGGGAGAAAATCAATTATCTCCTTTTGTGGCTGCACAGCCTACAATATGCAAATGCACAGAAGTTACCATAGTCACAGAAACCTGAATATCAACTTAGAAGAGAAAATACCAGGGAATTTTACAAGAATTGCTCAAAAATATCCTCCTCATGAATGGATGTGTGTCTGCTTTATTGACACAGCTGCAATGTTATTCTAATATTCTCCATCACAAAGGCTGACAGCAGTCTAGAGATGTCAGCATCTATGAAAGAGATGCTGCACGATGGTGAAAGCAGAATGGGGTGACTGGGTCTGGAAGGCAGTAGAGAAATCAAATTATCATCAAATATTGTGGGCAGATTTTTAACATCTCTTCTCTTGCTGAGTGGTGTCTTGCTCCATAACTGGGTCACTGAAATAAATGGAACTACTTGCAAGTAAAACAGTACTCAATGTGCCTTAGAGCATCAGAGTCTGACCCACAGCACGTATTCAAATGTCACCTTGTATTTTAATGTATCTCAGACTTGAGGGGGTTTAAAAAGTATTATTAATTTAGAAATAGACTCCTTATTGGGATCAGGCTCTTTTTTTCACTCGAAGCACAAATGTCTTTAGAGGAGATGTCTGAACATTTGGCCACTTGTTACTAAAAATCCCATTTCCATGCCTGTGTAATCCACATTCCCTGAAGGTTTTGAGAGCAAGGAGCTTATTGTTGATGAAAAGGGAGAAGTGCAGCCTAAGGGCTGCTTGGGAACTCCAGATGGACAGAGGTCTCCCAGGGGAGGGTGCATTCCTCGAGCATCTGCTGGTGAGCCAAGAAGACTGCATGGGCCAGACCTCATACATGTTGCAGTTAAGCATCGGGTTTAGGGACTTTGGTTAAAATGCATTTAACCTCTGGATTTAAGGATAAAATACCATTATCCCTATTGGGGGATCACTGACAAAAGCACTGTATCAATTGTGCTGGGAACCATGAGTTTCCCTAATTGCAAGCACCGCCTTTACGACCACACTAGGGAAGACTCTGAAAAGACTCAGGAAGGAATGAGACAAGGAAAGTTTTATCCAGAACAGCTTATTTAGGAGCAAGGATTTTTCTCAGCCTCAGCGTGTCCCTGGTATTTTCTAAAAATGGGAACAGAATGGTGTCACTTCTGAGATGCTGAAAAGAGCTGAAAGTACTTGGACTCAAGCCACGGAGAGAGAGCAACCCAGCTGAGGGACATGGATAAGGACCTCCTAGCCTTATTACATGATTTGAGAGAAGGCACAGACACTTCTCTCAGTGTTGAAAAAAGGAAAGCAAAGCAGTGAGAGATCTTTGTGCCCCACAGGTGAATTTCCCCAGTTCTGAACAAAAAATTCTTAGACTTAACACAGAAGATGGAAAAAGTATTTGTGAATTGCCTCACTACCTATGTCCCTGAGAGACAGACTGGGGTTAAGCCTTCACTGGAAAGTCTCACCTAACACCATTTCACAGTTCCTCAAGCTTATTCTGTGACCCCTTTTATATCTGCATTTATACCTGCTCTTCAGAGACATATGGGGTGATTAACACCATCATAGATAACTTCATTTAGTGTCCCAAGCTACTGGAATAAGGCACTAAGATGGAGGTAATAAAACTTTTTTTTTTCTTTTTAAGGTAACTCCTAAAGCCTGAATACAGAACTTATTAATACCTGTAGTGCTTCACTGAAAGCATGATGAGGTCAAGAAGCTGCAAACTTGTCCAATCCAAGGTCCATCAAAATATTTGTACTCCACAGGCCACCTGCCATGAAACCAAAGATTGCCTCCAAGGATGGTTTAGGTCAGGCTGTGAAGTTCTGGGTTGTCAGCCTCCCTCTCTGCTGGGGTGCTGCTGCTGAGTTAATTTTCAGTCCTGAAGTAAACTGACACTACACTTACATAAGAAGTAAAACTTCAGTGAAGGGACTCTTCTTTTTACATTGGGTGAAAACTACAGCTGAGTGGCCTTCAAAATCAACATTTATGGCAAAAAAAGAAGTGAGTCCTAGCTGAGAAAGCTGGGAAAGATCTACTGCACATGTGGTGCCTCAACTATACTCTTCACTCTTTTGGAACAGCACTGAATTATGACCCCTTTCCAGCTGTAGGATATGATGTGGTCTAATATCAAAAACATGTATTTGGAAAAAAAGAAAGCAAAAGATACAGGCTGCACAGCACCTCCATGCCACTGGGCATTGCTTTGCTTAGGCTCATTCCTTACAGAAATTACCATAGACCACTACATTGGTCTGCTTAATATAGCAAGCTACAAGAGCTGTCTCAGAAGAAGGTGCTGTGAAATATTTACATACATTAATTGTCTGAAGTCACTTATGGCAGGCATAAGCCTTAGAAAAGTTTTGTCCTATCACCATTTTGTACAAGTTGGTCATAACTCTGCAACTTGAAAATCATTATCCTCTCCATCAGCTTTTGTTCTTGCTCTTATTTTCAACCTGAAAGTCCAGTCTGAGGCACCCACAACATTTAGCCTAAGACAGATCTCATTAGGAATTCAGTACAGCAAATCTTGACAAGAATTTTTCTTTTCAAGTAGCAGACAGACTATGTATATATATTTAAGGATAACATGGGAGTTGGTTGCCTTAGTAACAGGATCTTTCAGCCATTGCATTTAGTATTTACTCAGCACTGGAAATGTACACTGTATTGAGAAGAAATACAGTATTTTTATTGGTCTGCCCCTGTGTATATACCCATCAGCAGCAAATGCACACTGTGTAGTTTGACTTTCCATTTCTGAGTTATGTGAAACCTCTGAGAAGGGAGCATGCAGAAATGAAACCAGGGCACCTGGTGCAATGTATTTTTGTTACAAGTGTTTTGAGAGGAAAAAAACAAAACAAAACTGTTGTGAGAGTTAAAAGCTCTGCACTAAAGATATTCCTTGTCTCTCAATAATATGTCCAGAAGCAGAAAACTATAAAAGCATTTCTATCCCATGGTTTCATACTCTGCTGAAAACAAATCTACAGAAAAGAGTTATGAAAGAGGATATTTGTAAAGTGGCAGTTTCCACAACTGCATTAATGTGCAATACAGGTTAACAAGAAGTTTTAAATGGCTGTTTTACTTGGCATTTGGGGGGAAGCAGTGAGTGTATATACATTTAAAGTTCTGTTTCAAAGTCTGCTTCACTCTGGGTGAAACAAGGCACCAGTTACAGCTGCATCAATTAAAATGCAGGAGAAATTAAGCAGAATTGAGCCATTGAATTTTGAGACAGGCCAGGATGCCAAAAGGTTTATATCTCTTCCTGTGCAAACATGCCATGGGATTTTTCATCCTCCCAGCAAGACAAAGTTGCCTTCAGGTGCTAAGCACAAAACCACCACCTCCAGCTGCCTGGTGCCTCCTGTGAGGGCACGGGGCTGCCTGGGAACAGAGAGGATCTACCACAGCACAGAGTCCCCTCCTGCCTCTGGGAAGTGCAGAGCCAGGAATTGCTTTGCACCAAAACAACAGGAAACAGATTTTATTTCAAGACCCAAGAACACAACCAGGCTCTTCTGCTTTGAAGTATGAGAGCAGGTCACTCAGAACCTTATGCTCCCAAATGTTCAGGGCTGATGCTGGAGAAGGTGAACCAACCTGGCAGACTGTTTCTTCTCATAGTCTGTGCATAACCTCTTGCTCTTATGGTAACCCAGCTCCTGCACTGATAAGAAATCCACTCCTGGGCTGCTCTTTCTCATTATAATTTAAGAAAGTGTAAAACATTTCTGTATTATAGCAATTTAATATCTCTTATGGCCTCTGTCACAGTGTTATATCATACCCTTACAGGATGATGGACTCCGGTCTAATATGGCTTTTCCTTCTCTAACTACTGCAATCCTATATTCATTTTGCAATTCAGATGGAACAGGCCCTGCTCAGACAGAAAAGCAGAATGTTATAATTTTATAGAGTAACTTAAATGTAATTACAGACAGAACATTTATTCTATATTAAAAAAAAAAGAGCTGGAAAATAGATGTGGAAAAGGCCTAACAGTGGATGGAGGAAGCAGGTTGAACCAGACAGTTCCACTGGTTTAAAACACTTCCTAAGAAATGCAGGCTTTTTCTTCTATCATGAACAGTTTTCTTCCCAGTCCTGACTTTCTCAGGTGCTTTTAGCACCGAATATTGTTGCATGGATGAGTTTGCAATGGACTTTTGGGTTAACTGCTGAAAAGAAGGCCTGAAGACTCTGCTCGCAGACAGCATTACTGGGCTTTGCACTCCCCCCAGAGGGGCAGGAATGTGAGTCACTGTGCTCATGTGCAGGGCTCTGCTGATGCTCCACCAGCTGGAAAAGCCACACAATGTCAGTACAAGGGAGGCTACAAAGCACCCAGCTGGACTGGGATCAGCAGCAGGAGAGAGGTGGATCCACTACCCAACAGAAATCACTTCCCGCAGGTCAATTAAAATGTGTTTAAAAAGAAAAGTGTTTTGGTTTTTTTTCCCCATTTCTGTTGCCATCTTTCAGTGTAATATAGAGAAAGCTTCGTATTTCTGTAAGAAGTGGAGGGGAAAAAAGGTAGATAATACACATTGCCTAAAAATGGCATAGAGATGGCATGCTGCTTTTCCTGACAGGCCCTCTATGGATTATCTCATTATCACAGGCCACAAACTAAACTGCATTTTCTCAGGACTGTCTTTTACAGGAAGGGCTCTGCTCCTGTTTATCACACACTTGAACTAAAATCTGTCAATTTGCAGAAAAAAAAAAAAAAGGGTTCTGAGAACTGGGAAAATGTTTCAGCTAGTAGAGCTTTTAGTCTAATTAAAAAAAAAAATTTTTGCTTGTCCTGCTCAGATTTTAGGGCCACAGAATTCAAAACTAAAATATGTAAAAGTCACATAGAAAGAGGCTTACCAGCAGAATTCTTACCCACACAACAATCAGAAAGAAGAAACAAAATTGCAGTGAATTATTAACCCTCAGTGACTGCAGATAACAGACAACTCAATGGTTTTTTTTACGGGAGATCCCCTGTACAAAATCAAATTACCCAAGAGTTTTAACTGTGTGGCTCTCAATCCCATACACTTTGGAACTATCCAGAAATGCCATGTTTTCCATATATTGACCCAGAATGTGTACTCCAACTTCAAAAAGCTGTATGTTAGTAGCTGTGACCATACAGAGCATGATCTACATCTATTGTTTTGTTTCAGTTAATGTAGTTACAACAAGGATGCAGACAGATCTGGCCATTTGGGTTATTCATTACTACTGAAATTGCAACACCTTTCTTTTCCACTTGTTTTATTTTGCTGATATGCATATTGCAGATTTTTTAACTGTATTTTTTTTTGATTGGCACAGCACTGTGTCTATCCTAAAGTGCTTCTGTCATACCTAACTGCTTCTGAAATGAAAGCACAGATGACAGTGACTGCAATAATCAGCAGACAGAGAAGGACAGGTAGTTTGTTGTATTGTTCCTTGGATCCTTTTCAGCAAAGTGAGCACAAAGTATTGATGTTGCATGATGTGAAGTGAATCTACATCTCCTCATGAGAGAGAGGACAGCAACAGTAGGAGAAAACAGGTAAGGAGAAAAAAAGAGGGTAAGTTTGTTGTTCAGCAGCTGAAGCTGTCAAGGTCCTTAGGAAAGGGAAAACCTGAAAGAATCGACATCTGTCAGCTCTGCTCACTTTGGGACTGACTGACAAGAAAGAGATGGGAATCATACTGAGATCGTTTGGGACTTCTCCAGATCATATGAAGAGATGCATTCTCTGTCCCAACAATTCAGCAGAAATTTACGTACTTCTACTACCTCTTTCTGAGCTTGTGAAATCCCTTCCTCACACTGTTTAATTGCAGCTGTGGGTGCAGTGGGAGCACCTTAGTGTGATGACTGCCACAGAGCCCTCTGTGCTATGTACTGCAAACAGAAAAAAAAAAAAAGAAAAAGGCAGTCCAGCCCAATGAGACTGTTTGCACACAGTCAGAAATGTTTCTTAGAACCATGACATAAACATACTGTTGCATTTTTATCAGTATTTTGTATTTGGTAAAAATACTCTGAAGCTTAAGGGCTCAGCGCCCACAAATATGCTGGCACACAGATTTTGCATATCTTGTAAAGTCTCTGCCTGTGCCTGGGTGTGCATAAGCAGTAGCTGATTTTTCAAACACTTGCATATCTGAGCTGCAAGACCGAGCCAAAAGCATGGCAATGAATTATGGGCTGCACGAAGGTGTTGATACAGTCCAGCAGACCCACACACAGTGCAATCATTTGAGAAAGAGAGAGGAAACTGGCATGGGACTTTTATTTTATTGTGATTGCACAGAAAGGCTAATCTCTGCTTCTGTGGATGGATCATTTTCCCTAGCTGTACACACTTCTTCTGGAATGGCTCTAACTTTACACTATCTGCTTCCAACAAACTCCTCTCCAGGCTAAATAGACACTTGCTACTCACACGACAGTGCAGGGGGGCGTGATGCTGAGAAAAGAAGACGTGGTGTGGCTGACATCTTTGCTTGTCTTGTAAGAGTAATCTGAGCAGTGTCGGAATGATTCCATCAATACTGTCAGAAGTAGGTTTAAGAGCCCTCCAGGTAGGTTGCAAGCCTTGGCACAGGGAACAACTAACATGAAGTGGTTGCCAATTGACCAGAGGTTCTGGGAAGGTACAAAGCAACACCAAGGACCTTGACTTAGGCTGATGACACAGTTTTCTTCTTCTGTGTTCTCAACATTTTCTTCCCCTATTTCGGAGGGTCTGGAGTATGAAAGAAGCATGGTGGGCTGTGCTGTCAAGTGCTATTGGTTTAAAATATGGCACTCAGGAATGACACTAAACTGAGTTTGTATAATGCTGGATGAGCTTGCTCACTTCCCAGTTGTATCTGAAACATGTCTCCACTAAACTGAAGTATACTGGACATTTACACAATAATGGCAACTCTGGTTCCTGCAAGACAGATGTGCACTACAAAGATCATTAGGAAATGCCAGGACCACCTGGCCCAATGAGAAATTATAAATAAAGACACTTCTCTCCCATCAAATCTTTGATGATACTGCTTAATACAGATTCCTAAAAATAATGGAAGAAGGGTGATGTTGTTGTGAGATCGCTGGAACAGTGTTTGAGATATCTTTTTTCAAATTGTATTGGCCCTCGAGGTTTGTTCTTTATTCTTGAGTCACTGACCTTCAGTGTCCCTTTGCTTCACACAGTGTAAAGAGGGAATACATGTTCTTACCTATTATTTCTTCCTGAATTGAAAACAATATGGGCCAGGGAGCTAGATCTTCTAGGAAAATAGGCAGGGCATAGTTACTCCTGGAGTACCATAACACTACTTTTAAGTCATGGCTGAAATAGATCTTCTGTCCCAGTCAAAAGATTCACAGTAAAGGCCCAAAAGTTCTTATCCAGTGTACAAACCCACTGATGTACTGTAGGTAATAACTCCAGGAAAAGATAGAAGAACAAATGTAAAACAGATACCCTGATACTTCAGCCACAGTACTCCACAAAAAACCAAACCAAACAAATAAACAAACAAAAAACCCCAAAAACCCACAAACAAACAAAAAAACCCTAAACCAAAAACAAACAAGCAAAAAATATCCCCAAAAAAACCAGAACAGAACTTTTCTCTATCCACACATATTGCAAAACGTCTCCTCTGCCTGGGGAGCTCACTGTTCAGGCAGCTATATTTGAGTGCATCCTTGTCTTTATCCTTTTGTTGTCATTTACAATAGACCAAATTGACAAGCCTGACTGATATCTGTATGGATTTCATATACACAGCAACAACATGAATGAGGTAAAGTGGCCTCTTGGGAGACTGCTGGAGCTCTTGTTCATTATCATTATCACCATGATGATTGGTGCAGATGATGAGAGTCCCAGCCGTCCCATCCTTGAGCACTGCAGCCCTTCATGCCACAAGGTGCTGCAAACACTGCTATGAGTGATCACTTTTCCTGTCATCTTGTGCAGTACCACTGTCCCTGCTCCCACACAGGACACCCAAGCTGAGCAGAAGGTGGATGATGTGTTCCAGGCACCAGCACAAATCCAAGCCAAGCCACGATTCAGGCCCACTACCCCAGGCTCCTGTGGCTGGGGAGAATTCAGCTGAGCTCACAGATCCATTTTGGCCTTGTAACACTAGCCCACTTCACCATGGTCAAGCAGGAAGAGAAACTCTCAGTTACCAGACCAGCAACTGCCAAACTGCTTTGCCTCTTCAATAAAATGTCTCTGGTTTTTATTTTTCACACCACAGAAAGCTGCATCAGCATTCACACCAACTGAAATTCAAGTAGAAAAGTGGGACACAGAAAAGATCTCTGAAAATCTCTTTTCTCTTCCAGATTGTTTTTCCTAGATATCTACTGGGTTACATTATACTGGTGTCACTGCAACTGTATCCATGAAAGGGGAAATAGTAATTTCATTGTTAACTTCAAAATTATTTCATGAGGGTTCGGTGAAATGGGTATGTTAAAGCAATTAAAGAAACTGTAATGAAAATGTGGCACCGTTTTCATGACTTACGCCTTTACAAGGCTTTGGATAACTACTGCTAAAGGTTAATATGCTTCACATGAATCTGCAGGTATCTGTCAGACACCAAAAGCAATCTGGGGAAGGAATGCTGCATGGCAGAGACATCTGCTGGGAGCTCCTTGCACTCCTCCCACACCTCGTGGTTCAGCTCTCTGGGGTTTGGATCCTGGGAGAAGCCCTGAGCTGCTCCTGCTGCCTCCAGCTGGGAGTGAGTTTGTGGTTAATGGAGAATTCAGCACACTCCTGCCCAGCCATGGCCACTCAGCCACTCAACAGGAGCCAGAAATCTTTAGGCTACATGCTGGAATTTTAATGGAAACTTTTGCATCTAAATTGATGGCTGTGCTCCTCTGTCCAGCTGCCTGACATTGAACTGTCTGTCAGAGGAAGGCTGGTGAAATTCTTCCCTTTCCCAAGCATATACAGGAGGAGAAGATCAATGTTTTAATTAGGGAAAGGAACTATCGGGGACCTCTGCAATTTTGACAATGTGCTTGCACTAAGGCACTGTTACCTAAGTTAAAAACTGAAAATGAGGTTTCAGATTCTAGCATCTCCTAAATTCCGAGCATCAATCACCTGCCTTCTCAGAGAGACATTGATTCTACTCTCCACCTACAAAGTGGATCTCAATCCCTCTCTCCCTTCCTCCTTCACAGTGGGAAAACACAGATTGATCATCCTGGGTTGATGGGATCACACTGTGCTTTGACCCTATCCCAGCACCCTGTGTTTCAGTTTTAGACACAGCTTTAAAATGACTGAGACAATGCAGAAAACACTCACCGAGTAAACCCTCAAAAGATGAAACCCGGTTTTGTACAACAGCAGAAAAGAGGATGCTTTGCAAACTCAATTCCCTTTTCCCCAAATGCGAGGATACAGCTGATACAAAGCATCCTGCAAATGAAAACAAGCTGTATTTGATTCCACGCACACCAAATGCTTGAACTGTGTTTAGCACATCACAGGTGTAGGGTTTGAGTGATAATCCCCAGTGTAGCAGGATTTTTCCTGCAGACACCAGTTCACATCTGATGGGAGACGGTTTTAAAACCAGCCTCTGCTCTTACACTGTAAGAACAGCTCTCTCCCTCAAGCTACTTGCAGACAAAAACATGTTTACCTCCACCTATCAAAGCACCAGGGGAAAAGAACAGCCCCTTGAAGGAAATTAATCCCCGAAAAGCGTTTGAAACGTTATAAACAGTTTACTACCAGAGCGAACAGATGCACTAAGAAGGATAAACAAGCACTTGCCCAGCCCCTCGGAGGGAGTTGGCTGCACAGACCCTTTACACTCACACCAGAGGCAGGCGGTGTCGGGTTCCCGGTGTGTGGTGGCCGAGGGCCCCTTGATGTGGCCCAGCCCAGGCACCCAAGGCAAGCAGCCCCTGGCACTGAAGCACCTCACACCCCCTCACTCAGGGGCATCCAGAGAAGCTTTGTCACAGCTTTTGCAAAGCAGGTGTGCAGGTCTGAACTTGCACTGCCCACCCTCAAGGTGCCCTGTCTGCTGTTTCAGGGAAGTGGCAAAAGCAGGAAAACAAAGAGCATCCTTCCAGTGCCTGCCCCAACCACATTTATGTTTCCCCATGAGGCACTCCATGGGGCAGGGGCTACCCACAGCTCTCTCTCCCAGTCAAATAAGCCTCTCCCTCTATTGCCCAACAAATATTGAATTATTCTGTGCAAAATCAAGCTGTTTTCTCCAGAAACACTGAATGTTCCATTCTATTCCTGAACAACCTATTCCTGAGTGTAGCACTCCCTCAGATAATGGAGGAAAATGGAGACAGGCCTCCCTCTCACAAAAGAGAGTAGGCAAAGAAAGATGATACAGAAGACATAGTGGTAATGCCCAAAAACACAAGGGCAAGATCACTAGGAATAGTTCTGCCTATTTTGCAGATGCAAGACAAGTCTGGCATTGCTGTGCAGAGCGATTCATGAGCAGGTCCTAATAGATCATGGAGAAGTTGTGGAGGGAAAGAATTAGGCACTTCTGGACTTCTAAGCACATCTGCCAAAGACCATGGGTTGCCTCCAAGAGACTACAGAAAATGTGTGGTGGACTGAGCCGTCAAATTCTGCAGCAGCCCAAACCAGCTACAGGGGAGCCAGTGGCTTCTGCAGAAGCTTCTGGCATGGGAGAGCTTTGCTGCAAGGCAGAAAATCTGCTGAGATGATCCCCTTGACTTGACTCCCAGGCAGGTGGCCTGTGCTGTGTAATCCTGAAGGGAACAGCCAGGCCTCCAGGGAGTCAGTCAGGTGGGGAGGCCTTGACTGACACACTGAATTCATTAAGCTGCTTTGCTAAGGAGAAATAGAACGGAAATTATACAGGAAAGGGCATTTGAGTTCTGTCCTTGGGCAGGTATGGTAACAAGTGATCCCAATGTCTTTTACAGGTTTAACCTCAAGGACAAAAATCAAAGCCTGGCCTCTGCTCCAGAAAAGGAAGAAAGCTCTGAAATGAAGGGCTTATATCAGTATTTTTTTAAACACATTCCTACATATCTGCACTTTGCAGCATCATATTTCAGATGGTCCCTATGTATTAAAAAATGGCTGCTGTTAATTATCAAAATCATGAGCAAAATCCAGTTTGATTGTACGCCCTGTTTGTGCTAAACCTTTTTTTTCTGCTCACCATCCACTGATAGTGGCATAAAACACGAAGTGCCTGCTCACAAGCTACATGGATGAAGAAATACTGTAAGCAACGATTACAAGTTTCCCCCCACTTAAGAATGAGCACAATTACAATGGTTCCACTTCAAGAAACATGATTAAAGTTTCCAAAAGAAAATAAGAAGTTACTGTTTTCTAATTACAGTCAGAACACGAGTCGTTAAGGAGGCTGAACGGTTTAACCTTCCCTTTCCAAAGTGTTTCCACCTTCTCATGCTGAGAATGAAGCATTAACCATAACTGGAGGATGAATACATTTTTCACTATTAAGTTAAAGCAGTGCCACTTTCTTTGCATATAGAAGAAGCTTTTAAGAAGTGAGCTCCTGGGAATTACTTCTGGGTTATGTGTCTTTCCATCACTTAGGAGAAACAGAGATGGTGGAGATGATAACTCCAGGGAGTTAGTAGGACTCAGTCTAACTTTTCTTCCACTATGCTATTTGCTACCAGCTACTCATTTATGAATATTTTCTATTTTAAATGCTTCTAACCTAATTTTGTGTCTGAAACAGAAACCTGCTCTGCAAGAACCTGAAAATCCATTACTCCTTATGAGAGTGGAGCAGAGCAGAGGAGAGGGAGAGCTGATGAGAAGCAGACCCACATAATACTTCACACTGCATTTCTTAAGAGTGGTTACCAATTCTGCCCCTTTGAGGGGCAGCTTCCACCTGCATTCTCCTTACTTTTCTATATGCCAGGTGGGCAAGAAGGAAATCTCCCCTCACCATTAATAACAGAGCTAGGTAACTTGTAGCCAATGAACTGTGATTTGTTTGCTGAAATGTATATTTTTATTGTAAAGTTTTGAGAATCGGTGTGCTTGATTTGTGGAAACCTTCTACGTTGCACCCTATGCAGAATAAACGTCTCCTTTCCGAACCTAGCTCTTGTCCGTGTAAACGACCGTGTAAAGCCTGACTGAGGCCAGGCTCTCTCGAAACCCTTGCAGAGTTGGGAACTCGGTACTTTTTAGGTGAAAACCGAGGGGGATAAAGAAATGTCCTGCTCCGGCAGTGCCACAGCCGCGGTCTCTGACGCCTCACGCCGGCGGGAGGCTGCAGAGCACCATGGCGCCGGGGCACAGAACTACCGTTCCCAGCAGCCACGGCGACCGGAGCGGCCGGACTCGCGCATGCGCTCCTGAGAGGGCACGCACCGCCTCCCCAGCTGCCGGGTAACTCGCCTCCCCGTCCATTGGCTGGTACCCGCCGGAACCGGCCGCGCCGCGATGTGCACAGGGAGTTGTGGTTTTCTCACCCCCCAGCAGCAGCTAAGGTGAGCGGGGCGGGCGGGATATGCGTACTACCGATCCCGGCGTGCCCCGCGCGGCCCGGAAAGAGCAGTCAGCAGCCGGAGCCACGGGGAGACATGGCGGGGCAGATGGCTGTACTGGGTAAGGCGGTGGTGCGGCTGGGCTGGGGGGTTGTGGAGAGTTTTGGGGGTTTTCCTTCCGCTCTCGCGTCTTTCTGCCGCCGGTGTCGCCGCGGGTTGGCTCTCCAGGGTGGCACGAGCTTCCCGTGATCAGTGTGTTCCGCTGTGTCCATTTCTGTGCTCCTTCGTACAGCAGAGAGATGGAGCTCCTGGAGCGGGAGGAGGGCAGCAAAGATGATGAGGGGAGTGGACCTTTTAGAGGCAAAGGCTAAGGGGGCTGGGGCTCTTCAGCCTCGAGAACAGGCTGTGCCTGCAGGGAGGGGTCAGAGCATGGACCAGGCTCTGCTCAGTGGTGCCCAGCAATGGGACAAGGGGCAACGGGCAGGAACTGATGCAGAGGAAGTTCCACCTGAACCTGAAGGAGAACTTCGTCACTGCAGTGACAGAGCACTGGAACAGACCACCCAGAGAGGGTGTGGAGTCTCCCTCACTGGAGATACCCAGAACCATCTGGATGCAATTCTGTGCTGTGTGCTGTAGGATGACCCTGCTTGAGCAGGGAGGTTGGATCAGATGACCCACTGTGGGATTCTGTGAAAGCCAAAGTGCTCATTGCTCAGAAATATCTGGGAAGATTTACAGCCCAAAGCAAGGCAAGGCTTTCTAACCAGTCTGTTTGAAGCAGTACTATGACCACCCTTCCCTACTGGGAAAAAAAGAGGTCACCCACTCTTTGAAATGTAACTTATTTACATTTCCTGTTGAGATTTTGTTTGTTGGTGATTTTTTTTGGTAATCATCTGAGGCATTACTCGATGTTAGACTTTTGGATTTCCTAAGTAAAATTAAAAGAAAATCATCAACCAACAAACTCTTCTGCACATAAACTGGTTTTCCCTTGGATTTCAAGGTACAGTAAAGATTCAGAGGTGTGGGAAGATGCTGTTTTGGGAGCTATGGCTGAAACAATGAGTTAGTATGGACTTCTCTCCCCTTATTTTTAGACTTTTGGTGAAGCTGGAGGTGTTAGAATTGGGAGTTTGTCATTTCACTGTGATTTTGGGCAGCCCCATTAAGTCAATGTCCTTTTAGTGTCATTCATAGGCAGCTCCTCCAGAAATACTAATTACCCTGTGTTATTGTAACATGCAGGGAAGAATAGAATTATTACAGCGTGGTGATATTTTTGGCTTGGTCGTCTCTTGGGCGTTTTTTTTCCTTAATCAGTTTAATATTTAATGCCTAAAATTCTTGACTTGTCACCACTCTCTGTTGAGAAGGAAATTAAAAACTAATTAGGTGGCTAAACAGGCTCCAGAGTATGAAACAAAGGTGGAGTGAAGCAGGAGGTGCAGTGTGTCACACCGTGTTATCTGCATTGACTCGTGGGTTTGCAGAGTTGATCCCCTGACCGTGCTGTTCCCAAATCCCTGTTCCAGGCTCTGCTGTGCTGGCCCTGCTCTTAGCCAGCTACCTGGCCCAGCAGTACCTTCCCATGCCCACCCCCAGGGTGATCGGGGTCGACCTGGGCACCACCTACTGCTCGGTGGGCGTTTTCCTGCCGGGCACCGGCGACGTGAGGGTCATCGCGGACGAGGACGGGCACAGCGCCATCCCCAGCGTCGTCTCCTTCACGGGCACGGGGGTGCACGTGGGCTACGAGGGGCTGGAGCTGGCGGATGCCAACCCTCAGAACACCATCTACGACGCCAAGAGGTTCATTGGGAAGGTCTTCACGCCGGAAGAGCTGCAGAGTGAAAGCAGCAGGTATCCTTTTAAGGTAAGCTGCCACCACCTTCAGTTCCCTCCAGGCAGTAAGGTGCAGGATGCAATCCAGGCTGGGGATGGACAGACCCAGAGCAGCCCTGGGAGAAGGACTTGGGGGTGCTGGTGGGTGAGAGGCTGGACATGCCCCAGAACCCCCCGTGTGCTGGGCTGCACCCAAAGCCCCGTGGGCAGCAGGGCAGGG